>JAVGWX010000001.1:133113016-134348016 GCA_036924085.1 Ariolimax columbianus | reverse complement strand
ATCTCTATGATTATTCGACATATTATACCACAATCTCTATGATTATTCGACATATTATACCACAAACTCTATGATTATTCGACATGTTATACCAGAATCTCTATGATTATTCGACATGTTATACCACAATCTCTATGATTATTCGACATATTATACCACAATCTCTATGATTATTTGACATGTTATACCACAATCTCTATGATTATTTGACATGTTATACCACAATCTCTATGATTATTTGACATATAATACCACAATCTCTATGATTATTCGACATGTTATACCACAATCTCTATGATTATTCGACATGTTTTACCCAAAATCTCTATAATTATTCGACAGGTTATACCACAATCTCTATGATTATTCGACATGTTATACCACAATCTCTATGCCCATACTAAGTCCAGGTAGAGATCTGAAGAAAGGCTCTCGGTCTTCCTCAATTTCCATGGCGTTGGCGATTGTGATTCTTTATAGTTTCATATTTCTGGCGCTATTTATCAAATTTGTTTAATCAATTTTGATTTCATGCTAGATATAAATGCAGGCTCCATTCATGTGCTTGATGTTTGGTGCTAACTCGTGTCACGCTAGCGTTTCTTATGATTTTGCTAATGCGTACTACACTTTAGTGGCGCGTAAAATCGAGTCGACAGTGAGCGGGCTTGCTAAGATTGGGATTACACCGCGCCAGGATTCGAAATCACGGACGAACAAATCCGGGCGTGGTTCGTTCCTGGTACGACCGTTACTTCAGTCGACTCAGCTGTAAATGGGTACCTGACATATGCGTTCGGGAAGGCATAAACATCACGGAAGAGAACTGGCCAATCTACCTCACAAAGATTGTGTCCATGAAAAGTTATCCTTATCCCCGACGGCAATTGTTGTCATGGGACCGACCTTCACCTTTTACTTTACTTTGATTTCGAGAGAGTCTTCCTGTCCATGAGAACAAATCTCAGCTGTTGCAGGCGTGTAATGAAAGATGTTCAATTTGCTACAGACGCCATGACAACTATCGTAAATACATTAAATCGCATTTCATTGAAAATACCGTCAGCAGAGTTTGGTTCCAGCAAATATGAAAATCGTTTGTTGGTTATCATTACTTATAGTACACCATCTTGTACCAAAGTACCTCTTCGGGCGTGTATACATTTCCGTACATTTTTGGTTCTTCTACAAAATCATGGGTAAATTATATATTCGCTGTTTTATTCTGAACAATATATGGGGTATTGTTTGAAGATCTTTGATTCGATTTCTTGCCGCTACATCTTTAATAGTTACACCATCAGACTAGCTAACGTGATGAACTCGTTCCAGTCAAGATGTGTACATACATGGGTATAGTGTTAAGTTATTGTTAAGTGAGCCTTCTTCAGCTGGCTGTACAAAGGGCAGTCCTGTAAAGTATGTTCTGCAGTTTGAACGCTCAATCTATAAGTGCATAATTTTCATTCAAAGCCAGATGGCTTTTCTATACACCAAAGCTTTTTGTCAGTGTGAATGGAACAATTATATGTTTTGCAGTCTTCTACACTAGAGTGGTTAATGTCTGAGTCAACCTGCACTTCTACAAGAAGGATGCCTCTGTGCAGGTCCGAGCTCTAACGTGAGCAGGATGTAGTCGAGAAGATGATTTCCTGCTTAGCGTATTACTTAGCTGCGCTTGGACACGTGCCGTTGAGGGTGGTTAATCGATGGGCTAGTCCATCTTAATAGACTCAAACTCTAGAGAAAAGTAGACCGGCAGCCTGTCAGGCGCCATCTATGCTGATCTTTACAAACCACCTAACCATGGCCATTGTTATGTCATACAGTTAGTCGCGTCATATGACAAGCCCTCTGTGTGACAGTGGTTATATTCGTGTCCTTATAATGTACATAGATCCGTCCTACCCCTCAGGCCCGATGAGTAGTTACATGGTATTGTTAATTTCACGTTATCATTGCATATCTGTTGAGGGACATTCACTTTCATTTCGATGACTCTGGTGGAAACTACAGGATACACGAAACAGTGAAATGAAGAATACAAGTGGATCTCGTGATATTGTTATTAAAACAGAAGAAGCAAGAAAAGCAATGACAAAAGGACTGCTAAAGTACTGTGTATATAACAGCCCGAGTAGAACCCGACATGAGCTAAATGATTGGTACAGTAACTATGTATAACTCCTCTAGTAGTACCAGACATGAGCTAAATGATTGGTACAGTAACTATATATAACTCCCCTAGTAGTACCTAACATGAGCTAAATGACTGGTACAGTATAACTCCCCTAGTAGTACCTAACATGAGCTAAATGACTGGTACAGTATAACTCCCCTAGTAGTACCAGACATGAGCTAAATGACTGGTACAGTATAACTCCCCTAGTAGTACCAGACTTGAGCTAAATGACTGGTACAGTATAACTCCCCTAGTAGTACCAGACTTGAGCTAAATGATTGGGACAGTATAACTCCCCTAGTAGTACCAGACTTGAGCTAAATGACTGGTACAGTATAACTCCCCTAGTAGTACTAGACATGAGCTAAATGATTGGTACAGTATAACTCCTCGTTGGTTACCGGGATAGCACCAATAGAATCGATGTTAATGCTATTATAACCAACACCTGAAAAAGCTCAGGTTGTCTGAGAAGGAACAAGCAGCAATTAAAACAAGATAAAAACAGAGGCCTACTTTAAAGGGTCAACTGTAGAAGTGGATTATGTTTTATTGAAGCAAACAAAGGTAAGTGATAATGATGGCTGTATAGCTGAATTGACTGAGAGAACATGCAACCTTGTTATTCTGGCAGGGAGAAACTACATGATAAGGAATACAGTAAACAGGACTCATAACAGTGACATACTGTTACATGCATACCTTAAATAATAAGTACAGAATATTGAAAACGCACGAAGAAGACAACGAAGAAGAAGAAGGAGAAATTTGAATATTAAGACAAGAAGTAATGTAGGCAGAAAATGAAATAGACAAAATGAAGTGAGACATAAAATCATCAGTGAGAATGCAGACAGAAAAAAAACTAACACACAGGCGGTCACAAGGAGAGTAACACAGAAAACATGAAAGGAGCAGAACGAAGCAGATACACACATAAGGAATAACAATAATAGTATGGACGCACGTGAATAAGAACAAATTGAATGACAAAGTAAAGCTGAGATTTTGTGAAAACCGGTTTACTGTGTTTGAGTGTAGACTTGACTGGGGCCATGCTTAAACATAAATATGCTTGTCCATGCTGGCAATCTATACTGCTCTTCTATCTCATGTTTCCCAATACGCTAAATGTCCGTAATTGTATAGCTCAGTCAATGACAGCCCTTGTTAAAAAACACGGAACATCCAGCCTAAATGTAGTCCAAGGATGATGTCTCTAGTCTGATCAATGAGACATTCGTCACAAAGTCTGGGGTCGCAAGGAAAGGAAACCAGCTATGGTAACTCAAGTAGAGGAGCAAACATCAGGGACAACCGATGCTTGCCGTCTTCGGCAGCGACGAGCTGTCTGAGAACGGATTACATTGCTCAGGTTTGCAGGGTCACTCTTCGGGTCGGGGTGGTGGAAACCTAATGTTTAAGCCCGGGGTTAATGTGTAACCGAGGCTATTCGGTGTCTGAAGGTTAGCTTTGTTGGAGGCCGGACTGTAGTAGTTATGTGGTGGTTATGTCTATAGTTAGGTTTACACTGATAGTTCAATGTATAGTGGTGAATTTACGAGGCACTTTCAAGTCAAACTGGGACTTTTTTTTGTAACGAAACGAAATAATTTTTACATGTAGTCAAAATGCCATTTATTTTTTGATATAATCTCCTGTAACGTTTATGCACTTATCCCAGCGTTTAAGTAATGCTTGAAAAGCTTCAGCGTAGAAAGATTTGTCAGTATGTCTGAGCCAATCCAGGACAGCCTGCTTCAGTTCATCATCAGTGCTGAAATGCTGACCTCCCAGAAATTCATTTAGGGGTTCAAACTATTGAAAATCCCTCGGATCGAGGTCTGGGCTGAAAGTGGATGTGGCAATACCTTCGAGCTGAGTTTATGCAGAAGGCACATAGTGAAGCGAGCCGTATGAGGTCCATCGTTATTATGCAAGAGCAGGAAGCCCTTTATGACCTTTGTGATCAAACCAGACCGTTCTTCTTACGCATACGGTTATGCACATCACTAAAAATGCGTATGTACTGTTCACTGCTGATAGTGACATCACCGGGTAGAAAATCAACATGAATGATGCCAAGTTTGTCCCAGAAAACACAAGCAATCACCTTCAGACGCAATTGTCCTTATTGTTTTGGCGGGTGGTGATTGCGCATGCTTCCACTGCTTGGATGTTCGTTTCGATTCAAGAGTAAAATGAAGTGACCAGGTTTCCTCACATTTAATCAAGCGATCCAAAAAGGCATGCCCTCCCTTGTCAAAACGTTCCTTCAGTTCAGTGCAGTCTTTAACTAATTTTGTCACTCTACCCAGAGAAAGACATGCCTCTTGTGCAATTTTGCTACAGGTTACTAATCGATTTTCTATGATAAGCCGCTCCACAATCTGGATATTCACAGGAATGATTGTTGTAGGACGAGAGCCACTACGGCCGTGAATATCCCTCACGGATGTACGGCCTTCTCTAAAGCGTTGACACCATTCAAACGTCTTACTGCGGCTGAGTGTCTCATCGCCGTATTGTGATTGCAGTCTTCTGTAAATGTCGGCAGGTTTCTCGCCTTCTTTCTCAAGAAACTTCATCACAATACGCTGTTCCATGCAAGCACTGACAGTGTTGTCCGTCATTTTAATTTAGCTATCACGTGACTGGCCCATGGCTAGTGTGCCACCTAGAAGTAATAGGACACAAGTGCCTCTAATTAGTGATAGCAGTTCCATTAAACCCATTCAGGTAGAACTAGAAAAAAAAGTCCCGAGTTGATTTGAACACTCCTCGTAGATCTGGAGCTATAGTCATGGATATAGTTCAATGAACCGTTATGTATATAGTTGTCCATAATTGTGTATATAGTTCCGTCTTTGTGTATATAGCTCTGTCAATAGGTCAGTCTATAGTTATGTCTAAATTCCAGTATATAGTTACGTTTGTATTCCAGTTGACAGTTATCCCTATATTTCAGTCTATAGTTATTTCTTTATTCAGGTCTTTAGTTGTGTATTTATTATAGTCTTTAGCCATATTTTTTTATTCCAGTCTACTGTTATGTCTTTATTCTGGTTTAGAGTCTGTATACAATCGATTTCATTTTCATTTACTTTCTCTAAAAGTAATTGCGTATTCAATCTATTCTTAAATGCATCAATTGTCCCTGCCTACACTACTTTCTGTGGCAATGCATTCCAAGCATTCCCTACTCTCTGAATAAAAAAATATTTACTAATATCTAATCTGGACAGTCTAAAGCTGTCTGTTTTCCATTCTTCAATTATGAATTTATTCCAGTCTATAGCTATCTGTTTTCAAGTCTATATTGTTTCCTTTATTCCAGTCTACAATAATGTATTTATTCCAGTCTATATTTATGTCGGTTCTAAATGTTGTTATAGCCGGAGGTGGGGTTTAGGATGAACTCTCAACACCAACTAAATTCTCCCATGACGTGCGTCTCATATAGCCTCTGACAACAAAGTCCAACTCCTGGCCTTCGCGCGATAGAACTGTTTTAACTAACCGGAGAAGGGGCAAAAGGCGAGTCATGGCGCTTTACAACTAGTAGTTTCGGGCAAATGGGTCTCAAAAACCTAGGAAGGCAGCTCATCTAGGAGAAGGAAACTCTTTCAAACCATCTGAAGCCTTGCAGATAAGATTCTGGCGTATCTTGTTGGATGTTGTCAGATATGGCTGTGCAACCTGTTTTCTGATAATTCTGAAAGTTGGTCAGCGTCTACCAAACCTGACAACCGACAATGTTCGAAGGAGCACACGCAAGAGGATACAATTCCTTATCCTAGATCTAGAAAATACAACCTCAGCTGAGTGTTGTTACAGGACAGACCAGGCCCTTAGCCTTGGTTAGCCGCTGGTCTAGGAGCAAATCCCTAGAAGCACACAGATAGAGCATTGCTCTGCTGATCCGGCAGCTTCTGCAGCTTGCCTTGTTCCAACTGTATTGGTATTACTTTTACATTGGAGTAAACAAGGCAGACCGAGAGATGGACCATACTGCATGGGCAACACGTGGTCTCTATATTTCTGCAGGGGCTTTGTGCTAATAGCACAATTATTTTCGTATGATAAGACAAAAAGAGCAAATGATGATGGTATTTATGTCTTAATTCTAGTCTATAGTTATTTATTTTTTATTCCAGTTTATACTTATGTCTATCTGTCCACATGTATACACCATTCCGAAGTTGGAGAGCTTTCGCCAACCAGTGATCCCATGAGTTATGCCGGCAGTTGTATTACTCCTGGCACGGTCACCCAAGCTGGATAGGTCCTTGAAGATTGACCAGACTTAAGGGCTAAGTAGCATGCGAAGACACTATAGATGTAGCTGCACAAACCACCGGGGAATTGCACAAGCTCTTGGCTGAACTAATCCATATACACTTCATTGGTTAAATTCATTGTTGTCTCGTACCTTTGTTGTTTGTGTTCAACCATTTATCCTCATGGATGGTGAAGAGATGTAGGCCAGCGGACATTGCAAGACTGCCACTTGAAACAATTTTCCAAGTGATGGGCAATGCAAGACATGCCATCACTACAGCTGAACTAGCATGACTGATTGAAAAAATTTGATGAAATGTCCGACTCAGATGGGCGTGATAAGTCCTTGACAAGAACTACTTCTATTAGCTGATACTCGTAAGATTTCTCTTTACTATATTCTTCGATGTCTTGATGCATACAAGATTAGAGACCATATACACATATCAAATGAATAAAATGTGTGCTTTGCATGGGAACCATTGGGCTATCACGACTTGCAACTCGCAGCTAAATATATTATACCATCAGCATGATAATCATAATCATCATCACCATCATTAGTTTAGATTAGTTTAGTTGAAGAATCAACGTCATTGCACACGGTTTAACCCATAAGTGCCCATGAAATTGATTAAGATAATAAGAAAACGTATTAAAATATGAAATGTAGAGTTCTATGTGATGGAAAGCTTTCGGAGTTCTTTGAGATAAGAATGAGTGTGAGACTGAGTTGTCTCTTGTAACCATTTCTCTTTCTGTTGGATATTGACTGGATTCTGAAGAACAAGACTTCTACATACGAAAATATAATTCAATGGCTTTTGACAGCGCTTTGATGATCTGGATTATGCTGATGACTTGGCTGTTCCGTCTCACAACCATTACCAGTTGCAAAATACAATAAATAGACTTATTGAATGGTGACTGAAATTAATGAGAAACATACAAAAGCACAGATTATGATAAAAGCATCTAACTTGTGCTGGGAGACACGGCTCTAGAAGAGGTACAGTCATTCATGTATCTTGGTAACAATATAGACAAGGTCGGAAGTACTCATAGATATCAAATTAAAAATACAAAAAAAAGGCGAGAGCTCTTTCATTACATCGGGGAATTTGTGGAAATTGACAGAAATTAAGTCTGCCACAAAAATACAGACCTTCAACGACAATATAATGTCCGTCCTATTGTATATCTTTTGAGACCTATGGAACAAAGAAAAGTACAACGAAAAAAGTCTGCTTTCATCAATGGATACTTGCTCCCCGTTGAGGTAGTAGCATAGTTTTGATTGATTGATTGATTGTAGTAGATGGTGAATATATACAGCATGTGCAATATTTAATTTTGGGGATTTAAGGATATTCTGGATGTAGAACACCCAATTGGGAAAATTGATGAGTCTCATCTTCAAAACTAATGGAATTAATTCTAGTTATTGAATGCGGAAAGAACTGTTATGGAGATCTAACGTGAGCTGATGTTGATAGCGGGAAATATGAAGGAACAGAGGTGACTGCAGTTGGTTGTGGTGGTTGCTTCTTGCTAAAAGATGAGCAAGGATGTGGTGCATGATTGATGTTATCTTCTTTTCTCTGAAGAGTTCTCTGCTACAAGAATGTGGTGCATGATTGATGCTATCTTTCTTTCTGTGAAGAGTTCTCTGCTACAAGGATGTGGTGCATGATTGATGCTATCTTCCTTTCTGTGAAGAGTTCTCTGCTACAAGAATGTGGTGCATAATTGATGCTATCTTTCTTTCTGTGTAGACTTCTCAACTATAAGGATGTGGTGCGTGATTGATGTTATCTTCTTTTTCCGGAAAAATTCTCTGTTACAGGCTATTTGGGCAATATTTTCTTTAATACTTCTTTCAAAATTGTTATCCAGTCTTTTCGAATATGCAATTGTATCCTCTATTTTAATTATTCCGTCCCCTCCCCCAGTTCTTTGTTGATCATCTCCTTAGGCTGAACTTGTTCTTCCATAGCCAGTAGATCCTCATCAGACTGACCATGATATTCATACAACTCACATCTTTAGTCTCTAGTTCTAGCTACTGAGCCATGTCCACAGCGTTTGAATTGACGTCCCCCATTGCTCCTTCAAACTATTCCAAGTTGTCCAATAGGGAGGAAACCACCTTTTTTTGAAACGCCTCTCACTTTGGTTTCTTGAACTTACGCCTATGCATCTGTGATAGTTTTGATGACATCGACATTTCCAAAAGGTTTAAACACATTTTTTTTGTTTGAGGCTCTCGTTAACATCAGCATCTAGTGCAGCTACATCACTGAGGCATCCGTCTGACATAATAGGTTTGAAATAATGACATAATGCCTTGGTCTTTTGGCTGCAACAAAGATGTTGTGTCTTGGGGTAGAAATACAACTTTAATTTCTTTGGGAGTCTTAATCACGAGTCTTGTGGGACTTGTAGCACTACCGAAGAGCAGTAGCATTTTAAATGAGGTAATCTGTTGTTTATAATAATCCTTAACTGGCCACTCGAAATTACAATTGAACGAAGTTATAAATAATTCACCAGTTATCCAGGATTTACTTTGGGATTTGAAATTAAATGGAAGGGAAGAATTTCAGTACTTTTTCATGGCCGTATATTCTCCTTAATATTAAATGAGCAAATGATTTAGCTTGCAGTAGTCACCTGCATTTGCGACTAGCAGTAAAGTTATTGGCAACTTTAAATTAATTAAATGCGTTGAATGTTCTTCTTTGGCAATAATAGTTCCGGATGTGATCTTTCTTCAAAAGAGGCGCATCTCTTTTTGTGTTGAAGATCTGCTGCTTTATGTAGCCACTATATATAATTATTCAAGCTGAACTGGAAAAGCTTTCGCTGCTGTAGTATCTGCTAGCTGCTCCTCCCTGTAATGTCAAACCAGCCTCTGCTAGCGTAAAATATATCTTCAGCTGATGTATCTCTTTTTTCAGATCAGGTTAGGTCATCACACAACCGGTGAGGTCGTTGGGGCACACATGAAGACATCCTCACAACACCACGACACCCCTCTCTGTCAGCGGTTGCTGTCTGTGCCTTTTCTGGTCGGAGATTGGTCCATTTTTTTATGTTGTCCTCCCACCTCTTTTTGGGAGGCCTCTTCGTCGTCTGCCTTGAACCTTTCCGTGGACGATTGTATTTGCTAGACCATTTGATCTCGATATGTGACCGTACCAAGCGAGTTTCCTTCTTTTGACAGTTGCCAAGAGGTTTTCAAAAGGCCCTATTGCTGTTGTAATTCTATCTCGTATTTCCTCATTTCTAACTCGATCTTTGAACGCGACGTTTAGAAGTCTTCGGAAACATCTCAACTCCAAGGCCTGTATCCTTCGCTGAAGGTCAGCTGTAACTGTCCATGTCTCATACGTCCTTTTTCAGCTTTCATTTTATTAAAAGATGTTTGAGGGCCAAAAATGCAGCACAGTGAATAGCTGGCTGCTTGCATCAGGATAGGCAAACCATAGCTGATCAATACGATATTCTGCCTCCAATGGGCGTCCCTGGAAACATGATCTAGTATAACCTTCCCTAGAGAATATGGAGCACAGTGGAAAGGTAAAACCTGCACTCCAAAAAAGCCAGCAGAAATTTGATGTGTCGGACAGTAAAGCGCTGAAATCCTCGCTGTAAACTAGGACAAAATGCCGAAAGAAGAAGAAGAAAAAGAAGAAAGAAGAAGATAAAGAATAAGAAGGAAAAGAAGAGTAGGAAGAAAAAATGTTTGACCTTTTGACTGAAATCAATCTTGGAAAAAGGTAAGGCTGTAGCTGAATTCATCTTCAATCAACACATTAAACACTTTCTCGGTCTCATTCATGAAATTGTGTTTCTTTTTGTCTGCACTGGCCAATTGAAACTGAATGACGTATAAAAGTAATTGGCCTAGTACTTGGGTGTCCTCTCCACGCCCAGTACTTGTGTGTCCTCTCCACCCTCAGTACTTGGATATCCTCTCTACGTCCAGTACTTGGGTGTTCCTTCTACATCCGGGAATTGGATATCCTCTCTGCGTCCAGTAGTGTGTGTCCTCTCGACATCCAGTATTTGGATGTTCCCTGCACGTCCAGTACTTGGGTGTCCTCTCCCCGCCCAGTACTTGGGTGTTCCCTCCACGCCCAGTACTTAGGTGTTCTCTCCACATACAGTAGTTGGGTGTTCCCTCCACGTCCAGTACTTGGGTGTCCTCTCCCCGCCCAGTACTTGGGTGTCCTCTCCCCGCCCAGTACTTGGGTGTTCCCTTCACTCCCAGTACTTGGGTGTTCCCTCCACATACAGTAGTTGGGTGCTTCATATACGTCCAAGTCGTTGGTTTCCATTCCAGGCTAAGGCCCGCAGTCCCCTACCACATACATGGGAACTAGTCTATATTGGGTTATAGTGACGAGAAGAGAAGATAAACGGTGCGCGGAGTGAGACAATCATTACTTATTCGGGGCTCGGGTAAAACAGGTTATTATTTACGGCAATGTGCGGTTAAAGGCCGTCCGAGAGTAAGCAAAATGTCTTTCTATTCGTGATCAGATGCGACAATAGCTCTCGGCTTCCCGTCAGTGAATTATTTAAGCTGGAGGCTAAAGGTTCAGGAAGATCGAACACGATTGTGGGCATTCTTACAGATATGGGAATTCTGGTCAACCATGGCTAGGCACAGAATACAGACAAGTCGGGTAACTGACATCAACAATGAATATGGTAGTGACGGTAGTCAGAGATGTTTAGTGTCCCGCCACACTTCAATCCGAGCCAGAATGTGGCACTGGCGTTCTTGCTATTTTGATGTTCACAGGACGTTTTTTGTTTGAGGATTGGTTTGGTGCAAGACCTCCGTCCTACGAATGTTCAGAACCCAACAGTTATTTGACGTCCATAGCGAACTTCGTATCTGGCCAGTTTATTTTCACCGGCGTTGAATTCCACCGTGTCCAGTTTGGCGTACACTGATGGTTGTCTCGGTATGGTTGCTCGTCCGCGTCAAGAAAGTAATGGCAAACTATCGTACTGCGCACATGCCACGAAACTATGCAGGCCAAATTGATTAGCGCTTGTAAGAAACCACGTTCTGTAAAAACCATGTTCCTTTTAAAATAAACAGACTGACGCAATTTAGTTGGAAATAAAAAGCCACCCAATAAAGCAAGTACGGGTTTGGTCATGGCCATACATATTTCATGGTTTTGGGAGACTATGAGCGAATGAAATTCGTGTCCAGTCGGCTTAATTACTTCATAAGTAAACTGAAAGAAAAATGTAATGTGTTTTGTTTTAAACGAGATATTTAAAGAATTATTGTATTTCAAATACATTACATAAATTGTAAATGTCCACAAATATTTGACATTGAAAATGGAGAATATTTCTGAACTGGTGAAACTATTTTAAGAAATATCATGTCCCCCCCCCCCCCCCCCCCCCCCCAAAAAAAAAAAAGAGCCAAATTGTTAATTGTTGGAATGAAATAGTGATTGGTTTCCGCGAAATAGGGGGTGTATCCAATTCGTGATTATCTCAACAGTGACAAGTATAAATGAAAATAAAAAACAACCACACACTCTCCTTCCCTCACAAATCATCAACCAATAGCCATGTCTTTCCTCAACTCTTTGCTTTACTTCATACACACACACATACACAGAGAGAGAGAGAGAGAGAGAGAGAGAGAAAGAGAGAGAGACACACACACACACACACACGGTCGATTATTGCTTATTGCTGACAGTCAGACCGGTACATTCTGCCGAAACCATTCGTCAGAGATATTTGTTTGGCTAAATCTATATTGGACGCATTGTCCACGAGAGAACATTGACAGCTGGAATTTGGCAAGACTGATGAGGGATGAATTTATGTAGCTTGTATGGGAAGAAATTTCTGGAAAGAATCTGTCCCTGATATTTGATTTTCTTCTTTGTGCTGCGCAGCAGAAACCCCTTTCAGAGCATGAATCGAGGACTAGCTGCTCGAATTGAAGAAACACTAAATAGCCCCCGGCGAGAAATGATTTTATTGATTTCTTTAGGAAAACCTCGGTAACTAATGCTATTTTATTTTATTGTTTTTTCCCCTCCATTCTATGAGCCCTTGATTTATCAACGACGTTCGATGTGTTTACTCTAAAATAACGTCAGATCGATTCTTGCAACTTTGGCCAGCAGGGGTTCTGGAGACTCGTCATTGATCGGTGCGGGCCATTCACGTGATGGGGGGCGGGCAACTCTCGCGGAGTGCCGCTTTCCCTGGCAATCCGGTGGTCTCGGCATTCGTGGGAAAAACAAGCGGGTAGCGCAGATTTCATCCTTCCAAAAATGACATATAATTGTTATGGCAGTGAATCGAGGCATTATAGCGAGCACTAAAATGACAGGAACGTGTCAGAAGATTTTTGCCATCTTCCATTTACAATTTCGTCTTCGTTTTTTTTCTCTTCCCAATGCGTTCCATTCTTCCAGAGGGACAACATAAATATTCTGGGTAATTCATTTTAATAACTGTAATTTTCTTGTCGTAGCCTGTGACATCTAATATGAACCATCGTTGCGCTTGTCTGTATGAAGATGATAGTGCATTTTCACTGTACGACAATAATAAAGATAGCGGATGCAGCGAGCTGTACGATAGCTCTTGCCATACAGTGTTAACAAATGAATTATGGTTTTATTTGGTTGTAGACAATGATTTCATTTATGGAAACTATGCATATGTCTATACAATATGCGCTGTCTCTGGGGATGCCTATCTGAGCTTGTAGAATACGTTGTGCAATCAATTGGTGAGAGATATCGTGTAGACGCAGGCTTCACTTATTAGAGAAAAGAAGCAATAAAAACACATCGTCTCAATATGCATGTAGTGAATGGTGACTAAGAGGAATGATATTTAGGGCTGACCACCTCATCATGTACAATACAGCGTTACAGAAACCACAACTACAACGGCTACACATATAAATGACATTTATAGTCACACTACACAACAAGTGTGGACTTTGTATGCGCATCTTTGTGCAGTTACCATTATGGTGTTTGTGATGCTGATAATGAGTATGTCCATTAAACACTAGATTAGCTCACGTTTTCTTCAAATGTTGTGCAATTGAAAATACAAACTAATAATGCTCATAGCGGAAATGATTCACAGCGACGCCTTGTTGTCTGTCGCTTGTAAATGCGTTTCTGGAGCCTATCTCACAAGGGTCTAATAATTTCACTTCCCTTGGTAGCTTTCTTATAGGGTAGTAATGTCCTGATGAAATTGTTCCCTATCCTTGTCACTGCAAACAGCACCGCAGTTAGCAGGGAAGAAATCCACATTAGAGGGTAAAAAGTGTAATTCCAAGGACACGTTACATCCCAATATTTATATATATATACATGAATAATTATAGAGAACAGAATGTATAAATTATATATATATAGTATGTGGACAATAGAGCCACTCTAGAGTTGCGCAGGTACATCGGCTATTTAGGGACTTATTAAACACGTACACGTGTAGTTGAGTTCAACACCATATGTGTCCCTAGTTAGTTCAATGTCCTCAGAAATGATTGATGACCCTCCTAGCCAATATAAAGATACACATACATTAATGTTAAACAAAAATAGTTAACACATCAGCAAATGCTGTTGAGGATTAAACGTGGGAATTTTTAATGTACTATGTCCGTAGGTATAGCCGACGTGATACGACCAGCTCCATTAGTTACGGACTGGGTTCCCTAATGCTAGTTAGATACGTCTTTGATTACTCATTATATTACCCAAATGCTAGTTAGATACGCCTTTGATTACTCATTATATTACCCTAATGATAGTTATATACACCTTTGATTACTCATTATATTACCCTAATGATAGTTATGTACGCCTTTGATTACTCATTATATTACCCTAATGATAGTCAGATACGCCTTTGATTACTCATTATATTACCCTAATGATAGTTAGATACGCCTTTGATTACTCATTATATTACCCTAATGATAGTTATGTACTCATTTGCAGTTGGATGGAAAAGTTCTATATCCGGGGATTGAACCTTGTCTTTCTTCCACGAGAAACAAACACTCTAACCGATCTGCCCTAAACGTTTAAATCCTCCCTGCGCTTCGGACGCACGTAATAGAAATAAATTGCAAGATATAACCAATAAATCAATCAAGCAAGTCAACAACTGTAACTGATTTATTATTGTTTCTCAAAATAGCAAGAAAAACCTTTGTCTCAGAGACATCGGGAGATGCGAGGCGCCCGGGAGATTTACAAACCCACAATCAATCAAACATGTTGGGGTCTTTTCTTTAATTAACCTTCCTTATAGGCATGCATGACTCTTTGATGAATGGAAGCTTCCAATCGTCCAAAACACTACACAACAAACCAGTGACGCCGCTGCCCGTTCTTTATTTGTCAAAAGTTTTGATAAGTGACCGCTGCGAGCAAGTGCGCGTGTACCACAGGGTGCGCCCGTTTTTTGAAGTCACGGGTTTGGACGTGCGCCAGGCACCTGTCCTCAGTGCCACTGTCCAGCTGGATCACGTGCGAGGCCGAAGGTCAGGAGGCACCAATCAAACTTGAGAGCGTTGAAGTGCTCTTGTGTTCCCAACTGTATTGCATGCGCACACGCTCCTTCGCTCCGATAGAATGCTGGAAGTGGACACAGGCCAAAGCCAGGCTGTAGTGCGATTAATGGACACTCTCATCAACATTCTGGAGTGATTTGAGACTTTTGACAATTGTAATCACAGTTTGAAAATGTCTGGCTTGTGGCACCTCATGTCAATCAACTTAGCTTCAGACTCGCGGATTTCCCATTACTGTTGCTATTGTGGCATACAGTCGAAGATCTTTGTTGTTTTTAAACCTGTTCTGGTTGATAGCTTGAAACTGTATTTAGCAAACGAATGTATTTGTGTGGTCTTTGTAATCTGCTTAGCCGTATTTGTGAACAACTGAGGTGTCAATTAAGATTCTAAAATGATTTCTTGTTCAGTGTAGGGACAAGTACGAGATCACCTCAGATGTTGTAATCACATCTAGTCCATTATGAGAGCAAGTGAGGAATGCAAAATGATTTATATACCAGTTTGGCTACATCATTCCTAGCCAAATCTAAGGGTAAGTAAGAAATCAGCTCAGACTTTGATATCAATCCTAGCCAAATCTAAGGGTAAGTAAGAAATCAGCTCAGACTTTGATATCAATCCTAGCCAAATCTAAGGGTAAGTAAGAAATCAGCTCAGACTTTGATATCAATCCTAGCCAAATCTAAGGTTAAGTAAACAATTACCTCATACTTTGATATCACTCCTAGTTCAATCTGAGGGTAAGTAAGAAATTGGCTCAGACTTTGATATCAATCCTAGCCAAATCTAAGGGTAAGTAAGAAATCAGCTCAGACTTTGATATCAATCCTAGCCAAATCTAAGGGTAAGTAAGAAATCAGCTCAGACTTTGATATCAATCCTAGCCAAATCTAAGGGTAAGTAAACAATTACCTCAGACTTTGATATCACTCCTAGTTCAATCTGAGGGTAAGTAAGAAATTGGCTCAGACTTTGATATCACTACTAGTTCAATCTGAGGGTAAGCAAGAAATCAACTCAGACTTTGATATCACTACTAGTTCAATCTGAGGATAAGTAAGAAATTAGCTCAGACTTTGATATCACTACTAGTTCAATCTGAGGGTAAGTAAGAAATCAGCTCAGACTTTGATATCACTCCTAGTTCAATCTGAGGGTAAGTAAGAAATCAGCTCAGAATTTGAAATCATTCCAAGTCCAATCATAAAGCTAGGAAGGAACAACTAACGACTTTGTAAATGTTTGATACATGGCTGATGGTAAATGGAATACGACTAGATTTTTCTCTGGAAAATTGTACACATGACTATCAGCTGAATCAGTTTGATGATCATATGTTACATTTAGTAACATCGATGCTTACACTCTCAACAACATTACATCACTTGGGTAATCAACTATTTTATATACTGTACTTGGAATGTTCAAAGTTATCACACACTCCTATATATGTTGTAGCTTTTACCAGCTCTCGTTTGTCAAATCTTCATGTCAGACCGATATTTCTGAGCAGTACACTCGTTAGTCATAATGTCATGTCAAAATGACTTTTCTGAACATTACTCTCGTTAGTCATATATTCTTGTCAGACCGTCCTTTCTGGTGATGTTTGGCTGTTATTTTTATCTGAAACTCCTTGATGGCGACCGTCTAGTGTTGTTTTAATGTTGTATTGTTCAGTTTGTATTATTAACGATCTCGGTATTCGTAGTAACCCGCGAGAAAAATAGTAAATATCGATACAATAGACGTTTATGTTTGTTGATTCGAAGACTCCCGTAACCGCGCTGCATATAAACTTGTGTTTACATTGCATGACAGTCATTTCTAATATTTCAAGACCAACATAACAAAGCTACAGATAAAGCTGTGTCTACATATGACGGCAATCCTTTCTTGCTGCGTTTCCTTGTCAAGAATTTGAATGTTAGTAGGTGTTTTTTCCCCGCCTATTTGTAGAATATTGAAACGTGCAGTATCGTGTGAGTTTTTAATAAATACACGAGAAGTTATCCTGTCCTCAGCCAACATCTGCAGCACTGTCGAAGTCGACGTCTCGAGAATATCAGAATATTGGAATACCTGAATCCTGGTATTCAATCAACCATTTCAGTGCTTGATGCCAGGTGGTCAAAAGATATTTCTTCGTTGTGTCAATTTATCTGGTCGACTGTTAGAAGATACTATTCTGTGTCTTCCCTGGTTCATCTTTTGACTTTCATGTGGCTATCAGTAGGAAGTTTGTGTGTGCTTTCCTTTTTGTGTATTATTGGGAATGTGGGAGGTGTTGATGGATGGTTTCCAGCCTCAGGCTCTTCTCTGCTTACATTTTGCTCACTCAGCTGTATAGATGAAGCCTTCTATCGCGTCTTCTCTGTTTCATGTATGTTTGCCTCAATCTCCCTTCTCCATTTGTGTTTTAGTCGCCATCTAATTTGCTTGTCTTGGCGATTCCAGATTATAGACTGCATTGTAATGCTATAAAATGGCTCCTTAATGTATGCCTTACCCACTGCCAACGTTTTCTTCTCACCTCATGTTTTACTGACAGTCTGGTTCATTCAATCAGTGTCACATTCATGATTTTGTCATATCATTTCAATCCATCCATTCTGGAAAGACACCCATTTATGAAAGTTTGCACCTTTTCAGTTGTTGTTTTTTTTGTTCTCCATGTTTTAGATCCATAGAGTAAAACAGACTACACGGGAGTTGAAGATGTTGAGTTGGGTCTTAGGCTTTATTTCTGTGTTATTTCCATAAGTTCTCAAATACAATAAGTTTTGCTTGGTATTCCAATTTTAAATCTATCCCCTTACCTCATACTTTATCTGTATTGCTACTACAATATAGAAATGACTCCACGTCTTGTAAGTGTCACTCAGCGCTATATGGTTGTCTTTAGCTGCATTTATTATCAAGTCTATTATTTCTCTGTGTATTGTAAATTCCGAATTGTGAACCTCTCAATCAAGTATACTGATTTTATGTTGCATCTAATTATTGTTGTGAGAAATACGAGCCATGTCATAGGCAAAGGCCAGGTCATCAAGTTGTGTTGTCAGAGTTCATTGCATTCCTTTTGTGTTGGTTCATGCCACTGTTTTCAGAATCCAGTCAATAGCCATCAGAAAGAGAAAATGTGATGGGAGACATTCCTCTCGTATACTAGTTCTTATCTCAAAGGCACATAACGCTGATACTCCTTATTCTTCGTCTTCGTTCATCATCAGATCAAGGTCCCGGTTTCTCTAACAAAGGACACCGTTGTTTGTACGGTTGTTTTATCTCCACACAGCTTTTGTCTCGTTTCTGTATCCCGAGGCCAGTATTGTTATCTCTCCTCCTGTGTGACCATTCAGGTCTGTAAGATGTGTTTCACGTTCATGGTATGCTCCCACGTGGACACAGTCTTCTACCCAAATCCTCATTTTTCTGTAAAGAAAAGTTTTGAGTCTATTATGAAGATGACGACTTGCTCTTCTCTTGCTAAATCATAGAAGAGTTCTTTTCTTTTATGAAGTGGAAGTGCTGATCAGCCCATTTTATCCTGAAGTTGGCTTTAACTTTGATCTTGGTCTCATTTTACGTAATGCTCAGGTTCTTTTTTGGATGAACTCTCCACAATTTGCTAGTTTTCTGCAGCTTTATTGCCTTCGATATTGCAATGAGCGGGATTCACTGAATGACCAATCGTGGAGGTTCTGCTGAGAGCTGTGTCAGCGAGTGTATTTTTTTCCCCAGAGCTTCATCTGTGTGCTGTTTTAGCGCTGTTAATTCTGACGAGATAAGGCACGTGATCTTCCGTTTCACAATCCCAACTCACTAGGTTCGAATCCCGCCATGTCGATAGCAGACACTGGGTAGACTCCTCCGTATACGGAAGGTAATGTCATCAAGTACTGCACACCTGCAAAGAAACTTATAAGAGCCAAATTTTCAGTCTTAACTCCATAGTCTTGCTTGTATAAGCAAGTCACAGGATACAAATCTTATATTTTCATATTTTCTTTGTCACATGTGAAGTCATTCCTTGTTCCTACATTGTACGAATATCCAGGCTACCAAATCAGAAGCCCTTATAAAGACGAAAAACGGCAAGTTGGTCATGCAAATTCCTTGACTCCTTTTTCTAGAAGATCCTATGCCAAACTCTTCATTAGTCGACTCCCACGTGTTTGGTAGCTTTGCAGTGTTAATAGTTACTAATCTTTACTACCCCCCTTCGGACCTCGGCAACGCTGGGCCGAGCTTTATAATATACGTTTATAATATAAATATATAAATAGATGTAAACCTCATTATTAATTTCATCCCCTCCCACCTTATCCATCTTTTTCATTGTGGTAACCTCAACTTTAATTTATCCTCCCCCTCCCCACTCCCCACTCTCTCTCTCTCTCTCTCTCTCTCTCTCCAGGTGGGAATCTCACCTTTTATTGCTTTCCTCCCACCCTTCCTTTCCAAATATAATCCGAAACTATAATGTATGACCTCTGTATATGTGTGAATCTCATCTATCATTTACTGCTGTTCCAGCACATCACGCAGTTTCTTAACCTTTCTCCAGTTTACTCAATCTCTCTTCTGGTGAAACAAGTATCTTGGAATCTACAGTATTGTGTCTATTCCATTGCATCCAATAACTTCCCTTGCATGTTGCGCCCAGGGGTTTCTATGTTAATGGCTGATTGTTTGCGCTACAAGTCGGATACATCCTTCTATATCCGATTGGAAATTTCCGACCTTTAGCTAATTGATATTTTCTGTCCAAATGGTCTTAATGAATAATTATTGTCTATCGCAACGGATGCTGACCACACTATCAGACGGTTTTTGTCTGAATAATGAGATATGTGCTGTATTGAGATTGTATTGGGGAAGAGAATGCGCTGGTCATCAATCTTTCTCTCTTGCCCGACTTACCTTGTATCAGTGACAAAACTATTGGTCGAGACGACTGGAGGTTACTCATGATTTAGGCACTCTGGTCTTACCTTCTTTGAGACCAGGGTCGCTTGAAATTGACGGGATTTGATCACCCACCATTTCCGTTCATCGCTATGAGAGGCGAGAGCCTTGACCTCTTGACTACAGCGATCCCCAAAAGGTCTTACTTTACTCCCATGTACCATTATATCATTAAAAAAAGTGCTACTCTTCACGACGCAAAGTGGATGGCAAGTCTTTTGAATGTTGAGCTTTTGACCACGAGGGCGTGTCTTCAACCCACGGTAAGCCATAGGTTTCCCTGTCGTAGGAAAAATAGAGGTATATCCTATACACTACATAACAGCTACAAGGGCAGGCGGCCTTTACTCATCTGCAATATAAATATACCAGGTGGATCTCAACAATGGAAATAATCCACACAGTGATAGTTGTTTGTTTAGTAGTCAATGTGAATGTTAAGGTATCCCATAGCACACTTTGCTATCGAGGATAAAGTGGTGCAGGTTACAATGCTCTAGACCTCAACTTTTCTTTGATGAGGTGAAGTGGCCAGTTCCCTTCATCGTCGCCTCACCTTCGCTACACGTGCTTGACAGTTTACAGCTTGGATCATGTCTGTAGCGAGGATCGAACACAGTGCCTCTGCGCGAGAAGCGAGTGCTCTACCACTGTGGCACTCAGACGCTAATACCCTGGCCCTGTTTCAGCTATGCTTGAATTTTATAATCTGTTATTATTATTCCTTTTCGCCGCTTGTCTGGAAAAGGACGTTGGGTCTTAGTTTACAGCGAAGCTGCGGTATCTGCTCCATTCTGCAGGACGCATTCGGTTTTGGCTATCTTTTTTAGTGCCATGATTGGTTTCCCACGGCGGGGTACATTCGCTTAGTCAGACTTCACTATGACAACTTTTTCTAGGGCCGCCTCTTGGAGGTGGAATAGGGTCTTGGTCAGCTCTGGTTCGCTGACCTCGATGCAAGCAGCCAGCTATCAGTCGGTGGCTGCTGTCAGGTCATTCACTGTGCTAAATCTTCTGCACCATCTGTTGTTCTACTTACACATCCGTGTGTTTTCATCCATAATGCCACATGCCAAATAGATTTATGTCCATGTACGTATGTATTCATAGAACATTCATTTCGTCCAATTGTAGCCTCTTAAATAGGGAAGCTGAATTTTCTGCTGTTTCTGCACACTTGATATTTTAATTGTTTATAATCATTGAACGGCAGAGTGGTAAGACAGTTAGATCGCTCGTCTATTGCTGTAAATGTGTCTGGGTCTATCCCCGATCTCCACACGCACTAGTCTACCCAGCTTAGATTGTTTAACTTGAAATACAATTAGGAAAGACAAAGCCACGATAAATCCAACTGGTCACTATTTCTTATAAAAAGAGGAGACCTAGTATAATGACGTCATTCCCACTTCAGCCCTGACGGCAGTGTCTGATTACATTTACTGTTGATTAAATACATTTTTGATGCGGACATATTGTCCACCCTTCTCTGCATATTTAGAAAACCGATAATGTTATGTGTCAGGAAACAGACCAGCTTTGTTTAACGGATTGTGAAATAGATTGTGAAATAGACGCCCTACCAGAAAACCGGATCAAAACCCAGATGATCTAAGGTCCTGCATGCCACAAGGGAGAGAACCCAATGAGTTTTCAAACTCTTGTTTTGAAATATTCTAATCTCCTCCATCAAAGTAGCTTATCTCTTTGAGACTTTCTTATCCTTGACGTTTCAGATTTTCTGGCGGATTGGCCTTTGTCGTATTGAAACGATGATATATATTGTAACTGGTTGTATACAGACTCTGCATGGTCTTCTAAACAAGTATAAAGACGTTAAGTTAAGTTGAGTTATATCAAACATGAAATGGCTTGACACTTTTATTTAAGACTAACCCGTATCACGTGAAATACCTCATATTCAAAGTATTAGCTCACTAGAGCACGCCATACGAGTTATCGAGAGATGTCTAAGTAGTTTCTGTGAGAGTTATGTGCGCGAAAGAGAAAAGCGAAGGACCACTGATACACTGAATAATGTTTAAGATGCAACTAACAGTGGAGTTTAATCATTCTAAGTTAGAAGACTCTCCAACTCTTGCATAGCATACTTCACCACTCACACACGCCAAAATCCTGCTCAGTGTTGCGAAGCATTCAAGGTTGGAAACAAAGCTGTAGAAACAATATCCTATATCTGATACAGAAATAAACAATACATAGTTCGTTTTCCTGGGAATTGGAAGACAAAGAAGGTGCCTAGAACACCGTAAGCTGCACACACTACACGGGTAAAAAATAAAAAGTGTAAAGGTGACCCAGTAGCGGATACTGCCGTCAGGAATGAAGTGTTAGAGATCTGACCTTCACGAGACCTCCGTTTTTTTCTGGGGTGGGATAATCAGTTATATTCCTAGCTGCTATGCCTACACGAACACTACGCTGGGTGGACTGGAACGTGTTAAGATCTGGGATTAAACCTTCTGATTTAGCTGTGAACAGCTAGCACACTTACCACTACACTGCTCCCCACAACACTCATATAAGAAACTCACACTTTAATTACAGATGTCACCTCTCCCCACAACACTCATATAAGAAACTCACACTTTAATTATAGATGTCACCTCTCCCCACAACACTCATATAAGAAACTCACACTTTAATTATAGAGTTCACCTCTCGCCACAACACTCATATAAGAAACTCAGACTTTAATTATAGATGTCACCTCTCCCCACAACACTCATATAAGAAACTCACACTTTAATTATAGATGTCACCTCTCCCCACAACACTCATATAAGAAACTCAGACTTTAATTATAGAGTTCACCTCTCGCCACAACACTCATATAAGAAACTCAGACTTTAATTATAGATTTCACCTCTCGCCACAACTCTCATATAAGAAACTCAGACTTTAATTATAGATTTCACCTCTCGCCACAACACTCATATAAGAAACTCAGACTTTAATTTTAGATTTCACCTACTCGATGAGTTCTATATCACTGCAACCTTTATCCAGAAATCTGGAATTTGCGTTTAGACATTATATAAAGCAATGGTGAACAAGAAGAAGAAGAAGAGGATGATGATAATGTTGACGAAGAACAAGCAGAAGATAGCGCAAGCATTAACGCTATAATACATGCTGTATTTCCCAATCCACGGTGAATTATGCAATTTTACCCTTGATTCAAAATTTGATCGGAAACTCGACCCCTGACTTGAGCACACACGTCAAGTAGACACCGCCCTAAAGCTCAAAATAGTTGATAAGAACCAATCAATTATGAATTTTTATCGTAAAATCGCAACCACGGGAAACAGTAGGGAGGGGATAGGATGATAGTGGTCGTGAAATCTGTTGGATGATAAAGCTGACAACTATCTGTGGATGTCATTGGTTCGCCAAGCTAATGGGTCTGACTAAATCGCGAAACGGAGGCGAGGTTGTTTATAGTTTGGTATCGTCTAAGTGTAAACAGGCGTTACAGAGGTGAAATGAATGATAGTGCTGGTTTGTCTATCACAGGTTTGTGGCTTGTAAGTGTATATTTGTGTGTGTGTTTGTGTGTGTGTGTGTCTGTGCCTGAGTGTGTGTATGTGTGTGTTTATGTGTCGAACGAGTGCCCACGTACACAGCAAGAGGAATTTAAAAACAAATAAGGGCAAAATAACTTTTCTTCCAATTGTATTAACAACATCCATCACAGCTCCAGGTCACAGGGATAATTGTTTCTGATAAATGTGAGTAATTGTGAGATTTTAGCTGCAGTTCGAAATCAAAACCAGCAACGGATATTATTGTTATTAGAGTTTGTGTCTCCTTTTGGTGGAGTATGCCTTTATCAACCACAGATCTAGTCATTGTTGGCTATATAAAGCCGTCTCATCTTGACCGTCTATATGATTTACCAAGTGATGATGTGGTTCTGGGTGGTCTGTCGGGGTATTTGTGTCTGACAAAGACAAGAATAGCACCACTGCCCCGCAGAATTAATGTCGTAAGACCCAACTAACTGTGTGACATGGTATAACATCGACCATGGTTAAGTGGTTTGTTAAGAGCAGCACAGATGGCGCTTAACAGGCTGCGAGTCTACTTTACTCTGGTGTTTGAGTCTATTAAGATGCACTCGCACATCGGTTAACTACCCTCCGCGGCATTTGTCCTTACGCAGTGGAGTAATACGCTGCTCGAAACTAGCCCGCTACATCCAGCTCATGCAATAACTTGTACTTCACTGGGGCATCCGGACCTGTAGAAGTGCAAGTCGACTTGGACTAAAACTAAAACTATGGAACGATAGAGTGTCTACATATTATAATATTTTCTGGTATTATATGGTTTTTGTCGGAGTGTAAGTGACGTATTTAAGAGCGTAAGCATTCATTTCTTTATGGGGTGGCGCAAACATAACCATTCATACAAAGCAGTCAACAACAGACACATTAGTTGCACATAGAGATATAACAGCACATAGCAAGGTTAGGCAAGTAAACAAGTGAGCTATCTACACTACTTCTTCAATACCAAATTATGAACTAAATTACATTCGAAAAATAGTATATTCTGACCTCACTTTTTTATTAGATTTATCACAAGTAAAGAGACATATCTTGTGAAATGAAAGGGTATAGAAACTTCGTTCATGTAGCCATCAGATGTAGAATGATTTGGGAAATGGGAAACTAAAGCGGAGAAACTTTGCAGAAATAGCCGAAGCAAAGATGCACGAAGATCCCATAAACGCACTAACAACACCAAAGCCCATCACTAATGTACGAAAACCTACCTGGCGGCAGGATATATTTCCAGAGGTGGTAGAAATTATACCAGGTATTAGAAACAAAAACTGCAAGACTGAAAAAGAAAGGAGAGATACTACCCTAAGCTTTATATCGAAAAACTACCCAAGCATGGACTGGACCCATGCATACACCGACGGCTCTGTAACAAACACTACACAGAACGGAGGGGCAGGAGCATTCCTGAACCTACCAAATGGCAGAAAAATAACACTGTCATTCGCTACTGGTAAGTACACAAGCAATTTCAGAGCGGAGGCAGAGGCACTGAGGGCGGCAGTGGAAAAAATGGTGACACATACAGAAAATGAAAGACACACAGTCCTGCTTACAGATGCTCTGGCCGTAGTCACAGCGCTAAAAAGCCAGAAAAACACTGAGCTTAATGACTTAAGAGCAGTACTCTGTCAACTATGCCACCAGTCCGCACCAAAAAGGGTAGTGGTACAGTGGGTCCCATCACACTGCAACATCCAAGGCAACGAGGAGGCAGACAGACTGGCAAAAGAAGGTGCAAGACTACCACAAACAGATACTAGTATGACGTACGAAGAGTCAAAACGGCTTATTAAAGCCAGATACATGACCGAATGGGAAACCGAACATACTGGTTACACCAAAAACGATGCCTATTACCAGTTGAACAGAAGAGAGCAGGTCGTTGTCTCAAGACTTCGCACTGGCCACAATAGACTGAGGTACCACCTATTTAACAAATTGAAGATAGGTGGAACCGACGAATGCCCGTGTGGTACCGGGAAAATGACCGCTGAACATCTGCTGCAGAACTGCCCGACATACGAGGATCAGAGAGAGCAGATGTGGCCATCACCAGTAGAACCACAAGACAAGCTCTATGGCAGTGTCGACAGCCTCAGGATGACCGCCGCTTTTTTCGAAAAAATGATGGTTACTGTCTGACTGCGTACGAAGAAGAAGAAGAAGAAGGAGATGTAGAATGGCACACATAAATGCAGAAACAAGGTTGGTGCTGTCCTCTCATGAGAATGGGACCCATTGAACTATTATTGCGCACACTTCCAATTTGGTTGCAGACCAGGACAAAGAACGTATTTGACAGAGAGATGGTACAAGTAAAGTAGCCCATAGCATTACACCTTACGGGTGTGCATTACACCCTACGGGTGTGAGATGTTAGCAATCTCACATTTCAAAGGCTTTACTATATGATGGCGGTAGTCATCTTCTCTCCCTCGCCGCTTTTACTTCCCGGACTGAGCAGGTATCCATTTAAGGCTTTGTCGACCCGGGAGCCATTGCGGTCGGAAAAAAACATTTCCGCCTCAACTGGGGAATGAATCCAGGACCACTCAGATGCTAACTCAGATCACTAACCAATGCGCTACGCGGCTCTCTAGATGACAAAGCGTAAATAATGCAACAGAATGAGCTTAAAACAACTTGATAATAGACACACGAGAAGGAACCACACCTCCCCACGACGGGTTTCTGTAAACAAAGTCAAATAATAAACTAAGAATATTAACAATAACAACAATGCATACCATGTTCCAGGTGATGAAAATCTACAAGCATGTAACTTCGCTTGACTGTTTCTATGAGAGCTGCCTTATTTTGTTAAGAATTGTCTTCACTGTATAGGGTATCTTTTGTTTAGCTTAGCACGATGGACATTGAATACTGGACACATTCACAAATTATTCTATTTATCTTTCCTTTAATTTATTCGCCTGCTGTATTATTATATTCATAAAACGTGTAATCATTCCTTAAATGAAACAATTGTATTGATGCTTAATACAATTTCAAACAATCCACGTTGTGGTTCGTACAGTCAGTCTCAAATATATGATATACAGTGGACACTTAGAATCTCCCCGCGCCGGTCCTGAAGTAAAGTTCATGGGAGAAAAGAATAACACCACGTGACGTGTAAAATAGCTAGTGAGCGGCGAGCATGTTATTAGCAACCTCATCATGTTTCACAAAACGCTACATGAACCATCGCTGCATGATCGAATCTTAAAGGCAGAATTCCTACAATGATATAATCGTTTTCGTCCCGAGCTCCCGCTGGAGCATACAATGGAAGGATTATGATACGATTCATTTTAAAATATGAAGATAATTTAAATTCATCACTTTGTGCTTGATGAGTGTCACTGTGGCAACCATAGCCGTGAGATGACGCCATCACCTAGGTAACAGACACGCGACTGCTGCACTCGGGACGGTCATCTCACCACGGGCCATCTGGCGTGTTATCTTTGTGCTTACACACGTCATATGCGACATATGGAGTTATCTGACTTGTTCTGTATGTTTGTCATCTGTGTCTGAAGTGTTTGTTTGCTTGCTTGTATTTCCCTGTAGTTTTCTGTGTTACGGTCGAACGTTCGCATTATAGTACGAAGCAGACAGGACAGACAACCAGCCCAGCCGCTGACAACAATATAACAATCTGTTGAAGGAATATCCATGTTCTGTTCACTTAGTCTTTCTCTTGTTGTTTTCATTCTGCATACATGCCCAAATAACAAAATGTGAAATTGTTCCACTGGAATATTCAGAGGTTTGGTTTCAAGATATTAACGCACTGTCTCATTTTAGGCCTTGCCCTTTCTTTTTACTCGTTAGAAGAATCTTAAGTACCTCATTTCCAGGGATTGATGTTCGCTTCTGATTGATCGTTTTTCTCCTGCCAATTGTTATTATACTTTCCTTTCTCTGTTCCCTTTTCTTCTTTTCATCTTCTTGTTTCTGCTAATGACTATGATTTTCATTCTCTACTTTCACTTGTTTCTAATCTTTCAATGCATTTCTTCTTGCATTAATTGATCATGTGGCACCTGTACAACTGTACAAGGTAAATCTAGTCCCATGGCAGACACTGCCGTCGAGGATGAAGTGTTAGACACTTGGTTGTACTAAGCTTGTCTGAGGTGGGCCATCAGCACCGTTCTTCGTCGCATTACCTCTCCTAAATATATGTCGTGTACCAATTTACAACAGAGTAATATATTTTAACGGCTGTATAAATAGCTTCACTTCTTAAATGTACTCTTCCTTCGCTCGTTCTGCTTTCTCCTGAAGGAAATAAAATGTATTTAACAAAGTTCACCAAAGCTGTCAGAAAGTGCGCTGAAGGGCATGCATGTTCTAGCTTCAACATTCCTTGGACACTTAAAGCTGTCCGAGGGTGTCCTAAAGGTCATGCATGTTCTAGGTTCAGCATTCCTTAGACACCTTAAGTTGTCAGAGGGCGTCCTAAAGGGCATGCATGTTCTAGGTTCAGCATTCCTTAGACACCTTAAGTTGTCAGAGGGCGTCCTAAAGGTCATGGATGTTCTAGCTTCAGTATTCCTTGGGCACTTTAATAAGCTGTCAGATGGTGTCCAAAGATCACCTACGTGTGTTCTAGCTTTAGTATTCTTTGTGTTCTGTGGAAAGTGGTCTTGGGAAACTGTAGTAAAGCAGATTACATGAAATGTTGTGTATAAATGATAGCATACGTTTTATGAGTGGAACCAGGATTGTTCTAGTGCATGTACAGCCCACACTATTCTCCGGCCACATCAAGAAGAAGATTACGCTCTTCCTTTTTGAAAACAATTTCCTTTCCATTGGACATTTTGTTTCAGTCTCACTGTAGGGACAACATCGGCTAAGACAGACATAATGTAAACACTAAACAAAAAACACACATTCTCTAAATAAATATGGAGAAATAGGCACACGGACCTCGCGACCGTGACTGCGTCGCGCTGTAAGACCAGCGTGGGTTTAAGTGATTCGTCCAACTTGTATCGTGCTTTTCGATGTGTGAAGACGGTCCATGGTTTGATAAACTAATACCTTATGCTTCCAGTTGTCTGGTGAATGTGTTTCTAGAGTGCCTACAATACACTTGTCCTTACAGTTGTTGTCCTGGCTCAGTTAGCAAACTGATCAGCCTCTCAGGCTCATCTCCCTTCCTGGTTCCAGGTAACAGACACGTCCAAATAATTTTGTGATTGCTGTTTCTAATCTCTCGGATGCCAATCTTTCATGCCAGGAGGATGTCAGGAGCATGCCAGGAGGACATACAAACTACAGCCTGCTCAGCTTAACCACACAAGTATCATCTGCCTACCAGATTCACGAGCTTAAGGAACTACAAAGGGCGCTCACAAAAAGATACACCTTGCGCAAGATGTTCTTGTAAATTAAATCTGGGGCTTCATCCCACAGGACATGTAGTGAAAGTTACATTCGCTCACAGTGACATGGTTCTCGGTGTTCACACTTTGTTTGCTGGGAGACCAAACATGCAATCATTTTTTAGATGATTTGGTTTTCATGTTTAGCAGTTGCTATTCGTTTTATTCGGTTGACTCTTCCAACAAGCTGCTTTACACACACACAAAGAAAAAATAAACAAATATGTGAATATATATCTACATACACACAAACATACATATATGCACACATTCACATATACATACATACATAAATAGATACATACACACATACACACACACACAAACACACATACATACATACAAGCAAACATACATACACACATACACACACACAAACACATACATACATACAAGCAAAAATACATACACACATACATACATATTTCGTATATATTACTAAGGACATACCCAATTGAAAAGAAAAAGATCAATCTAACTCTAAAAGAAAATGTAGAAACACACCAAGAGGGACCAAACGAACGTGAGGGTGTGAACAACTGCTGTAGACTGTGGTATGTTATATTTGGAAATAGTAGTAACGTGTGCTTCAACGGGAATTAGAGGAACAATTCCTATATGTCTCACTGAACATTGGCATGAGTCTGTGCTCCTCTCTTTATGCGATACGTGGAACGCGGCACACAATCTCCAGACTTCATCTTTTAAAGGTGTCAAATAGATCTACGGATACATCCCCGATCAGACGCAGACAACATTCAAGCCAAACCAAGCAAAACAGCACCAAAAAATAAGAAGAACTGATGTTGTTAATTCATGATGGGGAAAATGCCGTTTGTCAAGTAAAAGTTGAACTAACTATCTGTCCCTACCCAACAAGCGGATATAACCAGTTCACATTTAGAAAATCAGCTGTATGACAGTAGAAAGATGTTACTGGTTCCTGTCCACGCCCAGTATAGGTTCACTGAAAGAGGAAATCTATATCGAGCAATATAAGCACTTTAAAACAGTGCAATCGTGTACAATTACGAAACGTGTACTGTCTAAATTAGGTACAAAAAGCTACACTAAATGGAATGGTTCTCGAAAGTTTGAGCCAATGATTAACTTTCGTATGTTATCTTTCTTACTCACACAGTTGAATCACCATTGTTATTAAACAGTACTTCATATGCTAAACAGTACTTCATATGTATGCCAACATTTCAAGCGCTCAATCAATGATATGTATCGAATGTATTTTTGACAAGACCCATATTCGTTATTTGTCTGCCCGTGTCTCGTACTGTAATTTAACTGCACTTTCCCTTGTGTCTTTCACTCTCTCTTTTTCTTTCTCTTTCTCTGTTTCACTCTCTCTACTCGTTTAACTCTTTGTTCGTTCAAAATCGTCTTTTCTTTTCCCATGCTCACTCGTGCGACAGAGGTTGACACTGATACATTTCTTTGCTGCTATTGTCTCGCTCTCTCCTAATACGAGGACCAAGGTATTGTTCATATGCATTATTTCTCTACTGAGGTTAACTTATTCATGACTTTGTTCCAGTGACAATTCAAATCTTTTAATTAGATGTATTGTGTTCACCTGCCTATTAGGCCAGCTGAGAGTTGAAAAAATCCCGACTTCTTGTAAGTAGGCCTGCATATGAGATTAGCATTACTATTTGCCTAAGTAGTTTCTGGGAGACATCTGTGTGTGTGATTATGTTGTGGATATGTCCACTGCAACGCTAAAACCATGTTGTTACAAGCGACTCTAAAGCCAGAATTTGTTTATGGAATGAATAGCATCAGTTTCTAATTTTGGGGCTCGAGATGCAGCTCAGGGAATGAGCTGGTAGCAGGAACGACTCACAGCTAGCTGCTTGCATCGGAGTCAGCTACTCACAGCTAGCTGCTTGCATCGGAGTCAGCGACTCACAGCTAGTTACTTGCATCGGAGTCAGCGACGCACATATGGCTGCTTGCATCGCAGTCAGCGACTCACAGCTAGCTGCTTGCATCGCGGTCAGCGACTCACAGCTAGCTGCTTGCATCGGAGTCAGTGACTCACAGCTGGCTGCTTGCATCGGAGTCAGCGACTCACAGCTATCTGCTTGCATCGGAGTCAGCGACTCACAGCTAGCTGCTTGCATCGGAGTCAGTGACTCACAGCTGGCTGCTTGCATCGCGGTCAGTGACTCACAGCTAGCTGCTTGAATCAGAGCCAGCGATTCATAGCTGGCTGCTTGCTATTCTATCTCACAGAAAGTGGAGATCGTATACAACAATTTTATCAAAAGTGACAGTCATCGAAACCTTGGTCGACGGTCTGCGAGCCCTCGATCACTGGTGTGCAAAAAACTAGTTGGCGGTCTGCAAACCCTCGGTCACCAATCTGCAAGCAGCCCTCAGTCACCGATCTGCAAGCAGCCCTCATTCACCGATCTGTAAGCAGCCCTCAGTCACCGATCTGCAAACAGTCCTCAGTCACCGATCTGCAAGCAGCATTCAGTTACCGATCTGCAAGCCCTCAGTCGCTGGTCCGTAAAGGTCGTGGAAAAAAAAAACTACACAAATTGTTGACCTCTCTTTCGTCTCGACAAACAAATTCATCTTTCGATCAAAACATGAAATTCGAAATATTGTTAATGTAAAAACGAATGAACTCTTTCCATATTTACATTTTAAAACTTCAAATCGCAAATTCTGTGAACATTATTAGACACAGTACAGGGTCAGCGTGGATAAATGGTCTCCTTGGCTTATACACTGTCCTCAATCGATCCACGACTTGATTGACTTGTAAATAATAAACAGACCAACATTTAACCTTATTATACACGACGACTCTCTAATACCACCAATATATGTCCAACTAAAAAACATTAACTTGTTTCAAACTTGTTTTTAAGTAGCACTCTAAAAACATTTGTGATGCTTCTAAAAACATTCCCGCTGCTTCCAATGTAACTATAAAACATTCTCGCTGCTTCCAATGTAACTATAAAACATTCTCGCTGTTTCCAATGTAACTATAAAACATTCTCGCGTATTCCAATGTAACTATATAATTTTTTATAAAGTTGCAATATGTTTTATTTTCTTGTTTAGTAAGTCTCATTCAAGTTTTAAAAAATCAACAAGTATCTCGATTATAAAAACAGTTGTAATAAAACAGGTCTGTGACTGCTATAATTAAATATCATTAGAGTCATAGAACTGGATAAACATAAACACATTTAAGATGTTTGAAAATTAATAATAAGAGCAAATATTGCCAATTACAAAAACATGCAAATAACCTACAAAACGAATGGACACTTTCGTGTTATTGAACCTTCGCCTCTGATAGAACTGAGGTCGAAGCTATTATGATTACAAACCTACCACTCTGATGGAGTTAAGATCGCAGATAGTATGATTATAAACCTACACCTCTGATGGAGCTAAGATTGCAGCTATTATGATTATAAACCTACCACTCTGATGGAGCTAAGATCGCAGATAGTATGATTATAAACCTACCACTCTGATGGAGCTAAGATCGCAGATAGTATGATTATAAACCTACCACTCTGATGGAGCTAAGATCGCAGATAGTATGATTATAAACCTACCACTCTGATGGAGCTAAGATCGCAGATAGTATGATTATAAACCTACATCTCTGACGGAGCTAAGATTGCAGATATTATGATTATAAACCTACCACTCTGATGGAGCTGAGATTGCAGATAGTCTGATTATAAACCTACCACTCTGATGGAGCTAAGATCGCAGATAGTATGATTATAAACCTACCACTCTGATGGAGCTAAGATCGCAGATAGTATGATTATAAACCTACCACTCTGATGGAGCTGAGATTGCAGATAGTATGATTATAAACCTACACCTCTGGTGGTACTGATGTGGATCGCTTTATGTGCCTAAAGTTAGGGTTCTGGAAGAATTGAGGTGGAAGCTATTATTATTCTAAATTCTGATAGAATTGACGTGAGTGGTTTAATTTGCCTAAACCTGCTGCTCTGATAGAAGTGAAGTTGACGCTATTGTGCGCCTGAACCTACGCCTCTGATAAAACTGATGTGGGTGGCTTTACAAATGTAAGCAAACGCTGGGTGCAGCGTAATACGATATTTAACAAACCTTACTTTCCTTTAATCTACAACTCACGAATTTGAACGAGGGTGCTCTTTGTGAAGTTGACGTGTGATATCTTGTGGGTGATATGCCAGATAATGCGACGGAAGAATGCTCAAGCAAGATGTGTCGGATCGAAAGGTGCAAATATCGCAGTTAAGCTGTAAACTGTGACACAAAGCATTCCGATCTCCGGATAACACCCTGCTACTTGCAAAGCCTATTTCAGGGACTGTTAGCGAGAGTTTGAGAACGAACGAAGAAGATGCAAGAAGGAGCGAGAGAAGTAAATAAATTTATACATCAAATTAAGGACCTTAACAACATATTTGTTGTTGTTGTTTTCGCTGTTTTTGTTGCAGTTATATGTGTTATTGTTGTTGCTGTTCTTGTTGTTTTCATTGTTATTGTGCAGCATTTGTTGTTGTTGTTTTAAATTACCTGTACTGAGGTCTGCACTCTTGTCGAAATGTTTCTGGTAGCGGGTTCCAGTGAATATTCTTACATACTCGAAGTTTAATGAAGTTGTTTTTTCAGGGCCTTATTGATGTATTGCAACGCTTTGCTCCTCAGTAGCCTCGCCACTATGGAGATCACAGTGACAAGCCTCAACCTCATTGGCCGCACTCCTATAACACAGCCAGTTCACAGTGACCAGCCTCAACCTCATTGGCCGCACTCCTATAACACAGCCAGTTCACAGTGACCAGCCTCAACCTCATTGGCCGCACTCCTATAACACATCCAGTTCACAGTGACCAGCCTTAACCTCATTGGCCGCACTCCTATAACACAGCCAGTTAACAGTGATCAGCCTCAATCTCATTGGCCGCACTCCTATAACACAGCCAGTTCACAGTGACCAGCCTTAACCTCATTGGCCGCACTCCTATAACACAGCCAGTTCACAGTGACCAGCCTCAATCTCATTGGCCGCACTCCTATAACACAGCCAGTTCACAGTGACCAGCCTCAACCTCATTGGCCGCACTCCTATAACACATCCAGTTCACAGTGACCAGCCTCAACCTCATTGATCGCACTCCTACAACACAGCCAGTTCACAGTGACCAGCCTCAACCTCATTGATCGCACTCCTACAACACAGCCAGTTCACAGTGACCCGCCTCAACCTCATTTATCGCACTCCTATAACACAGCCAGTTCACAGTGACCAGCCTCAACCTCATTGATTGCACTCCTACAACACAGCCAGTTCACAGTGACCCGCCTCAACCTCATTTATCGCACTCCTCTAACACAGCCAGTTCACAGTGACCAGCCTCAACCTCATTAATCGCACTCCTATAACACAGCCAGTTCACAGTGACCCGCCTCAACCTCATTTATCGCACTCCTATAACACAGCCAGTTCACAGTGACCCGCCTCAACCTCATTTATCGCACTCCTACAACACAGCCAGTTCACAGTGACCAGTCATAATCTTTTTGACTGATGTGTTGCCCAGATATATTTTATTGCATTTGTTGTCAAAATGTATTTGATTGACGTGTTGCCCAGATATATTTTATTGCGTTTGTTGTTTAAATCTATTTGATTGACGTGTTGCCCAGATCTATTTTATTGCGTTTGTTGTCTAAATCGATTTGATTGACATGTCGCCCAGATCTATTTTACTAGATTGCTGTTCAGATCTATTTTGTGGTTTAGTTGTCCAGATTTATTTAACTCATTGCCGCTGTTTTCGAATTATATTTTGGTGTATTGTTTATTCAGAACAATTTGATTGACTGGTCTATATCTTGTTTGTATTAGCGTATGGTAAAAATCTATGTTGTTGCTTGTTTTTTGTCTAGATCTATCGTGTTGCATTCTTGTCTAGATCATTTACATTAACTTATTGTCACGATCTATTCTGGTTTCATCCACTGCTCTCATATATTTTGCAGCTTCTACTGATTATACATATCTGTTGTCTATTGTCCATTGGCTAAATAGATTTATCATATCTAATTACCATGACCGATTCTGCCTTGTCTATTTTATAGATATGTTTTGTAGCTTTCATTGTCTATACACATCTTTTTAGCTTTCCGGCCCGCTATGTTTTCCTACCGCTTGGATTCTACCAACGCGTTCACTGTTCCCCTCGCCGAATGGGTGTGTTATGTGGGGGGTAGGTATATCTTTGGGACGGCAAACGGAGACTATTATATGATTTCATATCTGTACGCCAACAAACATAACACGCTTGAACAAGTTTTATCACAAAGTCTGTGCCAATATCTTTGATCTTTGTTACAGACGACGAAACGTAGTTGGCACTTTGCATATTGTTCCGTGCCTGCCTCATGACGTGTCTTTTGAACCTTGCAACATGAAAGACACGTCATTGAAGACTGCTCGTTACGCAGCTCTCGCGACCACTGCTCTCTCATATCCCACTCTGTGACCGGTCACCACTGGTAGACCTACTGACGACAAATCACCGTAAGGTATCATACCAGCGTTTGCAGGCTCACATCTGACTCTCTGGACGCTTCGTTATCTGTTCTGGAGAATCTACATTACTATATTCCCGATAGATGGAGCCATAGGTACTTAGTCTCAAAACAAAATGCAGGTGGATAAAGCTACTGATAGTGTTGTGTCGAGCACAGACTTGTGTTTCGGTATCTCGGGCGACCTGTCCTGATTCACCCACACGTGTGTCCAAACTGCAGCGGTCAGCATCATTATCGCCCATACGGTCATTGTTTGATTTGAATACGGGCAACCCCCACTCCTGCCCCACCTTTCACTACGTAATGGCCTCAAGGGGTTTCAAACCATGGTATCAACTCTTTCATTGTCCAGGGTATGACTAACCATACGTCATCAGAAGTCATTAGTTATGAGATAAACGTTATAGTTTCACATGAGTATCAGCCTTATAGAGCCAGAAACTAATCAAGTCATTGATTGGCGTTATTTGGTATTTTGGTTTGCTGATGGGAACATCAAGTTAGATGTAATCTTTTACCCCATTTTATTTTTAAACTGTCGGTTATGGACAGATATTGTCGCTTTTCCGTTGTAAACTTGTACATACTAACACTGGATTCCACTTTTCATCTACAAGAAATTACACGAACAAGTTTACGTTTTTCTAAACTCGTTGCTAACGGAAATGTTGTAATGTGCTAGACCCATCCACAACCCTCAGTGGTCTTTCACGACATGCTTGGTTGACTACAGCTATGCTCCTCCTTTCAAAATGGGTACCACTCGCATGGGTGATTCGCTTGCCGCTAGAAAATAAAGTAGAAAAGCAGTCGTATCTTTCAGAAGATCGGACGCCTATTTATGTTAGCGTGAAATATCAAAATGGAGAGAGAGAGAGAGAGAGAGAGAGAGAGAGAGAGAGAGAGAGAGAAGAGAGATAGAGAGAGAGTCAATTTGTACAGAATAGAAAACAAAGTCCTCATAAGAGGCGCCGATCCGGAACAATCATCAAGAGTCTGCGGACAACATGAAACAAATTGTACCGCTGTAGAGATTGTTATCTGCACGGATTCATCCTACGTCCCCTGGGACATAGTTTGACCCGCATCGCTGCCTATGACTTGTCACCCCCTAAGACCGCAGGGTGGTTCATCTAATGTTGCCTTTGAGAACGGTAGATGTGTATCGCTTTGAGCTTTGTGGACGCTTTGTATGAAAGCCATGTGTTTCATGCGCACTTTGATTTGAGCTCCGCCTGTACATTGTTTCATATAAAGAAGAATCTCTGACAGAAATATTCATCAAGCTAGAAGCTACATTTTTTTCTGGAACGCCAATGGAAATGCTGTATTTTTATGAAGTTGAAAAACGAATCAACTTGACACATAATTATTTTACTAATATAAACATTGTCATCCCCAAATTATGATACAATTCTCTCATTTAAACATTGTCATCACCAAATTATGATCCAGTTCACTCATCATCACCAAATTTTGACCCAGTTCTCTCATTAAAACATTGTCATCACCAAATTATGATCCAGTTCACTCATCATCACCAAATTTTGACCCAGTTCTCTCATTAAAACATTGCCATCCCCAACTTATTTATGATCCAGTTCTCTCATTTATACATTACCATCCCCAAATTATGATCCAGTTCACTCATCATCACCAAATTATGATCCAGTTCTCTCATTTAAATATTGCCATCCCCAACTTATTTATGATCCAGTTCTCTCCTTTATACATTACCATCCCCAAATTATGATCCAGTTATCTCATTTATAAGTGTGGAGAGTCAAGATGGCAAACAGCAAAAAGTTATGCTCATACAATGCTTTAAGTCGTTTTTATATTTCTACAATTATTCTAGTCTCCATTGTTACCAGTCCTCACCAGTTTAATATAAAATTGTGTTATGTTAATTTTTGTATTATTTAAAATCACGACACTGCATTTAACAAATCTTGTTAACGTGGTCGTTAATGGCAAAAAAGCTAATATAAGTCCATTTTAGTCACCAACGATGAAAACGATCACACACAGTCAGACTTTATTAGTTGATTCCTCACAGGTTTATTGTCCTGGGTCATGCGTTAGTGAGTAACGACGACTAAACTGTCTGCTATCTCACATATACAGGACGCTACATCTCTTCCCTAGTTCTTGGAGTCGGGACAGTCTCCCGCTGCTACCAAGACACGGACTACTTCTTGACATATATCTTCTTCTTCTTCTTCGTACGCTGTCAGACGTCAACTTTCACCTCTTTTTTCAGCAAGTTGAATGTTGTCAGCAGGGGATGTCACGTCAACTGAAACACTTTGATCAGTACTGAAGAATATCTTCTTCTTCTACTTCGTACGCTGTCAGACGTCAACTTGTATTTGTTCGAAGAAAGCAGCTGTCAATCCCGAGGCTGTCGACACTGCCATAGAGCTTGTCTAGTGTTGCCACTGGTGATGGCCACGTGTGCTTTCTCTGGTCCTCGTTTGTCGGGCAATTTTGCAGCAGATGTTCAGCGGTCATTTCCCTGTACCACAGGTGCATTCGTCAGTACCACCCATCCTCAGTTTATTGAATAGATGGTATCTCAGTCTGTTGTGGCCTGTGCGGAGTGTGAAGATCACGACCTGCTCTCTTCTGTTTAACTGGTAATAGGCATCATTTTTTGTATAGCCAGTATGCTCTGTTTCCCATTTGGCCATGTATCTGGCCCTAATAAACCTTTTGGACACACTAGAATCTGGTTGTGGTAATCTTGCACCTTCTTTTGCCAGACTGTCTGCCTCCTCGTTGCCTTGGATGTTACAGTGAGATGGAACCCATTATACCACTACTCTTTTTGTTGCCGACTGCTGGCATAGTTGACAGAGTACTGCTCTTAAATCATTGTTCTGTATTTTTCTGGCTTTTTAGTGCTGAAACCACGGACAGGGCATCTGTAAACAGGACTATCTGGCTTTCATTGCTTTCGCCTGTCAGCATTGCTTCTACTGCAGCCTTCAGCGCCTCTGCCTCCGCTCTGAAATTGCTTGAGAATTTTCCAGTTACCACTGACAGTGTTATTTTTCTGCCAGTTGTTATGCTCTGGAATACCCCTCCCCCTCCGCTCTGTGTTGTGTTTGTTACAGAACCGTCGGTGTATGGATGGGTCCAGTCCATGCTTGGGTAGTTTTCCGCTATGTACCTCAAGATTATGTCTCTTCTTTCTTTTTCAGTCTAGCTGTTCTAGTTTCCAATACCTGGTTTATTTTCTACCATCTCTGGAATGAAATGCTGCTTCCAGGTGGGTTTGCGTACAGTAGAGATGGGCTTTGGTGTTGTTATGGTGTTCATAGGGTCTTCGCTCATCTTTGCTTTGGCTATTTCTGCAAAGTTTCTCCGCTTTAGTTTTCGTTTTCTAAATCTTTTTAGTCTCTGATGCATTGGATGGTCTGTCAGACTTATTAGTTTCTCTGCTTGCTGCTGGGCTCTGCTGTCTCTTCTGTCGGTCATGGATTGCAGATTTGTAATCTTTTCAAGTTCTACAATTGGCGTTGACTTCATGCCTCCTGCTATAACTCTCATGGCTTGGTATTGAAGTTTGCTAATTTTATCAAAGTTCGCCTTTGCTGCTGTTGCCCATGCCGCAATGCCATACTCGAGAACTGGTCTCACTCTTCCAGTGTACAGTTTCTTCGGTATTCTTCTTGGCATATATGAGCTATCTTTTCCATAGTACTGCAACTCACAAACGACATGTCGTGATGAGAATGTTGTAGCTGTCACTACACGACCCAGGGTCACACAGACGAACAGCCATATTCAAGTGGAAGAAATTCACATTTAAAATATGACCCATGGTCAGACAGACGAACATCCAGGTGCAAGTGGAATAAATTCACATTTAAATACGACCCATGGTCACACAGACGAACAGCCAGGTTCAAGTGGAAGAAATTTACATTTAAAAACAATCTTCAGTCAGGTGTTTTGTAGAGAGCAATACAACATAACAAGAACATTGTAGTTGTATTTCTGGTTATTTCCTAGATAAACAGATGGCTCTACTTCAAATATAATTCCGAAACTTCTCGTTCATTAAGAAGATACAATCTAACTGGTTGTCTACAAAGATAGTGATTTTTCGGAAGGGTGAACGTTTTGTACTTGTAGACTGGTTTTAAAATTGTATTTTTATTTCACGTGTTTGCCTCACTAGTTTCTACTGGCGGAGGCGTGCCTATTCCACCCCAGACCGTAGTCAATTGGGCGATTTTAATTAAGACGCATAAACCAGTTCTTCGATTTATGTGTTCGTCTGTATGTACCTACGCATTTGATCTATATATAGCCATGCTATGGAATACTTATAGCGATTGCCACGTCGGAGTTGGATATCATTACCGCACTGACGGCGGGTTATTCAATCTGAGAAGGTTCAAGGCCAAAACCAAAATCCACAAGGAAACCATTCGTGATTTTCTTTATGCGGATGACTGTGCCTTGAATTCAAATACGGAGGTTGACATGCAGAAATGTATGGATCGGTTCGCTACAGCTTGTGAAAGCTTCGGCCTCACCATCTATATCACAAAAAAGGAGGTCATACATCAACCGGCTTCAGATATTGCTTATTCAGAGCCTTCAATCAAGATACACGGCCACTGTTTAAAAAATGTTAACAAATTCACCTAACTTGGCAGTACTTTATCCCAAGTCATTCACATAGATGATGAGGTGAATTTAAGAATAGCTAGGGCAAGTGTGGCATTTGGTAGACTTCATACTAAGGTGTGGGATAGGCGAGGGATCAGGACTCAACCAAAATAAAAGTCTACGCTGCAACTGTTTGCTACTTACCCTCTTATTTGCATGTGAGACCTGAACTGCCATAGTCGCAATGCCAGGGAATTAAACCACTTCCACGTACACTGCCTGCGGAAGTTGCTGAGGATTAGATTGCAGGGCATGGTGTCAAATACAGATGTGTTAGCGCGATCGGGCATGCCCAGTATACACAGCATGAAATGTGCAGTACAGCTGAGATAAGCTGGCCATGTAGTACGCATATCGGATCAACATCTACCAAAAGAGCTGCTCTATGGTGAACTCCAAAATGGCAACAGAGCAAGCGGTGGGCTGCGTAAAAGGTACAAGGACATACTAAAGAGATCACTGATCCAGTGGGGTATTAACCACGATGACTGAGGAGTAATAGCCACCAATCGCACAGACTGGCGCAGCACTATTGCTGAGGGTGTTCATAGACATGAGGCATCAAGAATATATGAGGCCATCCAGAGACGATTAGTCCGCAAGTCAACTCACATCAATCCTTCATCAACCCCGGTGGAAGAAGGTCTTATTTCCCTGTACAAAGTGCAACAAACAATTCAAGGCTCAGATTGACGTATTTAGCCATCTTCGAACTCATGAGAACAGTTTACAGTGAATGCTGACATGAGAACAGTTGACAGTGAATGCTGATATGAGAACAGTTGACAGGGAATGCTGACATGAGAACAGTTGACAGTGAATGCTGACATGAGAACAGTTGACAGTGAATGCTGACATGAGAATAGTTGATAGTCAATGCTGACACGAGAACAGTTTACAGTGAATGCTGACATGAGAACAGTTTACAGTGAATGCTGACATGAGAACAGTTTACAGTGAATTCTGACATGAGAACAATTGACAGTGAATGCTGACAACGTGGTCCTCATCGATTATGATGTACGAACAACATATAGCCTACACGACTTTGATCACCAGCGTGAATCAGATTTGCTCTCATAGTTAGAGAGCACACTATTTCTAGAACAGCACCTTCATTATAATTTACATTGTGTGAATGCCCAATTCCAAAACGATTCGGCGAAAGCAAGGGGAACTTATTGCACCGTCGCTACAAAATATCCCACCGTCGCTACAAAATATCCCACCGTCGCTACAAAATATCCCACCGTCGCTACAAAAATATCCCACCGTCGCTACAAAATATCCCACCGTCGCTACAAAATATCCCACCGTCGCTACAAAATATCCCGCTGTAATTTTTGGACTTTATTTATTTAATCCTCAAAAAATATTATTGAAGTGATTTCTTCAAAATGAACACGTGCTAATATGTTGTTATTGAACATTTATTGTACGTACAGCTACGACTTGTCTTTTTATGATAACTGTTCATTGCTGATACAGCCGATGCATGCTAATGGAAGTGACAATGAAGATTGATCTCTGCCCATCACTGGACGAACTAACTAAATCACTATCACGAAGGATATTGTTTAGCTAAAGTCTCAGCTACTAACATTTAACAGCACTGGATAGATTGTACTGCTGATTTCTTCTCAAACAACAAAATGTAATAGCTTTTGAGACACTGTATTGCTGATGTCTTAACCACCAAAATCTAACATCACTGGATATATAGAATTGTCGATGTCTGAACTTCAGACACCTTGAAACGGTGCAGTAAACATGAGGATTCCAAATCTCTCAATAGACTGTATCGCTGATGTCACAGTCATCCTCATTTGGCAGCTCTGCATAGATTGCCTTGCTCATGTCTTAACCACACAAACGTTGGAATCTCTGCAGTGACTGTTTCGCAGTATTGGAGAAACTATATTGCCGAGGTTACAACTATCTACAGATTAACAGTCCTGGTTAGATTTTAAACAAATGTCTTAACAATTTATCAGATGGGAGCACAGATTCTCTGAAAGGTACCAACTCTGTAAAGCGTACTGCTTATACAACGCCATAGTTTGAACTGGGAGACGCATGTTTTCGTATTCCATTTACAAAACTGGGAGACCATACATATAGTTGTACAGCTCATGTCGTTTGGCATATGTTATCGTATTCCACACACAACTGGGAGACCATACATAACGATGATGTCTTTTAACACATGTTTCCACAAAGATAAATACAGTATTGTCACGTGTTTTCACATCATGAAGTTTTCGTCTTCTAGTCGACATCTGTAACAAAGACTACTTGTTTATCAAAACATTCTGAAGGTCAGTTGTTTATCAAAACATTCTGAAGGTCGGTTGTTTATCAAAACATTCTGAAGGTCGGTTGTTCCTCAAAACATTCTGAAGGTTGGTTGTTCATCAAAACATTCTGAAGGTCGGTTGTTCATCAAAACATTCTGAAGGTCGACATAATTTGAAATGGTAAAGGTCTCGCATCCTAATATGGACATGTATAAAAAAATATGTTGTTCTGATCGCATCTTATACTGCACCCAATTTACAAAAAAAAAACACAACAACATTAGCCAAAGAGTAGCGTTGCCAATCTATGTCAATTTGGCATTTAGAATGTAAACAGATCATAGTAAATTAATTGACATTTGGAATGTTAACAGACCATAGCAAATTAATTGACATTCGTCAAATTGAACAAACATTTCTCCCTTTGAACACAATATCTCCACATTTGTTTGTTGTCTGTTTACAGGTTGAATCGCTTTTTGGAGAAGGTAACTTATTTTAGTCACCAATTCTTTTTGATTAAATCAGAGTGAGAGAACCATTTACAAAATGTTGACATCTCTGTTGATACTCTTTTGCAGCGCTGAAATGCACATTGCCAGAAACAGGGCTGAAATTCAAGCAGATTACACGTTGCATGCGGTTGCGGCAATGTGTTGTTTGTTGGTTTAAATAGCAGGTCGGGATAGATTAACCTGTATGTGTGTGTGCGTGCGTGTGTGTGTGTGTGCGTGCGTGTGTGTGTGTGTACATGTGTATGTATGTAAGTGTGTATGTATGTATGTATGTATGTATGTATGTATGTATGTAAGTATGTATGTATGTATGTATGTATGTATGTATGTATGTAAGTATGTATGTATGTATGTATGTATGTATGTATGTATGTATGTATGTATATATGTATGTACGCATGTGTGTGTGTTAATTATCAAATTGTTGTAGTACCCTTAGTTACACGAAGTCTCACATGATATTTGAGACGTCACTTGCAATCAGTTCAGCTGATCCCATTGGACGTTTAATAATTAGCGAACCCAGGGTTCTTGGAACATCAAAATGTAAACAGAGCAGATTCAAATATTCACGGAACATTGAAATGACAATGCAAGTTTTGGATTACATATTCATCGTAAACGCTTGATTGAATCTACAAGAATAAATTATATGGTCAAATTGACAGACGTTTTGAGAAGGCGTCGCGGATTTGAGAAGTGTCATTTCAAATAATAACGGTAGCGCTTTCCATTCGTGTTATCGCAGTGAATTATTTTAAAATAAAGAGCATACAGAAAAGTATGATATGCCTACGATAATGTGATGTTGTTGTTAGAGACCGTACGGAGGAAAAGGTTAAGAGAAGGCAACAAAAAATACTAAGAAACTGAGTAGAATTAACCAGAAGAAATATGCTTACTTCCAGTGACAGCTAAAACCTGTGAAGATGGGGGGGGGGGGGGGGGGGGGTGTGGCAGGTGGAAAGAGGTAAAGCCGGGCTGGAGGAGAGGGTGGAGCGTGGCTTACTGTAGGAGGGGAATGGACAGGTTGGAGGGAGAGAGGTGTGAGGCAGACAGTTGGTACAGGAGCAGGGGAGATCATTTAATTTGTTAAACTACTGTCTCTTTCACTTTATTCAGTTTGACATGCTGGCAGATCTTCACACTGAGCGGTTGATTAGCGTGATGGTAGAGCACTCGTTCATGACAAAGGTGCTGCGTTCAGCTCCCGCTACCGACAGCTCCAGTCGATCCAGCTGTAAATGGGTACCTGGCAGATGGTTAGGGAAGGAAACATGACAGAGGTAAAGGGAATTTGCTATCCCACCTCACACAGCTGTGGCGTAGTACAATGAAGGCTAACACTTCATCCCAAATGGCCATGGGATTTTCCTTTACCTTCTTTTCATTTTTACCTTATTGTCGGTTGATGTGTGCGTGTTTCTATGTGTGTAAGCAAGCGTGTATGTGCGTATATATATATTGGCATATATAATTGCTGCAATCTTCCAGATGTCCCCTTCTTATGCAGTTTAATGAGATGTCTTACTTTCCATTCTGTGAGCACATTCTCCTCTCCACATATCTTCTTGAATAATTCTTGCAATGTAACGCTGGCCTTACCTATATCTTCTAAATAGCTTCTTCTGCTATTCCATCTGGTCCTGATGCTTAGCCGTTCTTGAGTTTAGATACGCCCCTTTGGATTGATATCTTACTTGGTGGGTTGCAGTTCAAGTTCAGGGCCTCCTTTGGTAGTAGGGTGTTTCGTGTTTCTTGTTGTGGAAGTCTGTTTAGACTTTCTTTGCAATACTCAACCCATGGTTTTTAATTGTATCTCCGATGACGTCATTCGGTACTCACATATAATTCAGTATTCACATGTTACTCAGTTTTAATATATCACTATATATTCACGTGGTACTCAACATTCATATGTCATACAGTCTTCTTATATCATTCCGTGTTCACATGTCATTCAGGCATCACATGTCATACTATTATCGTATACCTCCCAGCGGTAGCCAGGGCAGCGAAATGCCACAGAATGTCCTCAGCTTAATTTAATCTAGGTTCAGTCTCCGATGTTCCCTCACTTGGAATCTTCGCCTGATACACGGATATTTGGGGAGCACCGTGCGTCTGCCAGCTGATCTGTTTGGGATTTTTACTTTCTCGCAAATATGTAAGCATGAGATTCAAAATGGCGCCGTACGTTCTTTCTGTCTCATATGAGGTGGAATAAGGGAAACAAACGGCTTAACTGACTGTCAAAATTACACTACTTAACACATTTCTCAGCATACGTGAATGTGTATTTCTCTCCCGTCCTCTCGCTCTCTTTCTAAATATATATATCTGTCTTTTTCTGTTACTCTTTCATCTGTGTCTGTGTGTCTGTGCAATTTTGTTTTAATATGTGTTTTTGTGTTTTAAAGTTGCAATTTAATTTTAATTTTATTTGTTATTTTATATTTACGCAAATATTTTTATGACAGGAGGAAAAAGGGGGGGGGGAGGAAGGGTGTGATGGTGATGAACATACCAGGATTGTTTCAACGTTGACCCATTTAAAACATGATGACTACGTTTTGTTCTTGTTGACATCAATGCACACGTGAACTGACGGATGTAAAATAGTTTATAAACGTTTCTTCTCCATGTCTTGTCGCTTATTTAAGCCTCATAACTTGCATGACTTAAAGAAAGCCAACAAATGGTTAGAGCAGCGATTCTTAACCTGTAAGTTACCATCCTCACATCAAAATCCTGAGAAAATCATGAAGGAAATTGGGTTTCTTGTGCATATTATTCATCTCATTGAAACATTAAGCCAAGATCAACGAGCCGCTGTCCGAGTATCTGGGCAAACATCAGATTGATTCGCAGTACAAAAGGGAGTAAGACAGGGATGTATCCTCTCACCTTATGTGTACAACATATATGCGGAATCTATAATGAGAAATGTTCGAGATGACGACAATATTGAAAGTTTCGACCCATTTACGATTGGTGGGTACGAAATTTCAGAGTTACGATACGCAGATGACACAGTGATACTATCAAGAAGTGCAGAAGGGCTAGAGCAGCTAATTTCAGCCGTAAATTGACATAGTAAAGATCAAAACCTGTTTATAAACATAAATAAAACAAATGTCATTGTACATAGTAAAGATCAAAACCTGTTCATAAACATAAATAAAACAAAGATAATGGCCACCGACAAAACACAATGTCAACACAAATTTGGTAGTGAGGAAATAGATCAGGCAATACATTTTGAATATCTGGGCTCCAGAATTGACAAAAATGGCGACTGCTCGAAAGAAATCAGAAGACAACTAGCCATGACAATGCAGAGACTGAACAGCCTGAAGAAATTATGGCAGAGCACCAACACAATGATACAAGTAAAAGTCTCGAGGTCCTGTGTTTTTCCTATGGCAGCTTATGGCTGCGAATCATGGACGATTACCAAAACTTCCAGACAAAGAATCGAATCCTTCGAGTCAAAATGTTACAGAACGATCCTCAGAATACCCTGGACAGAGAAAAAGACAAATGCAGACATTCGGCAAGAGTTAATCATAGAGAAGAACTGGTTTATCAATTCCATTTTGGCTAGAAAATGCAAATACTTTGGTCACATGAAGAGACACAACGGTCTCGAGAGAACAGTCATGGAAGGTATGGTGCATAGGCAAAAGATGAGGGGGTAGACCAAGAAGATGATGGCACCAAGATATCCAGGAATGCCTTAAGTATGACTGGGGCGGAGGCTGGAATTTTGGCACGGGAAGAGTTCCTTTCAGACAGACTGTGATGGGAGCGACGTTCTATAAAAGACATCCTACATGATGATGATGAGGAAAGTATCATCCGTTGTTAAGTTTATAACGTTGACAGATGAGGGCGAGTCGATGCCGACTCCTGTTTATTTTTAATTAAATGGCATTTATCGAATATATATAATGCTGAATCACTGTTACCGGTACTGTACAATCCGTGCACTCTTATAACTATTAAAACCCTCTTAGGCTGAGAAGACGATCCTACCACGGTCTCAAAATTGGTAGTAAATTCATTTGAGCTGTAGACTTTCTTTAATGAGAACGAATAGAATGCTTTTCACTTACATACCTTGTTAAATGGGAGTTCAGAGCTGGAACTTGTATTCCGAGTTCTCACTCAATCGGTTCTATTCTTATTTATAAGATAAACGATTTTTGAATATTCGACTCAGTGACAGTGTTTTCAAAAGTTTGCCATTCGGACGACCGTCCTGCTATGATGCGCTATCACCTGCCTTATCCACTCAAATTTCCGACGGACGTTTGTTTAATCAGTTTTATCTAATTTCGTGAACGTTGCCTAAATCAACTTCTCCCATATTTATCCTTGTTTTTGTTTTTCTATTTTTTGTGATATCTTTCTATTTATCTTTTGGTTTAACATGTAAAAACTTACAACATGTATTAAAGCCTTCGCGGACCTCATGAGAGGACCTCGCAGATTCTCATGGGTCCTCGGACCACAGGTTAAGAACCACTGTTCAGAGCGAATCTACTTTACAGTGCTCTGTACTTCCATGCAGTTTGAATGTTTAGATGTGAGTTTATGTTCACTATTATAATTTATCATTATGGCTTGTCTCCTTTGGGTTAACACGTGTTTGTTCTTTTGTTTGTGTAACACGTTTTAAGAAATAGTATCTTAGTTATGGAAAGTGGAACCGAAAGGAGGGGGGGGGGGGGGGATGTACGTGGCGAAGTGTTAGTGGCACAGAAATATACGCTCACGCAAATATCACACATAAACATCTCTATGTACGGACGTTCAGAAATGTGGTCTGAATCATGGCTCAACAATGTAGTACTCCTATGGGAAGTAAACCCATTAAAAATAGTGTGCTGACGTTGGATGTTCTGGACTATTTGGAGCAGAACACAGTACGACTCGCTTTGTCTTCGAAAACAATGCGAAGAAGAGAAACCAGTAACTATGACACAAATTCAAATGCACAATCACATATACTCAAAAACATATGTATATATGTGCTTGTAAATTTACCATACTTGGATATAGCGACCAAGCAAACTTTGCAGCGTTAAAGAGATCTTGAGTAGTTATTTGAGTGTAGTGGCTTTCATGTGAGCGTAATGTTTCTCCGTGTTGTGCACGAATCTTACGTCATGTCCTCCGACTGATGTACGAAGCTTACGTCATGTCCTCCGACTGATGCACAAAGCTTATGTCATGTCCTCCAACTGATGCACGATGGTCATGTCATGTCCTCCGACTGATGCACGAAGCTTACGTCATGTCCTCCGACTGATGCACGATGTTTATGTCATGTCCTTACGACTGATGCACGATGTTCCTGTCATGTCCTCCGACTGATGCACAAAGTTTACGTCATGTCCTACGACTGATGCACGAAGCTTACGTCATGTCCTCCGACTGATGCACGATGTTTATGTCATGTCCTTCGACTGATGCACGATGTTCATGTTATGTCCTCAGACTGATGCACGAAGCTTACGTTATGTCCTCCGACTGATGCACGATGTTTATGTCATGTCCTCCGACTGATGCACGATGTTCATGTTATGTCCTCCCACTGATGCACGAAGCTTACGTCATGTACTCCGACTGATGGACGATGTTTATGTCATGTCCTCCGACTGATGCATGATGTTCATGTCATCAGACTTAATCAACAATGTTTATGTCATGTCCTCCGACTGATGCACGATGTTCCTGTCATGTCCTCCGACTGATGCACACAGTTTACGTCATGTCCTACGACTGATGCACGAAGCTTACGTCATGTCCTCCGACTGATGCACGATGTTTATGTCATGTCCTTCGACTGATGCATGATGTTCATGTTATGTCCTCCCACTGATGCACGAAGCTTACGTTATGTCCTCCGACTGATGCACGATGTTTATGTCATGTCCTCCGACTGATGCACGATGTTCATGTTATGTCCTCCCACTGATGCACGAAGCTTACGTCATGTACTCCGACTGATGCACGATGTTTATGTCATGTCCTCCGACTGATGCATGATGTTCATGTCATCAGACTTAATCAACAATGTTTATGTCATGTCCTCCGACTGATGCACGAAGCTTACGTCATGTCCTCCGACTAATGCACGATGTTTATATCATGTCCACCGACTGATGCACGAAGCTTGCGTCATGTCCTCCGAATGATGCACGATGTTCATGTCATGTCCTCCGAATGATGCACGAAGCTTACGTCCTGTCCTCCGACTGATGCACGATGTTTATGTCATGTCCTCCGACTGATGCACGAAGCTTGCGTCATGTCCTCCGACTGATGCACGATATTTATGTCATGTCCTCTGACTGATGCACGATGTTATGTTATGTCCTCCGACTGATGCACGAAGCTTACGTTATGTCCTCCGACTGATGCACGTTGTTTATGTCATGTCCTCCGACTGATGCACGATGTTCATGTCATGTCATCAGACATAATCAACAATGTTTAGGTCATGTCCTCCGACTGATGCACGAAGCTTACGTCATGTCCTCCAACTAATGCACCATGTTTATATCATGTCCACCGACTGATTCACGAAGCTTACGTCATGTCCTCCGACTGATGCACGATGTTTATATCATGTCCTCCGACTGATGCACGAAGCTTACGTCATGTCCTCCGACTGATGCACGATGTTGATGTCATATCTTCTGACTGATGCACGGAGCTTGCGTTATGTCCTCCGACTGATGCACGATGTTCATGTCATGTCCTCCGAGTGATGCACAAAGCTTACGTCATGTCCTCCAACTGATGCACGAAGCGTACGTCATGTTCTCCGACTGATGCACAATGTTTATGTCATGTCCTCTGACTGATGCACGATGTTCATGTTATGTCCTCCGTCTGATGTACGAAGCTTACGTTATGTCCTCCGACTGATGCACGATGTTTATGTCATGTCCTCCGACTGATGCACGATGTTCATTTTATGTCCTCCGACTGATGCACGAAGTTTACGTCATGTCCTCCGACTGATGCACGATGTTTATGTCATGTCCTCCGACTGAGGCATGATGTTCATGTTATCAGACTTAATCAACAATGTTTATGTCATGTCCTCCGACTGATGCACGAAGCTTACGTCATGTCCTCCGACTAATGCACGATGTTTATATCATGTCCACCGACTGATGCACGAAGCTTGCGTCCTTTCCTCCGACTGATGCACGATGTTCATTTCATGTCCTCTGACTGATGCACGAAGCTTTCGTCATGTCCTCCGACTGATGCATGATGTTTATGTCATGTCCTCGGACTAATGCACGAAGCTTGCGTCATATCCTCCGACTGATGCACGATGTTCATGTCATGTCCTCCGACTGATGCATGATGTTCATGTCATCAGACTTAATCAACAATGTTTATGTCATGTCCTCCGACTGATGCACGAAGCTTACGTCATGTCCTCCAACTAATGCACCATGTTTATATCATGTCCACCGACTGATTCACGAAGCTTACGTCATGTCCTCCGACTGATGCACGATGTTTATATCATGTCCTCCGACTGATGCACGAAGCTTACGTCATGTCCTCCGACTGATGCACGATGTTGATGTCATATCTTCCGACTGATGCACGGAGCTTGCGTTATGTCCTCCGACTGATGCACGATGTTCATGTCATGTCCTCCGAGTGATGCACAAAGCTTACGTCATGTCCTCCAACTGATGCACGAAGCGTACGTCATGTTCTCCGACTGATGCACAATGTTTATGTCATGTCCTCTGACTGATGCACGATGTTCATGTTATGTCCTCCGTCTGATGTACGAAGCTTACGTTATGTCCTCCGACTGATGCACGATGTTTATGTCATGTCCTCCGACTGATGCACGATGTTCATTTTATGTCCTCCGACTGATGCACGAAGTTTACGTCATGTCCTCCGACTGATGCACGATGTTTATGTCATGTCCTCCGACTGAGGCATGATGTTCATGTTATCAGACTTAATCAACAATGTTTATGTCATGTCCTCCGACTGATGCACGAAGCTTACGTCATGTCCTCCGACTAATGCACGATGTTTATATCATGTCCACCGACTGATGCACGAAGCTTGCGTCCTTTCCTCCGACTGATGCACGATGTTCATTTCATGTCCTCCGACTGATGCACGAAGCTTTCGTCATGTCCTCCGACTGATGCATGATGTTTATGTCATGTCCTCGGACTAATGCACGAAGCTTGCGTCATATCCTCCGACTGATGCACGATGTTCATGTCATGTCCTCCGACTGATGCATGATGTTCATGTCATCAGACTTAATCAACAATGTTTATGTCATGTCCTCCGACTGATGCACGAAGCTTACGTCATGTCCTCCGACTAATGCACGATGTTTATATCATGTCCACCGACTGATGCACGATGTTTATGTCATGTCCTCCGACTGTCGCACGAGGTTTATGTCATGTCCTCCGACTGATGCACGAAGCTTACGTTATGTCCTCCGACTGATGCACGTTGTTCATCTTATGTCCTCCGTCTGATGCACGAAGCTTACGTTATGTCCTCCGACTGATGCACGATGTTTATGTCATGTCCTCCGACTGATGCACGATGTTCATGTCATGTCCTCCGACTGATGCACAAAGCTTACGTCATGTCCTCCGACTGATGCACGATGTTTATGTTATGTCCTCCGACTGATGCACGATGTTCATGTTATGTCTTCCGACTGATGCACGATGTTTATGTTATATCATAAGATTCAATCAACAATGTTTATGTCATCTACTCAGAAGGATTCACAATGTTTATGTGACGTTTTCCGATTGATGCTTCATGCTTATGCCATACCCTCCACTGATGCATGATATTTATGTCATGTCCTAGCGATTGATGTTTCTGGTATATGCTTACACATGTTTCAGTTTGTTGTAGTGATATCACTTCAGGACACTTGAAAGGAAATGTGAGCAGAGATCACACTGTCGGTCATTTTAGTCACACCGAGTCGAGCCACACCAAACCAGATTGCAGCAGGGTCTGTTACGTGCTGGTCCAGCGCTGATCTGCTGTGACCAGATCTGGGAACAAGGCGTGGAGTTTCACAAGCCAATCTCCATTACGCACGGCGCCAGGGTCTCAGTGGAAATCTAGTCCCGGACGTAACACTTTGAGTCAACAACTGGCTCAGGGACTGCCGGGTCTATACAAATAGAATGTGCGCGCGCGTCACATCGCTTTGGTGCGGGTCTTGTTTCTCCAGCACTCAGTACTCACGCTGGAAAACACTAGCAAGCATGAAAGCGTGCGACTAATGTATCAACAACAGTTTTGGAGAAGTGAGATGAGTAAAGATTGGGTCCATTTCGAATCTAGTCATTCTTGGCGAGGATGTTCATCTTAGAGTTGAACCACTTTTCAAGAATATGTGAGAGATTAGGTTCTGGAAGAAGGTGAAGCGCAAATGTGATTGATACATTAATGCCCTGCCAACACATACATCAGTACAAACACGATAATGCGTCCACATAAACAGATACACGGACACTTACACACAGAAACATTGACACTTACACACAGATACATTGACACTTACACACAGAAACATTGACATTTACAAACAGATACTTTGACACTTACACACAGATATTGTGCAAATAAACGGGAGAACAGAACCGTCCAGTCACACTGTCCGTAGGTAGACTTGAGGATTATGTGAGAGATGGACTGTCATGTCAGTCCTCTTGAGGGTTAAGTGGGAGAGGGGCTGTCATGTCAGTCCACTTGAGGGTTAAATGGGAGAAGAGCTGTCATGTCAGTCCACTTGGGGGTTAAGTGGGAGAGGGGCTGTCATGTCAGTCCACTTGGGGGTTAAGTGAGAGAGGGGCTGTCATGTCAGTCCACTTGAGGGTTAAGTGAGAGAATGTCACGTTGGTTCACTTGAGGGCTAAGTAAGACAGGAACTGTCACGTCTGTCCACTTGAGGGCTAAGTGAGATATGAACTGTCACGTTGGTCCACTTGAGTACTAAGTGAGAGAGGGACTGTCACGTTTGTTCACTTAAGGGCTAAGTGAGAGAGGGACTGTCACGTTGGTTCACTTTAGGGCTAAGTCTAATAGGGTGGACCTAGCTCCTTAAGAGTAGAAGACTCTCCAACTTCTTGCGTTTTACACCCACTATTCACGCCTAAACAAAAAAGCCTGATAAATGTGAAATAGTATTACAAAACCGGTAAGAAGATCCCACTACATTTACGATAAGGTATTAGCGAAGTGAATATCTAGTTTCTCTGGGATCAGCAACAGAAGACGAAGAAAATAAAGAAGTAACCAGTCAAGCAAAGGCTCATAAACAAAAGTGCTAAACAGGTTACTCAAACAGTATACATTACTGACGTTAAGATACACAGAATGTCAGAAATATGCCTGCTATACGGTTGATATATGGGTGGTGTAACACGAATAAAATTCTTTAGCACATGAATGGCGTTACTAAATGAATTCGCATGAAGAATTTTCTCATATCAATAGTTTGACTTTGCTGTATACATTCTTTATGACAATAATTATCATTTATTTGCTCTTGTTTTCTAAAAGTCAATAAACAAATAGAAACAAATCGCTGAATCTTGTGTTTAGTATATATGGTTCCCTAGTGTTTAGTATATGTTGTTTCCTATTGTTTGGTATATGTAGAGTTCCCAATTGTTTTATACATTTGTCAGTGCTATATGTCTGAGACAACTCATACTGGTCCTCGCACATCGATTATGTACAACCTGTCTTAGGTGGCGCTAGTTTACATACCTAAACATGTCTTAGGTGGCGCTAGTTTACATACCTAAACATGTCTTAGGTGGCGCTAGTTTACATACCTAAACATGTATTAAGTGGCGCTAGTTTACATACCTAAACATGTCTTAGGTGGCGATAGTTTACATACCTAAACATGTCTTAGGTGGCGCTAGTTTACATACCTAAACATGTCTTAAGTGGCGCTAGTTTACATACCTAAACATGTCTTAGGTGGCGCTAGTTTACATACCTAAACATGTCTTAAGTGGCGCTAGTTTACATACCTAAACATGTCTTAGGTGGCACTAGTACACATACACAACCTGAACTTTGATAGCACACAAAATATGCCTAAACCTTCTGTGTTTTTATGGCACTAATATACACGCATAAACATGTCTTTGATGGCATTACAATATATGCCTAAACCTCCTGTCTTTGATGACACTGGAATATATGCTTAAACCTCCTGTCTTTGATGACACTGGAATATATGCTTAAACCTCCTGTCTTTGATGACACTGGAATATATGCTTAAACCTCTTGTCTTTGATGACACAAGTATACACGCACAACCTGTCTTAGGTGGCACTAGTATAAATGCCTAGTACAAACTGGTTTGCGTCCAGAAAACATTTACTAACATTAATCAATTTCATTGTTATCGCTATACTTTCTCACGTGACGAATGATACTATCGCAGTTCTCGTGGTTAGTTTGAGCTACACTGCAGTTGTAACGTTATAAAACTTTTTCACGTTGAAGAAAATGGATGTTCATAAAAGTATTACAGATAACTTATTTTCGATCCATAACATGTTGCCCCGAGACACTCCGACGATTTTCATTGTGCCCCGAGACCCTCGGAAGATTCTGATTGTGTACGTCCCTGAAATGTCATGTCAAAAGCCTGACAAGAAACCTTGAATTGAGTCCTCACAAATAAATGGTACTGTTGATATGCTTACGTGTGGGCAGCAAGATGATGTCTTAAAATTGTGTTCTTCAAACTGTCTCTAGACTTGGTCCCAATTGCTGCAGTAGTCAAGGGGTTTTTACGCTGAGGACTACAGACCGTTTCGCATCTGCTGTCGCCACATTTTGTTCTGGCTATGTTTGTGTATTTCACCCCCAACAGAAAAACCCCAAACAACATGTGCTCTACGGAAAATTCGAACCACTGTCTCACACTATCATGAGGTTGGCATCAAAACCATTCGGCCCCGCGCTGTACATTATGCTACCTACACTAAGGAAAATATACCATCTTCGGCAATTGTGTTGTAACTGAGCGTTTGTAATCTCGATATATGGTGTATGAGTGCCGCCTCTATTTGACCCGTTGTCGTAAGGACACTCTTTAGCATTTTTATTTGTGAGAGTCCAACCTATCTTGCTGTAATTGATATTTGTGAAAGTCCAACCTCTCTTGCTGTAATTGACATTTGTGAAAGTCCAACCTGTCTTGCTGTAATTGACATTTGTGAAAGTCCAACCTCTCTTGCTGTAATTGACATTTTTGAGCGGCAGTTCCATCATACCGGATAATTTCCTGCATGCACCAATCGAGATGAAAAAATACGGTATAAAATGTCACACATACAGTGGCGCATCGCTACTAAGTCACAGGGAAAAATGTTTGCAAAAATATTTGAACAAAGAAAAACTCAAATTGTTGAGCCTCAGTTGAGAAAGCCTCAATTTGGACTGTGTAAGGTAACGAAGAATGTTACAGAAGAATCCTTACAATTTCTTGGATAAAGAAAGTGACAAATAAAGCCATCCTAGAAAACCTGAATGTTGAAGAGAACTGGCTCATAAACAATGTTATCTTTCGGATATTTAATGTTATTCTGCCACGTTAATCGCTAGGGCGAACTGGAATGAACGATCATGGAGGGCATGGGACCTGGAAGTGGTCGATCTAGGGGAAGTTGGAAACAAGATATCAAGGAAACTCTAAACATGAACATGAGCAGGCGGCAAGATTGACTACAGACCAAGATCTATATCGGCTGGCTGTGATGAGAGCTATGTTCAACAAAGGACATGCTATTTGATGATGATGATGATGATGATGATGATGCAGGTAAAGAGATCTACGTACGTCTTAACCACATTAAGACCATTTAGCAAAATAATACAAACATATGCAATGAGTCTAAATATAACATTAATAGATCAGAATTACGTTTTGGATATTTTTGAGAGGAGTATATGATAGGCTATATAATAGGAGCACACAGTACAAGGACAGCTATTACACAATGTGAGTTATCTATGACATGTGAATACAATGTCTGTGCCATGTGAATAGAAATGAAATAAAATCAACTGATAGAATCACAGATGCTTTTGAAATCACCGCAAGATTGCGTCAGTCATGTGTACTTTCATTACTGTTCAACCATTATGTGGGTAAAATAGCAACAAAATGCAGCCAAATTTAAAACCAGAAGTGGGATTAAATATCGGAAGACAAGAATATAAAACAATACACAAATTACTCTTTGCAGATGACCACAGTTTGATTTAGTATAGCGAAGAGGCACAGCATGTGAAAAATATGATAGACGAAAACTATGAAAATAAACAGAACACAAAGCGCACTTAATATACATGCAAACAATATCAAACTAAAAGTGTAAAGTAAAACTCGTACTTAGGAAGCAATTATTACTGACGATGGAAGGTTTTTATATAAAAACTGAAACGATGCCAAGAACCGTTTGTCCGACGTATCACTGCCCATCCTACTTTAGCACGTTAATATCAAGTTAGTCATCAATAACTGCTCAAGGTCACCTGCCCACATCGCTAATGGCAAAACAGGGCCAACAATTAAAGTAAGGCCTCAGTCAGGAAAGAAACAATAACATTCGCCTAACGTTGCAGGAACCAATCAATACACTAGTGACGTTTAATCCATGCAAACGTTTCATTTCTACATAATGTAATTAATAAAGTTCAAGAGATGTTGACGTTATTTTGTTTTCATTTCTTCCCACAGAAGAGCAGGACAAAAATATTTATTGAGACGATACATACTTAAATAACCATTAAACAAATAACTCAAAAGGAAACTTTAGATTATAACGAAGAATGGACAGAAAAGGAAGCAAAGATAAAATAAAATACTAATTCGTTGACTTAATCCTCAAATACAGCTGGCCATATACAGTTGCGATGCTGCTGAATTATGTTGAATTTTTAAAGTTGCCAAGAGACCATGCATTACTCAAGTTACTTTTACTGGTACATTTTAACACAACGGACAAAGTTTTGAAAGAAAGTGGATTAATCAAAAATCCTAACTTAATTATGAAATAGCGTTTATTTAGAAGGTAGGATACCAATGAAAGGATATACAAATAACTGGTCAGTGACAACCTGAGAAAGTCTAACCATACTTTGAGCCGCTCAACATTGGCAGCTAAGGTCGGATAGTATAACGATACTTGCACACACTTTAAAGTGTTTTATTTATATACAGTTGATAGTTTAACACATAATTGACCGCAACATTGTGAATGGATGGAGAGACAGGAATCGAGCGAGTAAAGTGAGAGAGACAGATGGAGAGAGAGAGAAGAAAAAGCAAATGTCGAAAGGATGGACCCCTTTCAGCAGGGTCACAAAGCCCGCGTAAAATTGTCATAGCAACAGCGGAAGTAAACTTCCGGCAGAGAACTCGCGACAAGATTTGCTAATTACTTAGCGCCAAGGCAGCTAGGACCGTGCCTTGTATTTCTGAGCATGCGCTATGCGCAGGCACGTTCTTTCCAGCAGGGATTACCGGAAGTGATGGAACGCTGACCGCCTCCCAGGTCATGTTTTCCTCTCTAGTGACGTCTTCATTCTTCCTTTAGAGCAAGAGCTTTCTTTTTGTGGCGTCATTTATTCATTTCTCTAGTGACGCGAGTTTTATCAATAGATCATTCATCCTTGTGGTCTTGTCACCCCATTTCAAGCATATACGTTTCAGTTCATCTGATCCCCACACAGTAAGTTTCTCTCATGCCTCTTATAGTGCGAGTTTAAGTTTCATCTTTCAAAAGATGAGGTTACAAGCACCATTCACAACCTTCTTCAGCAACCTCTTTGGCAAGTAGATTGCAGTTAACGATCTTGAATAGGTGTTTCTCAGAAACTGCGTCATACATTCCAGAAAAAAGGATTGGTATATTTAATAGCGCCACTTGTTTCCAACTAATTACAGAAGTTGAGATATTTCTAAGAGGATTGTGTCTGAATACTTGAGTAGTTAGAGCGCTCGCTTCGCACAGCAAACATGTAGGGTTTAATCCGCGGTCTCGACAACATCCAGAAGCCCTGATTTGCAGTAGAGCTTAGCAAGGGCGACAATTGATTTTCTATAGTGATGTAAGATTTCTCATAAGTTGAGTCAGGCATTCCAATGTTATTAGTTTGCTTTAGTAGAAGCTGACAATGTAAAGTTGCTTGTGCTGACAGTCGACGAGCAGTGTGTCTCCGTTCAGCCAGGTGCTACTCGTTCAATATAGTAGCGACGTTTAATATTTTCCAGTAAATAAAGTTCTCTTAAAGATGCCACCATTCATCCTTCTTTTAGAATCAGGGTTACCTTTAGCAGCGCCCCATGTGGGAAATTAGAGAAAAGCGTAAAGAAAATGACGATATTGTGTACGTAGACGAACATGATTACTGGATAACTGAATGCCCCGTCCATCAGCGGCGGTTACACCGTTAAGGGTGACAACTTATCTCTCAACGGTCTCTGTCATGGACCACGGTGGTACAGAGGATAATGAGTCGTCTATCTGTAGCATCGTGGAGGATAATGCGGGATACAAAGGGGTCAGACCAGCGCGTTGGTGGTCGTCCCTGTGGTCACTTCTTGTCTCTATGGTACCATATTGTTGGCGCTGTGCTCCGTCGGTCACTCATTTTTCACAATAGGTAGCCCGCCATACTTCACCTTCCATCAGAGACAATATAGACGAAACATGAATAATAGAACACCAAACTAATGACAATCTGTAGATGGAACTAAAAATATAATTGTACAGATGTCCTCAGTAGAAACCTCCTGGCGGTGGGAGACTTCAACAGCCGCTTCCAAAGCTGGGGATATGGTCAACTTGACAGAAGGGAAGAAGAGGTAGAAAACTGGCAAGATGACAACAGTCTAGCCCTATTAAACAAAGCTTACGACACGCCAACATTCTACTCCAGAATGCACGCATACTACCTCTACCCCAGGCTTAGCCTTTAGCACGCGGTCCTGGCAGGAGTATCAGAAAAAGAAATAGGAAAACAACTGAGTGGAAACGATCATCGTCCTGTATTCATAAAAATGAGCAGAACAAGCAATATTAATCCAGGGCAGCCAAGATGGAATTATAAAAAAAAATTAAATTACTGCACATACAAATAAAGAGCAACGCTGCCGCCGAAGACGGATGTGTCAGATCGAAAGGTGCAAATATCGCTGCGAAGCTGTAAACTAGCGACACAACGCATTCCGCTCTCCGGACTACATCCTGCTATTTGCGAAGACCTGTACAGGGCTTGGTAGCGGGAGATTGAGAACGAACGCAGAAGAAAAAGAAGAGCAACGCTGCTGAAAAAGACTATTAGGGTACTAGAAAGATAAACTGACAGTGTCACCAGGGAGCTGAACAAGGGAGTGGTCCAAGTAGCAAAAGAGAAGACCAAGAGGAGCGAGGAAGAATTATGCGCCATATTTGACGAAAACTACAACAATTAAATGAATAGATGAATGAGGCGAGAGAGATTGCAGAGTTACGACCATCACAACAGAGCCACATCACGCTGCAAAATATCAAAGCAATATTCATTAAAGGCAAACTAGAAGCCAGGAAGCCAGAGGACTAGCTGGAAGGAGAAAACCCATGATTTTAACGTTGATAAGGAAGTTAGAAAGTTGTCGAAACTAACTAAACAACTAAGTGACGATTATAATTCTCAGAGACAAACAACTACACTAGAAGAGGCATGTCAACTATATACCGGCAAACAAGCAGCCAATATATTTACGGAATCCTACCGGAATGAGAGTAACATCACCGTAAACTCATGCAGTCAAAGAGACATTCGACAAGAAATAATCCGCACAAAAAACAGCGAAAACAGTCAGGATGCAATATCAATTCCTTTTACTATGGAAGAGCTAAAAACAGCCTATGGAAACTGAAAGGCAAAAATCACCAGGTCCAGATGGCATAACCAACGGAATACTCAAACACCTTGGACATGCAGGAATGAACAAACTGCTGCAAATATACAATTATAGCTAGATGACAGGTCATGTGCCGCAGACATGAAGAGAGGCATTTTTGTGTCCCATTTTTACGAAAGGAAAGGATCAGAAAAAGGCAACCAGTTACAGACCAATAAGCTTAACCAGATGTGTCAGTAGGACAACGGAGAGGAGGGTCAACAAAAGACTGAAATGGCATATAGAAACAGAAAAAATACTAATACCGGAACAAGCAGGGTTTAGACAGTGTAGGTGCACAGAAGACCAGATCACATAAATGTCCCAAATTCTTGAAGACACCTTCCAAGAAAAGAAAACGGTCTTTACGATATGGATATATTTCCAACACTATCAGTGGCAACTGGAAAATACACAAGCATATTTAGAGCGGAGGTAGAGGCACTGAGGGCTGCAGTATAAGAAATGGTGACAGGTAAAAGGAATGAAAGCCATATAGTACTGCTTACAGATGCTCTGGTCGTAGTCACAGCACTTAAAAGCCAGAAAAATACTGAACTTAATGATTTACGAGCAGTACTCTGTCAACTATGCCAGCAGTCCGCACCAAAAAGAGTAGTGGTACAGTGGGTTCCATCCAACTGTAACATCCAAGGCAACGAGGAGGCAGCCAGACTGGCAAAAGAAGGTGCAAGACTACCACAACCAGATACTAGTGTGACATACAAAGAGTCAAAAAGGCTTATTAGAGCTAGATACATGACCAAATGGGAAACAGAACATACTGGCTACACAAAAAACGATGCCTATTACCAGTTGAACAGAAGAGAGCAGGTCGTGCTCTTCGGACTTCGCACTGGCCACAATAGACTGAGGTACCACCTATTCAACAAAATGAAGATAGGTGGCACTGACGAATGCCCGTGTGGTACCGGGAAAATGACCGCTAAACATTTGCTGCAAAACTGCCCGACATACGAGGATCAGAGAAAGCAGATGTGGCCATCACCAGTGCCAACACTAGACAAGCTCTATGGCAGTGTCGACAGCCTCAGGATGACCGCTGCTTTTTTCGAAAAAAATAAAGGTTGATGTCTGACAGCGAAGGAGAAGGATATATTTCCAGAAAGCCTTCGATAAGGTATGGAAAGATAGACTAATGGCAACCAGAAAGCAAGAGTTGCCATGGATGGTATAACATCAGAAAAAGAAATCCTCCTAAAACCTTGAGTTCCTAGGTGCTCAGTACTGTCTACCACTACCCTTCTGATGTTTATCAACTTCGTCGTTCAAGATCCGCCACAAGAGATGAGTGCCGCTCTACATGGTGGCGTCTAGAAGAACCCCTAACAAATACTAGTAAGCGAGTACAAGGAGCAGCAGCCAATAAAGCAGTATGGACTGAGAAATGGATGGTACAGACTAATGCTGAGAAATCTGCAACAACACACTTCACTCTCTCCAATAAACAAAAAGCAGGATAAATACTACTAACAAATATACAGGTCCAAATATACGATGATCCGGTATATATGGCATCATATTGGATAAGAGAATGATGAAGAGGCACATGCATTGACAAAAAACAGAGGACATGGGAAGGTAAAAGTTTGCAATACTGAGGGAAAAAACTGACCCAAATTGGGGAGCAAATGTAGCAACGCTTAAGAAAGCCTGTACGTTTGTAATACGGCCATTAATGGATGGCAGATCAACAGCATGGTCCACATCAGTCAAATCACATTTACAAACTTTAGATAAGCTACAAACCCAAGCACTTTGGGTGATCATGGCACCAAGAAGACCACTCTAATAAACGAAGTGGACAAAAATCACAGGCATCACACTTCAACATTTTAGACGGGACAACAAGGTCATGGCACAAGCAGAAAAATACATGAACATGACAGCACATCCAATGCAGACCAGATTCTGAGATCTAGTCAGTGGAAAAATTGAAGACAAGTAGCTTTGTTCATCGGTCCAAACAAAAATCAGGATTTTTAAGGATGAATTACCAGACATCACTCAGGAGGTAAATCCAATACTCGTTCTAACCTGTACTGAAACAAAAGCAAAATCTCTGCATTTAAACATTAATAACTATCACCTGGCCCATTTGAGAGCAAAGTACAATCCAAAGGAAGACAGCAGCATGCCCCATGATTAAAGAGCTATATCCATCAGAAGCATTGATTCATGTATATACCGATGGATCACAACGAGAGCAGTAAAAAATGGAGGCAAATGGATCTATTTGCCTATTGTGAAAGAGTAAAAGAAACAAGTTCAGCCACTAGAAAAGTCAAAACTTCTCTACTGAAGTACAAGCATTAATTATAGCCGTAGAAATGATAAACAACAAAACAAGCCAAAGCCAGCATGTCGTTTTCCTCCCATTTGCAATGTCTGTTCTGCAGCCCTCGGGAATGATAAATCCTAGAACTTAAAAAGGCTTTAGGATAATGATAGAGTGGATACCATCACACTGTGGTATTCCAGGAAATTAGAGAGCAGACAGGTTAGCAAAGAAGATAGTTAAACTAGAATAAAAAGAACAAACAATCACCTTCGAAGACAAGAGTACCATTATCCAAGCGATAAGGAAATTAAAACAAACGAGTGAAGCAACGATGCAGTTCTGCATGGAAACGATTAAAACAACGAGTTGAGCAACGATGCAGTTCTGCATGGAAACGATTAAAACAACGAGTTGAGCAACGATGCAGTTCTGCATGGAAACGATTAAAACAACGAGTTGAGCAACGATGCAGTTCTGCATGGAGACGATTAAAACAACGAGTTGAGCAACGATGCAGTTCTGCATGGAAATGATTAAAACAACGAGTTGAGCAACGATGCAGTTCTGCATAGACACGATGAAACAGATGTAATGGCCACTTACACAGACTAAAACTGGTTCAAACACGCATTTGTACACGAGGACACGCAGAAGGGACAGCCGAACATATCTTACACGACTGTTATATGCTTATCCAATTGCGTACTCAACACTTGTTCATGCGAGCCATCTTCCACACAAAACTATTTGGAAACCTTGAAAATATCTCCACTTCAGAAACCCTTAACCAGAAAATTGGAGTTTAATTGTAGACATAATATAAAAACACTGTGAACGAGGAAAAGGAAGAAGAAGAGTAATAAGACAAAGAATAGAACATAGAGGTTAAAATATCACTATTTGCTGTTTAATTTGTGTATCAAGCGTCCCGAGCACTCTGCTCCTGGAGATATTGAGCAGCGAGTCGTATCATGTGATCAGCAAATTCTGTGGCATTACACGATTAGATAACAGGTAACACAACTTTGACAAGACATGTAACGAAGCATGCTCAAATGAAACCGGACCAAACTGCAGCAAGTAAACATACGTACGATTGGCGTGATGAAGTCACTGCTGGTATAAACAGCACATACCAACCTTCAAGTTTGCAAAATTTCATTATCCTCCGACTCACAGTTGCCTCAGCAGACCGTTGAAAACATGGCGGGTGTGAAACGTTATCCGTGCAGAGTTGATCAACAAGCGGTGATTCGGATAAACCGTAACAGCTGAAGGATGTCGACCCGTTCACATTCATCGCAGAATGCAGGCAGTGTATGGTACAAAATTGTGTCGAAGACAACAGTGAAGATCTGGACAACAATGTTTAAAGAATAACGTGAGTTAACGCAACAATGTGCGCCTGACCTGGTCTGGGAAGATGTTTCCTTAACTCACGTCCTTCTTTAAACATCATTGTTTAGTTCTTCACTGTTCTCTTCCACACACTTTTGTCACCATGCACTGCCTGCATTCTGCGATGAATGCCAACTGGTCGACATCCTTCAGCTGTTGGAAACCGAATCACCGCGTGTATCACACCGGCCATGTTTTCAACAGTCTGCTGAGGAAACTAAGAGTCGGAGGATAATGAAATTTTGCAAACTTGTTGTTGACATCAGAAGAGACGTCATCATATGCATCGTACGTAAGTTCACTTGTAGCAATTTGGTCCAGTTTCATTTAAACACATCTCGTACTTACTCTAAATGTTTTTGAAACAGAAACAATGTTCAAGAAGAGACACCCGCGATTAAATGTAAAATTAGGGCTGTATAAATCTTAGTCAACCTGTACTTCTACAAGGGCAGATTTCCCTGTGCAGGTCCCAGTTCTGGTATGAGCTGGATGTAGCCGGGAGAAAGATTTCCTGCTTAGCGGGCTAGGCTCGAGCAGCATAATGCTCTGCAGCGTTAGGACAAGCGCTTACGGAGGGTGGTTAACCGATGTCCGAGTCCATCTTAATAGACTCAAACACTAGAGCAAAGAAGACCCGCAGCCTGTTAGGCACCATCTATGCTGCTCTAAACAAACCACTTAGCCATGGCCGGTGTTATGTCATGTCACACAGTTAGTCACCTCTTACGACATGCTCTCTGTGGGACAGTGGTGTTATTTTTGTCCTTGTCATACCCCAAGACCCCCGCTGACTACTCGGGCAATTGGGGCTGATTGACAACTTATTATAGAGTGGAATCTTGAGAAAATTGGAGTTGAGTTAAAACTACTTCAAGAAGGCAATCATTACGAAAGGCAATACTCATAGATACGTTTTGAAATATGTAAAGTACTGAAATTGTCTCATTTCGATGAAAATGTTTTAATGAAATGTGAATGCTGCTGTTGGACTTGCTATCAAATCTGACGAAGACGGATGTGTCGGACTGAAAGGTGCAAATATCGAAGTCAAGGTGTAAACTAGCGACACAACGCAGTCCATTCTCCTGATTCCTGCTACTTGCAAAGCCTTGTCCAGGGCTTTGTAGCAGGGGATTGAGAAGAAGAGCTATCACAATAGTTGAGAGGCAAGACGCTCGCCTCTGAGGAAACGACAGAACGAAAGCGCACTATGAGTGTTCGAATCCCTCAATTATCAAGCGTTTCATGGTATCAAGGTAGGTGATATCGATGCTGAATGTTATAGACGGGCGGTATACTCTGAGGTCCCATGCACATTGTGGACGTAAAGGAACCCTTGACAGTTGATAATCGAAAATATAGGATGGAAGTATCTGCTTCAGTAAAAAATGTTGAAGGTAACGAAACTCTTACCTATTAATCGTTAGCATTGAAGGCCAAAAGAAGGCAGACCCCTACATTTTGCAAAAAACGCAACATGCCTATCACTTACTTGATTGCCTCGCTCTCGGTTATAAGCACATACACAAACAGATCTGTATACCGCCAGGAGTAAAAGAGGAGCGACTAAGAGAGGAGGAGCTTTTATCTTTATGTGGCCTTTGGACCATTACATAGAAATGCTGTTGTTGTTCGAAGCTGCACGTGCTGAATTAGCTCTTGAACACGTTCCTTTGGCAGCGGGTGACATTGACACTTCTTACATCCCCAGGTTTACTTGGGAAGATTGACAAGGATCCTTCTGGCTGTAGTGCAATGCGAGGTTCCTAGTAAGCTCACCACTATAAGGATTGCAATGTCGAACCCACCAACGTTTGCTAGGCTAATGTGACACAGCATGTTTCCAGGAACACAAACTGGCACCGGAAATGCTATCTTGATTAACTGACACACAGATCCCGGATTACCCAACTCTCCAATTAACAGGAATGAATATGGCTCAAATTGCTGTTTGAGTTAGAGACGTGAACTTTATGTTATGCAAAACCGAATCGACATCACTGACAGCCGGATAGACCCTGCAGGTGCTCAATCTCAAATAGTTCATGTAGCTCACTGGTTGGACACACCCCAGCTGTTTACTCGTATTGATCCTTTCATGCACGACAGTATAAATGTGGTCACTAATTGATTATAGTGTTAACACCCTCAGTGTGGTCACTAATTGATTATAGTGTTAACATCCTCAATGTAGTCACTAATTGATGATAGTGTTAACATCCTGAATGTGGTCACTAATTGATTATAGTGTTAACATCCTTAATGCGGTCATTGATTGATTATAGTGTTAACATCCTAAATGTGGTCACTAATTGATTATAGTGTTAACATCCTAAATGTGGTCACTAATTGATTATAGTGTTAACATCCTAAATGTGGTCACTAATTGATTATAGTGTTAACATCCTTAATGCGGCCATTGATTGATTATAGTGTTAATATCCTCAATGGCCATTAGAAGAATCGTCGTGTGAGGTTGAAAAAAAAAAAAACAGTTCTATGATCAGAGACATTCTCTTTTTGGACATTCACCAGAAATAGAGCGACTGAAATCGAGGACAAGTTTTCTACATACCCCATCTCTCAGAACCCTGAGAGAAACCGTATTGTAAAGTGGCGTCAAAAGAACGGTGAAGGATGGATGGAAATTAAAGAAACAGTCTCACCAAGACATCATTTACCGTATACTATATGGAGGTCTCTAAACAGGTTCAGAACGGGTGTGTCCGGATGTGGGTCTAGCCTGAGAAATTGGGGATATGCAGACGACGAAACCTGAGAAAGTGGGGATATGCAGACGACGAAACCTGAGAAAGTGGGGATATGCAGACGACGAATCCTGAGAAAGTGGGGATATGCAGACGACGAATCCTGAGAAAGTGGGGATATGCAGATGACGAATCCTGAGAAAGTGGGGATATGCAGACGACGAATCCTGAGAAAGTGGGGATATGCAGACGACGAATCCTGAGAAAGTGGGGATATGCAGATGACGAAACAAGTGAAAGTGTGGATATGCAGACGACGAAACCTGAGAAAGTGGGGATATGCAGACGACGAAACCTGAGAAAGTGGGGATATGCAGACGATGAAACCTGAGAAAGTGGGGATATGCAGACAACGAAACCTGAGAAAGTGGGGATATGCAGACGACGAAACCTGAGAAAGTGGGGATATGCAGACGACGAAACCTGAGAAAGTGTGGATATGCAGACGACGAAACCTGAGAAAGTGTGGATATGCAGACGACGAATCCTGAGAAAGTGGGGCTATTCAAGAGCAGGAACACCTGATGAATTGTCCCAGCATGCAAGAGCCCTGCACAATGGAAGGCCTGATAGTGCAAATGAAAGAGCATGAAGTGTTGCTGAATTTTGTGAAGTTGTCGGACACAGAAAGTAAGTAAGTACCTGTCATTAAATCAGCACATCTCTATTTGTATATACGACTGCAGCGTCATTCTGAATATTATCATTAACCCTACCACCGATGCCGGTAAACCTCCAAGTAATGATAGCAGGAAACAACAAAATTGCCGTGATCTCGCACATTGAGGGTTGTACGTTTACCATCACGGGAAAACTACAGTTCAGGCCGAATACTGCTTGGAAGGATAAATAACAGCGTGGAAAAGTCTAGGGTTTCTTCTTCTTCGTACGCTGTCAGACTTCAACTTGAATTTGTTCGAAGAAAGCAGCTGTCATCCTGAGGCTGTCGACACTGCCATAGACCTTGTCTAGTGTTGCAACTGGTGTTGGCCACATCTGCTTTCTCTGGTCCTCGTATGTCGGGCAATTTTGCAGCAGATGTTCAGCGATCATTTTCCCTGTACCACAGGTGTATTCGTCGGTTCCACCTATTTTCAGTTTATTGAATAGATGGAACCTCAGTCTGTTGTGGCCTGTGCGGAGTCTGAAGACCACGACCTGCTATCTTCTGTTCAACTGGTAATAGGCATCCTTTTTTGTATAGCCAGTATGTTCTGTTTCACATTTGGTCATGTATCTGGACCTAATAAACCTTTTGGACTCTTCGTAGGTCATACTAGAATCTGGTTGTGGTAGTCTTGCACCTTGTTTTGCCAATCTGTCTGCCTCCTCGTTGCCTTGGATGTTACAGTGGGATGGAACCCATTGTACCACTACTCTTTTTGGTGCGGACTGCTGGCATAGTTAACAGAGTACTGCTCTTAAATCATTAAGTTCAGTATTTTTCTGGCTTTTTAGTGCTGTAACCACGGACAGGGCATCTGTAAGCAGGACTGTCTGGCTTTCATTGCTTTCACCTGTCAGCATTGCTTTTACTGCAGCCTTCAGTGCCTCTGCCTCCGCTCTGAAATTGGTTGAGAATTTTCCAGTTACCACTGACAGTGTTATTTTTCTACCATTTGTTAGGCTCAGGAATACCCCTTTCCCTCCATTCTGTGTTTGTTACAGAACCGTCAGTGTATGCCTGGGTTCAGTCCATGCTTGGGTAGTTTTCCGTTATGTACCTCAGGGATATGTATGAGTTTGATACCATAGAGTTGTGCGTTTCCTAGGCCTAGTAACTCACAAAAAGGAAACCACTCGAATACCTACTACTAATAGCCAAATGAAAGCAGACACAGGAAGGCTCGAGGTGACACATTCAAAGAGCTGACCTGACGGATTCCAGAACAAATGTACAGCTTCTGCCTACTTGACATCAGGCACGTTACCTGGTTTATTGAATACAAATATTCCAGTGTTACACGATTTGTGCAGCTCTGCAATTACTACCGTTGATGATAAAATAAACCATACTATATGCAATATTCATGTGAGCAGAAACGAGTACTTCAAAAACTAATCCATTCAGATCTGCTTTTTTCCCGTTAATTTTATAGTCTCAGTTATATCTTCTGAATTTAAGGAACTGTTGAAAACCACTGAATCCTCTAGTTTGGTATCTCATGTAAAATGTCTTCAAATCCTCTTTCTGATGTTCTACTTTTTTATTTCCATTATATCCCCTATTACATTTGTTTCTACCGAACGTTTCACTTTCCAATTGTTATTTTCAACGAAATTATTCTCTGCTCTCCTGGAGTCTATGTCACATCTCCTTTCCAATTTTATAGTCTATTGTATTCAAGAATGATCTAAAAGCTCTCACATAAGCTTGAATTTCGTAACTATTTGTATCCTTTAGATATGTTTATATTTGGCTAGAAAATGCAAATACTTTGGTCTCATCAAGGGACACAACGGTCTCGAGAGAACAGTGATGGGAGGCATGGTGCCAGGTAAAAAAGGAAGGGGTAGACCAAGAAGACGATGGCACCAAGATATCCAGGAATGACTGTGGCGGAAGCTGGAGTTTTGGCAAGGGAACGAGTTTCTTTCAGACAGACTGTGATGGGAGCGACGTTCTATAAAGGACATGCTTCATGATGATGATAATGATATATATATATCTTCTTCTTCTTCTTCTTCTTCTTCTTCGTACGCTGTCAGACAGTAACCATTATTTTTTCGAAAAAAGCGGCGGTCATCCTGAGGCTGTCGCCACTGCAATAGAGCTTGTCTTGCAGTTCCACTGGTGATGGCCACATCTGCTCTCTCTGATCCTCGTATGTCGGGCAGTTCTGCAGCAGATGTTCAGCGGTCATTTTACCAGTACCGCACGGGCATTCGTCGGTACCACCTATCTTCAATTTGTTGAATAGGTGGTACCTCAGTCAATTGTGGCCAGTGCGAAGTCTGAAGACAACGCCCTGCTCTCTTCGGTTCAACTGGTAATAGGCATCGTTTTTGGTGTAACCAGTATGTTCGGTTTCCCATTTGGTCATGTATCTGGCTTTGATAAGCCGTTTTGACTTTTCGTACGTCATACTGGTATCTGTTTGTGGTAGTCTTGCACCTTCTTTTGCCAGTCTGTCTGCCTCCTCGTTGCCTTGGATATTGCAGTGTGATGGGACCCACTGTACCACTACCCTTTTTGGTGCGGACTGCTGGCACAGTTTGCAGAGTGCTGCTCTTAAGTCATTAAGCTCAGTGTTATTCTGGCTTTTTAGCGCTGTGACTACGGCGAGAGCATCTGTAAGCAGGACTATATGGCTTTCATTTTCATTGTGTGTCACCATTTCTTCCACTGCCGCCCTCAGTGCCTCTGCCTCCGCTCTGAAATTGCTTGTGTACTTACCAGTAGCGAATGACAGTGTTATTTGTTTGTCATTTGGTAGGTTCAGGAATGCTCCTGCCCCTCCGTTCTGTATTGTTTGTTACAGAACCGTCGGTGTATGCATGGGTCCAGTCCATGCTTGGGTAGCTTTTCGATATGAAGCTTAGGGTAGTATCTCTCCTTTCTTTTTCAGTCTGGAAGTTTTTGTTTGCAATACCTGGTATATTTTCTACCACCTCTGGAAATATATCCTGCCTCCAGGTAGGTTTTCGTACAGTAGTGATGGGTTTTGGTGTTGTTAGTGCGTTTATGGGATCTTCGTGCATCTTTGCTTTGGCTATTTCTGCAAAAGTTTCTCCGCTTTAGTTTCCCATTTCCCAAATTGTTTAGTCTCTGGTGCATTGGATGGTCAGTCAGTCTTCGGAGTTTCTCTGACTGCAGCTGGGCTCTGCAGTCTCTTCTATCGGTCATGGATTGCAGTTTTGTAATCTTTTCAAGTTCTACAATTGGCGTTGACTTCATGCCTCCTGTTATAACTCTCATGGCTTGGTTTTGAAGTTTGCTAACTTTATCGAAGTTCGCCTTTGCTGCTGTTGTCCATGCCGCAATGCCATACTCGAGAACTGGTCTCACTCTTCCAGTGTACAGTTTCTTTAGTATGCCTTCGTCTGCTCCCCAGCTTGTGCCAGCAAGTTTCCTCATGATTGCCATTCTTTCTCTGGCTCTCATTCGGTTTCTCTCGATCTGACTTTTCCATGTCATGCGCCGATCAAATGTGACTCCCAGGTAGGTAAGGTTGTCGTTTGGCTGCAGGAATTTGCCATTTAGACTTAATTTGGTATTTTGGGGTTTTATTGAAAGCGAGAATATTGTGCATGTGGTTTTCTTCTCGTTTATTTTGACCAGCCATGAGTTCGCCCACTCTTCCAGCGATGTTAGGGCCTGCTGCATCTGATTTCTTGCTATGGTGAGATTCTTTTCAGAGGTCCACATAGCCAGATCGTCTGCAAACATTGAGCTATGGACTCTCCTTGGTATATTCTCTGTAATGTCCTTTATATATACCAGGAAGAGTGTGGATGACAGTACTCCCCCTTGGGGTACTCCCTGCTCGAGTGTCACCTTTTTGTTCATCTGCCCTTGTACTTGGACTCTGGCCGTTCTTTGTTTGAGGTAGTGGTTGATCCACTTGTACATTTTCCCACAAACATCACTTCTTCTTAGCTTGACTCTAAGTCCGTCTTTCCAGACTTTGTCAAATGCCTTTTCCAGATCCACCTAAACAGCTACTGTGTGTTTCTGTGCCTGGTAGGCATCTTCTATTTCCTGGGCTATGAGGATGACCTGGTCCTCAGTGGATCTGTGCTGTCTAAAGCCGGCTTGCTGTGGAATTAGTATTCGTTTTTCTTCCAGATGCCACATCAGTCTGGTGTTTATCATCCGTTCCATCAGCTTGCCGACACAGCTCAGTAGGCTGATGGGCTTGTATCCATTTGGATCTGTTTTGTCCTTTCCTGTTTTTGGTACTGGTACCAGTATTGCGTCTTTCCATGCCTCTGGTACAATTCCCTTTGTCCAGGTTTGGTTCAGGACCGATAGCAGTTTCCTCTTCGCTGTTTGGCCCAGCCCCATCAGCATTTCGTTTGTTATCCCGTCTTTTCCGGGAGATTTCCTTTTCTTTAATGTTCTCATAGCCTCTTCCATTTCGCTCATTGTTAATTTGGCCATCATGTGCTCTACGGGAGCCGTATTCATGTTGTCGTGCTCCTTTAGCTCTTCGCTAATGTGTGTATGCTTATCTGCAGGGACCTCGATGTGGTTTGCTCTGGCATAGTGATCGACAAAAGCGTTTGCGGCTTTCTTACCTGTGAGCAAGTTTTCGCCCTGCTTGATGGTAATTTGTTTGTTTGACATGGTTTCGTCGTTCATGGCTCTGACTAGCTTCCATAGCTTGTTCCCGTCTTTGTCCAGGTTTAGGCTTTCCGTTTTATTTTTCCAGCTTTCTCTTGCTGTTTGCTTGAGAGTGTGTTTGTATTTCGCCGTGGCGGCTTTGATGGCGATGTTTGCCTCCATGGATTGTTCTCGCTCAGCCATGTTCCTAGCATTTGTTACTATATCTTCCGCTTTCTGCAACTCATCATTCCAGTAGGGCTTATAGTTTTTCCTAGCTCCTCTTGGGATGGTTTCAGTGGCGGCTTGCATTATTGCCTTGCTTAGGCTTTCCACCATGGGCTTCATATATATATATATATATATATATATATATATATATATATATATATATATATATATATCCCACAGACATACGGAAAACATCTGGCACACTGGATCAAAATACAGTATATAGAAACGCCAAGAGAAAGCCCACAACCGCTAGTGCCTCTATATTTGAAGATGACTTTAGTATGCAAGAATTTCAACAAGGTGGGTTGCGTGCGTGCGTGCGTGCGTGTGGGGTTTGTATGTGAATTTTGACAATTGTTGACTTATTTTCAATCTTTACCTGCATATTGACACGATGAGTGGAGCAGCACGTGGCCAAATGGTTTCAAGGCTTGCTTGATGACAAACAGGGTGGCGGATCTAATAACATGTCCAGAGATAATAATTTTTTTCTAACTGACACGAGGAAATGGTCCCATGAACTGAAACAAATTTATTTTTGTTTGAAATGTTTGGCTCCATTTGTATTGACTATCAGATTGTGTGTATTAAAGTATTATTTTCTGGTCGACTGTGAATTAATTTTGAGCTATAAAAAACGCCAGGTTGATGGATGAAGAAATTGTTGGTTGGGGTGTGAATGGAGACACACTGGGTTGAGATGAGCAGGTTGAGGTGAGAGAAGAGAAATTGTAAACTGAGGGGAAGGAAGAAATGGGCGGTATTATGGGGGATAGGAAGAAGGACTTGCAGAATGGAGGAAAAGATCTTGGAATTGAGATGGGAGAATAGGGCAGAGGCTGGTGGGGTATTAAAGCAGGCAATCATTATTTGAGGACAGGCCGAGAGTGCAATAGTGATATAGCAAATTGATATGTAACAGTGGTATGTATCAGAGAGTATAAAACATGCCCACCGACCAGGAAAAGCATAGAGGGCAGAAACAACAGTTTATTCTCACGAAGTTAAGGAAAAATAGGATTAACACAACGCCATAGTCAAAATAGCCGGGAGTCCGGAAAAGGAGAGGCAGAGTAGTTGCCAGTGAACGCCCCTCCGTTACTTGAGAGAAGAGAATGACAGGGTGACCGTTGTGGTTTCACAGGGGAAGGAGCAAAATATGGTTGACAGATGTCTGGTCGGCTCAGAGCTTCAGAGGGCGAAATTTTTTCCATAATAGGCGAAACAGAGTAGATTTGAGAGATTCGATTTTGAGAGCAAATTTAGAAGGCTGGCTCACTATACTCCAAGGACAGTGCTTTTGTGGCTTGTAGAGTCGCTGTGGTTGAAAGTTAAGGCACTCGACTCTCATAACGAATAGCGGAAACATGTAGGTATGAGTCCCACAGGTTTCAAGCGACTTCTGGCCCAAAGAAGATAGAGCCAGAGTGTATGCTTCCTGAATTATATGCAGTCGCCTTGACTTAAGTCTTGCCACTGGCCTAAGGTAGTTCGGGACAGGAGAGTGAGACTACATAGCTTTCTTGTCAATATAATCCAAATGCAGCGTAAGTTACATCATCAAGACAAAAATGGTGGTGTCGTCATCACATATTGCGATGGGGAAACTCATTTAATATATATTGTTGTTGTTGTTATTGAATGTCCACGATGAGTAAGGTTATTCTTTTGTGCCAAAATGAAGAAAAAAAAAACCTTACGTGACGGATTGCAGTAGCTTTTCCTCCCATCCAGCGCCTGCTGATGAAGTTGGGGTCCTCCAGGCGGTTTTCATTTGATGACTTCATCTGCTTGGCGATCACTACTGTGGGGATGTTTTCGATCACCGACCTATTTAGCCTGGCTGCTATAAACACATTCCGTCTCCAGGGTGTCCTGCGTAGAAGTAATGCGGTTGTCTTGGTCAGTAAAATTCACCTGATTCTGACTAACATGTCGGATCAGTATGTTATGCCTGACAGACGTTAGTCTCATCTACCCCCGCCGTCCCCACACACATACACAAGCACGCACGCACACACATTCCGAAGAAAGTGCTGCATGTTTGTGTCTACCATTATGCACTATTCCTACCTTCTTAAGTTCTTACATGTTAATGAAAATAATACTTCAGTATGAACCTGTTTCGTGGGAGGAAATAAAACCAAATATCAAGGTTTGCTACATTTGCCTTCATAAATGGAAGAGATAAACATATTCTGAGTACTTGGAGAACTTATACCAAACACTAATTGATTGAATCCACTAACTCATGTCTTTTGTGCAGCGAATCGCACTCGTCACCTGGAGGTGCAGTGTCGGCTATGAAGAGCTTATAACTTGATTTTCTGTTGGGTTGTTTGGTGTATATTTCTGAGTACTTCTAACAACTTTATCCTTGCAATCAAGGTCTCTACTTTCTTCATTAATTTACTACCCTTGGAGTTTCTCTTACGTCCATACATTTGACGCCACCGAGTAAACGTCCCGGTCAAAATCCTCCATATTGCATCTCTTAAGCTGCATAATGACAGGCCCGGGTAGCCAAATTAGTGCTATTAAGACTGCCTCCAGCGCTCGTGGCGGTCCAAATGAACTGGAGATAGCGATCAAGCGGGCGTGGTCTGGAGGTTGTACTCAGACGCTAATTTCAGGGCCTGTGACTGCCACCAGGAGAAGATCCGGAACACCACCAACAACAATAATAGTTTCCGACAGCTGTTCAGAGCCAGGCAAGAGCAGATAATCCATCTGATTAGAATTGATTTATCTCTCCTTCTCCAATATATTCTTTCATTTCATTGCTTGTGTCACCCCCTCTGTTTCATGTATGAACCTCTAACTGTGCATTCCATTTAGTTTCTACCATAAACATTAGCAATTTTGTGGACATTTATCACGACAGGGATAAAACGTACCTGTTGCAAATGGTACCACTTTGTCAATATTACTATTACTATTATGGTGTTATTACATTTCTAGTACATTTTCTTGAAAATGTGAATTATAAAAGGCAGTACACAAGAAAATAGTGCCTTCGGGGATACAGATTTTGATATTTCATTGTACTAAGTCTTAGCTTTTCGTGATAAGGTGTGACTAGTTTCTTCCTTCCCGTTGTGCCTTCCATAACTATCAGGTGTTAATTTACAGCTGGGTGAACTGGTGCTTTCCACGCTCGAGCATTCAGTATGGTTCATTTACCGAGACAGACATGCCTTGTAACTGTTCTACCGTTAAGAGTTATGTTAAGATCAAGTGAAACGTACTGATTGAGATCCCAACTATCTTCCATGTTGGGTTTTTGATACAGAATGTGTCACAGCAGCCCACCAAACGAAGAAGGGGTCAATACTGAAATCCCAGTAGTGATGAATGAGACTTGCATTGTCTTACAGCTACTACGACCTCAGTTCACCTTTCGAGTGCGCCTCACGATGTAAGCAGAGCCACTGTAACCTACTACTAAAGACACGACGTCAAGAATTAAATGAAACCAGTGCACGTTAAATCCAACAACAGTAAAAGTGGATCTACTGATGAAAGAGATGACACATTGACAACTACATTGTGTCAGTGTCCCGCCTTCTGGAAACAACGCCTCCGTTTCATTTTTCCTAAATTAATTTTTATTAATCTTACATTTAACAAGTATGTAGGTCGATATGTCCATATCTCTACATATTTATAGAGCTTTTGAGTGGCATAAAAATAGAAGCTCTTGCCACTCATTGTAAAATGGACTGAGTATGCTTCAGTCTACTCAGCCTTAAACGGGCACCTTCCTTTGTTAGAGCGAGGGAAAACGAGACAGGGAGGACTGAAATATTCCAATAAGTTTTTCTCCATTTTGTCTTCACCCATAATGAGACGTTGATTCTTAGGGTCACATGGTCTTGTCTATATTAGTTCAGTGTTCTTCAGTTAGGCACATGATATGCTTGTATATATAAACACATTGCTAGTTTCTGTTATCACGTGTTCATGTAAGAGGGATTTCCAGCGCCGCGTAATGGTGCCAGCCTAGTAAATAAGCGGAAACTGTTATCACGCGTAAATTAACACGTGTGATTAGGCTAGTGAAAGCCAAGGCTCAGGAATGGCATGAAGATTTATTCGTTGCTTTTTTTTTCTGACTGGCCAATGATTGCTCAGTTGTTGTCAGTGTCAAGTCTACCATGGTGTCAGTAACACATCACGTGACACGAACTTCTATTTTTGCTCTCCTCTTTAACTCAATGAATCAGCTACCACCTATTTTTTTTCGTATCTGCTAATATTCTAGCAGTCATTAAACACGCATGGCTTTATTTTATGAACCACAAATAGTTGTACTAATTTTAAAGTAACTGAAAAAAATATTTTACATTTTTGATCCATTTACTGACCCACATTTGCTGTATTCTTAAACATGAGACAATTCAGAGACGACTCCTAAGCAGTCGTCAGCTCTAGGAGTAAAAACAAAAACGTCGCACTCACTGTCATGAAGTCACATCCATCATTAATACCGTGCGTCCCCCCCCCCCCCTGCAACATTAATACAAGCTTGGCATCGGCGTCTCATGCTATTGCAGTGTCTCGAAAAATGTTTCGCGTATGGTGATCCATTCTACCTGCAGCGCCCTCTCCAAATCATTCACACTGTTGATGTCATGCTGGTGGACCCTTCTGTTCAGTCCATCTCATTGGTGTTCAAACGGGTTCATGTTAGGAGAGATTGCAGACCAATCCAGTATGAGAAAGATTGCTGGGCTAAGAAATTCTACGAAACGTTAGCAGTCTGAGGTCTAACGTTTTAGTGCTGACAGATTTCCAGTGCTAGGTGATTCTGGAAGAAAGACACTACGATGGGTCGCAGTACTTGATTAACGTAGACGTCAGAGGTAACGTTAGCTCTAAAAATATGAAGGCGAGTACGGTGGTCCTTAGAGAATCCACCCAACACGTATACATTTCCTCCTCCACATCTGTTATGCAGGACTTCACGGGCATCGGCATATCTTTCTTCAGGACGACGTCAGACGTGATTTCTTCTATCAGCAAAGGAGACATTTAGCCGACTGTCATCAGAGAGCATCGTTGATCGTCATTCCGTTTTGGACGACGAATATTGTGCAGGGTCCAAGCCAGTCAGTTTATTCGGTGACGTCTAGTATAGATAAATCCAATGTTGAGACGTCTGTGTTGCAAACCAGCGGGGCGAAGTATCTGTCGCACAGTGCTTGCGCTAACAAGTATCATGTGCGGTAAATGAGCTGATGTTTGAGTTGCTGTTTGGAAGTAGTTACGCAGATGTATTAAAGAATTAGGTAGATCAGGATTGGGACGATCATTGGTAGTACCTGTTGCGCGGAACCGTTGCTTCAACCTTACTATAGCGGACTGGTCACAATTAAAATGTCTGACAACTTCTCTGGTCGCCATTCACTCCTGCGCACACCAGCAACTTGCAATTGCTTTTGTGACGACAGTCGAGGCATAACAAAAACATGATCAAACTTTCTTTCGATGAAAACATGAAGTTTTCTTACTCGCTGAAACGTCACTTTTGTGTGTGCCAAATATCAACATGATTCTACTTTTAATAAGCCAGCTTTATCAATTCGTTGTTTTGCAGGTGAAGTACTTAAGAAATGAAGTAAACATGACATGCGCGGGGAAATGGCTTCATCACTTGCAGACTTTTGGGGTTTGTGTAAGTAGGTCGCTGTCTGTGTTAAGGAGAATAGTTATCCTAATTAGCATTTTTAATGATTGCTCGTACAGCAAGTTATCCGTTCCCTTTGCAGAAACTGTAACAGTCGCAACGCTTACGTTTATTCCCATCCAAAACCGTGCTGGGCAGCCGTGCCTGGTCACTGTACATGTTATAAATGAGGCAATGAACACACCATTGATATTATGTGAAGCATTTATCAGAAATGTAATATCAACTATAACTTACATGACTCTATCCATCTAACTCCCCGCGGTTTTTAGAGCTCCAACGGATGATTTCCTCGCCATTTTGCGCCCTTATCTTCAATTCTGTCCATGAGACTTAGCTCATACGAACTCTTCTTCTGCTGTTCTTAGCCAGGCATTATTAGCCGCCCTCTTCACATATTGGAACCAATCCATCACCTATCTGGTTATATTGTTAGACTTGTTGTTTCTGCTTATTATGTATTTTGGCTTCCTTTTGGTTCAAATTGGCGTAATACCTATCAAGCTACGAGTCCCAAGCTGAGTGTTTCACGCAGTATTGTTCATCAAAAATGGCGAACTGAACGATTAGGCCTAATGTTTAAATACATCCTTTGTTTTTCTGAACATGACTGTGTAAGTATCTACATTTTATTAGAACTACAACATATTGTGCTCTGAACGTGTGTACCATGTAAATAGGTAGAAACGTGACCCTAAGCCCCACACAAATCCCGTCGTGGTTTTTTGTTCTTTGACAGACATAGGCCATATAAATACATGTATATATATATGAAGAAAAAATGTAGAGTCTGAAAACGCCAGAGCTGGACCTTCCTCGAGCCTGTGACATGAAAGAAGTTGTCAGCGCCAGAGCTGGACCTTCCTCGGGCTTGTGACATGAAAGAAGTCGTCTGTGAATTTACTGTGAATGACGAAACTAGTGTAAGAAAGTCAGACCATGTAAGAGCCTGTACAATACATTCTCACAGACTACCGCTCAGACATACCGAAAAATGTAAAACAAATATATCGAACCTCACCTTGAAAGATGAAGAAATTACTTTCCGTGTGCTATGTGCCTAGCAGTCAGCTATGGGTTGCTGGCCTGACGCTAGCAGTCAGCTATAGGTCGCTGGCCTGACGCTAGCAGTCAGCTATAGGTCGCTGGCCCTGACGCTAGCAGTCAGCTATGGGTAGCTGGCCCTGACGCTAGCAGTCAGCTATGGGTCGCTGTTCTGGATTTAATACACATCATAGTTCAGTACGTTTGTCTGTTGATGTGCCAAGACAGAGACCAAACGTCTCTTTTAGTAATCGGACAATATAACAAATCATAAAACTGCAAAATGTAGGCAGTGTATGGTGACAAAAGTGTGTCGAAGACAGCTGTGAAGAACTGGTCAACGATGTTTAAAGAAGGACATGATTTAACGAAAGATCTTCCGACACTAGGTCAAGCGCATATTGTTGCGTCAGAAGATCCCATCGCCAAAATTGATGCAGCAATTTGGGTGGAACGTCGCCACACTTTTGTCACCATGCATTGTCTGCATTCTACGATGAATGTCAACTGGTCGACATCCTTCAGCTGTTAGAAACCGAATCACCGCTTGCTGATCAACTCTGGACGGATTCCGAATCACACCCGCCATGTTTTCAACGGTTTGCTGGGGAAACTATGAGTCGGAGGAAATTGTGCAAACTTGATGGTTATTATGTGCTGTTTACACATAAAGTGACGTCATCATGCCCATTGTACGTATGTTCATTTAGTGAAGTTAGGTCGGGATTCATTTAAACACTCATCGTAAATGCAGCAGATCAGTAGCAATGACTCAGTTAGTAGTCAACATATTTTGAATCCTAAGATAGCTCGTTCAAATCTGGCTTGCGGCAGTTTTTTTCCCTAAAGCTGCATGATAAAAACCTTTCATGTTTTAAATTTTGTTTGATTGGTATCTGAGTACACCCATCATTATTGACGGATTAAATGCTAGTAAAATAATGGTAAGAGAAGAAGTAATCCTAAGTAAATTATGACAATTTGCCTTCTGGTAAATATCTCAATGCTTCACGACGTATAACCTTAGCTATTGTAGACGAAATTTGAGCAGTTTATCTTCTGTGGTCTGACCATGTCTGTAGCATGAAAGAAGATCAGATACCACAACAGTCACGGGAAACAAAAAGCCTAGGATCCAAATCCCTAGGATGGCTTAAAGTCAACTGGGATAACAATATAAACCAGTCTATAAGTGAGCGAATACTAGAATGGCAAGATGAAGGCAGCGGATGGAATAGTCTGGTGTTCTTTCTGGCAAATCTTTGCACTCCAGGGTGGAAGAGGAGCGACTCCATTTGTCGTAAGAAATTAACAATTTTATTGTTTACTATTTATTATTTTATTTACATTTTCCTTCATCGCACAAGATAGTTTCCACCAACATTGACACATCTAAGCCCATGGCTTTATCAATGCACCAAACGCTGCAGCATATACATTTTTGGTCTGCTTTTTTCAGCCACATTTGCTCTTCACGTTCAACTGCTTCGTCATTCACGAAACGAATCACGCCAAGGTAGAATCAAGCGGACAATCATTTTGCAGCGGATACACTGTCTATTGTTACTCGACTGGCAGCTCTAATCTCTTCCCCGCAGCAGATATACTTCTGTTGCAATCTGAACAGGGCGACCAGGTCGGACTTCATGAACAATTTTTCAGCGACCTTAAGAAAATGTATCGACACTGTTGTTAATTGATTTAAAAAACAAGCACTTCTAACCGTCAACAGAAATCATTTCCATCTGAATTTCATTTGCAAAAGTCATTAAAAAAAAGACACTAAAAAAACCGCTCGCTGTTCTTTCATTGTGCCCTTTGTAAGCGCTGAGGTCAATTTTATTGGATGTTGCTATCAACAAACTACCAACTATATTTTTCAGCTATTCCATATCAGACTGTGACCTACTTACTGACTTACCATCGTAATTACTAAAAGAAGTGTTTTTTCATCTATCTCTAAGAAGTTTTTTCACGTGACACTATCATGGGCTGTCTCCTGGACGTGGCACTGTGTTCTATCACTGAACCAAGTATCATTGGCTCTTTCCGTCTTGTCAGACGATAGTAATTGGGTTTTTAAAAAAAAAGGTATGCAACTGCAATCCATGACGGTAACGAAGACCAATCCGAGCAGAGAAGCGTCTTCCACAGCGTGTACAAGGAAAGTCAGGACCGTTTGCGGCATGACATAGTGTGGCATATCTTCTCAAACTCTGAGTCTTTAGCCTATCAGCATTCAGTATCTCTTTTGTATGTATCCTATTCTTAATCCTGCCACTCCATGTAACACGATCCATGGCGTCCTATTATTCCTATGATTCCAAATCCCATCATCCATATCCCGCTTGCATACATCCTTGTTCCGAAGTAGTGGCTGGCCCCGATACATTTCCCCCAACTGTAATTCCCCATAGAGAAGATATTTTTGCATTCTGCCATCATCCATCCTCAGAATGTGTCCCAGCCATCAGAGCCTTTGAAGACTAATCATGGAAAAGATTGTGACAGTGCCTGTTCTTTCAAACACTTCTCCGTTTGTGATCTTGTCTTGCCACCCAACCTCAGGGATTCTGCGCAGGCACCTCAAGCAATAGCTGTTTAGCCGCTTATACTGGTGCATGTAGGTATACTATGCTTCACTGCCATAAAGAAGGGGGCTGAAGACACAGGCCTGGTAAACAAGTGTTTTTGTTGTAACAGTGAGCTTCTTGTTGTTCCATACCCTTTTTGTTAATCTGCTGATTGTTGTTGCTGCCTTTCCTATCCTGATATTGATCTCTTGGTCCAGGGATAGTTTATTATTGACCGATGATCCCAAGTACGTTAAATGATTTACTATGTGGAGAACCTCATTATCAATGGAGATTACTGGTGTTGTGTTTGCATCCTGGACGAATAACTTGAGTTTTTGTTTTGCTGATTGTTAATCCAAACTCACAACAGGTATCCGAAAATGCACATAACAAGCTTCGCAGTTCCTCTTCTGAGTGAGTCGTAAATGCGGCATCATCCGCAAAGAGCAGTTCTCTCATCAGCACCGTGTTTATTTTGGTCTTTGCTTTCAGCTTTTGGAAACTGAATAGGCCACCATCTGTACGAGAATGAATGAAGATACCACCTTCCTGGTCATGAAATGTATGCTTCAAGAGAAGTGAGAAATATATTCGAAAGAGAGCTGGAGCAAGCACACAGCCTTTTTTTTACTCCTCACTTCATTGCAAATTACTCTGAAGACGCACCGTTAAGGGGCCAGGCTACAAACAATTCTTTTTTTTATCAATAAAATCAGACCAAATATTTTATAATGGTAATGTTAGGCTATGAATGTAGATCTTTTTGCAGGTTTTAAAAAAAAATACTAGCTTGCCATGATAACTGCGGTGACATTGAAAAAATGCTTACTTGCAGATACCTTCAATTTAAAAAAAAACAGATGTATTAAAAATAATATGAATGATCCATGAATGTTAAGCATATTTCTAGGGAAAGGGCATACGTATTTTATGAAAGAGGTTCAAAAATATTTTTTTTTCCATTTTTGTATTTGAGCTCCACGAAAAGTCTACAAAACACATCAACATTTGGCATAAAAATGCTTTTAAATAAAATATCTTTGACCAAATTAGCTTTTCTTTATAACATTACAAACAAGAGTGTATGAGAAATGTACACACCAAATTGCATGTTTCCAACATCTATATTAGTTGAGATTTTAAGGTTTCAGATACATAACAAATGGGAAAAAAAGATTTTGAGATAATTCAATTTTAAACTTTGAAAGCAAATAAAATAACACAAAAAAGTATTCTTACATTGTTTTTTTAAATTAAGCAACATATACATAGTCTTTTGCAAATACAATTAATTGTTAAATGCACTAGCAACATATGTTTCACCTTTTGCTAACTCGTGCTGGTGTTCTCGTCCAAGACGTCTTTTTTTAAGTTTTTTCCTTTTCCCCTTTGATACACCCAATGTTCATCTTCTTGAATCATAGTATTTTTTTGTTTAGCATTCGAGTAGCATGTCTGTGATTTACAATACCCCATTCCAGTTCAATTCTGTCCGTTACCATTTTTAGCCCTACAGGACCACAGTTGAAATATAGAGGGGCAAAGTAAGTTGCCAGCTCTACCGCTGATAGTGAAGCAAATGTTGTTCTAGGGCAGCGCTGTAAAATCAATGAGTTGAAACTTTCATTGGCATTCTGCGGACCCATTTTTTGTAGGAGATTTGTATCTTTCAGCCTTGTCACAATTTGGTAGATAAGTCTGCCAACTTCCCCCAAAAATGTAGGACGATGTTGATCGCGCAACCATGTCTTCAGAGTTCTCTGGAAGCGGCACCAGGAATTCTCACCCTCTGGACAAAGTCTATGGTTGGGTGCATTGTCAGTGCTCATCATGGGAAAAAACCCAGCTAACACTCCCTGCTTCATTTTTGTAACATCAGGGGCATTGTCTTTTACATTTTTGGCATATGTGTTTGTAATTTGTTCGATTGGCGATGTGGTCAGTTAGATTTAGTGACTCATTTGTTTTCTTCAAATTGCTAAGAGCATTAAACATCCTTTTTGCTATGTGGTTGATGCAATCTTCTTTTTTTTAATTGCAATATCATAGCATTTAGAATTTTGAACTTCATTGAATGCCTTTTCATCACCGTCGCAAAGCATAGTGCCAAAAATCAGAGATCTTTTTTCAACTGACCTTGAATAAATAATCCTTGCTGCCACAGTCTCCATTGCATTTAAAGAACGATCTACATTCTGCTGGCATTGAGGTTTATGCATTTGTATCCAATTCATAAACTCAGGAGAACCTGGCGTTGCGCCAATTGCACGTATTTTGCAATAATTGCTGAGGACTTGAATATCCAAAACTAGGCGACTGTCAACGGCAATGGCAACACCAACTCCGTTGTGCGATGAAAGGCCACGTTTTTGCCATGTACCGTATTAAGACATAACGAACGATGATAGGACGCCCTGTGTTACTTTTGACACAGCCTGGGAGGGGACCTGTAGCTGCTGCTCTTTCTGCAACGACATGAGCTGCTTAATACATTGCTTCTTCTGCTGCATCCTTTGCTGCGATGCTAACAGTTTTGGATACCTTATAAAATGTTTTGTGGTGCATCTGGTTCTTTATGTTCATGGTAGACAGCAATGACTGCAACTTTGCATAGCCAATACCATTGTCATGACAACCAAGGACTGTCCTATAGTTGATGTCATACCATTGTCATTACAACCAATGACTGTCCTATAGTTGATGTCATGCTGTTTATTCACTTGTGGAGATGTCCAGTCTGACCACTCTGACTCACAATCTGGACAGAGAATTTGTATAAGAACAGCAAAACCATTTGATTATTTTGTAATCAACTATAGATTATTGCTTCTGCAATTTCTACATCCAACTGTGGAAACAAGAGAATGTAGAAAACTTTGATGGATTAAAGTATACTGATCACTGTTCAGGTTCAGTATCCCTTCAGTAAGATTCTTGTACACTTCAAACTTCTGCTCGGCTCTTATACCACTTTGGGGGTTCTATAGTTTCAACATTACCTGTAGGCTCACTGACTTCAGAATCCACAGTTGAACTGGAATACAGAAAATGACCCATTAATATCAAATGCAATGACAAATAAACTCATAAACAAAGCACACATACGCATGGCCCAAACAGCCCAATTTGTTTTCAAAATAAATGACAGTTTGACATTCTCACATGTAACATTCTGTCCAATCTAAGACTAAACTATCTTTCTAAACTTTCACGATGTATTCATAAATTTTCACAGGCATTCTAACTATTAATTTCTAGTAATAAATGTGTACTCGTAACTCTAGTAATATAACAGATATTAAAGTAATACTTACAGTGAGTAACTTACTGAATAAGTATGTACACAATCTACACAAAATAATATTTCTTGAATAGCGTAGAGCTATTTTTGAATTAAATATTGAAGCAAGGCAAGGTACAAGACAACGTAGTTGTAAATAATAAACATAATTCAGTAACCTTACCTTGAACTTAGAGGTTCTCTTAGTTTCGAACGAGAATTCCTCTAGGTTTTTGTTGAGGACGCTTGTTGTTGTTGCTGTATACTTTCTATGGCATTTTGCTGTTTCTAAATGCTAGGAACAGTTTCAAACACAATGAAAGAATAGACCCACGAGGAATTGGAAAACCCATCTTTTGCGCATGCGCGATTATTTTCTTCCCATGGACGATACCTTTTTCGACCAATCAGAAAGATTAAAATAAACAAACCAATGAAGTATCGCATCTGTCGTTATATTTGAAGTATCGTATCGTTTAGACAAAGCTAGCATTTGCTCTCGAATGAAAAAATGTGAAGAGAACTTTGGACCCCGGTCATTATGATATATAATATGACCCATTATATTTTTTTTAAAAAGCTGTTGCTATGTGTCAAACATTGTGTTTTATCATCGGTTTTCGGTATCTTTTTAAAGTAGGTCAACTTTAGAACAGGGGGTATGGTGTTTATTATTAATTTTAAAATGTTAATAAGCTTGCAAAATAACATTGTTTTATATGTAAACGATTCTATTAATGTCGAACTTCATAAAAATTAACAATTTGAAAATCAATAGTTTTCACCCAAAAAAAATAAATTCCAAAGCGCATGGCCTCTTAAAGTTGACTGTGCCTTTCGTGTCAGTGTGGAATGACTCGATAATGCTCAGAAGAATCGGTGAGCAGCCAATCCTCCTGAGTGCTTTGAACAGACCCACACTACTGACCAAGTCAAATGTCTCCGTGAGATCTATGAAGGCAATATACGACGGTCTGTATTTCTCTTGCAACCGTCGTAACGATAAAATCCTAAGTATATGCAACTCATTACTACACATATACACACTTGCAGACACAGAGACACGTACTCACAGACTCTATATTTTCCCGCTATCCTATCGAAGTGCTGACATGCACGCCACGTGTATCAAGTAAATAGATTATTTCCGTGCAAGATAAGAATACATTCACACACGCATTATTGTTTTAAACTCATGTCATTGAATCATCCGGCTATTTATAGAAAATGTCAACATCTCAATAGACCACAGATACCACATAAGTGATGCACAGAACACATTTATAAATCCAAAATCATTGGCAGTAATCAGAAGCACGTATATAAATCAGCTGTTATCCAGTAATACGGCAAATCTACCAGACCACACGTTTTGCGTTACTTTGAGCTCCATAGGAAGTGCATGTCCATTGTGTACATGCGGAGATCTTATTTCTTTATTGATATTTCGTACATTTCACTCAGGTCAGTGATTGCAGACTTTTGTTAAATCATGGAACCCATAAGGCCTGAAAAAATGAGTGACAGCCCCACTTCTCTAGAGCTCCCTCGTCCCACAGTGTCAACTTGAAATATTTAACTCACAATAAACCTTTCCTAAGAAAACCAAGCTCTTGAAAAGGAACCCGATCAGGAAAGAACTAATGCTGGAGGGAGAGCTCAATTGGCCCGTTAAATGCAGATAAAAGAACATAATTGGAAAGTCAAGGGTGGCTTTCCTGATTCTGGAGAACATATGGAGATCCAGAAAAAAATCAAGATTCATATCAAAGTTAGAATATTCATCGCTAGTGGGAAGTCGGTGCTGTTAAATGGAGCGGCGTGGCCTAGTGGTTAAGTGGCACGGCTCACAACCAGAAGGTGCTGGGTTCGATCCCCATCCCAGCACCGGCCGTTACCCCGGGGAAGCAAACCCTTAGAAAATGCAGGAAGAAGCAGACCCTTACATAAAATGCATGCTGAAGTCGGATGCACTGGACCGACAGGCGCAAAATAAAAACCACAGTGTAACGCACACACGCCTTGGGGAATAGATAAATAAGGCGAACGCAAAAAAAAAAACAAAAAAAAAAATGGAGCGGAAACAAGGAGAACGACCATGGAGATTCAACAAAAACTGCTGTCATTCGTTAACAGATACCTACAATGCATAATGGCTGTAGCGTGGCTAGACATGGTTAGGTATGAAGATCTGTGGGAAAGGCGTGAACAACAGCCACTGAAACAATAAATTATGAGAAGAAAATGGGGCTAGATTGGACATACAATGAAGAAAGCACAGACCAGTATAGCCAGACAGGCTCTCACATGATATTCGCAAGGGAAGAGAAAGAGAGGTAGACGTAAAAATATAAGAAGAAGCGAATGTGTGAAGGAACTACGATTAAAAGGCTATACCTGGAGATAGACAGAAAGAGTAGCACCGGAAGGACCGTGCATGCTGGCGAGATGTGCCCAATTGCTCCAGCACCACGAGAAGCGATGGGCTTTGATTGAGTAATTGATTAATTGAATAAATCTTATGTTCACATTTAAATTCCGTTCATTGACCCACTCCTCCACTGCCCCCCCCCCACACATTTTTGCCAGCACCCCCCCCCCCCCCCCGCCCCCCCCACCCCTACATTATTTTTCACTGAACACAAGAAGGTTCTGCCTAAGTGACAGTGAGATTGTTCAGTAAACTCTTCCATTAGCCTACCCGGCACAACGTTCAAGGTTCGTGCTAACTAATATAAGAAACAAATGCCATCTATTAGAACTCAGTTTCTTAAACTTTATCCAGACAGCATTGTCCTCTATGTCCTCTAAAATAGAACAGACGAACAACTGAACACGGAAGCAAAGAGTAATCAGGGTCGGGTCAAACACACTAACCAAGACAGCCACCTCACTCTCGTTAAATGCCCGACTTCCAAAAATAAAACAGCTACTTTAATTTAACTAGAGAAGAGCAAGTCATCATCTTCAGACTGAGGACTTGGCATAACAGACTCAAGGATCATCTTTACAACAAAATGAGGATTGTGACAGATGACAGGTGTCCATGTGGGGAGCATATCATGACCGTGGAACACATCCTACATAGCTGGATGCTCACGCAGGAAAAGAGAGAACAATACTGGCCTCGCGAGACAGATATATGTATGGAGATAAACCAGCCTTACAAGCAACGGGGTCCCTTGTCAGAGAAACCAGGACCTTGATCTGATGATGAATGAAGAAGAAGACGAAGTACTCCTGGAAACATATTATGACACTGTAATCCCCATAGGGGTCACTAGAAGCACAGATTGAGAAATGGGGTCAGGGTCACTAAAACAGAGTGATAAATAGGGTCAGGGTCACTAGAAAACACAGAGTGAGAAATGGGGGTCAGGGTCAGCAGACAACACAAAATGAGAAATGAGGTCAGGGTCACTAGAAGACACCGAGTGAGAAATGGGGTCAGGGTCAGTAGAAGATACATACTGTGAGAAATGGAGTCAGGGTCAGTAGATGGCACAGAGAGAGAAATGGGGTCAGTGTCAGTAAAAGACACAGAGTGATAAATAGGGTCACGGTCAGTAAAAAACCACGAGAAATGGGGTCAGGGTCAGTAGAAGGCACAGAGTGAGGAATGGGGTCAGGGTCAGTAGAAGGCACAGAGTGATAAATGACGACATCTGACAGAACAACACTGTGCATGACATTTTTATGCATATAGCTTATCTCAAATTTGCGGATCATTGGCTTGATCGCCACATTTAGATTGACTTTATCTAGCTTATAGGAATGCTAGACCCATTTATTTGTGGTGTAGTTTTATAGGCAATTGTTTGTACGCAAGTGATTTGGTTTACAATGACAAAGTGCCAGGTAAAATCAGCTTCATAGACCGGACGTGTGATTTTCGAGGTATGACCGCTTCTTCCGTCTACCCAGCTGCAAATGGGCTCTTAATGAAGCCAGGGGGGGGGGGGGGTGCGAGTCGACCCGGGAGCTATGGAGTTCGGCACTTTCAGCAATGAAAGGGGTTTAGCACGCAAGAAGCACGTATGAAACCGGTTCCATTTGATCAAAACAGAAATAAAATAGCAGACGTCTCTCTTATTCCAGCCAAAGCATATCAAGCTTTAATCTCGAACCTTCTACCGGGTAGCAAAGGATAGATGAACACCTAGTTGCTGAAAGTGCCAACGACAGAGCACGATCTCCGTAGCTCCGATGACAGCTCAGAAATGTTCCCACGACTTCGTCAGTTATTTATATTTACATCTAGACTATAACAAGTTTAAACAAATTACAGCCACCTACAAGAAAAAGAGGGCACAGCCACAAATTCTTTAAAGAAAGGTCCAGATTAGATACCATTACATATTTATTTTAGTCGGAGAGTGGTGAATGCTTGTGATGCATAGCCACAGAAAATAGTGGAGGTAGGGTCATTTAAGGTTTTAAACAATAGATTGAATAAGCATCATTATTTGTAGATCAAGTGAATATAAAAGAGACATGTTGTATACAGGCTCTACAGAGTCTTTCAAACCAGTATAAAAACGTTAAGATCAGTTAATATGTGGACTAGCGATCATACCATGAAAATACCTACCACATTCCCGGTCTGTGTCTATAACGTTGTGGAGATGTAATCAGAGCGTACAACTCTAGGTCACACTATTCTACACTAGTAATTACGGTGTATGGACTACCTGGCCTCATCATATTAATGACACTGCTTCAGTAAACACCACTTCCATTGCACTTGAAGTGCTTTGTTTCCTGGTTCTTATCATTTTTTTTCATCATCGGATGTTATCAACCTGACTGATCCAAGCGTGATAACAGTTCATCAAGTCCCGATACACTGACACCTCGCTTATAAACAACACGTGACGTTAATAGATTGTTGGTTCCGTGATACGGGAAGGTGGTACCTCATTAACAACATGGGTCATCATTGTGAGGATGGTTAGTGAGGCTTAACAGAGTTACCGTTTTTATTTTTCATCATCTTTCTCATCTTCATCGTATTTTTCGTTCTTGACCTCATCTATTTCGTCTTCTTCTGTATCGTTTTCTTCTTTTTCGTTCTCTTTTTCTTTATTCTGTCTTGTTCTTCTTCGCTAGTTTTTTGTGGTTCTCTTCTGCTAATTTTTAGTCTTCCTCTTCTTCTTTGTTTTCTTTGTTTTTATACTTCTCCAGGCGAAGCATAAAGCCAACAGGTACAGACGTTTTAATTGAAACATGAGCCAACAAATGTGTGTTATCTTAAGATGTTCATTTGTTTTACATGGTGAGGCTGCTGGTCACAAGTACAATTCTATTTTCTCGTCTTTAAAGTCTGTCCTTTTTGTAGTGGTTCAGTCGTGATTATACTAATTGCTTCTGCTAGCTCAGTGTATGTAAACATAAAGTAACGTGTTTCAGACCAAACACTAGAACCGTTCTCTTTCTTTGTAATTGTTCCTCATGCATCTATATTATCAACAACGTTTATGTTTACATACATCTCAAAATATACGTGCTCAAAATATACAACTATAATAAATCCACTTATTATTCTTTGATTTGTTTGATACACGCTTACTGTCGAAGACGGACGTGTCGGACAGACAAAAAAGTGCAAATATCGCAGTAATGCTGTAAACTAGCGACACAACGCATTCCGTTCTGCGGACATCCTACAACTTGCAAAGCCCTGTTCAGGGATTGGTCCGGGAGATTGAGAACGTTCAGGGATTGGTTCTGGAGATTGAGAACGTTCAGGGATTGGTTCGGGAGATTGAGAACGTTCAGGGATTGGTACGGGAGATTGAGAACGTTCAGGGATTGGTTCGGGAGATTGAGAACGTTCAGGGATTGGTCCGGGAGATTGAGAACGTTCAGGGATTGGTACGGGAGATTGAGAACGTTCAGGGATTGGTCCGGGAGATTGAAAACGTTCAGGGATTGGTTCGGGAGATTGAGAACGTTCAGGGATTGGTTCGGGAGATTGAGAACGTCCAGGGATTGGTACGGGAGATTGAGAACGTTCAGGGATTGGTACGGGAGATTGAGAACGTCCAGGGATTGGTACAGGAGATTGAGAACGTTCAGGGATTGGTTCGGGAGATTGAGAACGTTCAGGGATTGGTTCGGGAGATTGAGAACGTTTAGGGATTGGTTCGGAAGATTGAGAACGTTCAGGGATTGGTACGGGAGATTGAGAACGTTCAGGGATTGGTACGGGAGATTGAGAACGTTCAGGGATTGGTACGGGAGATTGAGAACGTTCAGGGATTGGTTCGGGAGATTGAGAACGTTCAAGGATTGATTCGGGAGATTGAGAACATTCAGGGATTGGTTAGGGAGATTGAGAACGTTCAGGGATTGGTTCGGGAGATTGAGAACGTTCAGGGATTTGTACGGGAGATTGAGAACGTTCAGGGATTGGTACGGGAGATTGAGAAGGAACGTATAAGAAAAAAAGATACACGCTTCCAATATCTCCGAAATGTTACATTTTAATATACTATTCAATCTTTGAATTGTTTTAATTGTCTTCGTATCCATCCTCTTCTTCTTTCATGTTATCAGTTCCATCGTCTACCACTTCTTCTGGCATTTGTTTGCATTACATTTTTGATCTGTTCGCATCTTCTTCATCCATTTCATATTAATTCATGTTATCTACCTCCTCGCTCACTTCTCCTCCTCCTTTTCTCCGTTGCTTTATTTTCTTCATATTATCGTTACTGTTATTATCATTATTGTTGTTATTGTTTTCTCAATATTGCTCAATTTTTCTTTTATTTTTGTTTATTAGTCATGACTTTCTTTCACGCGATTGTTCTTACATTTTGTCAGTAGTTTGTTCGCTGATTGCTTGTTCTATCATCTTTGCCTTTATTCTGAGAGTACTACCTTTATTTCTTTGTCCACTCATTTAAATAACCTCCTTGCGCAGTCTCGGTGGAGGGAACCCTAGGCGATTGGTTCGTACGACGGTGGGTGTAAGACAGGGATGTATACTCTCCCCAAAACTCTTCAATATATTCTTGAAGAGAATAATGGAGACGACCTTAAAAGGACATGTTGGCACGGTTAAAATAGGTGACAGGCTTATCACAAACATCCGATTTGCTGATGATATTGATGTATTGGCAGGCACAGAAAGGGAACTCCAGGAGTTGATTGGTAGATTGGATAGAGCGGCCCTGAGTTTTGGTATGGAAATAAATGCAGATAAAACAAAGCTCATGACCAATGACACAGCAGGGTTTAAATCTGTAATAGAGGCAAATGGGCAGGAACTTGAGGTGGTAAAACGTTTCAAATATCTTGGATCATTGATCAGTGAAGAGGGATCGAAGCCAGTGGTAATTGCAAGAATAGCACAAACAACAGCGGCGTTGACTCGGCTGAAACCTATATGGCAAGACAAGCGGCTCGCCCTCGACATAAAAGTTAGACTAATGCGTTCTTTGGTGCTATCAATATTTATGTATGCATGCGAGGCCTGGACCATTACAGCAGATATCCAGGGCAGAACACATGCAATGGAAATGAGGGGCTATAGAAAACTCCTAAATGTTACATACAAAGATCGTGTCACGAACGTAGAAATACGTCAAAGATTTGAAGAAGCTATTGGTCCTTTTGAAGATCTGTTAACAGCTATCAAAAGACGAAAGATGGCCTGATGCGGGCACGTCGCGAGGTCCAACGGAATTACCAACTCGATACCCTTTGGTTCCGTACCGGGACAGAGACAGCGAGGACGTCCAAGGAAGAAATGGGTGAACAACATCACTGAGTGGTCAGGCCTTCGTCCCGGTGAGATACGACAGGCGGCGACAGACAGAGAGCGATGGCGTGGGATTTTGGGAGTGTGCCTCAACGACATGATGGGTTACGGGATAAACTGAACTGAGCTATCTTTTGAATGAGAATTACTTCACGTTATTTTAATCTGTCTTTTTTGTTCAAGTCTGTCGCTATTAAACTGATGCCATTAAATGTCCCTATGAACCAAGATCCCAGAGCCTATAGATATTTTTCAAAGAGACATGGATACAGCGGGATTAAGATCAATCTGTATTACAGAGGAAATTGTTTTTTAAAAATTGGAGGGGTTGAAAGTGAATAAATGTCTCGGTCAAGATGGTATTCATCCAATATTGCTGTATGAAATTAGTGACCAACTAACAAAACCATTGGCTATATTATGTTCTCAATCACTTACAAAAGGGATTGTTCCACGGGATTGGAAAGATGCAGGAGTGATCCCCTTATTCAGAAAAGGCAAAAAATCAGATCCACCAAATTATAGACCGGTGAGTTTAACGAGCATAGTCTGTAAATTGTTGGAGTCAATAATCAAAGAAAACATTGTAATGCATTTAGACAAATTTAATCTAATTAGAAATAATCAGCATGGGTTTACTAGAGAGAGATCATGCTTAACAAATCTATTAGAATTCATGGAGGAAGTTACTAAAATCATAGATAAAGGGGAGCCAGTGGATGTTATTTATCTAGACTTTGCAAAGGCCTTTGATAAAGTACCTCATCAAAGATTATTTCGAAAGTTAAAATCACATGGAATAGATGGGGAAGTTGCCAAATGGATTGAAAATTGGTTAACGGGGAGAAGGCAGAGAGTGGGCATAAATAAGGAGTACTCTGAGTGGTGTGAAGTGAAAAGTGGTGTGCCACAGGGCTCGGTTTTGGGACCAATTTTGTTCTTGATATATATAAATGATTTGGACATTGATATGGGATCCATGATTGCAAAATTTGCTGATGACACAAAACTATTCAGTAGTGTCTCATCTAAAGCGGAAATGGATATATTGATGTCGGATTTAGATAAAATTCGAGAATGGTCTGTAAGCTGGCAAATGGAGTTTAATGTAGATAAATGTACAGTCATCCACATGGGTAGATCCAATATGGAACATAATTACAGAATGGGAGAAAACAATATTAGAAAGATAGATAAGGAAAGGGACCTAGGAGTTATAATAGCTCATACAGGAAAGGTGAGTGAGCAAGTTAATGTAGCAGTGAAAAAGGCAAATGCAATGTTAGGTATGATAAAAAGAAATATTAAACATAGGAGCAAGGAAGTGATCGTCAAATTGTATAAAGCTTTAGTTAGACCTAGATTGGAGTACTGTGTACAGGTGTGGAGTCCTTATCATAGAGGGGACATAAACATGCTAGAAAGAATACAAAAAAGAGCGACAAAGATGATAGTGGGATTTCAGAATTACAGTTATGAGGAACGACTCCGAAAAACCGGCCTACAGTGTCTCGAAGAGAGAAGAATTCGTCGTGACTTAATACAGGTTTATAAGATGATCAGAGGAATCGATAAATTAGACTATTACAAGTTTTTAAAAATACAGTCACCTACAATAACACGAGGGCATAGCTACAAGCTGACTAAAGAGAGGTCCAGGTTAGATATTAGGAAATATTTTTTTAGTCAGAGAGTGGTGTCTGCTTGGAATGCATTGCCAGGGGAGGTAGTGGAGGCAGGGACAGTTAATGCATTTAAGAATAAACTGGCTGCGCATAACTTTTAGAGCAAGGTGATGTAAATGTAACTGGTTGTATACAGACTCTGCAGGGTCTTCTAAACCAGTATAAAGACGTTAAGTTAAGTTAAGTTAAGTTAAGAATACCGTTCACGATACATCACCGAGTGTCCAGGATAGCTGAATAATCTCCTATAATGTAGTCCGTTAGCATTATCTTTGTTATAATTCTGTTTTTACTAGCTTCCATTTTTCTGATTTATGTGAATTTGATCCCATACATTTCACACATTATTTATGTGATGCCTATGACAACCACCGGATGGTAACATATTCTAAACATGTCTATGATTCAAAGTTGGACAGTCCATTTATTTTAGTTTAAAAGAATTCACACCAAGTTCCCACAGCTTTACGCACTTTCTACTCTCTGCTTTATCGGTTGAATTGGCGGAATTTTCTCATCGTATGAATGTGGCAACATTTTTGCTATCATTGGATAGCATTCTTGCACAACAAACTTGAAAGATAGCACATGTCTGGATCTAGTACAACGTCCGATAGCCCCGCTGGCAGTCCTTCTAATCGCTTTGTAGGCATATTCATTTTTTTCTCTGCCAGTATGCCTGTATTTGTACCTAAGTCATATGTATGTGTGTGTGCATGTGTGTATGTGTGTGTGTGTGTGTGTGTGTGTGTGTGTGTTAGGTTTCTTTCTACTTGAGCGACGTGGGGAGGTTAAGGAAGTCTGTCCTGTGCCAAGTGCGTGAGTCAGACATTGTGAACCCGTGTCGCTGCACAATCACTCTAATGTCATCTATCCATCAGCCTCGCAGCCGCCCTCTTGCCATGTTACCAGATCTACCAGCGTTGTAAACCATCAGTGGAAGTTGATGAGGGTGAATTCTCATCAGATGACCGAACCAACGTGTTTTGTGCCTTGAAATATACTCTGTACAAGACGTAGTGCCAACCATACTTCGAGTATCTTCGTTTCACATTCTGTCTTTCCCTGTAACAACGATTACCTTACTCAAACACTTCATTTCCCACATCGAAATTCCGCTCTCACTCGACCGGGAGAGAGGTCATGTTTGGCATTGGTAGCACAGAGTCGGCATAACTATACTGTTTTCAGCTGCTGCTTAGTTGCCAAACTAATGCGTGGGTGCCTATGCAGAGGTGACACCTTATAAGTTACCGCAAATGTATGTGTATAAACACATACACACACACACACACACACGAGGCAAATCAGTAAATAGGTCACAAGTGACTTATCACAATCTAAAAGACACATGAACTTGAAAATCGTTTATTTTTGCACTTACATTGTGACTTATTGCTAAACATAATTTCCACTAATATTGATTCACATATCCCATCGCTTTGTTAGTGCAAGGACATGTCCATTCAGCTCATTTTGCGTACCTACCTAGAGTGAATTTTCCAGAAATTCGATGGTTCTTGCATTAAACTGTAAGCTGAACCATGCGTATACCCTATTACAGTTGCTACACTCTTGACAGTTATCATGTGAAAGGTCCCTCTCGTGGGCCGCTCACGTGCGTCCTCGACAAAAATGATAGGATGCAGTTCTGTACCGGCATACACGACAATCACTTCTCACCATAAACAGGAAGCATTTCCTTGTGAATATCGTATCTAGAAAGTTCGTTTGCTCCGCCACCCCCACCTAAAAGAAAAAACTCACAACAACAATCTGTTCTTTGATTGCACACTATCCTGCAACGGACGCATTTTGTATTTGACCTGCACAAGTGCAAAGCTTAACGTCTGCTACCTACAGTAAGCACAAAGCTGAATGTTGCTGCCGCCTAATGACACCTTTATAACCTAACAACCACATTTTTTAGCTATCCCATATCAGTTTGAGTCCTACTTACCGACTTACCTTTCTGTGTGTGGGTGTGCAGGTGTATGTATGTGTATGTTTGTATGATATATACATTCATATATATACATACATCAATACATACAAGCATACAAACAGACACACACACGCACAAACGCGTGCACGCATACATACATACATACATACACAGACACACATACATACATACATACATACACACATACATACACACATACATACACACACACATACACATACATACATACATACACATACATACACACACAAACACACACAAACACACACACATACAAACACACACACACAAACACACACAAACACACACACACAAACACACACACACACGCACACACGCGCACACTCACACACACACAAACACACACACACACACGCGCGCACGCCCACACGCACCCACGCACGCATACATATATACATACATACATACATACATACATACATACATACATACATACATACATACATACATACATACATACATACCTCGTACATAGACTAGTTAGGAGTACCGTGAGAGAAACATTAGGTTTCTGTTTTAAATATATTTCCTTCTGTTTCTTATATCTAATGAAGTTAGCAACCAGTCTGTGACTGGTAACAAACGATGTTCATATACTAATTGATGAAGTTCTACTACCAGAATCAACATTGTGTAGGTATGTTGTACATGTCTTGCCGAAATCATGATACATTATAATGTATTTTACGATTTTTTGATCATCCGTGAATTATTATTATATTTTGGGAGCATTGCAGCTATCATGAAGAAAAATATGAAGAGACTAAAGAAAAACAAGAAGTGAAAAAATAGAATAACAAGTAATGTTGGTCCTAAGGGCTGGGGTATTTTGTGACTCTGACATAGACGGATTGACTTGTAATTGTTCTCAGAGGTCCTGGTCGAGTTTGATGCACTAAATAAACTCATGGAACTGTTCTGTATCAGTGACCTCAAACAGAACGTGTTCTGGTGTTCTCTTTCATGTTCCTTATCTAACCGGCCCACACCTGATGGATCAAAGAGCCTTCTCTCTCTGTCTTTTTATGCGGAAGATTAGCGACAGAGAAATGTCTGGTGGTGTTAAGAAAGGAGTATCGCTGCTGTATAGACAATCTGGCAAAGATAAACGCCAGGAATCAGGAGGGTTTATTTGCCGGTCTAGAGCAGACGTCAACGATGACGGCTTTTCCAGAAGCTGTCTGACATGTGTCATGTGAACATGTATTGACGGAGTATCCTCCAATGTCTGTGGCTCTAGTTGTTTCTATTTGTTACTGTTTCCGTTTGTATTTATTTCTGTTCATTGTTGTTTTTGTTTCAATTTTAAAATAAACGAGTAACAATCGATTTAAATGATGGTATTTGAAGAAAATTAAAAACATAAGTCAATAAAACAGAAATGACATGGAAGTAGTAAAAAATATTTTTGTTTTTCCAGTCGTAAAAAAACACTTTCGTTATTTTTAGCACAGATGCTAAATTCTGGATTACTCAGGGATATACAATATGTTCTCTACTTTAAGAAGCAGGGAAAATATCTAGGATGTCAGAAGAGAACAGAACCAACCCAATGACAACTAGCACACGACCAGCAGGGAAATCATTCTTCATTTCAGAACAGGGCACAATATACTCAATTAGGACGTGTACAAGTTCAGTCTGTCTGCTTCACCACAGTATCCATGTGGTCTAACGGGATACACTGATGAGGCTGTTTTACAGAACTGTCTCTGTGGGACCAGTTGAGGAAAATATACTGACTCAACGATTCAATACTACTCGAAACTGTACGGAGCTATCAGCGAGAGGAACTTCAAACATATTTCGAGTTCAATATGGGAACTTGTCGAACTGCATAAATATCAAAGATGCCATCGCAAAAAGAAGAACAAGAAGGAGACGAAAAAGAAAATAAGACAAACAAGACGAAAAAATCTTTCGTGTTGTTTGATTGAAATGTTAAGAGAGTTCTCAAAGAACTGCGCTCGTTGTTTTTAACAAGCTCAAAGTTAGCTCATGTGTTCATAAATAATATGTTTCTGTGTGTAAATGTTTGTGTCAGTGCTTGTTGGTGTGTTCATACGGAAAATGTTCATGTGTGTACATGTTTGTGTCAGAGTTAGGTCGTGTGTTCATACATATCTTGTTTATGTGTGTACATGTTTGTGTCAGAGTTAGGTCCTGTGTTCATACAGATCATGTTTATGTGTGTACATGTTTGTGTCAGAGTTAGGTCATGTGTTCATACAGATCGTGTTTATGTGTGTACATGTTTGTGTCAGAGTAGGTCATGTGTTCATACAGAACATGTTCCTGTTTGTAGATGTTTGTGTCCCTAGTTGGAATGTTTTCAGTCATTGAATTTAGTGTATCATTTCTGTAATCAAAGAATCAGTACCGCAGATAGGGATATGTTGGTTTCAGCAGCACTTCAGTGTGCCCAGAAATTTAAAAATAGACGATGTAAGCTTTTATCAAGAGTAAACAACTCAGCACTAGTAGTCTTCATAAATAACGAACAACAACATAAAATGATTGTCCAATAACACATCTTTTCTAGGAGGAACACATGTCTCACGACTGTATTTCTGGTTGAAAGAATAAGTACCCAAAACTAGTGCAATGTAAAGCCAATAAAGTTGGTAGTGCGTATAGTTTCTCTGTTTCTTACAAATGCGTTCGTTGACATCATCACAAGACAGGGAACAGTTAGTAACTAAACGTAGCCCCAAACAGAATCTGATGTCTAAATTAGTAGTAGAGATATCTATGTTAAAGGTCTGCTTATTTCTGACGGGAACTGACTAACTCGTTTCCTCGTTACCTTGTCTTCGCTAACAGTAAAGGTAAAGGTGGGTCGCATATCAAAAAGTGCCGAGGGGATGACAATAACTCGTCGATGACTAAGTCGTTGCTTATGTGAGATTGAGGGCGGGGGGGGGGGGGGCGTTCCCTATCCTTGCTGCTTATACCTTCCCCAACTCATGGGTCAGTAAGCAGATTCTAATTTACTGCTTGATAAACTGGAGCGTGTTGAGAATGTGAATTTTGAGACAGACATCAGCAAGATATTCTCATTCAAGATATTGTTCATGCGCCTACAAACGCAAACAAATACACACACACACACATCGTACACATAAATATATGTGTACATATGTGTATAAATTATTAGAAGACCACATGAATGATGAACTCGTATTATCTCATCTATTTTAAAACCATAATCTTTTCCTACCTATTATGTACTTTAGTTATGTAGACTTATACTGGCAGTATACACCGAATCTTTAAGCTAATGTAGAATTCCAATAATGTTGGTATCGATTAGTAAAGAGTTACCATTAGCTGAACAATATGATGTGTTTGTGCCAAATCAGTTTGCGTTAATTAAAATCAATTTGTGCTTAATCCTTTGTGTTAATCAGTTTGAATTAAATAAGAGTGTATTAAATTAGTTCGTGTTTAATCAGAGTTTATTAAACCAGTTGATGTTAAATAAGTTAATGTGAGATCAGCTCCTGTTAAAACAACGTGTTTAAAATCAGTTTATGTTAAATGAGTTTATGTTAAATGAGTTTATGTTAAATCAGTTTATGTTAAATCAGTTTGCATTAAATCAATTTCCTAATTCAATTTCTGTTAAATCCGTTTGTGTTAAACCAGTTTGTGTTAAAAAAACAGTGTTAAATCAAATTATATTGTTGTTTTTGTTATTTGAGGTCACTTGTAATAAGTTAAATTTAACTTTGTATGATATTTCTTGTGTGACGGGTTAAAGTGGCTTCTCTTACACCTGATGAGTACGTGAGAGAGTGGACCGCGGTCCTTTTGGCGATAGCGCAAGTGAAGCCTCTCATGCAGCTCATCACTGGGGCAATAAACAATGCCGATCACCACCTCGTTGGCCAGACTGTTGTGGCACTACCCTATTCTATGCGACTCATGAGGAAGTTAGGTCAGGTTTATATTAGCGCTGAGGTGAGGTCTTGATCAGTCTGTTTCACGTGCCTTAATGTTACTCTTCGCTTCTCTATCAGCGTGTATTAAACCACTTCTCTGAAACCACACTGTAGTAAATCACCTTGCATTAAATCAGAATGCATTAAATCACCTTGCATTAAATAACCTTGTAATAAATAAATCATTGTGTATTAAATCACTATGCAATAAATTACTTCGTTGTTGATAACTAAGTAAACCACTTTGTATAAATCAATTTGTATTAATCGCCTTGTATTAAATAACTATGAATTAAATAGCTTTGTATTAAATACTTCTGTTTAAATCATTTTAAATAAAATCACTCTGTACTAATCACTTTGTATTTAAATCAGGTTGTACTAAAACAGTCTGAATTAAATCATTTTGCATTAGATCAACATGCATCAAATCATTTTGTATTAAATCAATCTGTATTAAATTACTTTATATTTAATCAACTTTATTTAAATCCTCTTGCATAAAATCAGTCTGCATTAAATAATTTTGATTTTTAGTAAACTTTTATTAAATCACATTACATCAAATCACTTTGTGTTACATTACGTGTATTAAATCACTTAGTATTAAATCGATCTGTATTAAATAATTGTGTAATTAATCACCTTGCACTAAATAACCTTACATTAAATGTACCTTACATTGAATTGGTTTGTATTTAATCACATTGTTTTAAATCAGCCTATATTAAATCAACGTGCTTTAAATCAATCTGTATTAAATAATTTTGCATTAAAATCACCCAGTTTTAAAACACTTAATACCAAACCCCCTTGCATTACATTACCTTGCATTTAAATCACTTTGTATTAAATATTATTGCATTAGATATTAGGAAATATTTTTTTAGTCAGAGAGTGGTGTCTGCTTGGAATGCATTGCCAGGGGAGGTAGTGGAGGCAGGGACAGTTAATGCGTTTAAGAATAAACTGGATGCGCATAGATTTTAGAGCAAGGTGATGTAAATGTAACTGGTTGTATACAGACTCTGCAGGGTCTTCTAAACCAGTATAAAGACGTTAAGTTAAGTTAAATAACATTGTATATGTATCACTATGTATTAAATCGGTCGGTACTGAATCAATTTGCGTTAAATGTCCTTGTATTAAATCTAATTGTATTCAGTCAGACCGTATTAAATCACTTTGCATTAAATCAGTCTGTATGAAGTCACTCTGTATTCAATTAGTGTGTATTAAATTCGCCTGTAGTAGATCACTTTGTGTTAATTTATTTGTAATAATTATGTTGTATTAAATCACTTTGTTAAATAACCTTGTGGTTAACCCCTTTGTTTTAAATCACTTTGCATTAAATCAGTCTCTATTAAATCATTTTGCATTAAATCACCTTGCATTAAATCACGTTCCATTAAATCACCTTCCATCAGTCTATATTAAATCACCTTGTATTAAATCAGTCTCTATTAAGTCAGTCTCTATTAAATCATTCTCTATGAAATCAGTCTCTATTAAATTAGTCCCTATTAAATCAGCTTGCATTAAATCACCTAGTATTAAATCACATTGTATTAAATCACCTTTTATTAAATCACCTTGTATTAAATCACCTTTTATTAAATCACCTGATCTTAAATCAACTAGTATTAAATCAGCTTGCATTAAATCACCCAGTATTAAACCACCTTGTAATAAATCATCTTTTATTAAATCAGTCTCTATTAAATCAGTTTCTATTAAATCAGTCTCTATTAAATCAGTCTCTATTAAATCACCTTGTGTTAAATCACCTTGCATTAAATCACATTTGTGTTATATCATTTTGTATTGAATCACCTTGTATTAAATCAGTCTCTATTAAATCAATCATAAATAAATCACATTATATTAATTCACATTGTACTAAACCGGTTTTAATTAAATCAGTCTTTTAAATCAGTCTCTAATAAATCACATTGTATTGATTCACCTTGTATTAAATCAGTCTCTATTAAATCAGTCTCTATTAAATCAGTCTATATTAAATCACCTTTTATTAAATCACCTAGTATTAATTCACCGTGTACTAAACCAGTCTCTATTAAATCACCTTGTATTAAATAACCTTGCATTAAATCAGTCTTTATTAAATCAGTCTCTATTAAATCAGTCCCCATTAAATCAGTTTCTATAAAATCACTTTTAATAAATCATCTTGTATCTCTATTAAATCAGTCTCTATTAAATCATCTTGTATTAACCCAGTCTCTATTAAATCAGTCTCTATTAAATCAACTTGTATTAAATCACCTTGCATTAGATCACTCTATTAAATCAGTCTCTATTAATCACATTGTATTAAGTCGGTCTCTATTAAATCCTCTTGTATTAAATCAACTTACATTAAATCATCTTTCATTTAATCAGTCTCTATTAAATCAGTCTCTATTACATCAGTTTCTATTAAATCACCTTCTTTTAAATCACCTTGTATTAAATCAGTCTCTATTAAATGACCTTGTACTAAATCAGTCTGTTTTAAATAATTTTTTACTAAGTCACTTTATTTTAAATTTTTTTGCATTAAATCACCTTGTATTAAATCACTTGTCTAAAATAACTTTGTATAAATCACCTTCAATTAAATCACTTTGTTTTGAATCACTTTATATCTTCTTCTTCTTCTGCGTACACAGTCAGACAGTAACCATTATTTTCTCGAAAAAAGCGGCGGTCATCCTGAGACTCTCGCCACTACCATAGAGCTTGTCTTGCAGTTCCACTGGCAATGGCCACATCTGCTCTCTCTGATCCTCGTATGTCGGGCAGTTATGCAGCAGATGTTCAGTGGTCATTTTACCAGTACCGCACGGGCATTCGTCGGTACACCCTATCTTCAATTTGTTGATTAGGTGGTACCTCAGTCTGTTGTGGCCAGTGCGAAGTCTGAAGACAACGACCTGCTCTCTTCGGTTCAACTGGTAATAGGCATCGTTTTTGGTGTAACCAGTATGTTCGGTTTCCCATTTGGACATGTATCTGGCTTTGATAAGCCGTTTTGACTCTTCGTACGTCATACTGGTATCTGTTTGTGGTAGCATTGCACCTTCTTTTGCCAGTCTGTCTGCCTCCTCGTTGCCTTGGATGTTGCAGTGTGACGGAACCCACTGTACCACTACCCTTTTTGGTGCGGACTGTTGGCACAGTTTGCAGAGTGCTGCTCTTAAGTCATTAAGCTCAGTGTTTTTCTGGCTTTGTAGCGCTGTGACTACTTCGAGAGCATCTGTCAGCAGGACTATATGGCTCTCATTTTCACTGTGTGTTACCATTTCTTCCACTGCCGCCCTCAGTGCCTCTGCCTCTGCTCTGAAATTGCTAGTGTACTTACCAGTAGCGAATGACAGTGTTATTTTTCTGCCATTTGGTAGGTTCAGGAATGCTCCTGCCCCTCCGTTCTGTGTAGTGTTTGTTACAGAACCGTCGGTGTATGCATGGGTCCAGTCCATGCTTGGGTAGCTTTTCGTTATGAAGCTTAGGGTAGTGTCTCTCCTTTCTTTTTCACTCTGGCAGTTTTTGTTTGCAATACCTGGTATATTTTCTACCACCTCTGGAAATATATCCTGCCTCCAAGTAGGTTTTCGTACAGTAGTGATGGGTTTTGGTGTTGTTAGTGCGTTTATGGGATCTTCGTGCATCTTTGCTTTGGCTATTTCTGCAAAGTTTCTCCGCTTTAGTTTCCCATTTCCCAAATTGTTTAGTCTCTGGTACATTGGATGGTCCGTCAGTCTTCTGAGTTTCTCTGACTGCAGCTGGGCTCTGCAGTCTCTTCTATCGGTCATGGATTGCAGTTTTGTAATCTTTTCAAGTTCTACAATTGACGTTGACTTCATGCCACCTGTTATAATTCTCATGGCTTGGTTTTGAAGTTTGTTAACTTTATCGAAGTTCGCCTTCGCTGCGGTTGTCCATGCCGCAATGCCATACTCGAGAACTGGTCTCACTCTTCCAGTGTACAGTTTCTTTAGTATGCCTTCGTCTGCTCCCCAGCTTGTGCCAGCAAGTTTCCTCATGATCGCCATTCTTTCTCTGGCTTTCATTCGGTTTCTCTCAATCTGACTTTTCCATGTCATGCGCCGATCAAATGTGACTCCCAGATAGGTTGGGTTGTCGTTTGGCTGCAGGATTTTGCCATTTAGCCTTAATTTGGTACTTTGGGGTTTTAATGAGAGCGAGAATATTGTGCACGTGGTTTTCTCCTCGTTTATTTTGACCAGCCATGAGTTCGCCCATTCTTCCAGCGATGTTAGGGCCGTCTGCATCCGATTTCTTGCTATGGTGAGATTCTTTTCAGAGGTCCACATAGCCAGATCGTCTGCAAACATTGAGCTATGGACTCTTCTTGGTATATTCTCTGTAATATCGTTTATATATACCAGGAAGAGTGTGGGTGACAATACTCCCCCTTGGGGTACTCCCTGCTCGAGTGTCACCTTTTTGCTCATCTGCCCTTGTACTTGGACTCTGGCCGTTCTTTGTTTGAGGTAGTGGTTGATCCACTTGTACATCTTCCCACAGACATCACTTCTTCTTAGCTTGACTCTAAGTCCATCCTTCCAGACTTTGTCAAATGCCTTTTCCAGATCCACCCAAACAGCTACTGTGTGTTTCTGTGCCTGGTAGGCATCTTCTATCTCCTGGGCTATGAGGATGACCTGGTCCTCAGTGGATCTGTGCTGTCTAAAGCCGGCTTGCTGTGGAATTAGTATTCGTTTTTCTTCCAGATGCCACATCAGTCTGGTGTTTATCATCCGTTCCATCAGCTTGCCAACACAGCTCAGTAGGCTTATGGGCCTGTATCCATTTGGATCTGTTTTGTCCTTCCCTGTTTTTGGTACTGGTACCAGTATTGCATCTTTCCATGCCTGGGGTACAATACCCCTTTTCCAGCTTTGGTTCAGGACTGATAGTAGTTTCTTCTTCGCTGTTTGGCCCAGCCCCATCAGCATTTCGTTTGTTATCCCGTCTTTTCCGGGAGATTTCCTTTTCTTTAGTGTACTCATAGCCTCTTCCATTTCGCGCATTGTTAGTTTGGCAATCATGTGCTCTTCAGGAGCCGTATTCATGTTTTCGTGCCCCTTTAGCTCTTCGCTAATGTCTGTATGCTTATCTGCAGGGACCTCGATGTGGTTTGCTCTGGCATAGTGATCGACAAAGGCGTTTGCGGCTTTCTTACCTGTGATCAAGTTCTCGCCCTGCTTGATAGTAATTTGTTTATTTGACGGGGTTTCGTCGTTCATGGCTCTGACTAGCTTCCATAGCTTGTTCCCGTCTTTGTCCAGGTTCAGACTTTCCGTTTTATTTTTCCAACTTTCTCTTGCTGTTTGCTTGAGAGTGTGTTTGTACTTCGCCGCGGCGGCTTTGAGGGCGATGTTTGCCTCCATGGATTTTTCTCGTACTGCCATGTTCCTAGCATTTGTTACTGTATCTTCCACTTTCTGTAACTCATCATTCCAGTAGGGCTTATAGTTTTTCCTAGCTCCTCTTGGGATGGTTTCAGTGGCGGCTTGCATTATTGCCTTGCTTAGGCTCTCCACCATGGGCTTCATTTTGGTGTTTCGTGTGTTGATGGTTTCACACAGCCCATCTGTCAGGATTGCAAATCTGTCCCAGTCGGCTCGTTTGTAATTCCAACGTGGGAGCGGTTTTGTTTCCTGTGGGCCTACTTCCATGTCAATGGTTAGCCTGATCGGCCTGTGGTCGCTACCTGCCAGTTGGTTTAGCACCTGGCGGTCTATTTTATGGTGTATGTCCTGTGTGGAGAAGGCCAAATCTGGAGTCGAGGTGGTATGCCATGTTCTTTAATAGAAGCTAGGGCTATCCTCCGGCCTATTGATTAGGGAGAGATTTGCATCTATCTCCCAATCTTCCACTTCGTCACCTCTGCTGTCTGTGTCAGAGTATCCCCATCTCTCCGAGTGGCTGTTGAAATCTCCAACTACTATGCAGTTGGAGTCTCTGACCTTTATACTCGAGAGCGATAGGTCTCTATTTGGTGGTCCGTACAGATTGAAAATGCGGAGCTTCGTCTCTTGAGCCATTATGTCAACTCCTACAATTTCTGCTTGTCTGGTGTGATTGACAGGTACCGCGCTACTCGGTATGCTGTTTCTGGTCAGTATCAGGACCCCTCCTTTGTGACCTTCTCTATCTAGACGGAAGGTCTGGTATCCTCTGATTGAGAATTTATGGTTATTGTTGAGGTGCGTTTCCTGGATACATGCCACGTCAATCTTACCTTCATGCAGGTGGTGTGTTAGGGAAAGTTTTTTGTTAATGACTCCCTCCGCATTCCACTGTAGTATTCTGAGGGTCTTGAGGTTTTGGCCAATAGACGTTACCCCATAGCCATGTGCCTTGACTCCACGACACATGGGTGGGTGACCACCAGTAGTCAAGGGTGGGCCCCTTCGAGGCGTGAGGCCCGGCGCTATCGCTGCCTGGCGGGTCTCCTCAGGATGAGCGCCATACGTTTTTCGAATAGGTTGTGCTGCCATCATACTGTGATTTACGTTGCACTGTTTTGTTAGGCTTGCGGCCCCGTGCATCCGATTTCAACAGGCGTTTCTGTAGGGATGCCCTCCTTAGCCTTTGGCTGTCCCCAGCCTATCTGCAAGGCAGCAGTTGTTTACGATCAGAGTTTTCTCTCCTATGGAAGTTGTCTTACCAGACTTTCGAGTCTTCACTACTCGTGTCTATAGGGTGCAATGATGATATGATATATGAGATGGACTGGTTTACCCGGAAGAGAGGCAGTCCAGTGTGTCTGTATCCCAGGATCGTCACGTCCTGCCAGAAACGTAGCATTTGCATGTGAGTGGGGTATCTCTTTTTCCCTTTGTTTTCTTGGCTTCTATGCAGGGATGGTACGCCTAGCATTCCCCGCCACCTGGGGTGTTGACACAGTGGGGCAGGTGTGCAATGTCCGCTGGTCTGCATCTCTTCTGCGTCCAGCATGATAGTTATGGCTGATAACGTACAGAGGTAGATATCGTAGCCGGAGTGCATTTCGCCAGAGGACAAGCCTGGTAATGTCACAGAGATGTTGATCGCCTGGTGTGCGGACAACTCTCATGGTCAGTGGTTGAGTCTTGACAGCTCACAGTGAGGTGGCTGCTCTACTGTTTTCGACACCCCGACCAGGTACTAAGTCTTTGGTTGGTGTTTTCGCACCCCAACGCCGTATAGGGTGAGTATCAAGCAGTTGTCCGCCCGCTGTGATTGGCGGACGGCAAGGACCTCTTACTGTGGCTCTACCTGATAGGGCTGGGGCGCAAGCCCCAGGTCCCGAGCATGTAGGAGCCTCCCATTGCAGTGGTGCTGCGATTTTGGGCGGGATTGCGGCTTACAGGGGTTCGGCCGTAATCCCTCACATGGTAGCCTCGCGCCCTTGGCTTATCAGCCTGGTACGTGAACCAAAGTGTCTGCGGCTCCTCTCGATTTGAGCTGGTTTTCCGTAGCAACGCCCTGTCATTTGTAGGGTAAAACTGACCTGTCTTCAGATGGTCTATTTCCAGCACCCGTTCACTATTTGGTCAGACGAATTTATTGAGGGCTTTTGTTTGTCAATGACCAGGTATTTGAGATCTGCGGTTTCAACACGATTTCCGTAGCGTTCTTTCATTTGAGTGTTTGAGAGCTGACTTGTCATCCGTGAGTCTAATACCAGCGTACGTTCATTATTAGACCCAAACGGCAGTGCTCTCGATTTGTCAGTTGTTCTACAGTATTGGCGTGTTCAGTCAAATTAAGCCGCAGGTTCCACACCTGGTGGTGCCCTTCCGTCAATTCCCTTAGCGAGACAATCAAGAGGGTAGCCCCAAAATTTTCGAGGGTCTAATTCCAGCACATGTTCTCTATTAGACCCCACGAAGGTGTACTTTTTGATAGTCATTCTGCATTATTGGCGTGGTAAGTTAACTTAGGTCTCAGGCTCCACTCCTGATAGTGCTCTTCCGTCAATTCCTTTATAAAACACTGGATGCAGACAAAACCGAGCCACAGGGGGCATAACCCCAGATTTCTGGGGGTCTAAGTCCAGCACCAGTTCCATATTAGGCCCCAGAAGAGTGGTCTCGGCATGTCAATCATTTCAGTGTTGGCCGTGTTGAGTCAAATGTTAAAGGGTTTAAAGTGTACTCATTCCAATTACGGGGCCTCGAAAGAGTCCCGTATTGTTATTTTTCGTCACTACCTCCCCGTGCCGGGAGTGGGTAAGTTGCGCGCCTGCTGCCTTCCTTGGATGTGGTAGCCGTTTCTCATGCTCCCTCTCCGGAATCGAACCCCGATTCCCCGTTACCCGTTACAAACATGGTAGGCATGTCACGTACCATCGACATTTGATAGGGCAGACATTTGAAAGATGCGTCGCCGGCACATGAGGCCATGCGATCAGCACAAAGTTATCCAGAGTCACCAGTGGGGACGCCGCAACCCCGCGAGGGGAAACGACGATTGGTTTTGAACTAATAAAATCGCTCTTTCCGCGAGGGTCGGAGCTTGGTAAGCATGTATTAGCTCTAGAATTGCCACAGTTATCCAAGTAGGATCGTGTCATCTAAGGAACCTCGACTGATTTAATGAGCCATTCGCGGTTTCACCGTGAGACAGTGTGAACTTAGACATGCATGGCTTAATCTTTGAGACAAGCATATGACTACTGGCAGGATCAACCAGATATCTGTCGGAGACGTACGTACAGCACACACCGGTCGGCGGAGGAAGGGTGTGTAAAAAGCCTCGCTGGGACGACGGCCGCAGGGACCGACTGACGGGACGGACGGTTTGTTCCACCCGTCCCTCACTCCGTCGACCTAGGACCGCCTGACAGGGGCCTCCCACACGCACCAGACGACCGACCGACCGGGCTCGCTCGAGGAGGGATGGCAGCGCTCTGTGCAGAACGGATCCCAACGACCTCGGCGACGAATTTCACTGGGACTAGAGACACAATTTGGCCTGCCCTTCTTCTCCGTAGGGAGAACGCAGGGCCTCGAGGCAACGATTCCTGCTTTCCATTTGCCAGTCACAAGCTCTTTGCGAGAGTCGGACCACCAGCGAGACGTACTGTCGAGCTCTGCTATAAGCCTTAGATAAATCACCACGGACGGACCACGTTTCCTGATACGGACCAGACTAGCGCACCTCGGTGGAGGAGCCACTACCACAAACCGCAACCAATTCGCACTACGGGGAAAGGCTGGCGAGCGTTTTCCGCAAGCCCGCGCTATCGCTCCGCCTGGCGGGACTGAGATCGCTTTACGAACACTGGTTGAAATTGAGTCGCCGCAGCGAGACAACTACCCCAGATAATCACTTTATATAAAATGTTAGATCTGTTCGTGTTCATTCAACTTGTTTAAGAAAAATAGTTTACTCATAATGTATTGAAGTAAAAGGATGAGTCAGACAGGAATGTATGTTGTCACATTGTCGTTTGGACATCTAAACATTATGAGATTATTCATACTGATTGAAGGGTTGAAGGATTGAAGGATTGACATGCCTAGACATCAATGAAAGAAATATCAACAATCTTAAATATTTTTAAAGTGAGCAAGATTTCCAAAAACTTATGGAAATAGGCAATAACAGAAGTATAGAATATGGATTGCACATTAACATTTGGGAAACAGAAACTAGCATAGAAAGAAAGACAGACATGAAGTAACCATCAAATTGAACGGGCGGATAAAGAAACACGTAAACAGTGACTTGTTTCCATAATAGATGATAACATTTGATGGTAGATACGAAAGAGAAAGGAAAAAGCCAAGATGAACGGACCGAAACATATTTAGCAACAGGAGAAATATATTGACATTCAAGCAAATAGCAAACAAACTAACAATGAGAGTCATCAGGTGTTTTGAATGTGCACCTCAGGTCATCCTGAAAACATACTTTTTTCATGACAGTCTTGCTAACGAGGTCGGCTTTCCACGTGATCCCCGTAGTAGTGAGCGACACGCAGGGGAAGTCTAACAAAGCACAACCGCATGGAGAACCACGTCCACCTTCATCAGCTCGCTCGAGATGTGAGGAAAGCTACTGGAACCTGCCACCTGACGCCCTTTTCATGGAGCACAAACGAATAATCCGGCTCATTGTGGGCATTCAACATCATCATTTTCATCATATGGTTCGGAAATCTGGTCGATCCAACAAACAGTTTAAAGACAAAAATAAAGGCACTTGACATTTATTGGATGAAAATAAACAACAACCAATAAATAAATATGTCCTGACGAGATTATGAATGAGAAGGGAAACTCTCAATGACGTACGGACTAGGCAACTCATATTTTCAACATATTAAAAGGACGTCATACTCTACCAAAAAACATGATTGAGGGGAACGTTGAAGGCTGACGGACAAGACAAACCCAGCGATAGATAAGTAGAAGATCAGCTTGAAGAGATTGACTAGAAGCAGTCTGTCTGCGTGTACCATCAAGGCAAAAAGACATAAAACAGACGGTCGGTTCATGTTGTCAATTTTTTTTCCGGAGATCCCTGGGTTCATCGCTGGAGCTACGGATCTGTCGAGATAGACAGAGCTAAAGTGGGGAAAAAAACCCCGATGCAATGAAGTCGAGTCCCCGCTTTAATTTTTTTTTTTTAAAAAGTCCATTGCGGATACAGTATTTGAACTCAACATCATCAACATCAACATTAGTTTGTGTAAGCATCATCAAGTCTGCTTATGTTATATCTGTTTGTGTTATATCTGTTTGTGTTATATCTGCTTATGTTATATCTGTTTGTGTTATATCTGGGGGGTAGGGCAAAAGTGTGTAAGGGATAGCACCTCACGGTGAGAGACAGCTATATCCTTGATGGCCAGGATCCTATTTGGTTCCCCCGCTTCTGTCTAGCTCACGTATGGCTTCTAGAGTCTGCCTGTGTACGGCAGCGCCCCCCCCCCCCCCGGGCAACGGCTTTGGCTGGCCGGCTAAACTACGTGGGTGAAATGACAAGAAGGGAAGTCCACCCCTGACAAGTACACACAGCTGCTGGTGGACGAGGCGGAAGATCGGCCTGTGCGACAACGACTCTGACAGCGGGAGCAGGAAACGCCTGGTATCGGGCTAAGGGCGCACCAGAGACCATAGTTGGTAAGCGGACAGAACAACGTCCAGAAAGCAATGGCAAACTACTGGATGTAAAATGCCAAGAAACTTATGACAGTCGAGAGAAACGAAACTCAAAGATATGATGGTGAGGCCCTCAGGCTAGGCAGATCATCGACGCCAACTGGGGAAGAGGCCGATTTCAGAGCCAGTACAAATAATAGAGATGACGGCCTAAAGCCTGACTGCATTGCAATGGACAACTCTGAAATGGGACTAAAAACAAAACTAAGAATAGGCACCTGGAACGTCAGGAGCCTATACCAGGGCAAGTTGTTCATTATCGGAAGAGAAATGAAGAGAACCAAGATAGAGATTCTTGGAGTCTCTGAGCATAGATGGGCCGATCAAGGGCACTGTACCAGCTCCTCGGGAGAAACATTTATATACTATGGGACGGACAAGTGTGGAAAAAGCGGGGTCGGCTTTATTCTGTCAAAGAAGACAGCACCTTCACTACTCGGTTACAATCCAGTCAACGACCGCATAATTGTAATCAGACTAAAGAAAAAGACTAGAAATTTAACAATAATTCAGTGTATGCACCAACATCAGCAGCAGACGATTGTGAAATGGATGATTTCTATAACATCTTGCAAGAAGCGATGGAAAAAGTTTATCATTGGCGATTTCAATGCGAAAGTCGGAGAGGAAAGAGCCGAAGAGGAGAGAAGTGTTCGAGGACCTTTTGGTTTGGGACACAGAAATGAGCGAGGAGAAAAACTGGTTGAATTCTGCACGGAAAACAACCTCTCCATTGCCAACACCTTCTTCAAACAACATCCACGAAGACTGTACACGTGGACCTCCCCTGATGGCAACAGCAGAAACCAAATAGACTACATCCTAGTGCAACAAAGATGGAGATCAAATGTGCTGGCGACAAAAACGTTGCCAGGAGAACACTGCGATACGGACCACGAATTACTGTTTGCAGTTTTCCAAACAAGACTACGTAGGATCAACAAAGGTTGCCAGCCTATATGCTACGATGTATCAGCAATACCTACTGAATACAACATCAAAGTAGAAAACAAATTTGAGGCGTTGCTTGCTGTACAGGAAGAGATGACATTTGAGGAGTTGACATCGTACGCAAGGGATATTTTGATCTCGACAGCAAAAGAAATGATTCCAAAGATATTGCACAAGACACAGAGCTATATAACAGAGGAAACATAGAAACTCATTGCAGAAAGGCAACAATTAAAACAAATGGGAAGAAAGGGGACCAACACAGCATATAAAAACTGCGCAAGAAAAGTTAGAAGAGAAATAAGAAAAGATAAAAGAAAATACATAGCAGAAACGTGTAAGAATATAGAAAACCTACAACAAGGCAGAGAAAGAGATGCATTCAAAGCAATAAGAACATTGACAAGGGAATTCCGTCCGGTTCCACATGTCATAAATGACAAAGAGGATAACACATTAACAGAAACCAACGACATACTGAATAGATGGAGAGAGTACTGCAGAACCATGTATGGAGATAGCACAAAGCGCTCAGTTACAATCCTACCAAAGGATGAGAAAGAACCTGAACCAACATTGGAAGAAGTACGGTCTGCAATTAAAAGCCTGAAAAAAGGAAAGTCCCCAAGATGCGATGATATCCCAGCAGAGCTAATACAAGCAGGAGGAGAGGCATGTGCTCGAGTCTATCACAAGCTGTGTAAACAGATATGACACAGTGCAGAGTGGCCAGAAGCATGGAAGAAATCAATTTATATTCCCCTCCCCAAAAAAGGCAACCTGAAGCTGTGCACGAACTACCGAACTATCGCGCTGATCAGCCACGCTTGCAAGATACTCTTGCAAATCATATTAAGAAGGATAGAGAAAACGTTGTAATCTGAAATTCACGTAGTCCAGGCAGGTTTTAGGAAAGACAGAGGGACCCGGGACCACATATTCAATTTAAGGAATATCTACGACAAATGTAGAGAGTTTAATGTAGACCTGTACACATGTTTCATTGATTTCACTAAGGCCTTCAACACGGCAAAACATCAAAATTTGTGAAGAATCATGAAGGAAATGGGGTTTCCTTTGTATATAGTCCATCTCATTTAAATATTAAACCAAGATCAACAAGCCGCTGTCCGAGTATCTGGGCAAACATCAGATTGGTTTGCAGTTCAAAAAGGGAGTCCGACAGGTATGTATCCTCTCACCTTATCTGTACAACATATATGCGGAACAATGAAAGTTTCGACCCATTTACGATTGGGGGGTACGAGATTCCAGAGTTAGATACACAGATGACACAGTGATACTATCAAGAAGTGCATAAGGGCTAGAGCAGCTACTTTCAGCCGTTAATGGACATAGTAAAGATCAAAATCTGTTCATAAACATAAACAAAACAAAGATAATGACCACCGATAAAACACAACGTCAGCATAAATTTACAGTGGGTGGTGAGGAAATAGATCAGGTTACACATTTTGAATAACTGGGCTCGAGAATTGACAAAAATGGTGACTGCTCGAAAGAAATCAGAAGAAGACTAGCTATGGCAATGCAGAGACTGAACAGCCTGAAGAAATTATGGCAGGGCACTAACAAAACGATAAATGTAAAAGTCTTGAGAGCCTGTGTTTTTCCTGTGGCCGCTTTTGGCTGTGAAGCATGGACGATTACCAAAACTTCTAGACAAAGAATCGAACCCTTCGAGTTAAAATGTTACAGAAAGATCCTCAGAATACCCTGGACAGAGAAAAGAACAAATGTAGACATTCGGCAAGAGTTGAGCATAGAGGAGAACTGGTTTATCAATTCCATTTTGGCTAGAAAATGAAAATACTTTGGTCACATCAAGAGACACAACGGTCTTGAGAGAACGGTGATGGAAGGTATGGTGCCAGGCAAAAGAGGAAGGGGTAGACCAAGAAGACGATGGCACCAAAATATCCAGGAATGCCTGAGTATGACAGTGGCGGAAGTTGGTGTTTTGGCAAGGGAACGAGTTTCTTTCAGACAGACTGTGATGGGAGCGAGGTTCTACAAAGGATATGCTACATGATGATGTTACATTTACTTGTGTTATATCTGATTGTGTTATATCTGTTTGTGTTATATCTGATTGTGTTATATCTACTTGTGTTTTATCTGATTGTGTTATATCTACTTGTGTTATACCTGATTGTGTTATATCTACTTGTGTTATATCTGATTGTGTTATATCTACTTGTGTTATATCTACTTGTGTAATATCTGATTGTGTTATATCTCATTATGTTATATCTGTTTGTGTTAAATCTTTTTTATGTTATATCTGCTTGTGTTATATCTGTTCGTGTTAAAACTGCTTATAACTTAACGTCTTTATACTGGTTAAGAAGACTATGCAGAGTCTGTAAACAGCCAGTTTCATTTACATTTCCTTGCTCTGAAATCTATGCGCATCCAATCTATTCTTAAATGCATTAACTATCCCTGCTTCCACTACCTCCTGCGGCAATGCATTCCAAGCATTCACCACTCTACGACTAAAAAATATTTCCTAAAATGTCTCCTAAAATATTTGTGGATCTTTCTTTAGTTAATTTGTAGGTATGCCCTCTTGTTCTTGTAGTTTGTTTTTTTTGAAAAACTTGTTAAAGTCTAATTTGTCTGTTCCTTTCATTATCTTATAAATCGGTATCGTTATCTCAAATTCTTCTCTTTTTTAGACACTGTAGGCCGGTTTTTCTGAGTTTTCACTCATAACTGTAATTCTGGAATCCTACTATTAGCTTTGCGGCTCTTTTTTGTATCCTTTCCAGCATGTGTATATCCCCTCTACAACAAGGACTCCGCACCTGTCCAATCTAGGTCTAACTAATACTTTATCCAGTTTGACTATCCCTTCCTTGCTCCTATGTTTAATATTTCTTTTTATCATACCTAACATTGCATTTTCCTTTTTCACTGCTACTTGGACTTGCTCACTCACTTCATCTGCATGATCTATTATAATCCCTAGGTCCCTTTCCTTTTCTATCATTCTAATATTGTTCTCGCCCATTCTGTAATTACGTTCCATATTTGATCTAACTATGTAGATGACTGTACATTTATCTACATGGTGTTATATCTGTTTGTGTTATATCTGATTGTGTTATATCTGATTGTGTTATATCTGATTGTGTTATGTTATATATCTGATTGTATTATATCTGTTTGTGCTATATAAGTTTATGTTATGTTGTATATCTGATTGTATTATATCTGATTGTGTTATATCTGTTTATGTTATGTTATATATCTGTTTGTGTTATATCTGATTGTGTTATATCTGTTCATGTTATGTTATATATCTGATTGTGTTATATCTGATTGTACTATATCTGTTTATGTAATGTTATATATCTGATTGTATTATATCTGATTGTGTTATATCTGTTTATGTTATGTTATATATCTGATTGTATTATGTTATATATCTGATTGTATTATATCTGATTGTGTTATATCTGTTTATGTTATGTTATATATATGATTGTGTTATATCTGATTGTGTTATATCTGTTCATGTTATGTTATATATCTGATTGTGTTATTTTTCCTTATATTATATATGTTTCTGCTATATCTGTTTGTGTTATATCTGTGTTAAATCTTTTTGTATCATATCTGGTTATATTATATCTGCTTATGATATCTCTGTTTGTGTTATATCTGCATATGTCAAATCTGTTGTGTTATAACTTAACTTAACATCTTTATACTGGCTTAGAATACTATGCAGAGTCTGTTAATAACCGTTCATTTACATTTCGTTGCTCTGAAATATATGCGCATCCAATCTATCCTTAAATGCATTAATAGTCTTGTCCGCCATCCGCCAACATTCCCCTTAATCGGCGGAGTTTCGCGTCTTTTTAATAAGTTCAAAATATTTCAGTTGCCTAGTCCGTACGTCATTGATAGTTTCCCTTCTCATTCCTAATCTCGCCAGGGCATATTTACTTATTGGTTGTTGTTTTTTTTTTCATACACGAATATTAATATGTTTGTATTAAATCTGTTTATGTTAAATTTATTTATGTTATATCTGTTTATGTTATATTTGTTTATGTTATATTTGTTTATGTTAAATCTGTTTGTGTTATATCTACTTATGTTACATTTGCTTATGATATATCTTATAGTGACAAGTAAGTCTGTGCTCAATCTAAATCAGATAACGACAAGCACGTTTACTCTCAATCTAAATCAGTGATAAGTAAGCTTACTCTCAATCTAAATCAGTGATAAGTAAGTCTACGCTCAATCTAAATCAGTGATAAGTAAGTCTACGCTCAATCTAAATCAGTGATAAGTAAGCTTACTCTCAATCTAAATCAGTGATAAGTAAGCTTACTCTCAATCTAAATCAGTGATAAGTAAGCTTACTCTCAATCTAAATCAGTGATAAGTAAGCTTACTCTCAATCTAAATCAGTGATAAGTAAGCTTACTCTCAATCTAAATCAGTGATAAGTAAGCTTACTCTCAATCTAAATCAGTGATAAGTAAGCTTACTTTCAATCTAAATCAGTGATAAGTAAGCTTACTCTCAATCTAAATCATTGATAAGTAAGCTTACTCTCAATCTAAATCAGTGATAAGTAAGCTTACTCTCAATCTAAATCAGTGATAAGTAAGCTTACTCTCAATCTAAATCAGTGATAAGTAAGCTTACTCTCAATCTAAATCAGTGATAAGTAAGCTTACTCTCAATCTAAATCAGTGATAAGTAAGCTTACTCTCAATCTAAATCAGTGATAAGTAAGCTTACTCTCAATCTAAATCAGTGATAAGTAAGCTTACTCTCAATCTAAATCAGTGATAAGTAAGCTTACTCTCAATCTAAATCAGTGATAAGTAAGTCTACGCTCAATCTAAATCAGTGATAAGTAAGCTTACGCGCAATCTAAATCAGTGATAAGTAAGCTTACTCTCAATCTAAATCAGTGATAAGTAAGCTTACGCGCAATCTAAATCAGTGATAAGTAAGCTTACTCTCAATCTAAATCAGTGATAAGTAAGCTTACGCGCAATCTAAATCAGTGATAAGTAAGCTTACGCGCAATCTAAATCAGTGATAAGTAAGCTTACTCTCAATCTAAATCAGTGATAAGTAAGCTTACGCGCAATCTAAATCAGTGATAAGTAAGCTTACTCTCAATCTAAATCAGTGATAAGTAAGCTTACTCTCAATCTAAATCAGTGATAAGTAAGCTTACGCGCAATCTAAATCAGTGATAAGTAAGCTTACTCTCAATCTAATTCAGTGATAAGTAAGCTTACGCGCAATCTAAATCAGTGATAAGTAAGTCTACGCTCAATCTAAATCAGTGATAAGTAAGCTTACTCTCAATCTAAATCAGTGATAAGTAAGCTTACTCTCAATCTAAATCAGTGATAAGTAAGCTTACTCTCAATCTAAATCAGTGATAAGTAAGTCTACGCTCAATCTAAATCATTGATAAGTAAGCTTACTCTCAATCTAAATCAGTTATAAGTAAGCTTACTCTCAATCTAAATCAGTGATAAGTAAGCCTACTCTCAATCTAAATCAGTGATAAGTAAGCTTACTCTCAATCTAAATCAGTGATAAGTAAGCTTACTCTCAATCTAAATCAGTGATAAGTAAGCTTACTCTCAATCTAAATCAGTGATAAGTAAGCTTACTCTCAATCTAAATCAGTGATAAGTAAGCCTACTCTCAATCTAAATCAGTGATAAGTAAGCTTACGCGCAATCTAAATCAGTGATAAGTAAGCTTATGCTCAATCTAAATCAGTGATAAGTAAGCTTACTCTCAATCTAAATCAGTGATAAGTAAGCTTACTCTCAATCTAAATCAGTGATAAGTAAGCCTACTCTCAATCTAAATCAGTGATAAGTAAGCTTACGCGCAATCTAAATCAGTGATAAGTAAGCCTACGCTCAATCTAAATCAGTGATAAGAAATCCTACGCTCAGTATTAACCAGATGTGAATAATACAACTTTGACACACATGTTAGTGATAGAGACCATATGTGTTTGTAGTTTTTTAAGGGTTTAACTTAATTGACGTAACATTTTTTTAAACAAATATAGGACATTATTTCCAACTTTCCGCCCGGAAAAGTAAACAAAAATAGACCACATTAGTTTGAACAATTTAATTAATTTATGAAAGTAATTAAAAGGTGAAAATAACATCGTTTTCTCAAATTGCATAAATTTATTCATTGTTGACATTGAATGTTCTTTTTAATTGACAATACTTAAAAACCCAATTAAAATTTTACCTTTCAGTTGAGAGGGTAACAGAATGTATCACAAAATAGTAATTGAAAACATGACAGGAAACATGTACAAAAGTATGCTCCAACTGTAATATTCCTTTGGTACACTAGTACTGTCAATCTTTTCTTTACAATCTTTTCTAATGAATTTAATCAAATCCGGCAAATATAGGCATTGTTTATTCAGGTACCAAAATATGTCGCTTCGGCGTTTATTCTGATTGTTTGAGTTAACCATGTATCCACATGGCTGATAAATAAAGGCCGTCTGCCGCAGCAATTATTACACAGTGTGCAGGATAATTTCTTTTGTACCGCGGACATAAATAAAGCATTGAGACTTCCCATATTTTGAACACATGTCCCTTGATAATCAGGCTGTAAACCCAACCACACGGCCACCCATTCCTCCCATCCCTCCTTTGTTATTATAAAGGTTAAAAAATATGACAGATCCGGCTAAATTGTGTCTGGTCAATCAATTTCAATTGCGTATAAAACAAATTTACCTAGTGCCTGAGTTTGATTGACAAAACTGCAGATGATGAAGGCTTCCTTCTAGATTTAGTAATCTTACCGTGGATACTCTTGTCTTGGCACAGCAGCCCAACCGGTAAGGCTTTGTGCTTAATGCAGAGAACTATCCTGCTTTAGATTGTCCCCAAAGTACTGTTTGTTACACGCCTTGAGGAAAGACGAACTGATGGTAACCAGCAGAAACCTATAGTGACACAGAATGAGTAACACAACCATTTCCGATTGCTTGGCTTCGGTTTCTCAGGATGCTGCAGTGATGCTACCTCTCACCTGGGGATTGTTGAGGCTCGGGATTCTGCTTACTTCATTCATTGACGTGAAGCTAAGAGCAATTAGAGTCAGGTAAAGCATACTGATATAATCATCACCTTACATTCATGAGCGTCCTCGCTGCAAACAGGGGAGTCCATGCAGCCTTATCAACAAGCAGGAGATGGACACTGTAGTTCCCTTAGTTGTGAGCCTGCTGAACACCTGCGAATTAGTCTACAGACCGGATGACCCCGATCCTGCTTCTCATGTACGGCTCAAGGTGTAACAAGTGCCACTGTAACCTGCCACAAAAGACACGTCGCCAAGAATTAAATAAACTCAAGTACAAGTGGATTACACAGCAACCACATGGCGGGACAAGAAAGAGTTGCATATAAATATTTTCGCAACCTGTTTAAAAATAAATAGTCTTAAAATGTCGAAGAACATTCCGAACTATTTATTCTAACTATCAAATGGTTTAGTAATATCATTTATATCCTTTTTTTTTGTTTTTGTTTTTGCGTCCGCCTGTATTTCTCTATTCCGTGTGGCGCAGTGCATTGCACTATGTATTTAGTGCCTGCAAGCCCAGTGTATCCGAGTTCGGCGTGCATTTAATGTAAGGGTTTGTTTCCTTCTGCATTGTCTTATGGTTTGCTTCCCCGGGGTAACGGGGAAGCTCTGTGATGTGGAGCGAACCCAGCATCTTCGGATTGACAGCCATGTCACTTAACCATTTGCCCACACCGTCCCCTCATTTTGAAAGTCGCATTTCTCATAATACAACAAAAGAAAATCAAACACAACATAACTATATGATTTAACTAAATAGTTTGTCATCCAAGTCTGAACTCTTGAGCAGGGCTAATAACATTTTACTCTGATTAAGTATCGAAATAAGCAAACCACAAGACTGTTGACCAGTACACAATTTAGGGCAACATGTTATTTGTGGAACTTTATTTGATACAAGGGCACGCTAAACTAATCATATAGTAATAAGCGATATGCTATCCTTTAGCAAACGATGCCGTCTGCTATGACGTATTAGAGCCTTCATTCTGCGAGGACTCGATTATTTTTTGTTTGGGATATAATCATTTCACTTCCTTGCCATCTCGCTTCCTTAATTATAGTTCTGGTGCCCATTTACAGCTGGTAGACTGGAGCGTGTCGAGACCGAGGATTGCGTCGGTACTTTTGCATTGAAATGCATTCTGCTACTCAGACGCTCAAAATGCTTTTAAGCACATAGTATCAGTCACTTATATGTACACGCCATTAGCGTTCACACGCCTGAGTGCAAACACGGCTGACATGGAACGCGTCTAAGTACGCGGTCAGGAAAGGCAACAGCACTCATTGTTAGGAATGACACCAAGAGATCTGATCCCGCTACCACCGACATCACATATCTAGCATTTGGACAATGCTTGACATTCCCTGCGTTCACGTCATATCGTATCTCCAGAGACATTCTCACAAAAGTAGTTAAGTAAACCAGCTAGATAACAAATGGTAAGCATCAAGGCTCGTTTTTACAATACAATCATTCGACCATTCCTTTATTCTTGACGTCACATGTTCTAAACATGGGTTCCGCGGACCAGGCGGATCCGCTGACAAGTTTCAGAATGAAATTGAAATTAAATGTGGAAATAACCCAGTTCAGTTGTCACAAACATGTCACTGAAATTTAGAATGTCGTTCAACTACAAAAATGGGATTTATTGATTGGTCTTTTCGCTCCAAGTGAAGCATGGGGTCACTATTGCAACTGACTCGTTTTCAGAAAACGTGTGCTCGAGCATCTAAAGTGGCGGTCTCATTCTTTGGTCACATGATGAAGTTGCGGTCTCATACACTGATCACATCATGAAGTTGTGGTCTCATACACTGGTCATATAATCAAGTGGCGTTCTCATACACTGGTTACATGATGAAGTTGCAGTCTCATACACTGGTCACATGATGAAGTTGCGGTCTCATACACTGGTCACATGATGAAGTTGCGATCTCATACACTGGTCACATGATGAAGTTGTGGTCTCATACACTGGTCACATGATGAAGTTGTGGTCTCATACACTGGTCACATGATGAAGTTGTGGTATCATACAATGGTCACATGATGAAGTTGCGATCTCATACACTGGTCACATGATGAAGTTGTGGTCTCATACACTGGTCACATGATGAAGTTGCGGTTTCATACACTGGTCACATGATGATGTTGTGGCCTCATACACTGGTCACATGATGAAGTTGCGATCTCATACACTGGTCACATGATGAAGTTGCGGTTTCATACACTGGTCACATGATGCAGTTGTGGTCTGATACACTGGTCACATGATGAAGGTGTGGTCTCGTACACTGGTCACATAATCAAGTGGCGTTCTCATACACTGGTCACATGATGAAGTTGCGGTTTTATACACTGGTCACATGATGAAGTTGCGTCATGATTACAAGATTATGTCATATGATTATTTTCAGTTTTGTTCACAATATTGTTTAAGAGGTTTGAAGGTTTCTCCAGATTGTTCAATGGGTCGATTGGATTTATCAGACTTAAAGAGGTTCGTAGTCTTTAGCTGATTGTCACAAGGACCTTTAGTCTTACCAGCTTATGAAAGAGACCCATTACAGAATTGATTTAAGAACCCATCTCTTGACACAAGTACGAGTAATATGCTCCGTTAAGCCACATACGCTAATAACTCCTGCTCTAGGTACCAGTGTTATGTTCCGTTAAGCCAAATACGCTAAGAACTTCTGCTCTAGGTACCAGTATTATAATCCGTAAAGCCACAATCGCTAAGAACACATACGTTACGCCACAGACTGGAAACTACGACGCTAGTTCCATCAGACACAACACACTGACCAAGACGTCGCGTCAGGGTCAGTCACATTATACTGACACGAACAACTATCTCTCTTCCATGTAGTGTTCTCTGAAAGCGAACTGTTTTCAAGGCAGGTTGCTGATGCGATGTGGATCGACGTGATCTCCGTAGTAGTGAGTGTCACGTAGATGAAGCCAGGTATAGCACAACCGCCTGGAGGACTATGGTCTACCTGCCTCAGCGCTCTCGGAATGTGAGAAAAGCTACTACAGCCTGCCCCTTAACGTTCTTTTCAAGGTAAAAAAGAAATCAAATGACTGATTGTGGGCAATGAGCAATAACATAAGCTAGAGGTGCTAAGGAAACATACGATAAGAACACAGACGTGAATCCGCAAACGCTAAAAGCACATACGCTAAGAACACAGACACTAAGAACACAGACGCTAAGAACAGAGACGCTAAGAACACAGACGCTACGAACCCAGACGCTAAGTACACATACGCTAAGAAAACATACGCTAAGAACACAGACACTAAGAACAAATACACTAAGAACATATACATAAAGAACAAATACGCTAAGAACACAGACACTAAGAACACATACACTAAGACCATATACACTTAGAACACATACGCTAAGAACACAGTAGCTTAGAACACATACGCTAAGAATACAGACACTAAGAACACAGACACTAAGAACACATACACTTAGAACACAGACACTAAGAACACAGACACTAAGAACACAGACACTAAGAACACAGACACTAAGAACACATACACTTAGAACACATACGCTAACAACACAGTAGCTTAGAACACAGACACTAAGAACACAGACACTAAGAACACAGACACAAAGAACACAGATACTAAGAACACAGACACTAAGAACACATACACTTAGAACACATACGCTAAGAACACATACACTTAGAACACATACGCTAAGAATACATACACTTAGAACACATACACTAAGAACACAGACACTTAGAACACAGACACTAAGAATACAGACACTAAGAACATATACGCTAAGAACACAGACACCAAGAACACATACACTAAGAACACATGCACTAAAAACACAGACACTAAGAACACATACACTTAGAACACAGACACTAAGAACACAGACACTAAGAACACGTACCCTAAGATCACAAACACTGAGAACACAGACACTAAGATCACAGACACTAAGAACACATACATTAAGAACACAGACACTAAGAACACAGACACTAAGAACCCGTACCCTAAGATCACAAACACTGAGAACACAGACGCTAAGATTACAGACCCTAAGAACACACACGCTAAGAACACAGACGCTAAGAACACAGACGCCCAGAACACATGCCAAAAACAAGACAATGAAAACAATTTAGCTGGAGTGTTCGCCGGAAAGGGCTCAAATTTGCTATACAAAATATCAAAAAACGAATAATGATCTTTACAATGTTATGTACTAGGATCACTAGCAGGAATAAAAACAGAAAATAACGGTACGGAATTACAGCCAAAGAAATACATCGACCTGACTCATACATCAAGTGGTTTTGCATTTTTGCATAAACATGTTATTTCATTCATGTTTTTGCTGATAAGTTGAAATTGATCACCCTGTCCGTTTTTGACAATAGATTTTTTTTTAAAATTAGCAGCGCATATCTTCCTATTTTCTCTGTTTGCAGGAAAGATCAGGATTAATATTCGGTTACCCCAGGCTTATTATCATAATGAAAAGTAATGGTACGTTTGAGTTCAGCAGTGGAGGTGATGTGGAGAAGCAGAATGCATTTGTCTGTTAAGTGAAAAATAATCATAATGAATAATTGCGTTATTGAGTGACAGAGAAAGAAAGAACTCGACCTTCATTCATCTAAATCTATGTCTTGTTTATTTTGGTTTAAACACGTTTTTGTTCATATTTTATTCTCGTTAATTTAAAAAAAGTCATGCAAATGAATTATATTGTTCTGTACCATATGTGGAACATTCCGACTTTTCACATTCATCTTCTGTGCCGTAGGAAGATGAGTTTTTAACGCTTTTGTTGTTGTATCATTATATCGTGCTGTATATCCTTTCTTTGACTTTATTTCAAACCAGTATGATTTTCAACCATCGCTGACTAAATGTCCAGCGTTAATTACATTGTGTGCAATACAATGAGGTGGGCAGTCTCCAACTCCACCCGCTCCCTCAGAGGTTCAATATTATATCTGAACTTTTCGGGTTTTAAAGCAGCAACACTGATAAACAACAACACCGACACGTCCCAACAAAAGGACACACCAAACACACATAAACACGAGCACACAACAACTAGTGCACACATAAATACGAGGACACAACAACGAGAGCACACATAATCATACACACACAACAACTAGAGCACACATAACCATGCGCACACAACAACGAGAGCACACATAATCATGCGCACACAACAACTAGAGCACACATAATCATGCGCACACAACAACTAGAGCAGACAAAAACAAGAGCACAAAAACAAGAGCACACAAAAACAGAGAACACAAAGACAATAACACGCAAAAACAAGAGCACACAAATACAAGAAAAGCTAAAACCAAGAAAACACAAAAACAAGAGCATACAAAAACAAGAGCACACAAAAACAAGAGAACACAAACACAAAGGCACACAAAAACAAAAGCACGCGAAAACAAGAGCACACAAAAACAACATCACGCAAAAACAAGAGTACACCAAAACAAGAGCGATTTGTACAATGGCAAGCTGTTTGGTGAACACGGTTTCTGTCGGACTTAAAGGTGTTCAGATAACTTATATTCGTAAGATGCTTGCTTTAATCGGAGCAGCACGATTTACCATTATGCTGGGTGACGAATCATTCACTTTTGCTTCCATCAAAACAGGCATGTAATTTGCAGCGTTCCTCCCAAGGTAGCAAGTGTAGTGTTATGAATGATGGTTTCGAGATGTTCCCATGTAGTTGTAACAGCGGTGCTACAATGCAGGATATTTAGTTTCCTCAAAAGTATTATTGATCAATACAGGCTCCGACATCCTGCTTACGTCGATGTCTGATTTGCCTCTGTTTCTGATGTGGTGAAACTTCCTTGCCTGAATAATAATTTTACAGCGAACCAGGTCAGATCATCCCGTAACCGATGAGGTCGTTGAAGCACACATGAAGACATCCTCACTACCCCATGCCATCCCTCTCTGTCAGTCGTCGCTCCCTGTGCTTCCTCTGGTCGGAGATAGGTCCATTCTTTTATGTTGTCCTCCTATCTCTTTTTGGGACGTCCTCTTCGTCGTCTGCCTTGCACCTTTCCGTGCAGGATAGTATTTTCAAGACCATTTGATCTCGATATGTGACCATATTAAGCGAGTTTCCTTCTTTTGACATTTGCCAAGAGATCTTCAAAAGGCCCTAATGCTGTTGTAAGTCTTTCTTGTATTTCCTCATTTGTAACTCGATCTTTGTACGGGACGTTTATGAAGTCTTAGGAAACATCTCATCTCCAAAGCATGTATTCCCCGGTGCAGGTCAGCTGTAATTGTTCGTTTCTCACAAGCATAGAGGCATTTTGACAGGACCAATGTACGCATTAATCTGATTTTTGTGCATATTGCTTAAAGTTTATCTTGCCAGATTATGTTAAGCTATGCAAGCGCCGCTATTGTCTGTGCTATTCTGACCAACACTTGACATTTTGATCCTTCATCACCGACAATCGAACCAAGATGTTTAAAACGGTCGACTACTTCTAGTAAATGGCCGTTAGCTTGTATTCTGCTGTTGAAGCCCTCGGCGTTGTTGGTCATTAATGTTGTCTTTCCAGCGTTTATCTCCATATCATAGTCAAGAGCTGTGTCATCGAGCCTTCCGACCAATTCCGGGAGTTCTGCTTATGTGCCCTGCCAACCCGTCGATGTCATCTGCAAAACGGAGGTTGGTAATCGTTCGGCCTCTATCTTGACAGTACCAACGTGATCTCCAAGTGTATCATTCATAATTCTCTGAAGGAATATATTGAAAAGTGTTGGGGAGAGTTTACAACCCTGTCTCACACCGACTGATGTGCGAAACCAGTCCCTGCGCCTTCCATTCTTAACTTAACTTAACGTTTTTTTGTACTGGTTTACAAGACTGTACATAGTCTGTAGACAACCAGTTACATTTGCATTACGCTGCTCTAAAAGCTATGACCATCCAATCTATTCTTAAATGCATTAACGGTCTCTGCCTCCACTACCTCCTGGGGCAATTCGTTCAAAGAATTCACCACTTTCTGACTAACAAAATATTTCTTAATATCCAATCCGAACCTTCCTTTATCTAATTTGTACATGTGCTTTCTTGTTCTCGATGGTGGTTGCATTTTGAAAAAAACAACTTGTTATAGTCTAATTTAATCGTTCCTGTATTAAGTCATGGACCTATATTAAGTCCCCCTGAATTCTTTCAAGGCACTGTAATCCAGTTTTTCTGAGTCTTTCCTCATAACTGTAATTATGGAATCCCACTATCAGTTCTGTCGCCCTTCTTTCTATCCGTTCCAGCATGTTTATATCTCCTCTACGATAATTATTCCATACATATACACAGTACTCCAAACTAGGCCTAACTAATGCTTTATACAGTTTGACTATCACCTCCTTACTCCTATGGTTAATATTTTTTTTTTATCATATCTAACAATGCATTTGCCTTATTCACTGCTACCTGTATACTTGCTTACTCACTTTACCTGTATGATTTATTATAACCTCTAGATCCTTTTCTTTATCTATCATTCTAATATTATTCTCGCCCATTCTGTAATTATGTTCGATATTGGATCTACTCACGTGGATGACTGTATATTTCTCTATATTAAACTCCATTTTCCATCTCACAGACCAGTCTCGAATCTTATCTAAATCCGACCTCAATATTTCCACCTCTGCTATAGATGAGACACTCCTACATAGGTTTGTGTCGTCCACACATTTTTTAATCGTGGATCCTATATCAATGTCCAAATCGTTCATATATATATATATATCAAAAACAATATTGATCTCAAAAACCGAGCTCTGTGGCACTCCACTTTTTATATCACACCACTCAGAGTACTCCTTATTTACACACACTCTCTGCCTTCTTCTCGTTAACCAATTCTCAATCCATTCGGCAACTTACTCACCTATTCCATGTGATTTTGACTTTTTAAATAATCTTCGATGAGGTACTCTATCAAAAGCTTTTGCAAAATCTAGATAAATAACATTCACTGGTTCCCCTATCTATCATTTTAGTAACCTCCTCCATGAATTCCATTAGATCTCTCTCACGATCAAGCACGATCTCTCTCTAGTAAAACCATGCTGACTGTATCTGATTAGATTAAACCTGTGTAGATGCATTACAATGTTTACTTTGACTATTGATTCTAACATTTTACAGACTATGCTCGTTAGACTCACCGGTGAATAATTTTCTGGATCTGATTTCTTTCCCTTTTTGAATAAAAGGATTACTCCTGCATCTTTCCAATCTCTTGGAATAATCCCTTTTGTAAGTGATTGATAACATAATACAGCCAATGGTTTTGCTAGTTGGTCTCTAATTTCAAATAGTATTTTTGGATGGATACCATCTTGACCTGGACATCTGGACCCCTTTTAATCCCTCCAATTAAAAAAAAAAACTATTTCCTCCGTAATACATATTGATTTTAATCCCAGTATATCCATTTCACATTTGAAAATATCTATAGGCTCTGGGATCTTGGAGCAGTCTTCTTTTGTGTAGACTGTGCCAAAGTATTGATTTAGTAGATTGGCTATCTCCCTATTTTCTCTTATTATTTTACATGTGCTATATATGAGAGGGCCTACCTTGTCTTTTGTTCTTTGTTCATTTCTAACATAAGAAAAGAAGCTTTTACTATCAGTCCTGATCCTATAAGCAAGTTTTTTTCGAAGTCTATTTTTGCTTCTTTATTCACGTTCTGAGCTATGTTTAGCTTGTCCAAAAATTGTAGATTTGTTTCTTTTGATTTACCTGCCTTTATATATTTTGTCCATGCTTTATTTTTAGCTTTTCTTCATTTAATAACAAATCTAGTTATGCACTTTTTATGCTTGGGGTTTACCTCCCTACATGGAAGACATTCCACTTTTAACTTTTCTAGAACTGTTTTAAAACTCTCCCATTCTTGTTCAACATCTATTCCTCCGATAATATATTTCCAGATTATGTGGCTGGATGCCTCATTCATCTTCTGATCATCTGGCTTAGAGTAGCTGTATGTTCGCGTGTTTATGTTTACTTCTTTCCCTGCTATAAGATCCCAACGGATGATGTGATGGTCACTTGAGCCAAACAGTAGCCCATCATCATGTAGCATGTCTTTTGTAGAACGTCGCTCCCATCACAGTCTGCCTGAAAGAAACTCGTTCCCTTGCCAATACTCTAGCCTCTGCCCCAGTCATACTCAGACATTCCTGGATATCTTGGTGCCATCGTCTTTTTTGGTGTACCCCTTCTTCTTTTGCCTGGCACCATACCTTCCATCACCGTCCTCTCGAGACCGTTGTGTCTCTTGATGTGACCAAAGTATTTTCATTTTCTGGTCATATTTGAATTGATAAACCAGTTCTCCTCTATGCTTAACTCTTACCGAATGTCTACATTTGTCTTTTTTTCTCTGTCCAGGGTATTCTAAGGATCTTTCTGTAACATTTTGACTCTAAAGATTCGATTCTTTGTCTAGAATCTTTGGTAATCGCCCATGAGTCACAGCCATAACCTGCAACAGGATAAACACAGGCTCTGAAGACTTTTACTTTCATCATTTTGTTGGTGCTCTGCCATAATTTCTTCAGGCTGTTCAGTCTCTGCATTGCCATAGCTAGTCTTCTTCTGATTTTTTTCGAGCAGTCGCCATTTTTGTCAATTCTGGAGCCCAGATATTCAAAATGTGTGACCTGATCTATTTCCTCACCACCCACTGTAAATGTATGCTAACATTGTGTTTTGTCGGTGGTCATATCTTTATTTTATTTTTGTTTATAAACAGTTCCCCAACAGTAACGTTTTCAATCATATTTTCTTCTGCAGTAAAAACTAAGTCGAGTGTATTTTTTTGTCTCTGGTGGTTGCATCTACATGTTGAATTTTAAAAAATTTCAGTTATCCACTTAACAAATGTTTTTGACTCTACACGTGCTACTGCCATATCCCATTTTATTTCTTGAAAGTTGAAATCTCCCATTAATAATAATTTCCCTTCAGTGGTCTTTGCTAGGCTTCTAATCAGCGCCTCATCTTCCTCTTTTTCTCGATGGACATCTATAGCATACTCCTATCACTGCGCCCCCACACCCCCCTCCCTTTCTATTTCTATTTCGCAAGAACTTTGCAGGATGCCTTGTCGTACAGGTGTTCAAGAACCTGTTTAATATTTCCGTCGATTTTATATATCCTTATGGTTGCCTATAGCGCTTTATGCCCTACCTTATCAAACACCTTTTTGAAATCAACAAACACATAATACCGTTTTTGCTGCTGTTATATATATTTCTGGCTTAGCAGTCTTAAATTTAATATATTGTCTGTAGTGCTTCTTCCCTGTCTGAACCCTGCCTGTTCCTCAGCAATGATGTTCTCCGCTTGGGGTTTCAATCGGTCTAGGATTAATCTAAGCATGACCTTGCTATGGTGGCTGATGAGGCTTATTGTTCTGTAATCTTGGTTTCCAGACTTAGGAAACTGTATAAGCATCGATTTTGTCCATAGGTCCGCCAGTTTTCCGTCGCTCATATTTTGTTGCAGATGTGTGGTAGGCCTTCCACCAAAGCCTCCCCACCTGCCTGTAAGAGGTCTGCTGGTATATTGTCCACGCCGGTGACATTCCCTCTTCTCAATGTTTTTACAGCTGCAGCTACCGCCTCACTCGTTATCAGTTGGTTAATCTCTATTGTTGTTAGTGTTGTAAGGATTATTTTCCCAGGTTCGTTCTGTCCCTCATAGTTGTATAATTCAGTACTCTGTTCATCGAACAACAAACCAGTGAACCGTCTTAGTCTTAGTTGGCCTGTACTTCTACGAGGGTGGATGCTTCTGTGCAGATACCAGCTCTGACGTGAGCTGGATGTAGCCAGGATGAGAATTGCTTGCTTAACTGGCTAGGTTCGAGCAGCTTAATGCCCCGCTGTGTTGGGACAAGTGCCTCAGAAGGTGGTTAACCAATGTGCGAGTCGATCTTAATAGACTCAAACACTAGAGCTAAGTATACCTGCAGCCTGTTAGGCGCCATATATGCTGCTCCCAACAAATCACCTAACCATGGCCGGTGTTATGCCATGTCACACAGTTAGTCGCCTCTTACGACATGCTCTCTGCGAGGAAGTGGTGCTATTTTTGTCTGTGTCATACACAAATACTCCGGCAGACCACTCGAGTATGTTAGACAGAATCACATATGTTCCCATATCCTAAGCTCAGAAGTGAACCGTAATACTTATAATTTGTATAACAAGACACGTAAAAATTCACAACAACGACACAAATCATGCTTCAGATAACTTAGAAAAGGAAAGGCTGTTCTTACGTATGTAAGTATGTATGTATGTATGATGTATGTATGTATGTATGTATGTGTGTATGTATGTATGTATGTATGTATGTATGTATGTATGTATGTATGTATGTATGTATGTATGTATGCATGTATGTATGTATGTATGTATCTATGTATCTATGTATGTATCTATATATGTATCTATGTATATTTGTATGTATGAATGTATATATGTATACATTAAGGTCTTGGGTTTTAGCGATATATTATTTCCCATCACCTTTGAAGTATTGCAGCGATTGGTTAGCTTATGAATCAAGAGGGAATAACTCCCCGCTTGTAAATGATAGCTAAAGAGCAGAACATTTGTAAATTGTTTTTAGAACAATAGAAATAAATGCGCTTTGGAAGTCTAAAACTTGTTAACCTACAAGAGTATTTGTATTCCCAATCTGTTAGTGCCCACAGGCACTACTCAACTGGGCAGGGTTTGTTTACAAATATGTTGACATGTATGTTACTAATGAACGCTGAGTATGTTTGATATTCAAATGCATGGCTGCTGGAAATACTAGTAACATGTTTTATGTTTAATTTGTAAGACCCACAAGACCGTGAAACAGACACACAAACATTTTGTTTCTACGTGAAAAAAAAATTGTGTAAACTGTCCAGCCGGAAACATGAGTGATTTCATCTCGAACATCATCAACTACTAAGCTGATGTCCCATCACTTGAAAGAGACGGGACCTGCGTCAATGACACCAAAGGCTTGCACGAGGTTTGCTCTGTTAGATAGAATCCATTAAGTCATTAGCTGGTGAATTTATTTTAATGCTGTCAGCGGATGTTGTACTGTTTTGGAACTGCCAGTGCTAAGCCTTCCCACCCTGGGCCAGTGCTGCCAAAATAAAGCCAACAAAAACATAGCCTGTTTGCTCACAGTTTCAAAGTGTGTTTCTCATGAACGTCCCAGACTGCTGTAATAAATGATGCGTGCGAGCAAGTGGCATAGAAGCTGGGAAACGCCAATTTTAAGAATATTCCCGTCTGCCATTAATGATGCTTTTATTTCATTAATGTCTAAATGACGGCGCTGTAACGTGGACACGTGACAACAACAGAAAGAGGAGGGATGAAATAGGTTGTTTCTGTTACGATTTGTTTTCCATTTTCTGTCCTAAATATGATCATTAAATAAATGATAATAGGATTTTTTTTTATAGTCATTAAATTATTTTATGGCTGTCATTCCTTCTTCCCTACTCAGGTGAGAATATGGTTGGACCATTCCAGACGACACAAGTGGCAACACGTAGCATCACGCTACAACACTTAGCAGCAAGCTACAACACATAGCAGCACGCTACAACATGTAGAAATACGTAGCAGCACGCTACAACAATCAGCAGCACGCAGCATTACGTTACAACATTTAGCAACATGCTATAACACATAGCAGCACGCTACAACGCGTAGCAAACCGTAACAACACGCTGAAACACCTAACAAAATCTAGCATATATCAATATCAACAGACACAAAGTAGATCGTAGTTAACTGGCCTATTATAGCCATATCAACACACACAAAGTAGATCGTAGTTAACTGGCCTATTATAGCCATATCAACACACACAAAGTAGATCGTAGTTAACTGGCCTATTTTAGCCAGATCAACACAAACAAAGTAGATCGTAGTTAACTGGCCTATTATAGCCATATCAACACACACAAAGTAGATCGTAGTTAACTGGCCTATTATAGCCATATCAACACACACAAAGTAGATCGTAGTTAACTGGCCTATTTTAGCCAGATCAACACAAACAAAGTAGATCGTAGTTAACTGGCCTATTATAGCCATATCAACACACACAAAGTAGATCGAAGTTAACTGACCTATTATAGCCATACAAAAACACACAAAGTATATCGTAGTTAACTGGCCTATTTTATCCTTATGTATGCCGCCAAAATGACGGATGGCAAGTATCAGTTCATGATCTGCTGGTGATCCTTTCTTGAAAAACCATATTTACTACCCATTTACTACCTATTTACTACCTATTTATTACCTATTTACTACCCATTTACTACCTATTTACTACTTATTTACTACCTATTTACTACCTGTGTATTACCTATTTACTACCTATTTACTACCTATTTACTACCCATTTACTACATATTTTCTAACTATTTACAACCCATTTACTACCTATTTACTACCTATTTACTACCCATTTACTACCTATTTACTATCTATTTACTACCTATTTACTACCTATTTACTACCTATTTACTACCCATTTACTACCTTTTTACTACTTATTTACTACATATTTACTACCTGTGTACTACCTATTTACTACCTATTTACTACCTATTAACTACCTATTTACTATCTATTTACTACCTATGTACGACCTATTGATTACCTATTTACTACTCATTTACTACCTATTTACTACCTATTTACTACCTATTTACTACCCATTTGCTACCTACTTCCTACCTATTTACTACCTATTTACTACCTACTTCCTACCTATTTACTACCTATTTACTACCTATTTACTACTCATTTACTACCTATTTACTACCTATTTACTACCTATTTACTACCCATTTACTACCTACTTCCTACCTATTTACTACCTATTTACTACCTATTTACTACTCATTTACTACCTTTTTACTACTCATTTACTAGCTATTTCCTACCTATTTACTACCTATTTACTACCTATTTACTACCCATTTACTACCTACTTCCTACCTATTTACTACCTATTTACTACCTATTTACTACTCATTTACTACCTATTTACTACCTATTTACTACATATTCACTACCTATTTGCCGATTTAGTCGCTATAAATGTGGTCGCGTAGAGAGTCTGCTAATGTTGTTCCTTTTATAGCCCTTGCGGAACTCAAAGCTTCTCTGCATTTGTTCCTCTTAGGTCCGTATCTAGCCTCCATATACCATGGCTGGAATAATAATGCTGCTACAGATGTGAGCCCCAGCCTCCACGTTTTTCATAAACCGAAGAACGAGTCTGATGTGATTCAAACGGAGCAACACTGCTGTTGAAATCCTTCGTCATGTCTTGGCTCAGTTAAATGCACGAATTGACGTTTTCGAGGGGTTCGTTTTCTAGGGATCGACCTGATCCCCTTAGTAATGAGAGACACGCAAATAAACCCAAGCATAGCACAACCGCCTGGAGGACGCCAGTCCACCTTCATCAGCACGCTCGGGATGTGAGGAGAGCTACTACATCCCGCCACTTAACGTCCATATCAGGGCGCACAAAAGAACAAACCTCCACGTTGTGAGCACTCGAAACAACAACTCTTGAGGGGAAACAATTGTTCAGCATGTTCTGCGCTTTCTTTCAATTAGTCTTTAGGTGGTCTGCCACGTCTTCTTTGTTTAGTTCCTTTAGGCTTTGCTCAGCTTCTCTTGCGCCGTAGTTGAAGATGACCCTGTCATAAGAAAATCTCAGGCGAGTGAGTATTCTTTCTCGGGAACGATGCCTTTATGTGCCCAATTTAAGTCTCTAAAGAATTCCCCAAACGCTGCAGTGAACAGTTTTGGAAAGATTGCATCCGGTGTCGGATGCCACCGTGTATTGATATGTATTTTGATTGAATTAGCTAACATAAGTTGATAGCTATCGTTTATCTCTACCTTAGATTCTCAAGACATTCCCCGCTGCAGTTATCTCAGTTCTACCAAAGACTTTCCCGAAGTTCAAACACACAAGGTAACGTGTATAAGTACTTCTCATGATCTCAAGATGTCGATTGTCTGGATGGAGTCAGTGCGTTGTTAGCATTTCCTAAATACCTGCCTGCTCTTATAGTTGTAACTCATCAAGTTCTTTTCACTTGTCTGATCACAACCACTCTTCTGCATATATCAAAGCAAACTTATTGGATGGCACTTTTTGTTTCTATTTGTCCTTTTTTTGTGTGGATTAAAATTGTTTTTGAAGTTTTCTATTGGTCGGTAATGTGACCTTTTCTAAGGCAATTGTTGAAAAGTTTAGCTAACTGTCGTGCTAGAGTCTGTTCCAAAATTCGTGCCCATCTTTTGTTATCTATAATTTTTCATCCATGTGACTCAATGTAATGACATTGTGTTTAACTAATTATAGTCATGACCTTGATAAGCTATATTTTGCCAATTCAGAACTGTGCTCCTGTTGGATTATGCTTATTTAGAAATCATTGTTGTTGCCGGCATAAACATTCCCGCGTTTCGTTCAAAACGTACTCACGTCTCAAAGATGTAATAACGTTACATGCTAGAAAACGGGTTATTTCGTGCTAAAAATAGGTCAACTAAACCGTCCTGCACAGTTTGATTAATGATGTGTAATGGGTACTTGATATTCCCATATTTCAGGGACGATTCAATATATAATTAGTTTTACTGTGAAACAAATCGAAGGAGCTACTTCATTTTCACAATCATAATGAGTTTGAAGTGTAAATTCAGCACTACACAAAATGTGACTGTACTATTGTATAGATACTTATACAGGGAGGCTAATAGAGCTTGTTTGTATCACGATATTCAAGAATTTAAGAATAGAACATAGTATGAGTTAGGTATAGATAGACAACCTTTCTTCCGGGGGATAAGACATGATTTTTTATCTGCAAAGGTTCCGGTCAAGCAAAGTAGAAGGAGGAGAACATAATTTCGACAAATATGTTAATGGGTGTGAGATTTTGAAAATGTTTTGGAGATAAGAACATGTTACTCTTTGTAAGCTTAAAGTTCGGCTACAAGCTCAACGCGATATCGACATCTTAAAAAACTGCTCTTTGGGAAACTGTAAGAGGCAGTGCTTTCACTTTTCGTAAATCTCTTAGCGGCAGGAAATAGTGTTTGTGAAAAGCGGAATCTGACTGCTGCCCGATGCAAATACTTGAGACAGATTTGTGAGCACAGGATGAAAGGATACAATATCGTATGTTCAGCACACCTATGAGAAAGAATGTCAATTTCTGTACCGAAACAAGAGAAGGGAAATGCCAAGTGATAAAGGACAAGGCGTTATACTAAAGCATGCTGGCTGACAACTAAGAGAATGGGCTTGTCAGTGAAGCACAGCTTATTTTTCAACCACAGTCCACATATTGTAGAGACTTCCAAACAGAAATGAATGAACATATTCTCAGGGATTTGATAGCGAACACACTACTACACACTCTATATAGATCCTCATACCTTGTAATGGACAATGTATCTTAACATAATGTTGTAGCCCAGGAGGTCCCCACCTTCACCAAGCACAAAACATCAAATCATAACGTGGCTTTGCTAAAAAAAAGCCAAATATTTTACTACACTCATTTACCTCCTGAATTATTGCAGCTTGTGGGACAGGCTAGGAAGACAGAGATCTTACTGACAGTATCAAAGCAGAGCACGACCACATTTCCACTTCTATTCCCAACGTACCGTTCACACATTAAACCATAGAACGTGTGTGAGCTGCAGTCAAAGGGCAAGTGACTTATTAATTGTTCGATGTTAAAGACTTGACACGTGATGCCCTCTCGAGAACAGACATTGAGTACTGGAAGAAATGTGGAGAGCACGGGACAGAAGAGGAGGAAGCACACATGCAACGAGACGGACTGCAATTTGTGCAGCCATCTAAGTGTTGTCAATCTCTTAGAGGCGTCCGATGTGGAGTAAAGCAGTCCACTTGCAAATCTTTGTTGATGACACCTTCACCAATCGTCTCACTGTATCCACTAAAGCCTAGTTATGAGCCCCTGTTGTTTACTGTTCATTTAGGCGTGTCGGTGAAGAAAAAGAGATGGACATCCACTCGAGAAGATGAACAGCCACTTCCTTTGTAAATGCCCGAATCCGTTAGTTCCTATCTCTCGTCTAGTGCTGCATCACGTACAGGAACCAAAGAACCGAGGTCTGGCCCTGCATGTCAAATTGTAGGAGGCAGGTGAAGACCTAAAGCGCACCTTCTCGTTCATGACCAGTGCCAGAATAAAAAGCAAAGTACAAGTCGATAAACAAAGAAAAAGAAGAATTGTTCATGAAGTAACTTCCCCATTGTCAGACATACAGTTAGCGCTCTTACACTTGTGGTAACGATATGACTTTGAAACGCCTTGACACTATGTTGTTACGTAATACTGTCACATCTAATGTTTGGTTCAAACTTTTTAACAAACTTGCAATATTATACAGCAAATACCGTTCTGTGCAAAAACCACGTTTTCTTTGAATTAATCGAGCATAAAAACTTAAGATCATGGACATTTTTTACTGCAAAACATCGCTGCTATACATTATGTCCTTTTCGATCAAATTGATCGAGAGTACAGGCACACATCTTGGAATCGGTAACAGTATTGCCTCTCCTGCTTGAGTTAATGATGTAGTGATTCCATCGCTTTTCCTGATCTTTAAGTGTTCTAGCGCATGTACGAGGAGTGTTGCAAAAGCATCCGACGTTTGGCCTGGAAAAATACAATTACACTCCTATAGGTATGTAACTCCAAGCCCCTTCAAAGCACTCTTCTTGGAACTCCACACACTTAACTCACGGTCCCGCCATGTTGCATGCATTTCAGGAATGTCTCTTTGGGAATGGACTACATCTGTATCGTTGCATTCCGCATAATATTTTCTCTTGACTCAAATCGGGTCCCTTTGATCGAACTTTTCCGCTTGGGAAACAATCGAATTTCTGGATAATAGGAAACTTAGTAGAACAAGAGAAATGCTGTGTTTTGCCAAGAAAGTCTGAATCAGATGCGAAGAATTGGCGAGGGCGTTGTCCTGATGGATCTGCCAAGTTCTTGTTGTCCTCAGTCCGGTCGTTTGCGTCGATCAGCATCATAAAGGCGGCCGATGACCTCCAGGTGGTATTCTTTGGTAATATTTTGACTTTGTAGTGTGTACTCATGATGCACATCCCACGGGAGTAAAAGAAAACAAACGGTCAACATAACTTTCACAATGCCTTGCATTTGCCTCGCTTTTCTCGGCCTCGAGGATGATGAATGTCTTCACTGTGACGACTGCTGATGGTTCCAGGTCGTACCTATAAACCCACGACCCATCACCAGTAATCATAAAGATAGGGTCGTCAGGTGCTCACTACACTGAACACTGAATGGCTGACTGGCAGCGACTGACGCAATCTGTGGGCGGGAAAAATTCACGGCGGTTCCCTATATCTTCCTGCCGAAAGATAACATCCATGCGTCATTTGTTTCCGTTGACACCATTAAGGTCGGATACTTTTTGAACACACCTCGTAGTCTGTCATTCATTTCGATCAATAATTCAGATATATATTCCGTATTGTTTTTCACAATTTTTTTAACTACTGCTTTGATTCGAAGAGGTTCATGTTATATTTAGTTCATTCTTCTTTTTTCCGTTCTAATCTCAAAGTACGAGGTGTGTTCAAATGAAACCAGACCTAACTGCACCAAGTGAACATACGTACGATGCGCATGATGACGTCAATGTGATGTAAACAGCACATACCAACCGCCAAGTTTACAAAATGTTATTATCCTCCGACTCATAGTTTCCTCAGCAGACCGTTGGGAACAAAGCGGGTGTGATACGGAATCCGTCCAGAGTTGATTAACGAGCGGTGATTCAGCTTCTAACAGCTGAAAAATGTCGACCAGTTTATATTCTTCACAGAATGCAGGCAGTGTATGGTGACAAAAGAGTGTCGAAGACAACAGTGAAGAACTGAACAACGATGTTTAAAGAATGATGTGGGTTAACGAAAGATCTTCCGGGACCAAGTCAGGCGCATATTGTTGCGTTAAAAGATGTCATCGCCAAAGTTGATGCAGTAATTCGGGTGGACCGTCGCCAGAGCTTTCGTTCGCAGTTAGGTCCGATTTCATTTGAACACGCCTCGCAGTATCATCTACATTCCATAGAGCTTTTAAAAGTCGCTACAACTGTTGAATTTCTGACCTACAACTGTTGAAGTTCTGTCATACAACTGTTGAAGTTCTGTCCTACAACTGTTGAAGTTATGTCCTACAACTTGAAGTTCTGTCCTACAACTGAATACACATGACAAATTACCGGCTCCATGCCTAACCTTCCTTAGTCACATCTTACAACATACCTGTCAGATTACAGTGTAACTATTCTTTGCTAACCTTTCGGGCCCGCTAACACACAAGCAGAAGTCGACTACTTTAGCTTTGAACTCGTTGTTCCTATAACCAAAAAACAATATTTACTATTTGAAGGAGCCATGAATTATCCACGTATTGATAATAACTGCTTCATATTCATCAACACTTTATTAGATTTGTTTTCAAACACTGAAATTAACGGTCGGAGACACAGCAGTGAATGATGACAGCAGCCAACGACCTATAGCTGGCTGCGTGTATCAAGGTCATGAACCACAGATGACCGAGACCATGTTATGTCATCACATGACGGGCTTAGAAACAGGATGCACTAGTGTAGTCTGGTTAACGGATAGGGATCGCAAATGGAAGGCAAACTAGGTGCCCTAAAATCCTCTGAAACTGAATGGGTCGGACCGAAAGACGCAGACATCGCAGCCTCGCTATAAACTGTGACACAACGTCACAACGTCCTTTTCACAACGAACTTCCCAGAAGAAGGTGACGAAGGATAAGAATAAGAGGAAAACGAAGAGAAAGAAGCTAAGAAACACTGAAGCAACTGTCAACTTTGCGCATCTCTATTTTATTATTTTTGTTCTATATTATCTGCTGTGCGTTTAAACCTGTGTCTACTAGTTTGTCAGATTCATAGTAAACCATTAACATTTTTACCACTTTCACGCTGTTTGCTGCAATTTTTTTTTTTGTTTGTTAAATAAAATAAAAATGGTAGTATACGCTTAGTACCTGTTTGCTTATAGACCTAGGTCTCAAACTCGCAGCCTGCGAAGTCTGTTTCTGGGGCCACGACACGATTGGGTGTGTTGTGCTTGACTGACATTGACATGGTCAATCTGATTTTCTGATCCACGTTGTTTTTTGTTCCATCTTGTGTGGAAACATGTTTCCTCCAGTTATTATTTTGTTTAGCACTCATAGCTTTGCAAATATTTCTCCATTTGCATACGTCCCATTATTCGTGTTTCCTAAACCTGTTGACGTATGAGGTTGTCTGCTCCCACTATATTATTGTATTGAAGTCCCCATCAGTATTATGATATGAGGTTGTCTTCTCCCACTATTGTATTGTATTGAAGTCCAAATTAGTAATATTATATATTTTTGTGTGTCAAGAGCCTTTTTTAGCTCATTATACATTTGTTGGTTGTTCACATTTTCGCTCTTGCTAGTTGGGGCATCATGTTCATATTAATATTTTTGTGTTTGGTCATAACACGTGTACTCATAATTCTGTGTCTTATATCCTGCCACTTAATGAGCGCCCTCTGTGTCTCTCCGCAACGCATCAGTGCCACTCCATCTGTGTTTTGTGCATCAGTCCCGTCACCAGAGTAATCATACTCGGTTGTTATTCTCCCCTTTGCAGAATATATCCCTCTTTTTTTGCATAGCTCTATAACTGCCAGATTGTAATTGTGTGACGTTTTTACAGCTATTTTATAAATTTCTAACATTTCACATAGCTGTTCTGGTTTTTTGTTATGCTAGTCAGGGTAGTCCGAATAGAGATCAGCCGTGAAACTTTCTTGCGGCTTTCACTCAATTTCGTCATTTCATTTCTATCCCTGAGTCTATTACTTCCAAAAGCGGTCGGTTTTTGTTTTTTCTGTAAACATTTCTGTTTCCGACTGTTTAAAAAAATAGATTTTGGTCATGGACTCCAATCTAACCTATTAATATCTGGGTGAGTTGTCTGTTTTTAGTCTATTCTTTTCTCCAGGACCTTTTCAACGTGGGAGACCCTTCTGGACGTTTTTGCATTTGTTGATTTAGCTCCAGGTGTAATTGGGACATGCAGGTCTACTTGCCACTTCAAGGTGACGGACTGAGGGAGATGATACAGGTCTACTTGTCACTTCAAGGTGACGGACTGAGGGAGATGATACAGGTCTACTTGCCACTTCAAGGTGACGGACTGAGGGAGATGATGCAGGTCTACTTGCCACTTCAAGGTGACGGACTGAGGGAGATGATGCAGGTCTACTTGCCCCTTCAAGGTGACGGACTGAGGGAGATGATACAGGTCTACTTGCCACTTCAAGGTGACGGACTGAGGGAGATGATGCAGGTCTACTTGCCACTTCATGGTGACGGACTGAGGGAGATGATGCAGGTCTACTTGCCCCTTCAAGGTGACGGACTGAGTGAGATGATACAGGTCTACTTGCCACTTCAAGGTGACGGACTGAGGGAGATGATGCAGGTCTACTTGCCACTTCAAGGTGACGGACTGAGGGAGATGATACAGGTCTACTTGTCACTTCAAGGTGATGGACTGAGGGAGATGATGCAGGTCTACTTGCCACTTCAAGGTGACGGACTGAGGAAGATGATGCAGATCTACTTTCCACTTCAAAGTGACGGACTGAGGGAGATGATGCAGGTCTACTTGCCACTTCAAGGTGACGGACTGAGGGAGATGATGCAGGTCTACTTGCCACTTCAAGGTGACGGACTGAGGGAGATGATGCAGGTCTACTTGCTCCTTCAAGGTGACGGACTGAGGGAGATGATACAGGTCTACTTGCCACTTCAAGGTGACGGACTGAGGGAGATGATGCAGGTCTACTTGCCACTTCAAGGTGACGGACTGAGGGAGATGATACAGATCTACGTGCCACTTCAAGGTGACGGACTGAGGGAGATGATGCAGGTCTACTTGCCACTTCAAGGTGACAGACTGAGGGAGATGATGCAGGTCTACTTGCCCTTTCAAGGTGACGGACTGAGGGAGATGATGCAGGTCTACTTGCCACTTCAAGGTGACAGACTGAGGGAGATGATGCAGGTCTACTTGCCCCTTCAAGGTGACGGACTGAGGGAGATGATGCAGGTCTACTTGCCCCTTCATGGTGACGGACTGAGGGAGATGATACAGGTCTACTTGCCACTTCAAGGTGACGGACTGAGGGAGATGATACAGGTCTACTTGCCACTTCAAGGTGACGGACTGAGGGAGATGATAAAGGTCTACTTGCCACTTCAAGGTGACGGACTGAGGGAGACGATGCAGGTCTACTTGCCCCTTCAAGGTGACGGACTGAGGGAGACGATGCAGGTCTACTTGCCCCTTCAAGGAGACGGACTGAGGGAGATGATGCAGGTCTACTTGCCACTTCAAGGTGACGGACTGAGGGAGATGATGCAGGTCTATTTGCCACTTCAAGGTGACGGACTGAGGGAGATATGCATCTTAAACTGTAGACATAAGCGCGCGTTGGTACAAGAAGACAAACCGCTCATCGCATTACGGCATGTGCAAGTCTGAGCATTGATTTTGTTAGAGTGATCTTGTGTACACAAGTGAAAATTGGTACAGAAAGGGAGCTGGTCAATTCACTTAAGAAAAATATGAGACAGTGCAATGAAGGATATAAACCCCACCTCTATCATTAGTGTATCATATAAAACAAGCTTTGCCATTGTTTATGTGTGTGTGGCAGTTAATACATGTTATTATCATCTTCCCAAGCAGTTTTCCTCTCAACATCTGAATAGTGTTGCCAATAATTACCTGCAGAATCCAGTCTCGTTTTAAAGCAGGATGTGCATTAACTGGGTGATCATTCGTCTGTAAAGTTAGTCTGTAAATACGAACACGAATATTGTTCTTTGCAAGAGTTGACGGTGGTATTTGAGGCCAGGCACAAACGGTATATGACAGGGATCGATAGAGCTGCGCGAGGGCGTATCCTGTGGGATTATGGAAGTCGCTTGATTTCATATTTACTGGTCCACATGAAAGGATGAGATTGCAAGCTTCTTATCTACCACATTGGGAAAGTCAGTTCTGTTGGAAGTAGCCGGTGTATTGAAATGAAAAAGTGATCTTACATTGAACATAATTATACATGACGTTATTTATTGTTCTCTGGTTCTATAGTCACAATACATAGGATTCGTCACTGTTATCATTTGAGATGGTCACAATACATAGGATTTGTCACTGCTATAATTTGAGAGGGTCACAGTACATAGGATTCCTCACTGCTATCATTTGAGGTGGTCACAATACATACTATTCGTCACTGCTATCATTTGAGATGGTCACAAGATAAATTAAACAGTCTTCTTAACATCTGGATGTCGGGAAGAGAATGATTGGCAAAGCCATTATATATCGATGCAAGGAGACAGTTCAAAGCTCGTTCGAGACACGCTCAAATCTGAACAGCTGTAAATTTGTACCTGGTTTATCGTTAGTAAATGCAAGTCGCAGAGGAAGGGAGCTGGTCACTCCATCTCTACATCTCTTTGATCAAGTTCAGACCTAGAACAATGGCATTGTTAACACTCCCTGAAAGTCGCCGAGGAAGGGAGCTGGTCACCCCATCTCTGATCAAGTTCAGACATAGAACAATGTTATCGTTAACACTCTATGAAAGTCACCGAGGAAGGGAGCTGGTCACCCCATCTCTCCATCTCTTTTTTGATCAAGTTCAGACCTAGAACAATGGCATCGTTAACACTCTATGAAAGTCGCCGAGGCAGGAAGCTAGTCACCCCATCTTTCCATCTCTTTGATCAAGTTCAGACCTAGAACAATGGCATCGTTAACACTCTATGAAAGTCGCCGAGGAAGGAAGATAGTCACCCCATATTTCCATCTCTTTGATCAAGTTCAGACCTAGAACAATGGTATCGTTAACACTCTATGAAAATCAAAGAGCAAGAGAGCTGGTCACCCCATCTCTCCATCTCTTTGATCAAGTTCAGACCTAGAACAATGGCATCTTTAACACTCTATGAAAGTCGCCGAGGAAGGAAGCTAGTCACCTCATATTTCCATCTCTTTGATCACGTTCAGACCTAGAACAATGTTATCGTTAACACTCTATGAAAGTAGCCGAGAAAAGGAGATGGTCATCCCATCTTTCCATCTCTTTGATCAAGTTCAGACCTAGAACAATGGCATCGTTTACACTCTATGAAAGTCGCCGAGAAAGGAAGATAGTCACCCCATATTTCCATCTCTTTGATCAAGTTCAGACCTAGAACAATGGTATCGTTAACACTCTATGAAAGTCACCGAGGAAGGGAGCTGGTCACCCCATCTCTCCATCTCTTTGATCAAGTTCAGACCTAGAACAATGGTATCGTTAACACTCTATGAACGTCGCCGACGAAGGGAGCTGGTCACCCCATCTCTCCATTTCTTTGATCAAGTTCAGACCTAGAACAATGGTATCGTTAACACTCTATTCCTGATGACAGTGCCTACTGAAGGACCATCTTTGCCTTCACTTTCAGTTTTCCTGGGTAAATGGACCAGCTTGGTTTGTCGCACAGTAGCTTTCAGCTACATTTTCCTTTGCAGTTGTTAAATGTTTTATACAAATAGCGAACACAATGACACAATGACACATAATGGAAAAGTACTCGGAATAAAACAATAATTGTTATAATAAGGCGAAGCTGTGATGGTACTAATGATTAAAATAAAGTGTAAAAATCATTTATAAGTTTGGTAGATAACGCGATATGACGAAAGCAATAACAAAACCTACGTTACGACCTGAAGGCCTTCATCACAGATATCAAACAACAAAATGATTATATAAAATAGAGATATGAACACATAAACGAGTAGGAAAATATACTTAGCTGTCTAGCACATAATAACTCATGACTGGTCGCCTCACTGGGGTCTCGTCCGAGGTAAGGCAACATATATATTTCTAGCCTGCCATATTGTATGGCACTGTTATGTGGTAAACAACGAAAAGTACAACTAGAAAGTACAAACGTTCACCAATGACTGCTTCCGCCAAGCAGAAGAAATAAAACTGTATGTTAAAACCACTAAAAGGAAATTGTGGTAAATAACCCGTAACATGCCAGTAGAACTAGACGTAATGAGAAAGCGTTGGCGAGGGGTAGGATATAAATTAGGGAAACGCGTTACAAGGCAGTCACTATTCTGGAATTATCAGGGGAAAAGAAGTAGAGGCAGACCTAAACGCTCATGGAGAAGGGAAGTCGAGATAAAGCAAAAATGGTAACGGATAACAGAATGACTAGACTAGTCTTTGTTGCCCAAAAAAACAAACCCCCAAACACTAATGAACAATGCTGTGTTTTTGTTTGTTTCTTAAGCGTTTGCCTCACTAGTTTCTACTAGTGGAGGTGCGCCCATTCCACCCCAGACCTTAGTCCTATGGGCGATATCAGGACGCATAAACCAGTGCTTGGATGCATGTGTGCGTCTGTATGTACCTATACTAGGTTTGTGCGCCGTCAGAAGCTAGCCCAACCAAAGTGCAATGGAAGGGCCTCACCCTGAGGGCGCGTGTGAAAGTTGTGCAAGAGTGTGTTTGTAGGACAGAGTCAAATGACTCTGCTGATAAATCTGCATGGCCTCGTACAGAAACATGACTCTGCAGAGTTTCTAAACAAGTACAAAGACGTTTAGTTTTAGTTATGAGTAAAGCAAGACTGCGTTTCGTCACCACTTTTAGTTAGTGTGGAGATAGACTGGGTAATGGTAAACTATGACCAGAGGCCACACCACACATCTAGGCACAGAATTAACGGACTCATAGAAGATCTTGTCTTCACAGATGATTGACTTTTGAGTACAAATGTCGAGAGGAGACAGGAAAAGATAGATACACTGTCAACATATAGACAGACTATCAACACATAGGTCTGCAGATTAACACTTTGAAAACATAAATCATGAATTTCACAAAGTCACTGATATCAAACTGAGTGAATATATGTTACAGAAGGGAGAACATTGTACCTACTTAGGCATACAAATGGCACATGACGAAATCAACATGTGAAGCCTTCACTCAAATCGCTTTGGCCTCATTTGCCTTTAACCAATTATCAAATAAATGGATGTTGAAAACACTATACTCGAACCGGTCAACTAAAACACAATATAAGTATTAACATATGCACGTGAAAGCTGGACTTGACCAAAACTCTTAAAAATAGACTCAATACTTTGGAAAATAAATGTTTTCGAAAAGTGTTGAACATTGGTTGGAAAGAATTTATGAAAACAAACAATTAAATTAGAGACCAAAAAGTAATATACTATTTAACTAACACCATAATGGGAAGAAAAAATTGGTGTTCCTGGGACCTGTTCTTAGGTGGAAAAATTTAGAGCAATTATATGGACACCAAAGGACACCAGAGAGAGGAGCAATTCCGTAGAGAGTCTTTGCCAGACAATCACTAGAGAAAACACCTTAATACATAGACGAGCTTCGAGGCACATCAGACCAATCTACTGAGAGTATTTACTAAACTCATGTGACTGTCTAACGATGCATTGATTATACAAATTCATATGCAGGCATGTCTATGAAACATTGGCCAAACCTAAACTCGTGTGACTGTCTATTAAGCATTGCCCAGACCTAATCTCGTGTGACTGTCTATGAGCATTGACCAGACCTAAACCCATGTGACTGTTTATGAAGCATTGACCAGACCTAAACTCATGCAATTCTATTAAGCATTGACCAGACCTAACTCGTGTGACTGTTTATGAAGCATTGACCAGACCTAAACTCACGTGACTCTATTAAGCATTGACCAGACCTAACTTGTGTGACTGTCTATGAGCATTTACCAGATCTAAACTCGTTCACAGGTCTACGAAGCACGGACTAAACCTAAACTACTGAAAAAGATGAAATTACTCCTGAAGTGGGACATGCACGTTAGATATCAATAAAGGGTTCCTGTCATTTGACGAAGGGTTTATGCTATCTGCAATAACGAATCGACATCAGGACTAGGAAGATATACCCACTGCGGTTTAGTCATTTTCAGAAAGTGACGACAATGTGTGTAATGATGACTCCAGTAGCTCACTGGTTGTACACACTCGAATCCGTCATCTCAGTCGTCCGTCTCTGCTTGCCTGAGGTGTAATGCTTATATGATACAGTGAGTGTTCTGCTGGATGGCAGTAATGCTGTGTAACAGGTGATCATTGAATTCTAAAATATGGTCAATGGGGGCGTTGCAGAGCTTGCTTGTTATTTTTTAAAATTCTTCTCTCGTAAGTCCCGTGTAAAATGAACCATTCACTCTTGTATTTCAAAACATATAATTTCTAGAGCTTGCTTTAAAACCAAGATGGGTTTACATGCTGGGCAAGATGGGCAATCACACGCATTGAGAAGCCATCTATCCGAGAGTTGTTGAATGAATACAAAGGTTACTGACAGGGTTCTCAATCTACTGAAGGTTAAACCCGTGGTGTAAGGCTCGCCTCCCGCCAAAAATACAAAATTAACAACAGGCAATTTCTAAATTGTCCGACCAGGTGCACCGTTAATGGCTGTGGAGAGATTACCGTGGCCTTCCATCGACCAAGCGTGCTACGTCGATTGCTGTAAGCCCTTGTTATTGTTGAATTTTCATTACCCATCGCGCAGCTTTCATCGTGCCTTGTAGCCAGATCGTCATGTGTTGTAAGCGGGCTGTGGCGGTTGATCAGATTGAGTTCTCGCAATTCATTAGGTGGTCTGACAAGTAAATCGTATTTACATCTACAAGTTCTTCTTTCTGATCTCAGTGAAAATGAGTCTTTCTCTATTTTATTTGTTATCCAACTTGAGGTATTATTTCTAGACTTTTCTTTCCAACCGACACTAATAGTTTGCTATGCAAGGACACAACAGGAATCGTTTTCAATTTAAAGGAAATACGTTCTCTTCAAACTATAAGAGAAACATAAGCGAAGCAAAGATGTACCAGAAGGTAGCAGAGATGAGCATAGGTATATTCTAGTGACACCTCTACGCAGTGAGGGTGGGATAACTTGTGCAGTTCAGGTGTCATGACCTTTTGTGCACGTGCATCAACACCGAGTGGCTGATGTAAAGTCCCTGAAGCAAGTAGCAGACCGAAACAGTGTCAAGCAGAGGAGAATATCCCAGACGTAATCCAATCCAGTATATTCATGGTACTCGCTGATCACGTGAGAAGTTCTTCTATTCTACTCACTCCTGCTGTCTTAATCTGGTTTTCAGCCCTGGCGGGGCGGTGACCGTGTCGGAGCTTTTGATCTGTGATCAAAGGTAGCGACGGGAGGGCCGACATGGGTCCACGCATGACTGACGAGCGGCTTGATGGATGCGGACACGCGTAAAGAGGCACGTGCATGGAGCCAGGCATTTGAAGATGGCAGTCTTTCATACAGGGCAGCCATCGTGTCCTGGCCAACAGAATCAAATCATCATCATGCCTGGCGGTCACATGCTGTGTTGCCAGGAACGCTTTTGTCATGTGACTGGAGGGAACACGTCCCGCACGCGACACGGTAAAGAAAACGCCAGTACTGAAAACTTTACTGAATTCCCACCGGAAGTGGAGACGGTGAGATCTTCTTTGTTTCACCTGCCCGGAGAACAGGAGCCCACGCGCACCTTTGTAGAAACTGGCCCAACAATGGCTGCCGTCTTCAGGACCTCAATTCCAGTCTGGTAATTGTCACAACACTCCGGTATTTAGCTCTTCACAATGGACGTAATTCGCGGCAGTGTTTCGCGTTTTGCCAGGTAAATGTTTATAATCACAGCCTAGTCGACTGTGAGTGGCCATTGTTAGCGACATTGGACGCAAACCGTGTGGGATTATATTCGAGTCTATCTGTAGACTGACATGCGCATTGCATAAATAGGCCTACCTGTCAGAACCACGTTCTCTTCCCGTTTTGACTGTTTTCTGTCTTTTCCTTTTCCATCTTTCTCTCGCTCTCTCTCTATCTCTCTCTCTCTTTCTATGATTAACTAATTTCGTCCTCTCCGTCCTAGAGTGACATCACGTCGACTGTTTTCCTTATTATCCTTCTCTACTTCTCCCTCTCTCACTTTATCTCTTTATTCATCGCTCACCATCTATGTCCAAGACTACCATCTACCATCTTGTTGACTCCTTCTAACCCCACCTCTCTCTCTCTCTCTCTCTCTCTCTCTCTCTCTCTCTCTCACTTTCACTTTACCTCTATGTTTTTGCCTTGTCATCTCTGTCCCAGAATGCCACCAGAACAACAATTCCATATTTTTACTCACTCTATCCTCTCTAACTAATTGTTTATCGTTTAATCCTAGTATTGCCATCTGTTTCCTAGAATGCCGTTAGAAATAGAGATGCACTGAATATGGATTTCTACTATTCTAAACCGAATAAGAATGGAGCTATGAACTATTCTTTTTTTGTTTGTTGGTAAAGGTTTGCCTTTCTGTAATCTACTGGCGGAGGTACGCACCTTTCAAACCTGGACCGTAGTCTTTTGCGAGATATGAGAAAGCATTAACAAGTGCTTGGGTGAATGTGGTCGTCTGTATGTACAAATGCTAGTTAGGACGATCACAGGGGTCAACCTAACCGAAGGGCAATGGAAAGGAGTCAATCTGAGGGCACGTGTTTGAGTTGTTTACGAGTGTTGTTGTTGTATCTTCTTAACTATTTGACCAGAAACAGCTCGATACAAATACAATTAGCGAGTGTGCACTTGGCGAATTATATCGTATTCCATACGCCTACCGATATTTCCTATAATTATTAAGTAATTATAAGAATGTAAAATAAGAAATGTTCGAGAAGACGAGAACATTGAACGTTTCGATCCATTTACGATTGGCGGGTACGAGATTCCAGAGTTGCGATACGCAGATAACACAGAACATCAAGAAGCGCAGAAGGGCTAGAGCAGCTAATTTCAGCAGTAAATGGACATAGTAAAGATCAAAATCTGTTCATAAACATAAATAAAACAAAAATTATGACCACCGACAAAACACAATGTCAACATAAATTTACAGTGGACGGTGATCAGGTCACACATTTTGAATATCTGGGCTCCAGAATTAATAAAAATGGGGACTGCTCGAAAGAAATCAGAAGACAACTAGCCATGTCAACGCAGAGGCTAAACAGCCTGAATAAATTATGGCAGAGCACCAACAAAATGATAAAAAAAGTTTTGAGAGCCTGTGTTTTTCCTGTGGCAGCTTATGGCAGCAAATCATGGACGATTACCAAAACTTCCAGACAAAGAATCGAATCATTCAAGTCAAAATGTTACAGAAAGATTACCCGTATACGCTGGACAGAGAAAAAGACAAATGTAGACATTCGGCAAGAGTTGAATATAGAGGAGAACTGATTTATCAATTTCATTTTGGCTAAAAAATGGAAATACTTTGGTAACATCAAGACACACATCGGTCTTGAGAGAACGGTGGTGGAAGGTATGGTGCCAGGCAAAAGCGGCAGGGGTAGACCAAGAAAACGATGGCGCCAACATATCCAGGAATGCCTGGGTAGGACTGTGACGGAGGCTGGAGTTTTTGTAAGGGAACGAGTTTCTTTCAGACAGACTGTGATGGGAGCGACGTTCTATAAAGGGAACGAGTTTCTTTCAGACAGACTGTGATGGGAGCGACGTTCTATAAAGGGAACGAGTATCTTTCAGACAGACTGTGATGGGAGCGACGTTCTATAAAGGGAACGAGTTTCTTTCAGACAGACTGTGATGGGAGCGACGTTCTACAAAGGGAACGAGTTTCTTTCAGACAGACTGTGATGGGAGCGACGTTCTATAAAGGGAACGGTTTCTTTCAGACAGACCGTGATGGGAGCGACGTTCTATAAAGGACATGCTACATGAGGATGATTAAGTAATCATCAAACACATATGAAGGTTGAACATGTTTCATTGTTACATTGGTGGGACACATAGCTGATAACTACTTCATGATACTAAGCACAAATCACTGATCGGTTTTGTTAAATGCAGTACAAACATCTTTGCTGCGGGAAATATGCATTCTCTTTTAGAAATACGGGTACTCAGTACTCACTGTTTAAAGAAGGGGTATGTTGATTGAAAGTGCACTACGGACAGTGACGAACATACGTTTACTCAAGACGCTTGTTGAAGGCGCGTGTGTTTTTAAGATAACGAGTCACTATAAAGTATAGTAAAGCATCAATGCACAATTGAAACGAATACAATAGTAACAATGCGAGGACTACTACAAATACAGATACATACACTCTATTAGCTTAGCTGCCAACCCGTGAATCTTGTCAGGTGATGCGACCCTGGACACAATAAAGTACATGTACACATGGCAAGCAGACGTGCATCAAGTTTATACCCAATAGAAACTGACAATGATTATTCCGATCTTTATGATATTCGAAGACAATTGCGGGCACTGTTTAATTGACTACGTTAAGTTCATTAAATGCATCGAATATTTAGTGCATGCCTAGATAGAACAATTCGTTTCCTTCTTTCCTACTTTCTCTCTGTGGCTCTCCTCTCCTCTGCCGCTGTCTCTCTCTCTCTCTCTCTTTCTCTCTCTCTCTCTCTCTCTCTCTCTCTCTCTCTTTCAGTCACCTTGTCTTTATCTCTTTCCTAGAGTAGTGTGAAGACTACACAGTTGTGTGGGGCTTCAATGGCTTCAAGTTTAATGCAATTGTTGTAACAATATTCAGAATTTAAAGATGGACACACCCTATTCCCGACCTTCCATTCTGTAATTTATTTATGTTAAGTATTTAGGCTATCAATTATCATCAGCGATAGAATAAAACAACTGTTTTTTCAAGCCATCAATCAAAACTATGTCAGCTCCCTGTGGAACCAAGATCTTAAACAAATCCATGTCAAATCATCAAACGTTGACCTGACTATATATGTTGATGCCTGCGTGGCTTGAAGCTCCTACGTGATCAAATAGCCAGCCTCATACTCAAGCCTTATTAGTTCCCTCATTCAGGTTGAAGTGTTACTGTTCGCTGCTACCCTTCTAGGGTCCCGGTAATATTCGGGCTGAACTTTAGGACAATGGCAGCCTGAAATTTTCACTGTTTAAGACAAATTGATGCCTAAACCACTTCTGTAAAAGCAGGAAAATATCTTCCGTGCAGCCTTCCTAAAGAAGGCCAAATACAATTGTGGAGCTATGCTTCGGTTGGAATAAATAAGGTGCAAACACAAAAACAACCTGGAAGGTCCAACAGATATTACAAGGAAAAGGGGAAGTAGATACCATTATAAAACATGTGAAATCAGACAAAGCTTAGATCCAGGTCCAGATAACATCACACATCAAACTTTCAGGCACCGCAGCACTTGACATGGAAGATGTCACAATAATCTTAATCATTATCGATAAGATAGGATTTCGGCAGATGTCCTGTCATGTGACCTTTTATTCCAGAATGTTGTCTCCTCCACAGCAGCCCTCAACACATCTCGATTTATATTAAAACGACACGCTCTTGACACGGACATCTTCAAACTTTTAGCAATGTCCTTGTACCATCTTCTTCTGGGACGACTGTTTCCCCTTTTCTCCCGCACTGCGCTTTCCACTATCTGCCTTTCCAAGCTATTGTGTTTTTTCTTATGCTGGAAGTAACCTAACTTCTTTCTTGTGATGTTTTTTCTAAGTCAATCCTTGTCTATACCTAGCTTTTGCAACATTTCTCCATTTGATTTCTTCTCCGTGGAAGCTATTTTCAGTATCGTTCTATAACACTTAATTTCATTAGATGATATCTATTTTGCAATGGTTTTATTTAATTTCCATGTCTCGCATTCATAGGGAAAACATGTGTCTCTATAAATTGGACCTTCTCCTTCGTTCTGATGCCCTGCCACACATTGTTTATCTGCATTAGTTTGATTGTAACAATTGCAAATGTTGAGTAGATTTCTCCGGAACATTTCCCAGAGATTCAGATCATGGATCTAAATTCTCAAATTCTTTCACATATTATATTTCTACATTACCGATGGAAATGACTGATTTGTTCACTACTTTGTCTATTGTTATAATTTTAATTTTTTTGGGTGTTAAAAATCCAGATCCTTGGCGCAGTTGCGTTTTTTTGGTTGACTCAATTAGCTTTTTCAGCACAGCTTGTGTGGCCGATAGGAGGACCGTGTCGTCCGCATTTTCTGATTTCTGGAATCAATCCTCCCATGCTGAATACGGCATACAGTGCCCGCTGTAGTTCATCTTTGACGTTCCTTGTGATGTTCTCGGAGTAAATGTTGAAGTAATAGGTTGATGATAACGTTCTACTAATACTTCACTGATCAGCAATCTGACAAGACATAAGAGTTCAAAGTGTTAAGTGTATTGGGCAATAAACGTTACGAAATAACAATAAACAACATTATTTGGAATAAATACATGCAAAAAGCTGAATTATAGAAAAAAGCTATGGATTTATACGAGTTAAAGAGATGCCAGCGCAATATATATATATTAGTTGTCAATCCATTTACCTTCATGAGTGTCTCGGATTGCTCATGTCGACGTTCTTCGACCAAGCGTGTGGCATTGGCAGTTGTAAGCCTGAATGGTTTTCTCTTACAGAGACTTACTCTGCATCATCTATGAATCTTAATCGTCCGTGAGGTCGCCCTGGTGCCCTGTAGCCAGCTCGTTTTCTTTATAAGACGCAGTCGGAGTCGGCTCAGTTCCATTCTCACGAAATGACGGAACCAATGTATTTTCCGTCCTGAAATGTACTCCAAACAAGGTATAGATAGTTCCCGCCATATCGCTAATGTCCTCATTTCGTATTCTATCTTTCCTGGTGAAACCCGTGACCTTTCTTTAGACATTTCATTTGATAAGTCGTTATTTTTCTCTCTTGTGCATTAGATAAGTGTCAAAGTTTACCTCGTAGAGCAGAGTTGTTATAAATATACTGTTTATAAGCTTCTGTTTAGATGTCAATCTGATGTTCGTGTCAAAGAAGAGGCTATACGTGATGTCACAGCGAAAGCTTTCTTACATCGTTTTTCTGTCGCTATTCTGTCTTACCTTTTTATGTGAAAGTACTCCCAAGATTTTGTAACTCTTTGGCCTACTAAAGTTCGATACTCTATACACACACACACATACTTAGAATCTTGGTATTCAAATAGGCATGTTAATGTATGTTTGCTAGGTAGCCGAAAGCTATCGGCTATCCATATTATGTTTTTTTTTAAACTTCCTGCTGCTTGCTAGGCCTGGGGTAATGTACACATAATGTTATTAGATTTTGAACTATAATTTTGAATTGTGTTCGGACAGCGACTCACTCTTTTCGATATCTGACGGCCAAGATATTTTTAACGTGCTTGACACTGAACACATGAGATCACATGAGACCAAGAGATCAGAGCAATTTTTATCAGAAGATCCACATGAAAAAATTCCGGTCTCCACAGCGATTAGAACCCGTGACCTCCGGCACGCGAGGCGGACACCTTACAACGAGACCACTGAGCCCGCTTGTATAAAATTGAACATAGAGGAAAACTGGTTGATCAACTTTATTTTGGCCAGAAAATGTAAATGCTTTCGTCATATCAAGAGACACAACGGTCACGAGAGAACAGTGATGGGGAGTATGGTGCCAGGCAAAAGAAGCAGGGGTAGACCAAGAAGACGATGGCACCAAGATATCCAGGAATGCCTGGGTATGACTGTTGAGGGGGCTGGAGTTTTGGCTAGGGAAAGAGTTTCTTTCAGACAGACTGTTAGGGGAGCAACGATCTATAAAGGACATGCTACATGATGATGATGATATATATATATATATAAAGACGATTATAATATCTAGCGAAAGACATTTCGAGCTGAAATTTTCACAGTAAGTTATATGGTCAATTTGCAGATCAGTCCAATCTATGTCACGTCACGATATTATTCTTATTTTCGTTACAAGCTATGGACAGAAAGTTATTTATATTACTTACCGGCAAATGACCCAATTTGCTTGTCACGCGTGATATACCATGCGACACGGTCCATATGGAAACGCTTGGTGAATGGTTTCTATGCCTGCCTGCAGACGAGGAGGATCACTGATCACACATATTTTTTTAACACTGGCACGACTGTTCGAATTTACTGTCCAATTGTCTGTATTAAAAAAGTATCTCATTTCGAAGGACATAGAATATAATTTTAAGATCATGTGGAATTGTTTAATTTTTGAAATCAGAAGATTTTCCTGCAGTGTAGGGATGGGCGGTTATGATGTGAAAGAGATTAAACGTATGTTGATAATTCCATAGACAGCAAATAAGACTAATAACGTGATACACAGACATAAAAACTGCTTATATCAAAATTAGGACAAAGAAGTCATCCCATTTTCGGGCATGTCATGATGAGAGACGGGTTGGAACACACGGTGATAACGGGAAGAACTGCAAGGAAGAGGGGCAGAAGGAGACAGAGAGATAAAATACTGGACAGCCTGAAAGAATAACTAATAAACGACACGTTGAAACAGAAGGTGGAAATTCATGATCATAGCACCAACCGGCAGGCCACATGATGATGATACTGACAGATTAAATGGGGGTTGAGTGAGGGGAGATAAGAAATGTACGTACTTGAGGCCACAATCTTAAAGGGACCACACAAAGTGGAACATGTTTTCATTACAATAATTCCGCTAATTCCATCCGAACTGAAAATACACGAGCTTACAGTGTCCGATGGTCCGGCTTCTGGGTGAGAGGTCGTTCGAGCGGAAAAGGAATAGACGACCAAAAGCGATTTATCAGCTATATGGGTTGACGACGACAGAAGCAGCCGGCACCAACCAAGATACAACTGGACTGATAACTATCTGACGGAACTATCTAGCTAACTAACTATCTTACTAACTAGCGGAATGAAATGTATAATGATTTCAATAACTATCTGACGGAACTATCATAACTAGCTAACTAACTATCTTACTAACTAGCGGAATGAAATGTATAATGATTACAATAACTATCCACATAATTTGACAGCTTTATCTGTGAAATTATAAATGAATTGACCAAATTTGACAGGAACAAATTAAACGAAAGTTATAATAAATAGAAGTCTGTGGCAAAAAGCTGCAGTTAGGGTGAATAGGTAATAGAGAAAAAAGACAAACATGTGTCCTTAATACCTTTTCTTTTTAAACGGTGTTTGATCAATATTCCTACGGTTCGAAGGATTGATTTATCGTGTTGAAGAAAAAATGCAGCCTCTTCCTGCAGTTACAGCGGAGTGTGAGAGCAAGATCATTATTTCACTTTTCAATTGAAAAAAACATACCTTACCAGGGTTTAAATTGCGCACTCACTTGGTCAAGACCAGTTTGCAAACTACTCTGCTATCCGCTTGATTTATCTCAACTCTTTATATCTAAACATTGAAACTGTGACAAGGAGTTTAATGAGAGTGAAATAGTGAGATATCGATTTGGATTGACGTATAAGTGCACAATAATAATAAGACATTTCCAACATACTCGTACGTAGATGACACGAAGAGTAGAGCTACAATAGAAATGATCTAAAATGGCAGTCGATATCGATTCATGACACAGGAAATAAAAAATGCCCAAACGCCGGATCGCTAGCACAATCACCAATGTTACATAATGGTTAAATATGTAAACGAACACGTGTTTAGTACGAACAAAGACACAAAACTGTGCAGATCTAAAATGTCAAGCAATATGTTTTAACAAGAAAAGTAGTTTGCGTAGTAGCCGGCGTCGGCACAAGAAGAAACAAACTGAACGAGACAATACATCACGTAAAGGGTCAGGTAAAATACTTTGATCAAGACCTTACCTCACATCAGGGTCAGGTGAAACATAATGGCCAAGACCTTACCTCACATCAGGGTCAGATGAAACATAATGGCCAAGACCTTACCTCACATCAGGGTCAGATGAAACATAATGGCCAAGACCTTACCTCACATCAGGGTCAGATGAAACATAATGGCCAAGACCTTACCTCACATCAGGGTCAGATGAAACATAATGGCCAAGACCTTACCTCACATCAGGGTCAGATGAAACATAATGGCCAAGACCTTACCTCACATCAGGGTCAGATGAAACATAATGGCCAAGACCTTACCTCACATCAGGGTCAGATGAAACATAATGGCCAAGACCTTACCTCACATCAGGGTCAGATGAAACATAATGGCCAAGACCTTACCTCACATCAGGGTCAGATGAAACATAATGGCCAAGACCTTACCTCACATCAGGGTCAGATGAAACATAATGGCCAAGACCTTACCTCACATCAGGATGAGGTGATAACATTGACCAATGCCGTACCTACGGTCCACCGGAGCATTTGCAAGAAGATTGTTTTAGCCGAGTGTGAATCTCCACCCCCAGACACGCCAACCTCCCTCCTCTCCCGGAATGGTTCGCCTAAAAAGAATGATTCGACTGCACTGCAGCCAGAATGGACAGAGACCCACCTTCAAAACGCAAGGGGATATAAGAAGACCAACATAACAAGAACAACAATATGAATAGCAATAGAGAATTCGTTGTGACAACCTCAACCAGAACAGCGATCTAGAATAGCAATAGAGAATTCGTTGTGACAACCTGAACCAGAACAGCGATCTAGAATATATTGTGACAACAAAAAACAGAGATATGAATATGTTGTGACAACAGCAACAGGAACAGTGTTAAAGAATATATTGTGATAACAGGATCATCGATTGAGATTATATTGTGACACCTACAACACGAGCATCGATTGAGAATATATCGTGACAATAGCAATAGGAACAGCGATTGAGAATATATTGTGAGAGGAACAACAGATATAGAGAATATAATGTAACAGCGATAGCGATTGTATTGTGTTAACAACAAAAAGACCAGCGATTTAGAACACATTGTGATCTCCGGCAAAGTTATTCGACGGTAATAATATAGGTAATACAAATAGAAGATGGACATCCAACTAACAAAACACGTGGCAGAAAGCCATCAACAAAACAAATATTAAAACACCAAAAACTATGAAAATTGTGAAGAAAAGGATCGACCAGTGCCCAGGACGCTTAACAAAGTCTGGGATGAAACATCGTTCTGTAAGTGAAGTTCATTTCCACACAATTCGTCTCTAAGGTGTGCTTAGGCTGACTGAAAACACACACCTGCCCTGTCAAGGAGTTGTCTTGCCACTGTTGCCCACTTCTCCATACGGTTTTTGAATACAGTGAGCAAGACCACACCTGCATTTCCGACAATGAACAGTCGTTCGCGTCTTCGGTCCATTAGCAGTCAGCTTCCAATATTTGGTAGACGAGTAATTGCATAGCCACAAACTTAATGTTCAGTTTGTTAAAAATGTAAATATGGAATCGACACAGCTATCTTGATTATTTTGTAATAGTACGATATGAGTTTTCTGAGACTTATATAAGACTTATAGAGAAATATTTGAATAGTGCAAGTTATGTCGACTGATTAGAGAAGGAATGTCAGGAATGAGAGATGATGTATGTAGGCAAATTGGTACAATAATTACAAAACGTGGATTATGTAAACACAGAATTAAAGAAAGAAATAAAAGCTATTGTCAGTGTCGGGCGCAAAATACTGATAAAGACCCCTACTTGACGTCTGCGTCCTGCATTTGGAAGCAGTTTGTGTTCTACTGGTGCACAGGTAAGGACAACCAGGTGGGATCGACATTGTGATTCTCGTAGTGTGAGACTGCTGGGAAGGCGTGTATTTCTGTACATGGAGGAGGACTCAGGTCAGCATGCTTCAGTACATCACGTGACCTAAGAACAGTAACTGTAAACCTCTTACGTCAGAATACGATTAAACCGTGGGTTCTGTAAGTAGGGGAGTAGTAAGAATAAGTTAAACCCTCAATTATGTAAGTAAAGATGTAAGAGTCAATTAAACTGGGGATTATGTAGGCAGAGGCGTAAAAATAAGTTAAACCGTTGATGATGTAAGTGTAGATGTAAGAATAAGTTTAACCATTGATGATATATGTAGATATGTCAAAATAAATCAAATAATTGATTTTGTAAGCAGAGAAGTCAGAATAAATCAAATAGGTGATTATGTAAGCAATGAAGTCAGACTACAAATAAATCTCAGCTTGTGTTAGCTTCTTAGTGACAGCAATAAATAGCATCTCCTTCCCAGAATGTCGCTCTAACACCTGCAAATCTTGTTTTGGATGTTTTAAGTTTATTTGCAGATAGGTTGCCATTGCTTTTCGTACGTGGAAAAGCGATCATAACAAGAAAATCCCTCATTCTGTCAAAGTGGGCACTTCGGGTTTCGTACCTAGTGTGTTGTGTTTGTGAAACGGACGTTTGGCTTGGCTTAGCTTCGTTCGTTCTCAATCTCACGATAACAAGCCCTAAAATGGCTTTAGCAGAATGTAGTCCAGAGAACGGAATGCGCTGTGTCGTAGTTTGCAGCTTGACTGCGATATTTGCACCTTTCGGTCCAACACATCCGACTTCAGGAAACATTTTTTGAGTACGGGGTAAGCATTCCCTCTTCGATCCCTTCTCCTTAGCCAGTCTGCCCTGCTGCAGCCTTGTTATCCAGGATCACCTCGTGGAGGTGTAGAAGAGTCTTGGCAGCTCTGGTTCGCTGGCCCTGACGCTTGCAGTTAGCTATAGGTCGCTGACCACTGCAGCTCATGTGCTGCTCAGCATCTTGATCCCAAATGGACGTTTCATCCACAGACCTCCCGAAATAGGAACAAAAATATGCTGTTGGGCTAGGTAAACTTTTCAGAGAAAGAAAAGTGAACATATTGTGGATTATGTAAGCCTTTAAAACCTTTCGACTACCCCAGCAATGGGAAAAATGTCGTATGACAGTTTTTATTTTGGTTTTATTTTTTTATTTATGTGAGGTCTATTTAACAATATGGATCCGAATCAACTGAAATATGCAAACTTTTTACAGATACAAGAATCAGAATCATTTGAGAATTTGAAAATTACTAACATTTTCCAGCGAACGATTATTGAGAACAAACTATGAGTAATATAAGCATCGCAACAGATGGATTTAAGGGATAACTGAGTGAATTATGGTTGTATTATTTTCTGTATAATAATGTAATTATATGTAACCGTGACAGCGCAGTGATTAGTGCATTGACTGTTCAGCCGGTAGATCTAGCTTCAATTCCAAATTTATCCGTAATTTATTTTCAATCACAAGCAGAAAAACGGTCCATCCAGTAAAATCAATTTTGTTACCAGAGCAAGTTTGGAAAGTAAAGAATTTCGGCGTGATGTTGACCACATTACCTCTAGTGTACTGATGGTTAAGAAAATGTGGTCCTAACACCATATTCCCAACATATCACACAGAGTGTTAACTGGGTCTTTACTTGACTTGGTTACAGTAACTTAACAATACTTAGACAACAAGTAGCACGTTCTATTTACAGCATTTAGACAAGATGTCAAGTTCGATTAACAAAATTTAGACAAGATATCAAGTTCGATTAACAAAATGTAGACTATACTATGAACCATTGTTATGCCATAAATGACAGAGTTAATTAAATCTTTAGTAAAATAAGAGATCGCATTCCTAGATTATCTCGTAATATAAAATGTGGTCTATGGCAGTCAAATTGTAGCTTCTAGGCATTTAAGAATGGAGCCATTTCAGAATTCCAAATACGCGGTAGTAAGCAACTAATGAGTGTTGTAGAAAGGGCTAGTAACTTCAAACGGTAACATGAATGTCTTCGGAAAATTTACTGCCAGAGAGCACAAAGTGCTCTGGTGCAGTTTCATGACAAGGGTAAACTGCAGTAGTAGCATTATGCTTCTAAATGGATTAATCGGACATATAAGAATATGACAAACATGACATTATCAAAGATTGTATCAGGTTAGTTAAATATAGCCGCATTGTCTTTATAGTGTGGATATCAAGATTAGTAAATGTTTGTAGGGAAATCTTAGTAGTTCACATGTGCATCATTACGTTGTTGGAAGGAATACAGAGAGTTTTTCCATAGGAAAACAGATAACACTCTTGAAAGGAATACAGATAATGCTGCAATTTGAAAACATATCACACTTTTGGAAGGATTATAGATAATGTGGCTATTGGAAAACCGATTTTGGAAGGAATATAGATAATGTCGCAATTGGAAAACAGATTTTGAAAGGAATATAGATAATGTCACAATTGGGGAAAAACAGATGTTGGAAGGGATACAGAGAATACTGAAACTGGAAAACAGATCCTACTGTTTAATACTGCAGTGGAAAAACATATCAGACTGTTTAAAGGAATACAGATAATGCTGCAATTGAAAAGCAGATAACACTGTTTTAGAGGAATACAGATGATGCTGGAACTGGATAACAGAAGAGCGGATAATCTGGATGTTGATGTTTACACCGTTAGATCTGTGCTACTCTGTTAGATTCAGCGGCAAGTTCGCCACCGAGCAGAGCTGTAAAAATAGGACAATTTCCTTGTAAGAGAATGGAGATCGATGCTGTCACTTCACGCCTAAACTTGCTGTTCCAGGTCTCTTTAACAGGCACAGTTATCGTATTGGACTCTTGGCCATTGCTTCTAAGTGGCTGTTCATTGTGATCTATAATGGGCGTATAGGTATGATATCTTCGGCAGCTAGTCCGGATCCACTATCCTGGTCAAGCCGGGTTCACGGCAGCAATGAGCGAGTTGTCATCCTCGCTTCAAAGACATCAATGGTGGGGACTGGTTATAGATAAGAGTAAAATTCTAGTTTATGTAAACGACCGTTTCTTCGATGTTTACATTGTAATTGATGAATTGTCAATGCACAGACTACACAATGTAGAATTCGATCGTTTGTCGATTAGTGAGGTGCAACTTAGTAGAGATAGTAGGAGTATGTATCGCCAACGGGCTACTGGAATTATCCTTATCCATACTTTTCGATATTTCGCAGGTAAAGTGAGTACACTGAGCATTGACGCGATGAATCCACCACCTCATCCTAGATGTGTTACTGAAACACGATATTGGACATGGCTCCCCAGACATGGATCCCCAGACATGACTCTCCAGACATGGCTCCCCAGAGATGGCTCCCCAAACATTGCTCCCAAGACATGTATCCCCAGAATGGCTCCACAAACATGACTCCTCAGACATGGCTCCCCAGACATTCCTCCATGTGATTTTTGGCTCTTTCCAAGATTGAAAGTGCCAACCAAAGGGACGAGTTTTCAGGACATTAGAAGGAATCGAGACACATGTGACGAAGCGTCTGATGGAGATATGACGTAGCGCCTTATGGGGATGTGACGTATCGACTGATGGGGATGTGACGACGCGCCTCATGGAGATGTGACGTGGCGACTGATCCGGTTGTGACGTAGCGATTGATGGAGATGTGACGTAGCGACTAATGGAGATGTAACGTAGTGACTAATGGAGACGTTACGACGCGCCTGATAGAGACGTTACGACGCGCCTGATTGAGATATATCTATTCTGTAATGACCTGGCGACCTGCTTCTGTTAGGAGCAGTGCGACAACTCAGAAATGGTGTAGAAATTGATATCAATCGGTCAGTAGTTTTCTTTTAGCCTAAGGTTGGATGCTTATCGAACAGCCCTTGTATGTGCGTGACTCAGTACAGTAAGGCATATTCTAACTAGAACATTGTGAGGCCCTATGTTGTTGCTTAACTACTTCTGAAGTTCGTTAGTCTAAGCTATTTATCATGTGTTTAATGACTTCTAAAGTTAGTTGTTTTTTGCTGTGAAGGAAGCCATTGCAACTCACCACAACGCTGTTTTTCAGGGCACTCAAAAGAGTAAAGTTACTCATTGTTGCATTCAACAGAAACAGCAACATCGCCACCATAATGGTTGATGTAACACAACCTGTTCCAGGTGCAATACCTTTTTCATGATTTGGTTGTGTAAACCTAATACCTTTTTTTATGAATTGGATGTGTAAACCTAATACCTTTTTCATGAATTGGATGTGTAAACCTAATACCGTTTTCATGAATTGGTTGTGTAAACCTAATACCTTTTTCATGAATTGGATGTATAGACCTAAGACATTTTTCATGAATTAGTTGTGTAAACCTAATACCTTTTTCATGAATTGGCTGTGTAAACTTAATACTTGTTAAATGAAATGCTGTATCCAAACACCTTTATAATATTTTATAAGTAGTGACATTTCGTATTAGGGTCTATACTTTTTTCCCTTCCCATTTGCTTGTGTGTTAAATTTGTGAATCAATGTTTATGTTTCTTTGTGATGCATAAAACTGTGACGTTGTACTTTTAAATAACTGATTGTATCTGAGTGTGTGGATGAGTGTGTGGATGAGTGTGTGGATGAGTGTGTGGATGAGTGTGTGGATGAGTGTGTGGATGAGTGTGTGGATGAGTGTGTGGATGAGTGTGTGTATTTGAGATTCTCTTCTTTCATTTAAGTTCTAGTGACACGACCGTTAGTCTGTCATACTTTGATTGATGACAGATCTAGAGTACAAGAGTTGATTCATTTTGTGCACGTTGTCATGTAGAACAAGAATACTATAAATAGCCCTGGGATAGTTCCATGTTCAGAGTTCTCAGAGCCATAAATTTAACTGCCAGAGGTGCCCTGGCAGCATCACGTGTTTCACAAGATAAATCGAGCGACACAAAATGGCGACTGGGGGACAGATACATAAAGGAGAGATTTTCTTTGCTAAGATTTGTTATTTTGTGTTATGATATATATTTTTAAGGAAAAATGTATTAAGGACATTGTTATTTTTTCTGTCATTTCTTTATTTAAATTGAGAAGGTTTTTATATTTAGTAACACGTTTGTATCAAATTTGGTGTCTCCCAACTTTGGGTAGGAAAAACCGGAAACTTAAAGCTTAAGAGCAAGGCCATAGTGTTCGATGAATGACGCGCCAGCACGCTCCAATATGGTGGCGAGACTTTAGCAACATAACTAAACAATAGCATGGACTTACTGCATTCTATGTACGGCGTCTACAGGTAATTCTTAGTGTTTCAATGACGGACAAAGTTACACACGCTGAGACGCATTCTCGAGGCGCCCCATCCCAAACATGTTCACTCTCATTGGTCAGCGAAGCTTATATGGCTTGGCCAAGTTCGCCGGATGGTAGACGGGGACATGCAAAACATTATTCTCTAGGGACTAGTGGATGTAGAAGCACAGTGTGCCGACCACAGCAGGACATGAAGGCACTGGCCATAGGTCTGACATCTTGGGAAGAACAATTGGCCGGTTTCAATGAAGATGTTCCCAGAAGTGCTACATCAGAATGAATGGGAAGAAGCTCTTGCAAAATGGAGAAGGGAGACAACAACGTAGCAAGGAGAAGGGGCACACAAATCTCAGCAGAGATCTACTACAGCATGGACAAGGGGATCCTATAATCAGTCTGGACTGAATGATGCTACTACTACTACAGGGACACAGTGATCCTATAATCAGTCTGGACTGAATGATGCTACTACTACTACAGGGACACAGTGATCCTATAATCAGTCTGGACTGAATGATGCTACTACTACTACAGCATGGACACGGGGATCCTATAATCAGTCTGGACTGAAATGATGCTACTACTACTACAGGGACACAGTGATCCTATAATCAGTCTGGACTGAATGATGCTGCTATTACTGCAGGGACGCAGTCATCCTGAAGTCAGTCATTACTGACGGTAGCTACTACTACTACTGCATGGACGCAGTAATCCTGAAGTCAGTCATTACTGACGGTAGCTACTACTACTACTGCAGGGACGCAGTCATCCTATAATCAGTCTGGACTGAATGATGCTACTACTACTGCATGGACACGGTGATCCTGTAATCAGTCTGGACTGAATGATGCTACTACTACTACAGGGACACAGTGATCCTATAATCGGTCATCACTGAATGATACTACTATTACTGCAGGGATGCAGTCATCCTGAAGTCAGTCATGACTGACGGTAGCTACTACTACTACTACTGCAGGGACGCAGTCATCCTGAAGTCAGTCATGACTGACGGTAGCTACTACTACTACTACTGCAGGGACGCAGTCATCCTGAAGTCAGTCATGACTGACGGTAGCTACTACTACTGCAGGGCTACTACTACTCCTATTACCACTACTGCAGGGGCGTAATCATTCTAGAATGGGTCATCACTGAAAGGAGACTACAAATGAGAGTGTGATAAATGTAATAGTTGTTATGTATAATTACCTTCTTGGAGAGATGACCTACGACAAATCCGTTACCTCTCATGATACTTTAAGCCACAGGTCAGAGATGAGTTTAGACGACATTTGTCTACCTAGACTAGAGCACGTATTGTACCCGAATGAACACCATGATTACAGTTTTACTGTACAGTTAGGGAGCCGCGTAGCGCAGTGGTTAGCGCTCTGGCTTCGCATCTGAGTGGTACTGGGTTCATTCCCCAGTTGAGGCGGTAATGTTTTTTTCAGACCGCAATGGCTCCCGGGTCGACCCAGCCTTAAATGGGTACCGGTTCAGTCCGGGAAGTAAAAGCGGCGAGGGAGAGGAGATGGCTACCGCCCTCATATAGCCGAGCCTTTGAAATGTGAGATCGCTAATACCTCACACCCCTACAGCAGTAATGCTATGGTATACTTTACTTTACTGTACAGTAGAGGCTATTTTATGGAAAATACTGGTACTTCAAGTTAAAAGTTCCTTTATTTCCAACTAATTTTTGTGTAATTCCACTTTTTCTTCTTTTTTTTCTTTCACTTTCCATTTAGCTTTCCTACAATCTTAGGAGGCATGTGTGCGATCTTATCACATCATTATGAAATCTTTGTCCTCTTCTGTTTGTCCACTGCCATTGTTTATGTCTTCCCCAAGGTATTTCTTGCCCCCTTCTGTATATTGGTTGTCTAGTACATCTCAATACTGTATCAGTTTCTGCTGCCAGGGTTGTACAATTCCGTAATGTTGAGCAGGCTAGTCGGTCTAGACACAGGACCACATTATTAGAGTTTGTGCATCAGAATACATGGCTACATTTTCAATATTTAACATGAATAAGTCTTATATGTTTTGCACTGAATGTGTTGATACGGAGAGAATCAAGTGGTTCAGCAACCTAATCAGAATACAACCTGACCAACTACCACTCTGCACCTATAACGCACAATGATCGGCATACCAAGAACTAGATGAATAAGAAATGTTGCGGATATTCTAGATCGTCATGACAACTACTTAAACGACACGTCTAGTCCTAGACAGAAAAGCACGGCATCCCACGCCATATCATAGCACAAGTGGATAAAATAAGACAAGACATCTTATGTGGACACAATAGTGCTGTGTAAATATGGAAAATAGTTGTGTGTTTTTTTTATGTCGCCTTTTTTATCTATTCCCCAAGGCGGTGTGCGTTACACTGTGGTTTTTATTTTGCGCCTGTCGGCCCAGTGCATCCGACTTCAGCATTCATTTTATGTGAGGGTCTGCTTCCTCCTGCATTTTCTAAGGGTTTGCTTCCCCGGGGTAACGGCCGGTGCTATGATGGGGATCGAACCCAGCACCTTTGGGTTGTGAGCCGTGTCACTTTACCACTAGCCCAAACCCGTCCCCGGAAAATAGTTTGACCTGAACTGCTTTGTTGAAAGTATGAAAACCTGAAGAGATAAACAATTGTGTGCGCCTTTCAGTGCGTGCCTTGGTCTCCAAATGTTGGTGCCAGAGTCAACTGCCAGCTGCTAGATTTCCCACTGAATAAGTTGTTTTTTTAATGTTTACTTAGTATATCAAGTAAAGGTAGTCCCGTAGCAGACATTGCTGTCGTGGATTAATTGTTTGAAACTTCGTTGCAGTAGGTCTTTTTCTGAGATTTGGTAACACTGCATCGTAGTCTTGCCTTACCAAACACGCCAGGTGCCAATATTTCTCGAACATATCGACATAGTAGAATTACAACTGTACTTTATCGCGAAGGGCAAGCAGTCTAACTCATGTGCCACTCAGGACCGCAGTAATTGGTTGCAGTAATTGACATGAGATTTTACCTTCAGCTCCAACTAATTACAGAGAGGGGAAGAATGTTGAGGGTTACAACATATGGCATACGGCAGGGCACAACAAATCCTGTGCCTGAGCTCGACATGGAGGCTATAAATGTTGCTCTGACGCCTAACATTTGAGCACTAGTGTTGTACATATTCGCATAATTTCCCTCAATTTTCTTTCATTTTTTGTCTGGTGCCTAGATCGTCAACAAATGTGTCACCCCCTGAAAGATATACGTTAAATAGAGGTCGATAGCACACATTGCACGTGCAGTTCTTCTATATTTTATCTATATAGTGCTATCGGAAATGCACAACTTACTCCTCTCTATAGGGTATGGGCGGGGGGGGGGGGGGGGGGAGGGGGAGTTAAGAGAGTTAATACTCTTATTGTTGTGTTTGGAAAGGCTATGCAGGGAATTCTAAACTGATATGACGTGCCTCAAAGAAATGAAGGATTTAATCCCATTTTCTCTCCTTTCGTTGTTTTCCTTCTTTTTAAGTGGACAACTCTATTCAGACTATTTTTCACAGTTATAATTTTGAAACAAGGATATATATTTTAAATGTGGTGTTTTCTTTTTTAAGTTGTCTCATTATCCACGATGACTCCACTGTGATACTTCACACACTTGTTTCCTTCTGAAATCACGTAAAAACCTGAAACGTGTAAGTGATTATGGAAATACAGAGAAATGAAATTGATGTGCCACGAAGTCAGTTTAGACCATATTCAAGTACCATATTCCCACAGTGAAAATGATTAGTCCTTATTATAACAACCATGCTTCAAACGGTTAACCCTCACATATATTACTACTGTGGAACAACCTGGACCGTGCTTACAGCACTTTCATATTAAGACTAAGTAGGATTTCAAGAAATGAGAATTCGAGTGTTAAAGCTACTCAGTCTTGGTAAAAAACTCAACATCTGTATTATTATAACATATTCGTTACCTTTCACACGCAGCATGATTGCCTTGTCGACTTCCAGATTCCACTTCACGAGTTTTATAAACAGCTTCGAGGGGATTACAAATGTTGGGGATTAGGTGAGGGCAATTTATGGGTTAAAGTAGTTCAATTTTGGAAATGGATTCAAGGTACGGATTATAATATATTCATTACTCTTGACACAGGGCATACGTGCTTTTGTTGACTCGTGTAAGCCACTTTACAAGTTTTATAAACAGCTTGTGCGGGATTTGAATGTTGTGAGGAGCACACCCAATACAATCCTTCGTGAATGTCAACGATCTAAGATGGGTAGCTATGACAGGTCATTAGAAAAATGAATGTCTTGTCAAGTTGTAGATGTGTCAGTAGGTCAGGACATAACAACAGGTAGTCTTATTAGCAATATTTGTGAAACGTCGTCAGGGTTACTACAGGAGATAGAGTTAAATGGGAATGTCACATCAAGAGATTGAGTTAAAGGGGAATTTCACATCAAGAGATTGAGTTAAATGGGAATGTTACTACAAGAGATTGAGTTAAATGGGAATGTTACATCAAGAGATTGAGTTAAATGGGAATGTCACATCAAGAGATTGAGTTAAATGGGAATGTCACATCAAGAGATTGAGTTAAATGGGAATGTCACATCAAGAGATTGAGTTAAATGGGAATGTTACTACAAGAGATTGAGTTAAATTGGAATGTTACTACAAGAGATTGAGTTAAATGGGAATGTTACTACAAGAGATTGAGTTAAATAGGAATGTCACATCAAGAGATTGAGTTAAATTGGAAAGTTACTACAAGAGATTGAGCTAAATGGGAATGTTACTACAAGAGATTTAGTTAAAGTGGAATGTTACTACAAGAGATTGAGTTAAATGAGAATCTTACATCAAGAGATTGAGTTAAATTGGAATGTTACTACAAGAGATTTAGTTAAAATGGAATGTTACTACAAGAGATTGAGTTAAATGAGAATGTTACTATAAGAGATTGCTAGAAGTGGGTGAGTTATAACAAGATATGAAGCTAGAAATGGGAAGGTTGCTACGAGAAATTTATGAAGGGCTTCACATTAAAACTTTAAAAGTAAGATAGAAATGAGAAAAACCAAGCCTGTGTAATGTAACTTTGTTAATATGGTTGCTAAGGATGTCAAGAGTGTCCTGCACGTTCCACCACGATGCACCCGGAGTCGATTGCAGTCGTTGACTGCCTCAAAAGAAAAATCGCCGATTGACTGTGAACGAAATTGCCGTACATCTTGACATCATTCAAGGATCTGTCCACCACATCATCGATGATGTGCTACAGTAACACAGCGTGCATGCAAGGTGGATGCCATGGTAGGTTACTCTAGAAATGAAACAACAGCGCATTCTTCAGACATCTGCACTTGCCTTGTGTTATTCCGTAGCTGAATACACTGCGCCAGTCTGGAAAAATTATGTCCATGCGAAAGTAGTTAATACAGCAATAAGTGAGGCTGTTCGGATAGAATCAGGGTGTCTAAAACCCACCCCCATTGATAAAAAGATACCCCATAATTGGCAAAGCACCACCCGAAATTCGAAGAAGCGTCGCAGTAGAAATCGAACAAGAAAAACAAGAGTACGACCAAAGGCACCCAATGTTTGAACATCAGGTACAGAGCACAAGACTCAAATCCAGACATAGCTTCCTAAAATCAACACAGCCAAAACAGACAAACCCTGAAAGCCGCGGTTTTGAAAGATGGTATGAATTAATGCAGGCCCCAGTGATTCACAAGGTGAGAGTCAAAGCATAATGAATCAGATGTGTCCGTAATCACACGTGGTAGCAGTGGTAGTTCAGTCGAATTATTAATCACGGATACACGCCGCATCAATTTCATCAATATCGCCTTGGATTACAGGCATAAGAACTCACCTACCTTAAAAGAATTGAAGGTCGTCTTCTCGACCGGGAAACTGATGATGACCATCTTTTACGACTGCGAGGATGTAGTCCACACTAACATTTTTGGAGCACCGCAAATACCGCCATCTTCGATCGATATGTGAAAAGTTTGCAGAAATGTCAAGCATGATTGCTGCATGTTCGTGTGGACAAGCACACAATTCTACAGCACGATAATGCTTGCCCATACACGAGTCAACAAACAGTGGCTGCATTGGAGCGTCTTAAGTGTGACGACATTTTACGGTAGCCATCGTACATCGCCGATCTGGCACCTTCTCGAAACTGAAGAAACACCTCTGATGGAGAGGTGCAAGCAGCTGTGCGTAGCTTGTTTCGGGAGAAGATGTCCGGATTTGTTCCCTTGTTGGAGTGCAACAACGTGTACGACGTTGCCGTTTGTGTGTGGACCAGGATGGTGACCAGGATGGTGACCACATTACCGTTTGTGTGTGGACCAGGATGGTGACCACATTACCATCTGTGTGTGGACCAGGATGGTGACCACATTGCCGTTTGTGTGTGGACCAGGATGGTGACCACATTGCCGTTTGTGTGTGGACTAGGATGGTGACTAGGATGGTGACCACATTGCCGTTTGTGTGTGGACCAGGATAGTGACCAGGATGGTGATTACTTAGAAACATAACGACACGTCACCTAAACGACATTCCAAGATTTAAGAAAATGTATAGCTCATGTGTAAATCTTGCACGTTCTTTAATTTTTATTCCCAAAGAAAAAACCTTTAAAATCGCTAAGGTATATTTTCAAAACTAACTTTCCTGATCGATTCGCACTGGACCTAGATTTTCTCTACCGTCGCAAACAATCATTGAAGCATTCACCCCAAAAGTGAACACCCAAGATGCACGACAAGCATTTTGCTCCAGTTTCTACTTTTGATAATATTATCGCCACGCCGTGCCTATTCTGACGTCACAGAATCAGAAAAGGAAGACGAAGTGCGGTTAGCAGTAAATAGTGCGTTCACAAAGAAATTCCTGACAAAAGAGGATGTGCAATTCTAACGTTGTTATAGCTCACCATTGTGGTGCTTTAGTTGTTAACTAACTCGGGAAGGGAACGTTGTAGAGAAGTGAACAAACGTTGCATTGATCTGACAGTTCCAGACAGAATGATCTGTGACAACTTCACGTCGCTATAGCTTACCGTAGCTGAGTTTTTAATAAGACGGGACATACACATGTATTTTCTGTTTTACAATATATATATATATATATTATAAACATTTGTCGATGTATTTTAGACTGTATTTATTGTGAATGTGTCTATGGTTGAGAGAGTGCAAAGCGAGAGAGAAAGAGAGAGAGAGAGAGAGAAGTGAGAGAGAAAGAAAAATACATAATTGTGACGGAAGGTAACTAACGAAGAGATAATACCAGATATTGTATATGAATAAGAACCTTTCAAGTATGAAAACATAGAGTGTGTGACATAGACAACAAGATGACAGAAAGAGTGACGTTAGAGTGTCATTGCTTGTGTCTGCGGAGATATACGCGTATTTATTTCTAGTTTTTAGGATGTAAGGATCAAAGCGAATATGCTATTAGAAAGTGTATTTGTGATATATGCATTCATTAATTGTGTGAAAGATTAGGACAAAATGAAAAAATCAAGGAAAGAGTGCTATTAAATATGCGCTTAAGTGCACGTATGCGTGATGTAAAAAGAATGTAAGAAAAAGTGAGTGCAAGAGATCAGAGAAAAGTGCTATGCACTTTGAGAGCCTTACAATGAGTGAGAGAAGAGATATGAAAGGTCGTGGTATAAAGATCGTGAGAAAATATCGCCAATTCTTCAAACACTGATCAATGGCGACGATAATGCGAAAATGCATGGGCCTTTGATGACCATATCCGGTGTTACCTGACACGCGGGCAGTAATGCTCACATGAACTGCTCACGGAAGCCTTGTACCGCCTCTAATGAGGAATGCCTGCAGCATGGGACATGGGATAAGGCAAAGAGTGTTGGAAATTCTAACCGGACCAGACTTCCTGGGTTATAAGAGCTAGGGATGACACTTTGCGAGAAACACGGCTACATGATAATAGCACGTGACAAGAGCTGTGGAAATGGATTTTAACATTAGTTGGAGATCTGATATCGTTCTTATAGTTATTCTTCTTCTTAAAGTTTCTTCTTCTTTCTTCTTCTTCTTCTTCTGTTTCTTCTTCTTCTTCTTCTTCTTTTTCTTCTTCCTCTTTTTTTCTTGTAATACTCCGTCGATACGAACTAGCTTGTCACTGGTTTTTCCTGTAGCAAATATGAGAAAAATGTTACTAGAGCTCTTAACCAGACCCAAAAAGATGTCCCAGACTAAACAGGTGTTTCTTATGACAGCATGCGCAAACTTTGAATTGGAGATTCTTCTACTTTAGGAGATTAACTTTAATTAAATTGACAGCGTGTGTCCAATTCTGCTACAAAATATCTTCATAAGAAGCATTAATTTAAACACGATTTTAATATACACAATGGACACACGAAGTTAGTATCAATGTTGCCAAACCTCCAAGACGTGATAGTTCTTGCTGTTGTTGAATGCCTACAATGAGTAGGATTACTCGTTTGTGCGTCCTAAAAAAGGACGTTAAGTGGCGGGTTGTCGTATCTTTCCTCCCATCCCAAGCGTGCTGATGAAGGTAGACCATGGTCATCCAGACCGTTGTGCTATGCTTGGCTGGATCTACGTGTAGCTCACTACTACGGGGATCATGTCGATCTCTCACCTTTTTTGCTAAGCTGTCATGAAAATAGCCCATTTTCGGAAAGGGCTACGAAGAAGCCAGTGTGAGGGTCTTGTTTAGTATGTTTTCCCTGAACCTGACTAACATTAGTGATTAGTATATTTTAACTGACCAGTCGTTAGTCTTCCTTCCCAAGAGGTGACGGGGGAAACTCCCTATAGTAAGACCTCATACAATGGCAGATTATCGGTTACTTCCACCGTCAAAGGGAAAGTGCAGGCTCTACACTGCTAAGCAGGCTAAATGTCAGCAAAGAAAATGCCAAATGCTGGACATCCAAGAGGTGCAGCGTCCCCATTTCTGGTAATCCTCAACATAAAATCTACATTCAAACTTACTACCAGCAGTAAGATATGAGTTTGACAGACAAACATAGAAATACACGGGACGACAACTTCTAAAGACTAACCAGAGATATTTAACGAACAAAACAGAATAAAGTAAAACTGCCTGACAGCATTCGCTGATCTGCTTGATAACATACCAGCACTCAAGTACTGCAGTGAGACAAGTCGGTTACAAAGTATCATATACACCAAAAGTATCATACATTTTAGTTGCTCAGCCTTAATCAGTGGCAATCGTCAGACAGTCCTCAGATAACAATAGACCTCAGTTTTATCTAAGCAATAAACTGACGATGAAAACTACAATCTGGCGAGAATAGCTACAATACTGATATCACTGCAAAAAAAAATATGAAAAACCACATCACGTGAGAGAAGCGGAGAAAGTACACGCAGTTACCAATAGTTCTATTGCAGGACAAGTTCTATTGAGATACACATAATCTCAGACTGATTACCGTGCTCATTAGAAATAGTTCAGCTGTTTCATGAAAGTGTATGAAGAACTAGAAGAAAAAGATTAACATAAGAAAACGAAGAAGAAGAAGAAGAAGAAGAAGAAGAAGAAGAAGAAGAAGAAGAAGAAGAAGAAGAAGAAGAAGAAGAAACGTATCCAGGATCTTGTGTCTAACAAATTATGAGAATAAAACAGCTAAATCAACTCTAATATTCTCACACCATTAAATGAGGAAGGAAACAGCACTCAAATGGACATAAACAATGATATTCATTCAATAGAGAGCTTGCGTGCTACATACACGTTGCTGTTTGGAGGGATCTTCTATTCTACAATTCTGTGGCTCAACGTCCAACTATTTCCTACGGCAGATGTCATCACCAGAGCACCCTCATATAAACCAAATCAAGTCTCCTGTTGCAAAAGGTGTGTTTGACCAAAAGAAGACACATCAATAACAAACATCATTATCATCTGAGCAATATTTCGTCTCACGTTTAGGTTCCATTATAAATAGCTGACCCGTGAGCATTTCTACGGGTTATATAGTATCCGACGAAGTGTGGTAGCATCTTCGCTTCTACCGGCAAAGGTACCGAGTTATGTCTCCGTTTTCGTCACGTTTTCGTCAAACCAACTGTAAATTGCTACCGGGCTTATTTATGGGGGAAAAATGCCAGAGAACGGGAACTGGCAAAATACCACCTTATCTCGCAAAATAGCTCTGTTCTGGCACACTAATGGTTGAATTCTGCATGGAAAATAACCTCTCCATTGCCAATTCCTTATTTAAACAACATCTGCGAAGACTATACACGTGGACCTACCCTGATGGCAACAGCAGAAATCAAATAGATTACATTCTGGTACAACAAAGATGGAGGTCAAATGTGCTGGCAACAGAAACGCTGGCAGGAGCGGACTGCGATACGGACCACGAATTACTCATTGCAGTTTTCAAGACAAGACTACGTAGGATCAACAAAGGTTGCCAGTAAATACGCTTCGATGTAACAGCAATACCTACTAAATACAACATCAAAGTTAAAAACAAATTTGAGACGTTGCTTGGGGTACATGAAGAGATGACATCTGAATAGTTGACATAGCATTTTAATCTCGACAGCTAACGAAATGATTCCCAGATGTCGCACAAGAAACAGAGCTGTATATCAGAAGAAACACAGAAACTCATTGAAGAAAGGAAGCAGTTAAAACAAATGGGAAGTCAGGGGTCCAATACAACATATAAAATCTCGACAGGTCTCGATCTTCCATAATGTCCCTACGAATTTGTTTTTCTGTCCTCTTTTACTGAATCATATTTCATGAGGACATAATGTCAGTCTAGAGCTCCATTGGTTTTTGTCTTATTGTGAGTCTCAGTTATCTTTCTCTCTCGTGCGCTCCCCTCTCTTTTTCCCATTCTCTCTCTCTCTCTGTCTCTCTCTGTCTCCCTCTCTCTCTCCCCCGTGTCATTGCTTCTAAGATTTACGTTTTTTTCACTAATCTCTCTTTCTCTCTTTCTCTCTCTCTTTCTCTCTCTCTCTTTCTCTCTCTCTCCCTCTTTCTCTCTCTCTCTCTCTCTCTCTCTATTTCTCTATCATTCTTTCTTCCTTCCTCATTCAATTTGTTTGGTTTTTTTCAGATTTCACCAGTAAAACGTATGAGAGAAGCGCATATAGAAATGATTGACCTGGATATTTGTCTAACAAAAGCACGAAAGTGTCCTCAAACATTGACAACTTGAAGCATAATAGCTTTGAAAGTCAGTGTACAAAACGTCGGGCGATTATGCCATGGAGAACCCTGGGGTGCTTAGGCAACGAGCGGTTGCCTGGATATAGGTTGTATTCCATGTAGGGCGTTTCCGCTTTCACTTGGCCAAACTCCACAATCCTCGGTAAAATGTCAACACTTATCAAGTGTTCTCTGGAAGCAAGCGTGAGTGGTCAACGCCACAGATCGATCACTATTCACAGCGTTCAGGTTTGCATGTCTGGATTGAAAAGATGGTGGAAGTTGGAAAGCATGAACTTTGAACAAGCTCACGTCGGCCCTGTCGAGTTTCGGTAAATAAAGTTTCAGCTAGATAATCAGGGCTCACGTGTTGAAACTGTTGTATATTTGTCCAACAAAGAGCATCACGTGTCCCTCCGTTCCTGACGTGAATTCAGATCTGGTACAATCCAGATGACAGATGTACCAGTACAGTCACGATTTTTAGTTTGGTAGATTGCACTCTTTATTTAGCACTCAGAGATTTACTTCTTTATTCAATCAACCAATCCCTTTCCGTCCTTTGGATGCAAAAGCCAGCCATAGAATGATTTCATCATTTGGCCTCTCGTTCATATTATCCTCGTTTTTTCCCGTTCTGTATCTTCATTCTTCATCACGGGGTTTCTCCTCGGGTGATCGATTGTAATATTCCTCTGTTTTTGCTTCTGTACTTAAATTACCACCGGCGTGGTACCCTGGATGAATTCATCAAAACCACTGTCACCTTCCAACCATGCAGGTTGTAAAAATCGACCAAAGAGTGGTGGGCTTAGAGTTAGCAACTTTATCATGTAGTAAAAATAATTCCGTTATATTTAGTCACTGCAAAGACTCGTTTACAAGGCTTCCTGTTACTGAGTTAGCTGCAGTGGTGGCCTTTGCTTTCCATTTGAGAGTAAAGGTAAATGATATTTAAATTATATCGCAGTATCTCTTGTCTATCCCTCTGTCTTTCAGTTCTATTCTGTTCTGTTTGGTAAAAAAAATCGACGTACTGCATTCTAGATAAACTTAAAGGTGCTCAGTCTCCCCTAGCAAATGGAAAGTGTTGTGCATATACCTGCTCCGTCCTATTAGGCAACCGTCCTTGCTCGATCGACGATTGATTTCATACAATTTCTGCAGTATGAGAATTACCTGTTCATCAACGTCAACACCAAAGATGATGTCATTGACAGACCTCAGAATATCATACTGTCCATATCCAAATTTCACACTATAAGTGCCTTTGTGGTGAGGACGTTAACGCCTTCATTGTCCTGAACCAATACATGTCTAGGACAGTGGATCCGCGCAATAATTGTGTCCAGTATATTAGTTGGTTGAACATGTTTAGGGCAGTAAATCCGCGTAATTTTTTTTTTTCGCGATCGCCTTATTTTTCTATTCCCCAAGGCGGTGTGCGTTGCACTGTGGTGTTTATTTTGCGCCTATCGGCTCAGTGCATCCGACTTCAGCACGCATTTTATGTAAGGGTCTGCTTCCTCCTGCATTTTCTAAGGGTTTGCTTCCCCGGGGTAACGGCCGGTGCTGTGATGGGGATCGAACCCAGCACCTTCGGGTCGTGAGCCGTGCCACTTAACCACTAGGCCACGCCGTCCCTTAATCCGCGTAATAATTGCCATAATTGTGTCCAGAATATTTGCTGGCTAAATATGTCTAGGGCTGTAATTCCGTGCAACAATTGTGTCCAGTATATTTGCTGGCTAAATATGTCTAGGGCTGTAATTCCGTGCAACAATTGTGTCCAGTATATTTATTGGCTTTAGTCCACGTTTAGGTTACATCAGTTGTTTCATGCATTCATTTTTCTTCGTTTCGTTTCGATATCAGTACTCGATGAATTCCGTTAGAAGTTATTTTCTCCTGTACTTGGTTTTTCCGTCTCTCAACTTCTCCAGCACATTCTCTATCCATCTTTCGGTGTCCTCAGTTTGTACTGTACTCGTATTTTCCACAGTTTGTACTGTACTCGTATTTTCCTCAGTTTGTACTGTACTCGTATTTTCCTCAGTTTGTTCTGTACTCGTATTTACCTCAGTTTGTACTGTACTCTTATTTTCCTCAGTTTATACTGTACTCGTATTTTCCTCAGTTTGTGTTGATATCTCTAACTTTTACTCAGTTTGCTCTCTTGTTTTCCACGTTTGTTAGTCTGTAGTTTGCCAATCCACGAGAATCACTCCTCCACTCCGTCCAATCATATTTAACAGTGATAATCATAGCAAAAGACCATACACACTGACCAATTATTAGTCACAAGCGTGTAGTACAAAACATCTAGAGGGACAAACATTTGCCCTCAGAAATATAAGATATGCCTTCTTGAGGTTTGCAGAGCAATCTTTGAGTGGTGCTTTATGTAATGATCATCCTGACCAGGTTGACAGCAGACGAACCAGAAAGAGTATCCTACCTGTGAAGCACACCTTTAATTGATCACGACAGGGGAGGTGAGGTGAACTAAGAAAGAGGCCTGCTTCGGTTACAATGTAATCGTCACTTACCTTCCGTGACGAACAGGCCTTGAAAACACCTGCACCATGCTAAACCAGGGCAGTGGGGCCCTATTTGGACATGTGGCCCACATACCGAGGACGCCCACTTCCATCAGTTCATAAAGTAAACCAGACATCAAGAATGAGACGTGGCACTCACTACCATAATCCCGCTCGCGTGGCCATCCACAGACCATCTGGGCAGGTCAAATTGGAAAGACATCTTCATCACTGCATGCAGCCTGAGAGTCAGCCACTCACCATGTCCATAGAACTTTGGCAAGACAAGCTCTTGTCGTCTGAACGTACTACCTACCTACCTACCTACCTACCTACCGGCTTACCCTATATACTAAAGACTGCCTACCTACCTGCCGGCCTACCCTATTAACTATAGACTACCTACCTGCCTGCCTGCCTGCCTACCCTATATAGACCTACCTACCTACCTGCTTACCCTATACACTATAGACTACTTACCTACCTGCCTATCTACCTGCCTGCCTGCTACCCTATATAATATAGACTACCTACCTACCTGCCTGCCTACCCTATATATTATAGACTACCTATCTACCTGCCTGCCTGTCTACCCTATATACTATAGACTACCTACCTACCTGCCTGCCTGCCTACCTTATAGACTACCTACCTACCTGCCTGTCTACCCTATATACTATAGACTACCTACCTACCTGCCTGCCTGCCTACCTTATATACTACCTACCTGCCTTCCTGCCTACCCTATATAGGCTACCTACCTGCCTGCCTGCCTACCCTATATAGACTACCTACTTACCTGCCTGCATACCTACCCTATATACTATAGACTACTTACCTGCCTGCCTGCCTACCCTGTATACTATAGACTACTTACCTGCCTGCCTGCCTACCCTATATACTATAGACTACTTACCTGCCTGCCTGCCTACCCTATATACTATAGACTACTTACCTGCCTGCCTGCCTACCCTATATACTATAGACTACTTACCTGCCTGCCTGCCTACCCTATATACTATAGACTACCTACCTACCTACCTGCCTGCCTGCCTACCCTATATACTATAGACTACCTACCTGCCTGCCTACCTACCCTATATACTATATACTACATACTTACCTACCTACCTGCCTACCCTATATACTATAGACTACCTACCTACCTGCCTGCCTACCCTATTTAGCCTACCTATCTACCTGCCTGCCTACTCTATACACTATAGACTATCTACCTACCTGCCTGTCTACTCTATATACTATAGACTACCTACCTGCCTACCTACAGTAATTGGTCAATACAATAAGGTACAGAAAAGTACAGCATGCTTTGACAGTGGTTGTAACCTCATGACTTTGTTGTTCTTGATACGGTTTGTTGTCACCCCCCGGCATGCATCTCCTAATTCACTTTTTGTGATAGGAATAATATTGAGGTTTTTCATATTGTATCTTTTTTGTTTGCTCCATACGGCCGGGAACAAGACAAAAAAGCACATGCTTCGAAATTCCATTTTTTAAATGCACATAAAGTACGATACCAAGAATCTCCACCTAAGAAGGGCACGCCTGATAATTTCGTTCGGTTGTAGGACAGTTGGAAAGGCCCGTAATCTGGAGCGTGAACTAGAATAACAGATTTCATCGAATAATAGGAAAAACTCCAGCACAGAAGAAAATATTTCCTAGTGCTAAAATATGAGAACACAGAAACCCATAGATATGTCTCAACTACAGAACTAGTAGAATCCTATATGAGCATAAGAGACTGTCAGAATAGTGTACATGAGGGCTCAGTGTGTGTTAATGGCGAGAATAGTACCACTACCACACATTTTGTCAGATGTGACTAACAGTTTGATCAAGTCTGTCTACGGCAGCAGACTCTCCAACTCGTGACGTTGCGCATCTCTCAAACAAAACAAAGACCACATGTCTGTTGAGTGCATGCACACTGTCTATGTTTGAAAGACAGCTCTAGAGACAATATCCCGTATTTACGGCACGAATAAAAGAGTGAATACTTAGTTCTCTAGGGAAACAGAAGAAGACGACGAAGACGAAGAAAAACGGAGAAGACAGCGAAGGACACAGTCAGTTAATTTACTTGTTTTCATATCGGAATTATGAATACAGAAGCGAACCAGGTAGGCTACGAGAGATGGATAAAGAAGTATATAGATAGAAAAGGGAGAGAAAGGCATTAGCTGGCGACAGAGGAGAGAGACATGGTAAGTGAGGCAACGGGAGAGAGACAGGGACGAGAAAGGAAGATATAGACATAATGGAGAGAGACACTGTCGAAGACAGAGCAATATAGACATAAGAAAAGAGACAACCGGAAAGAGGCAGAGGAAAGAGAGAGAGAGAGAGAAAGTTAGCGGAGGCTGAGACAGAAGAGAGTGACAAGGGAAGAAAAATAAGGGAAGAGAGAGGGAAATATAAACAGCATGAAGAGGAGCATAGTTAGATAAAACAGAGAGAAAGACAGAGGGAAAGGGGGAGGGGATAAAGACGGTAACAGAGGCAGACATAGGGAGACAAAGGGATGTACGGCCAGTGAGAAAGATACATTGAAAAATAGAGGCAGGGAGAGTAAGATGGAGGGAAAGATAGAGACAGAGAGAGAGAGAGACAGAGGGGAGAGATAGAAAGCAATAGAGACAGCGGTGAAGAGGCATAGAGAAATTGAGGGCGGGGCAGAAGAAGCTAAAGATTCAAAGAGAAGGCGGCAGTGTGAGAGAGATAGAGAGACAACGTAAAAGAAATAGAGAAACAGAGATAAAACAAATGCTGGGAAAGTAAAGTCAGTGGTATTGAAACAGCCCAGCACTCTGTAGCACGAGAAACAATAGCCACCATTAGAGGCATTAGTAACTTGTTCGCGCTAGCTCTACCCACGTAATAGCTCTCCATGAACGAGTTCTCCTGAACATCAATCAAATTATTGCCCATCTCTATTCTTCAATGGGATTTATAGGAAAATGTTTCTACAGAACAACACAGAATTCAGAGAGCAGAACAGAGAGCTCTCCAACAACGGAGAACGGAGATCAAAGTTGTCAGGTCCCCACGGCATGCCGGGCCACCATTTGTGGTAGACATGTTGGTGTGTGTAGTAGAGGGAAACTCTCAACAGTTTGATGTTTGTTATCGTGTGGAAATATTTATTCCTATTGTTTTTAAATCATTCCCCCATAGTTCTTATTCTCTTTCAGGTCGTTGCACCACTCATTTCATCATTTCTCTTTCTGTTCTTCCTTAATATCTTCTTTAATTTCTCTTTTCGCTATTCCGCTTATTATTGTGCCACAATGGCATGCATTTCTTAGATTATATATTTACCCTTTCCCGTTACGTGTAACACGCATTTTTCCAACTTGTTCTCTTTCTCTCTGTCTCTCGTTCTATCTCTCCCTCTCTTCTCTCTCTCTTTCATCATCATCGTGTTGTAACGTGGACTTTCTTAACTAGTTCTACATCATCACTATGTTCTACTCATTGTTCTAATCGCTTAAGAAAATGTCCTGGCTCACTCGTGACACGCAGGACAACGAATGTACACAGAATACTGAATGTCCTAAGTTCATACTCAATTGGACAATATCACGATTCTCAAAAACCGGGATACATTTCTCTAACATTTACGCATCTTTGAACTTTCAACAAAAAAGTAAATGGATGTTAAAGGTAAGCATGTCAAAGTATTAAAAAGTTCATAAACCAGAGAACAAATTGCACAAATCTAAACAAGCAACAAATATGAAGGACGGACCTTGAGAAATCATGGTTTCAGCTATCTTATTAAGATTCAAGACAACTCATGTCGTTAGAAACATGCAATCATCTTAAACGAGCGTTCTTCATACACCTTAGACGCTACAGAAGGCTAACACAATAGTCAGTTCGTGTAGGAATGAAGGTTTGGGGAAGGAATGGGGGAAGGGAAGAGGCGACACAGAGATGTCGTAGGGGTGGGGAAGAGGTGGAGAGATATTATTGTTTGGGAGTGTGAGGGATGGGAGGGGAGAGGTTGTAAACGGAAGTATTGCTGCGGCTCAGTTAGGGTAGATTACCCCCCTCCACTCCAGCCCCACCCAAAAAATGTATGAATATTTATAAAACTTTACATCTTGAGTAAAGCATATATTTGGAAACGACATCCAATAAGCTACTGATCTAACTTGTTTTTTTTTTAAATTTGAATGCCATCCTTTTTTCATGTGCATGTTTATGCCCCTCCCCCCCCCCCCCCCCCCCCCCGTTAAAGTAATTTTACTTAGCAACCATTGTTTGAACTGGGTTGCTACCACCCTAGATCAACTGCATTCTATAATTGTGGTTAAAAGAGCAAAATAATTATAATCTCAAACCTCCAGAAAGTTTGAAAAAAAAACTATTTCGGGGGAGATTACTCAAAAAATGTGAAATATAGTGTGCAGCAAATATATCGAGGTCTGGGTCAAATTTGTGAAATTTGACTCTCAATCTCAACTTGAAGGACTTTTATTCATGTGATATATGTATAGAGAATTATTATTTCCTAAGTTGTAAGTTTAAAACTAGTGACTATTTATTTCTTGTAAACAAAAAGGATCAAGAAGTCAAGTAGATCAATAAAACGAAAATGTCGTGTAAACAAACATACTAGCGCATCTGATAGTTTTGAAAAAATGAGAAACAGCCAGTTTTCGATAACGAGAATGCTTGCCCATTTGATTAGAAAATTAAAGCGAAGCAGCACTATCTGTCTAACAAATAGAGCAAGAGTCTTCACAGTGGATTTATCCTTAGTAATGTAAGTTTATTCATTGAGCCTATTTTTGAGGATCTTGCGAGTGAGCAAATGCTGCGGAAATGTATTTGTAGAAGACGAAGAACAACAACAATGAATGCTTGAATAGGCTTATTTGGGATCGTTGTTCGAAGGAGCATTACATTGAACATGAAACAGTTGAGGAGGCAGTAGGAAGTGATGGGACATATTGTAATGATGGTTCTTCATCCATACTTACATTATTTGAACATCTTGGTCTGCTCGGTGGTTATTTCACTGAAAGAAGATGTCACACCAAGGAAAATAGCTGCATAAAATCACCTGTGGTTAAATCTCCTGAACAACCCGGATGAGACGATAAAGATTCAGAGCCTCCAGTAAATGTTTCTTAGATAGCACATAAGCCAGAGAAAGATATTTGCACACTCATGGGGGACATTATCAGTCATTTGATGAGTGAAATTGAGAAGAAGAAAAAATATCACATTTTCCGAGATCTTTGTTTTTAATATGTTTATAAACTTCAAAACATAATATCTCTAACAATTATTGTTTAATTAGCATGAAATTTACCATAGCCACTCCTAGTCATATTACACAGGACATGTAGTCTAATAAATACTGTACGATGAAGATAACCTTATTTATTGTTTGCTATTATGATTCTGCAATTCGGTTCATTATTGCCTTTTCTGAATACTCAATATTGAAAAATTCACACATTCACAACTTTTCAATATAATTCTTCAATTCCAGTACATGCTTTAGAATTAACTTAAGAACATGTATTGGTCGATGAGTTATTATGTTTTTAAAATACGAGTTTAAGCTATTTTTATTATCAAGCGGCCATATTGGAACCTAATTTGCATAACATTAAAAAATGTCTTTACAAGTAATAATATTCAACCCCCTAGAGTTCACCTATGTAACTAAAATTAACCTTAATGCACAATGTTCAATGTTGGGGTCCTAGATGGGTCTTAGCCTTATGGGAGATAGAGAAATGTCAGACTATCTCGTAAAGGAAAAGCATTGAATACAATGGGTTGTCATACTTCGGAATAATCCAGATGGGGTTTGTACACATGTATAATACATATAGTTTGGGTTTGTATACATGTATAATACAAATACTTGGGGTCTGTACACATGTACACACAGGTGTGGTTTGTACTCTCAGACTTGGGACTTGCACACACATAAGTGTGACTTTTACTTGGCATAAGTGTGGCTTGTACACGCGGACTTCTGCAACCATCTTCATCTGCAAAAACAGTCGAGCTCTGCTGGAATAAATGATATCCCCTATGGGGTTCTTTTTAAATAAGAAGATTGAAATAACCGAAGAAAATAGCATATCAAATATATACAAATATACATTATTAGATCAATAGGATGGATGTGGTTCGTTTTTACTAGGAAAGTTGAGAATTATTGCTAAAAATGATGGTTTATGGCATTTTGACTTTGCTAGAAAGTGTGGCATGTACTAACCTAAATGATGTTTTGTAATTCTGCTGAAGCAAGAAAGTTCCAGTATCACTGACATTACCGCAATTTTCTTAAAATAAAGTTTGACAGTTACTGACATAATTCAGTTCTACATGTGTTATTTCTTACTACAAGATGTGAAATCCACTAGTGTAAATTACATTTTTATATGTTCTGTCTTACAAGAAATGATAAGCAAAGGCATGATTTATAATATATTTGTGGATCTTTCTTACTAGAACGTTTGAGAGTCACTGGCTCGAACAATATTCCATATCGACATGATATGAGAGAAGTAGTAAACATCGAACGCGTATGTAGTCAGGCTGTTTGTGTAATCGATTGAATTATGTGGATTAACGCACCGAATGCAAATCAAATACACAGAACTGGCAGTCTGTGACGCCATAACGATTACACGCACGTACTTGTATTTACACTCAGCCGAACGCGACTTCAACCGGATAACGATACTGCATTGTTTTGACGTTGACGTATCGATAACCGTAATCCGGGCCGTATTGTTCTTTTGTAATCGTGATTGAATCTGTAATTAAAATGATGGTCTTTTGTTTGTCAAATAAATTCAAACTTACGATAAGAGGCGGAGCAATTTGGTCGAAGCAAAAACCTGGAGAATTAGCAGTTTTACTTGTAAGGATCGATGTACGTGTTCTCTTGTTCATTTGTCCGCATAAGTCCTGTGTGAACGAAAGTAAGGATCATGGATAAGCAGACCATCAAGCAAGTCCTGACATGTGTATAGGAAGGGTTGTGTGCGCTGATGCCATCTCATGACGTGGAATATGTGGTTAAAGGCAGGATCGGAGTACCAATGAGGGTTTCGGTGAAAACTTCCTGTAATGATGCCAACATGTGAACACCGTGTCGTTTGGTAAAACAGAAAATAGACAAAGAATAAAATATCACTACATTGTATTTGTTATTATTTTTGTTAATGTATAATAATAATAGTTGCCAATCGCAAGAAAAGATGGCGACAGCATAAATATTATTGCTGCGAAATATGTGTTCTCTGATGACTGTAAACATCTTTTAGTTGCCTCTCGGATGCGATGATGACGACAACAATCGACGGTTTTGTTGTGATGATGTAACTTGGACTGTTTTGGGATTAAAGTGAGGAAGGAACTGCGTTTGTCATTGACCTCACTCTCTGGTCGCGAGCTAACTTATATCATTGGCAAAAATAATGTTCGCCTAAGCATCTAGGGCCGTTGCGTCGATCAACCACTATCATGTCCTGAGACTTGTAGCCAAACCTCGTTCACTGGCGAAGGAGAGATTGCTGACGGCCGGAGCCATGTAGAACGGGGACAGCCCCTCCCGCGTCTCCAACCAGTCAGGGGGAGACCGTTGTTACACATAGTAGACTTGGATATTATCTGGTGAGCCGGAACTTCCTGGTCCAGGCAAACCACGTGACCAAACAGAGACAGGTGACGGCGGACCAGAGTGTCCGAGATGGAGGGAAGACTCGCCACATCAACATTACGGACGAGATCGAACCACTAGATACCGCTGGTTGCGCACATGAAAGTCATCGAGTGTTGATATATCCTTTTTAAGTAGGGTTCACGATTCTGTAACATCCCGAACAGGACAGGAATCACACACGTCTGGTGAATACGAATTTTAAGTGACAAAGATTGGAGGAAACTCAAGATTAAGGCACGCGCTAGTTCCACCTCCCGTGAGACCAGGGTCACTGTCAAACTTGAGTGATTCGATCGCCCACTTTTCTGTTTGGGAAGCGAGTGCCTGACCACTTGACCACTTGCAGGCTCGTAACATAGTGACTTGCGGACGATTGAGATGTTCATGTGATGTTTACCTGGAAATTGGCTGCCCTTGAGATGAGACATTACATGGGCCAGCCCTTGAACGACGAACCCTTCTACATTCAGGGCACACGAGCGGGGAGCCGGCAGTGAATTTGATGTGAGTATTGTTATTTCAGACATCACATTGTTTCTGAGCCTCCGCGATTGCTGCACTCTCTGAAATCTGAGAACATGTGTTCATGCTCATGCATTTACATAAATGTCTGTATTATCTTAATTTGAATGCGTGTGTGTGATTTTGAGTGTATTTATATGTAATCATGACATTTTCATTGGCAGCTTAAACTTAGCACTCACCTCGTCGAACCAGCATGCTCCCACAGTACAGTCTCTCTATGTCATGTCATCTTCTTGTACCTACCAGAAAAACAATGCTGCCGGCGGCATAGCTAATAGAAAAGATCACGCGCAAGCCGATCTAGCACATCAAAGACAATCTCGCGCGACGGCAGTTGAAAAAACGCCGTGGGGAAAACAGTCATGGAAATGGTCAATCCCCTAGCTATCTGGCTGCTGAGATTAGTTCTGCCTTGCTACACAATGTTCATAAAATATGCATTTGATAACATGTGTGAAACGCTTCACTGAGTTTATTAAACGAATACAACACTATTGGCTTTTCACTTTCAATTCTACAAGAACTAACATAAATCTACAATCGTTCATCTACGTGTTTTCTGTTATCTCAAATTCCAGTATTCACATGCATGTTGCAATATAGCGCCTGTCTGATTACAATATTGGATTTATTTTTTAAAGTTTGTCTTATCAAATCTGATTTTATCTTTTTAGTCTGTAGTCGTGTTGGTTATTGTGAGATTTGCCACAAGCGTGAGCTTGCTATTGTGTCTCGGCATATGATGCCATGTAAGCGACGATGCCATCTGCTGGTGAAAGGTTAGTATGGATGAGATTCTAATCATTGCTCAGATAATGTGTGACGACGACAATGTCTAGTATCTGGTGACTCTGGTAGGACTACCTTAACTATGTCTAGTTCTTGGTGACTATGGTAGAAACTACCTTAACTATGTCTAGTTCCTGGTGACTCTGGTAGAAACTTTCTTAACTATGTCTAGCTCCTGGTGACTCTGGTAGAACTATCTTAACTATGTCTAGCTCCTGGTGACTCTGGTAGAAACTACCTTAACTATGTCAGGCTCCTGTTGACTCTGGTAGAACTATGTTAACAATGTCTGGTTTCTGGAGACTCTGGTAGAACTATATTAACTATGTCTAGAACCTGGTGACTCTGGTAGAACTATCTTAACTATGTCTAGTTCCTGGTGATTCTGGCAGAACTATCTCCACTAAGTCTAGTTCCTTGGGACTCTGGTAGAACTGTCTCAACTACGTCTTGTTCCTGGTGACTCTGGTAGAACTATCTTAACTATGTCTAGTTCCTGGTGACTTTGGTAGAACTATCTTAACTATGTCTAGTTCCTGGAGACTAGAGTAGAACTATCTTAACTAAGTCTAGTTCCTGGAGATTAGAGTAGAACTATCTTAACTCTGTCTAGTTACTGGAGACTAGAGCAGAACTATCTTAACTATGTCTAGTTCCTGGTGACTCTGGTAGAACTATCTTAACTATGTCTAGTTCCTGGAGACTAGAGTAGAACTATCTCAACTATGTCTTGTTTCTGGTTACTAGAGTAGAACTATCTCAACTATGTATAGTTCCTGTAGATTAGAGTAGAACTATCTCAACCATGTCTAGTTCCTGAAGACTAGAGTAGAACTATCTCAACCATGTCTAGTTCCTGAAGACTAGAGTAGAACTATCTCAACCATGTCTAGTTCCTGGTGACTAGAGTAGAACTAGCTCAACCAGGTCTAGTTCCTGGAGACTAGAGTAGAACTTTCCCAATTAGGCCAGTTAATCCGTGTATCAAGCGAGAAATAAGAGTGGCTACGACAAAAAACATTTGAACCCAAGGACCACGAATCAAACCTCAGAGACGTGCCAAATGCAGCTGGTGACTGAAAATAATTCCTGATAGACCGATGACTATACCGGAACCAGTTGAATGTGTAAGACGTACTCTCAAACAAGCCTCTTCACGCCGGGATAAACAACCAATTACTAAGTAAGTCAACATTCTTAGATCCATTTTCAAGTCAAATAAAAGGACTTATCACAAATATGTACGATTTGAAAGCAGCAGGGCTTCTCAAGCGATGCTCTGCGAAGGTCCCAGGACGTTTCTGGCGAGTCATAGCTATTTATCAAATAAAGGATGCATTTTAAAAACCGTGGTAATTTTCGATCTAGTCGGCGGTCTCTTCGGAATTGTTTTGATCTTGTAGTCGCAGCTGATTTTGTGTCGCCCTATAAGATAGAATATATGGCTCTTTGTCTTCTCATGTTGGTCGTGCCAGCTGGTTTTCTTTCACAACAAAGATATTGTCCTTGGAACTAACCTAACTCACAATTGTGGGTTATTTGAAGACGCGGTTAGTGAAACTAGTTCACCTCTGTGAATTATTTGAAAACATGGTCATTGAAACTACACTAGTTTCACATCTGTGGGTTATTTGAAGACATGGTCAGTCAAACTAGTTCCCATCAGTGGTTTATTTGAAGATATGATCAATGAAACTAGTTCCCATCTGTCGGTTATTTGAAGACATGGTCAGTCAAACTACACTACTTCACTGTTGTTAACTATATTTTCTATCCATGCTGTTTTGACGTTCCATATTATGCAGCTTTCCTATTCAACATAACCATTCAATGTTTATAGTTTACAACGGGCTTGTCATAAGTCTTTACCCTGACCATGAAGGAGTAGGAGGAGAAAGTTGAAATTTGGCACAGTGCTTTTTCCTTCTCACTGTAGCCGCCACCTAAACTTATACATATCTGTCATCTCTGTGTGATCTTGAAAAGACATTCAGAATAAAGTAACCTATTTTTCTAACTAAACCAGTTATCACAAGCCAGTATCACATCTTCGTTACTGTCAAAATGATTTCCTTTCAGCTGTTTTTTTATGTTTTGGGAAAAGAAAAAAGTCTGATGGAGCTAAATCCAGAGAATATGGTGGGTGTGGAATAATGTCAATATTCAAATCGTTGGCTGTTTGCAGCACACACCTTGCTAACTGGGAGGGCGCGTTGTCTTGAAGCAAAGGCAGAATTTGAGTGCGCCCATCTCTCGTTTTCTGGTCACAGTCTTTCTTAGGTTGGTAAGGATATCTGCATAATATTGCCCATTAACCGTATTGCCATGAGGCAGGTAATCTTTCAATAGGACACCTTTCGCGTCCAAAAGAACAGGCAGCATCACTTTTCTTGCAGATTTATGTGTTCTTGGCTTGACATGTGTTAGTGAGCCCGGGTTTTTCCACTGCATGCTGGAAAATTTGGATTCTGGGTCATAATGGTGAACCCAAGTCTCATCTACTGTCACCATGGTCGGCAACATGTTTTTAGACCTACACATTTTGAGCAACTGGCCACAGGAATCAACCGCCGTTTGTTTCTGTTCACATGTCAGCAGGTGCGGGACCCAGTGGGCACACACTTTTCTCATGTTGAGTCTGTTGTGTAAAATTCTAAAAACTGTACTTTCATTCAGTTTTGGTGACCTAATCTCTGCAATTGTCATTTTTCTATCCTGGTCAATGATTTTCTTCACTCTTGTAGCATTTTCATTGCTGCACTCTGAGGATGGGCTTCCTGATCTTGGAAGATCAGCAACATGGGAACAGCCACACTTTAAACTGTCTACACCAGTTTTTTACAGAAGCATATGAAGGACATAATTCCTCAAACACTGGTTCCATCTCCCTGTGTTTTTCTGTAGGTGGTTTTCCCTGCAACATCAAGAATTGTATCACAGTTCTGGCCTCTAATTTATCCATTGTTCTGACACACCGTTACTAGTCAATAAGGTGTGTTGCGCCATGTACCATATCGGATAAACCCGTCGAGGAGGGAAATGCATACTTCTCAAGTCCATTACAAATTGAATGAGCTACATATGTGCCAAATTTCAACTTTCACCTCCTACTCCTTCATAGTCATGGTAAAGACTTATGACAAACCCCTAAAAACATCACATCAAACAAGCAAGCATCGACAAGCATTATTTTAACGACAACGAACTGATCTGACTAATCTTTGTTGACCTATAAGTATCATCATTTATGTGCAAAACTTTCTTGAGACCTGGAAATAATTTCAAGAGTTCCTCCATGATCAAAAGATATTGAGATAGGTTGGTTTAGGGACTAGAGTTGACCATATTAATCAGAGTAGGCATCACTCTTAACTCTATCTTGGCTCTATAATGACTTGTCATTATGTACCAGTATACGTGTATTTTTATGTATACAAAACCCATATCTGCTGTCAGAATTTTTTTTTCTCCAATGGCCATCGAATAAGTAACAGTCTGGAATCTCGGAAACCAAATCCGATCCATATTTTTCCGCTGTCTCCTTAGCCTCTCCCCCTTTTCAACACAATATTTGATTTTTCAGCTCTCACCCTCGGCAGCGAATCAGCTTTCATCTTGAGATGTCTCTGCTCGATCGCCCGGCCCAGGAGAATCCGTCAAGCCGAGGGCAAAATGAAATGGAGACTTTTTACATAAATAATAGATCACTCCTAGTGAGCCTTCAGTAATCGCTCGCCTCGCGATTCTTGCCATTTCCCAAGAGCTTACCAGGAACCCGTTGATGCCCCGTCGAAGCACGTGCCCGCTTCGTCCATTAGCGCTGATAAATGATGGACAAAGGCCAGTATCGAGGCTGATTTCTGGTATCGGGTTCATTCAAATTACCTCTAGAATTAGCATCGATACCAATGTGACGTGTCACAACAAAAAAGATGCACATATAAAATGTGTGGATGTTGTGTGTTTTTCTGAGTTTCAAAAAAAAGAACTGAATTAGTTTTAACACTCATAGCGATAAAAGAGTAAACATACTCTTGCAAGAACAATCCTTACTCGGTTCAAATCCTAGAGTGACTGTTACTTCTCAGTCCTTTCCGCTGCTTGATAGTCATGTTGCAAGTAACTAGGAACGAAAATGGTCCTATTGTTGACTTTCTTAACAAATAGACGTTTTCCTACCTGGATTTCCTAAGTATCCTTACTAGTCACGTTTCTATAATTCTTCAGAAATATATAGCCTGTATGACCAAGGGCAGAATTAGTGAACTAATTAGGAAATGTCAGTTCTTTCTTTTCAATCAAACTGGCAATTCCACTCTCCAGACGTTTGGTTCAGCGTAAAACAATATGTGCAGTCTTCTTCTATGGGTTGAAATACAACAGACGAGATATTCTTTCAAATCTACCACTTTATCATCTCCAATTTTATGTAACAGTTATTGTCGGCTGATCTACCATCAGTTTAATAGTTTCAATTATTCGTTCCACCCATGATCTCGTTTAGTATATTTCAAACTTCTTCGTCTAGAAAACCCAAAGGCCAATACTTATATTGTTGTATAACTAACTAACTAACTAACTAACTAACTAACTCTTACAATTGTTCAACTGTCACTTCAGATCAACGGATGTAATAATTAATTTGTGTATGTTATAATACATAAACCTAGTTACACCTGTTAAAACATCGATCACTTGGTGAGAATATTATTCACTCAACATTCAACGTAATAATAGCGTACGAAGAAGAAGAAGAAGAAGAAGAAGAAGAAGAAGAAGGACCATGAAACCAGAAGAAAGGTATTACTCAGCTACGGATTATCTATCATCTCACAAGCCATTATTTGAAGTGGGATATGGTGAGAGGTGAAGGGTAGTTCATGTGGCCATGCAGAATATATGGTGACGAAAATACAAGAGTATATATCGAAAATGCAACTGACTCACACATCGAATATACAAGAGTAAATGTCGAAAATACAATAATAAGAGCACACATTAAATGCTTTGTGGCAAGGTTTTCTGTAAGAGTTTGTAGTGGTTTAATCAAGCTTAAAAGAGCCACAACGGAACAATCCAGTCAAATATCTTTGAAACTACTAACCCCAGTTGTGTCTGGACAAATGTCCCTCACGTCTGTTGTCAAATTGTCCCGCTCAATTCTACATGATCTTGTGACAGTAGCTAACGGAGCGCACTGTCATGTACAAGATGGCTTTGCTGAAATATATTGTGCTTTTAAAACATTCTTTCTGAATGTCTTTGCAACTGGCAGGCTGGTTTCTCTTGTTTTGTCAGCGGTCGTGTACATAAACAATGCATAATGTATGTATGTGGCTGTAAATGGGAGCCGGATTTGCATGAATAAATGTTATTCTATCTGGTAAGTGGCATGCATATAGATTTGACTTTAACGAGGAAAAGGAGCGTGTGGCCGAATGGTTTCGAGGATTGTCTGCCGACAAGGAGGGCAGCGGTTCAAATCCCCGGTATGGTATATGTTGTTTTCCTATTGGGGGTGAAATAAACAAACATAGCCAGCACACGACGTGGCGACAGCAGTGACGAAGCGGCCTGTAGTCCTCAGCCTTTAAAACTTCATGACTACCCCTGCAATGGAAAAAAATATCGTATGACATTTTTGTTTATTTTTTTTGGGGGGGAGGGGGGGGGGGGGGGGGGGGTTACGAGGACGTTAGTTTGTGTTCAGAATATCTATGTGTTCTTTACACTTGCGCCGTTTAGCGATGCGTGGAGCTTAAATCGTCTTTCGTGGGCCAAATGCTGTGTGTCGGCCCTCTTAAGCCCATTTTGTTGTAGTATTTCTGTTATATCAACTATCCATTGTCACATGGACTTTCTCGAACCTTGTGATCTTATCTTCTAGTGTCACATGCATGCAGTGGTAGCTGGTCAGATAGTATTCAGGGTTGCCTTCCTATAAAGGTCACAACGAGTATTGGTCACAAAAATGCTAATGTTTGGCAATGGCCGAAATAATATCGGAAGATATATAACATGGAAAATGTGTCGAAGTTGCCAAATCGATTGAAAGTTGGTTAACGGGAAGAAAGACAGATAATGTGCATAAATAAGGAGTACTAAGAGTGGTATGAGGTAAAAAAGTACAGTGCCATATGGGCCAATTATGTTCTTGATATACATAAACGATTTGGACATTGATATCGGATCCATGATTGCAAAATTTGCTGATGACGCAAAACTATGCAGTAGTGTTTCATCTAAAGCAGAAGTGATTTATCTTAAGGTTGGATTTAGATACAATTTCGGGAATGTTCTGAGAACTGGCAACTATAGTTTAATGTTGATAATTGTACATTCATCCACATGGGTAGATCCAATTTAGAACATAATCATAGAATGGGAGAGAACAATATTAGAAAGATAAAAAAGGAAAGATATCCAGAGGTTATAATAGATCATACAGGGCACAGCCATCAATTAATTAAAGAAACGTCCAGATTAGATACCATTAAGAAATCCAGATGCTGTGCAGTGCATGAGCTGCAATGGTCAGTGACCCATAGCTGACTGCTAGCGTCAAGGCCAGCGAACCAGAGCTGCCCAGGCCCTTCTACACCTCCACGGGGTGATCCCGGATAACAGGCTGCAACAGAACCGACTAGCTCAGGAGAAGAGATAGAAGAGGGAAGGCAAACCCGGTACTCAAAAATGCATGTTGAAGTCAGATATGTCGGGCCGAAAGGTGCAAATATCATAGTTAATCTACAAACTACAGCACAACGGAGTCAGTTCTATGGACAACATCCTGTTACTTGCAAAATCCCTTTTCAGGGCGCAGTAGTGGGAGATTGAGAACGAACGAACGAAGAAGAATAATAAGAAGAAGATACTAGGAAATATATTTTTAGTCAAAGAGTGACGAATGGTTGGAATGCATTGCCACAACAAATAGTAGAGGCACGGTAAAATAATGTATTCAAGAGTAGATTAGGATCGCATAGGTATTTTTAAATCAAGTGAATGTAAAAGAAAGTGGTTGTGAACAGACTCTGCCGAGTCTTCTAAACCAAATATAGAAACGTTAAGTTAAGTTTAGTTAAGTTAAGTTAAATTAAGTTAAGTTAAGTTAGGCTAAGTTATCAAAAAGTGTCTCCTTAGAGCAGCAACACACTTTAATCGACGTTTCGACTTAAAGGACTTTAACAAGGACTAAACAACAGAGAGAAAAACTGTGAACTAAGCTAAATAACGATGACTATAACATACCAAGTAGATTCTGAAAGAAAAGAAAAAAACATCGTTGGACCTGTAAGTGGTCCCTTACTGTTGTATTTGTCACGTGTGTGATGTGTCTTGGACAGTTCCTGTGGAACCCAACCCTCTCCAGGTGGTGAGATTAAAGCCTGAAATCAGTTTCTAGTCTGCAACTCTGGAAATGGATTTTTCTTGCGTGAAATTGGAACATCGAAAGGATACTCATTTTCAATGTTCACCCTTATAAAGATAAGATATACGATTCTGACATTGTCAAGGAACGCCATGCAGGTTCACACCTTGCGGACCAATGAAAGCTACATCAAAGAAAAATACTCACCTACCGGCAAGTGCAGATAAACGGTAAAAGTAGTCCCAAAGTAGACATTGCATTCAGGGATGAAGTGTTAAAGATGTCATTTTACTAGATATATCTATTTTTTTTTTGCTGGAGTCTTTCATCGTCAGCTTGGCTTCTCTACAGTAAGCCAATTGCCCATTCTCACCAGAGCAGACTAGAGTGCGTCGAGAAAGAGAATCAGCGGCTAGCTTTTTGCCCTGAGCAGCAAACATTCTCTGCCACACAGACGCTCATATTTAACTAAAGCTAAAGGTAGTCTCCAGGGCAAACAGAACACGACAGCTGTTTCAATCCATGCGTGATATAAGATGCAACTAAAGACGGTTGTACATGGGGCTGGCAATCGTTATGGTAAGCCATAAACGGTGTTGGATTTATGCTTGCAATTGACTGCAATCAGGATCTCCCGAATCAAGTTGAGGTAAGAAAAATACAGAGTTAGGTCTATGCTTCAAGAATTGACTGGAATCAGATATTCCTGAGTCTAGTTAGCGGAAGTAAAATGCAAAGTTGGTTTCAAGAAATATAGAAGCGGGAAAATTATTAAAAGTAGTCCTAAATCAGATACTGCTGTCAGGATGAAGTGTTGGAGACTTCATTGTACTAGGCCTAACCCTTATATGAGGTAGGGCGACCAGTTTCATTCATCGCTGTATTTCCGTCCCTGACATTAAACCAAGTATCTATATACATCTAGATCGACTGGAGAGTGGCAAGAACGGGGAACTGTTCTGGTATATTTGCTGTGAGATGAGACAGATATGCTACTCAGATACTCCATGGAACTGTTCTGGTATATTTGCTATAAAGCGAGACAGATGTGCTATTCAGACACCATATGTATCTACAAAGCCTCAACAAATACTGGAAGCCTTAAAAATGCCAGAAATTCACACACCAGCTGACAACTGCATGTATGCTTCCAAAGAGTTCCGTCTCAGCTAACTTTGCTCCACCGTGACTGACCGACCAAGTGGTCATTCCTCGACAACTGCCCTCCTTGACAGCCCATGATAGACAATGCGCCTTCTACAACTAACGGCTGTCAATCTAATAAGACGCAAAGGCCCAACATCTGTATGTGGTTAAGGACTGCCACACTGTCATATACAGAAGTCACAGGTAAGACAGTGGTCACGATGTCTAACTCTTGTCAAGATCACAAATAGAAATTTAACATCATCTGTGTTTTTTCGTTTAATGATTTGTCAGCTGCTGGTGGGGGCGATTACTTTTGCCCGCAACTTCTTGTTCCTAGCATAGTTTTTAATTATCTTGATTTTCTTATAAGTCGGACTGATAAACTGTAAAGTATCAGGTCTCATTGTCCTGCGTCTTCTCTATTACAAGAAACTAGGAAACAATGGCCTACATTAGGAGATGCTATTCAGACGTTCAAGAAAGAACAGAATCAATAAAAGAAAAACATAATTGCAGACAATAAATGAAACAAATACTTGTCAATGAACGAAACAATGTAAGCAGCGGAATGTCACATGCAGCCTGTCCGTGCACAGAGAAAGCAACGAGTCATTAATATCATATACAAATGGTATAATCATTGGATGCTATTGGGATATCTTTTGATGGAGAAATTTAATATTCACACAAACTGTTAAACGCGATAATTAAAACCCCATGAAGGAGAGCAGCAGATAACTTAAGCTGAACACACAAATAAGAAAGATGCAGGTGTTCCTTTGATGAACGTGTTATATGACCCGAGCAAAGCTAGTGTAGCTTTATGTGTCAGCAGCCATCATTGTTATAAGGAAGACATAGATCACGATTAAACAAACGTGCTTTAAAAAGCGGAACACCATAACTTCATAAAGAGGAAGGTTGAATAAAACTTAGAAGACATTTTCATGTTAGTTTTATTCAACGCTAGTCGCAATGGCATAGAGGAAGGACAGATAAAGAATTGGGAGTCAAGAAATGACCTTTGTATTCCAGTATTATTTTGTTTAGTTTGACTGCAGTCCCTTATATATAAGACTGTGTACACTACAACATTGACACAGAGGAAAGGGCCACGCACTGTGTAGTAGCATTATTAACACAGAGGAAAAGGCCACACAGTGTGTAGTACCCTATAAGGAATATCTAGAACAAATCCCTCATGTATCGTACACAAATAAAAGTGAATGACTTGTTTTACCATGGGTGGAGAAAAGAAGAAAGAGACCAATGTGATGTTAAACTAATGTTGATCATAGACTCATTGGGTCGTAGATGATGTCATAACTGGTAGTGGATTGAAGGGCAGGCTCACTAACTGCAATGAAATAGGCCTACAGAGTGCGCCTCATTTAACCTTGAAAAGTATACGTTCAACTCCTGGCCTTTCCGTGTCACACCTATTTATACTAGCAGGATAAGGGGCGACGCTTTAGTTTCTGATTCATAAAATCAGATAGATGCGTCTGGTAGATGAGGCTCGTAAGTCTAGGAAGCCAGCTCGTCTATGAGAAGGAAAACGTATTTCAAAATCACCAGCTGTCATGCAGATAAGAAATTGGAGTATCAGAAGCTGCGCGTGGAACCCTAAGACAGGTGGATGGGATTGGCATATCATCTAAGAGAAGGAAGACTAAGCCACCCAACAACCTGCTACCTTGCAGATTGATTGTGGACAGCTAAAGGGTAAGGAACTTGAACCCCCCCCCCCCCCCCCCCCCACTATTCTGCCATAAGCGGATGTGCAAAAATCGCACGTCATATTTACAATAGATGGGGTGTTCTATTTGAGGAGCTCACCATGAGAAATGAATGATAGGCCCCAAACCTGTACAAGGCTCACCCTGGGCTGCTGGGGTCATCCTGTTCTGTTCCAGGCAGCCAAGAGACGGAAACCAAAGGACAATTCTAGTGGTCAAATACCCAATATTGTAAAACTGCTAAATATCTGTCAATGGAATGCAGAAGGATTAATGAATGAAAAACAAACCCTTGCAGCAAAACTCCACGATGAGCTTAACGATATAGTAAACATTCAAGAGACATACCTCAACAAACAGTACATTTTCCAAAAGAGAGGATACCAAACTGTAAGGGTAGATAGGGTTGAGCATAAAAGACGAGTCTTGATCCTAATAAACAGCCTGCTACCAGCTAAAGAAATCTAAATCCATACACGAAACTCGACAAATATATCAAGAATATACATTGCGGTAGGACATGGACTCCTCAAAACATATCATATGTACTGCCCACCCAGTGTGAGAGGGGACTAACGCCTTGTCAGGCAAAACATTCTGAGCGGACATCTTAGTCAGGGTCAGGCAAAACATTCTGAGCGGACATCTTAGTCAGGGTCAGGCGAAACATTCTGAGAGGACATCTTAGTCAGGGTCAGGCAAAACATTCTGAGCGGACATCTTAGTCAGGGTCAGGCGAAACGTTCTGAGAGGACATCTTAGTCAGGGTCAGGCGAAACGTTCTGAGAGGACATCTTAGTCAGGGTCAGGCGAAACATTCTGAGAGGACATCTTAGTCAGGGTCAGGCGAAACATTCTGAGCGGACATTTTAGTCAGGGTCAGGCAAAACATTCTGAGCGGACATCTTAGTCAGGGTCAGGCGAAACGTTCTGAGAGGACATCTTAGTCAGGGTCAGGCGAAACGTTCTGAGAGGACATCTTAGTCAGGGTCAGGCGAAACATTCTGAGAGGACATCTTAGTCAGGGTCAGGCGAAACATTCTGAGCGGACATTTTAGTCAGGGTCAGGCGATACATTCTGAGCGGACATCTTAGTCAGGGTCAGGCGAAACATTCTGAGCGGACATCTTAGTCAGGGTCAGGCAAAACATTCTGAGAGAACATCTTAGTCAGGGTCAGGCGAAACGTTCTGAGCGGACATCTTAGTCAGGGTCAGGCGAAACATTCTGAGCGGACATCTAAGTCAGGGTCAGGCGAAACATTCTGAGCGGACATCTTAGTCAGGGTCAGGCGAAACGTTCTGAGCGGACATCTTAGTCAGGGTCAGGCAAAACGTTCTGAGCGGACATCTTAGTCAGGGTCAGGCGAAACGTTCTGAGCGGACATCTTAGTCAGGGTCAGGCGAATGTAATGGTCAAAGCCCTCATCTCACTTCCACCCAGTCCTCCCTGGGAACGGATTGCTTTCATGTCAGCCTGGCCTTGGGAGGATTGACGTAAACCCCATAGCAGTGAGCGACACGCCCATTATGCCAAGCATAGCACAACCGCCTGAAGGATTCCGGTCGTCCTTCATCGCTGACGATGTGTGGAGAGACCCTACAATCCACTACTCAATGCCTTTTTCAGGGCTCAAAAAAAAAGTAATCATAATTATTGTTGGCATTCAACAACAACAACAACAACAACTGCCCACTCGGAAGGCCCAGAGAATTGGAAACAGTCGAAGTACCGAAGAGCCAATGTACTATAGTTGAAGCTTAGCAGTTATTTAGAAAGGTGGGGGAAAAAAGGCGCTAAAGGTGAAAAAGGTAGAGACTATGAGATAGGTAACAACTTGCAGCTAACCGACCAGGATAAATGATCAACCAACCCTTTATTCAAGGTGGTGGAAAACAACATCTACTCCAGACCTAGTATTCACAACAAAAGATCTAACGTAAACAATACACAGAACAGTTCAAGAACAACTGGGATGAAGTGATCACAAACCAAATTGGCTGAGTCCCAGTTATGCACCACGACAGCGGAAGCCTATGTTACGATGGAACTATTAAAAAAACATATTGGGAAAGCTTTACAGAACTAACCTATAAGTGTTGCACAAACATAAGCACGCGAAATTGAAAAAGATGTAATCAAATTTTGGAAATGTTCAACAGTGCAATATTGAAAGCAACAACGCAGCCAATTCCCAAAGAAGCTACGAGAAGTGCTGGCCATACTGATCAGAAGATCTACAAAGCCTCCGGAAGTACTCTGAAATGCCAAATAATTAACAGACGTTGACCAAACCTTGGAAAGTAAGATCCAAATAAAGAACGCCATAGAGGAGTGCAGAAAGACTTTGAATGTGATAACAAAAAACAGTTTGAAAGAAAAAAACAATAACCTTATCCTAAATACAAATGGTAGACAACTGTGGACACTTGCAGTCACTAAACAACGAAACCATCAAAACACCAAATATCACACTAGAAGAAATATAAATCTGGTAACATGCAAGCGTGCAGCAAATATATTTATTAAAAAATACAGCGTAATTAGCAAAACAATCATCACAAGAAACAAGAAAGAAAGATAATTAAAGGCCACACAATCAGAAGGTTGAATACCAATTGTAGCAGAGTAGACATAATGATCGAATTTACCCAAACCAGAATTAGAAGATGTACTAAGGCATTTATAAACAGATAAATCAGAATTTGAAAATGAGAATTGTCATTTGTTATGTATACTCGTCACTACTTTATGGCGCAGAGACATGGGCAATGAATAACAAGTTGGAAAAGAGTATTGAAGCTTTTGAAATGTTGGTAGATAAAAGATTTGGTCTTATTTCTTGGAAAGAGATGAAAACAAATTTGGAGGTATTAGAAAAGTCTGGGGAGAGAATTAATTTACTGAAATCAGGGTTAGACCGTTACGTTATTTTGGTCATTTAACAAGACCATACTGGAAGGTAGGGTGGAAAGCAGTCGTTCAAGAGGCAGACAACGCTTTAAGTGGGTGGATAACATCAGGAGATAGACTGGGAAAAGCCTCTCAGATTGCACAATTACGGCAAGAGAAAGGACACCGGAGAACCATTGCAGCCGACCTTCGATATGGAGATAGCACCTGAACTGAACTAAAGCATTTAAAAAACAGGAAATCTCCAGGACATGTTGACATTACAAAAGCAATTTTATCAATATTGTCTTCAAAAGTAATAATAAACTACCAGAAATAATAAATATAAACTAGAAAGAATGAACTGTACTGCAAAAATGGAAGAAAGCAACCATGACTCCAATATTAAAACATGGTAAAGACAGTTCACCCATCAGCTTGTTTATCTGCACATACAAAAGAATTGGACGACTGGTAAATATCACTTTTATGGCACCTAGTGACAGATAAAAAGGATTATACCACAACAAGTTGGCTTTTAGACAACACAGGTCAACTATCACATACCACACAATAGATCAAAGATTCTTGCCAGGAAACGAAACACACAGTCTGTACAGATATGGAGAACGCGTTTGAGAGCTAAATAAAGGAAACACATTTACAAAGTCTGGTAGGGAATGTACAAATGGATGGACCAATTCATCCAAAATAGATATACCAGAGCGACGGTACAGGGACACATTAGCGATAGAATATACTCGTAGTTAGAACTAAGTGTGCATAAAGGCAGTGTGTTATCTATTACCCACATTGTTTGTGATCTCCATCAACAACTTTGTGGATAAAATACCGCAGTAGATCCACATCGCTCTGATGGTCTAGATTTGTGGGAAGCTGAACAACATACGGAAAATATACAATTACAGCACGCAAGAAGCCCTACACAGATTTTATCGGTGGACTCAGAAATGGCTCCTGGACATGAATGAGATTAAGGTAACATACACAATCTTTACACTTTCAAGTAAGGCAAACATTATCACTCTCAAACTAAATAGACAGGAGCTACCAGAAGAAAATAACCCTACATTACATCATATAAATACAATACAATACAAAACAATATTCTCGACTTCAGTCCGACGTTTGTGCCGGATGCAAGGTAGCCAACAATATCTTCGCCGTGTGGTCCCATTTCGGATCTAAATCTCTCAATAGACCCTCTTGCCATCGTGCCGGTGGACTTGAGCGTTGGCGTGTGGGGGCCACCAAAACGTCGGGCTGAGTGTCTATCTGTTATCTGGCATACGCACCACGTGGCCAGCCCAGTGGTATTTGCGAGACAACGCGGCGTCCAAGAAAAAGGTACGATCTCTATTTCGGAATTGTGAATTCGAGATCCAGAGAACGTGTCTTTGGCTGGGTAACTCGGAGTTTCTCTACATCCGCGTTCCGTAAATTGGACACCTTACATTTGTAGATAATGGTTGGTATTATCACAGAATGAAAAATGTGTGCCCTTCCCAGGGTGTCTTTTAGCTGCGAGAGTATGGACTTTATGGCATTGAAGCAAGAGCAGGCTGCAGTTATTCGTCTGGAGATTTTAGGTCTTTGGTGGAGGTGGCATTTATTTTCTGCCCTAAGTATATATAGGCGCTGACATCTTTGATAGATTCATTCCCCAGCTTGATCTAGCATTTAAAGCAGTATGGATTTAGGAGATATTGCGTTTCTTTTAACTCATCATTAGTCCGACACCTATGCCGACCTTCTCCAGTTCGTTCAGTGAGTCTCCTCGGTGGTGTGACTGATGAACATAATGTCATCCGCAAAGCGTAGTTACGTGAGCCTTTCCTCATCTATATGTATGCATTTATCAACTCTACTGTTGGAAGATGGCCTCAAGGGCTGCTGTAGAAATTGTGTTGCCCATTGAAATATTTATTAGACGGCGGTAAAGAATAAATTTCTTCGAGCATTCTCGTTTGAGTCTCGGCAAAGTCCTTGATTCTTGTGGCATTTATAACATCATTGATATCACTACTGTCAAACATACTGTACATTTGCCAGAGTGGTCAGCCGGGATCTTTATGTAGGAAAAAGACAAGAATACCACCACTGCCTCACAGATGGCAAGTCGTAAGAGGCGACTAACTGTGTGACATGGTATAATACCGGCCATGCTCAAGTGGTTTGTTTGGACAAGCATAGATGGCGCCTAACAGGCTCAGGTCTAATTAGCTCTAGTGTTTGAGTCTATTATGATAGATTCGAAAATCGGTTAACCACCCTCCGTAAGCACTTGTCCCAACGCAGTGGAATATTAAGCTGCTCCAGCCTAGCCCGCTAAGCAGGAAACCCTTCTCCCGGCTACATCCAGTTCATACCAGAGCTGGGACCTGCAAAGGGGCATCTGCTCCAGTAGAAGTACATGTCGACTAAGTGGGACCTGTACAGGGGCATCTGCTCCCATAGAAGTACATGTCGACTAAGTGGGACCTGCACATGGGCATCTGCTCCCGTAGAAGTACAGGTCGACAAAGTGGGACCCGCACAGGGTCATCTGCCTCTATAAAAGTGCATATCGACTAAGTGGGACTTGCACAGGAGCATCTGCTCCCGTAGAAGTACAAGTCGACTAAGTGGGACCTGCACAGAGACGCCTGCTAATGTAGAAGTACAGGTCGACTAAGTGGGACCTGCACAAGGGCATCTGCTCCTGTAAAAGTACAGGTCAAAGTCGACTAAGTGGGATCTGCACAGGGGCATATGCTCTTCTAGTAGTACAGGTCGAGGTTGACTAAGTGGGACCTACACAGGGACATCTGCTCCAGTAGAAGTATAGGTCGAGATCGACTAAGTGGGATCTGCAAAGGGGCATATGCTCTTGTAGTAGTACAGGTCGAGGTTGACTAAGTGGGACCTGCACAGGGACATCTGCTCCTGTAGAAGTACAGGTCGACTAAGTGGGACCGGCACTGGGGCATCTGCTCCTGTAGAAGTGCAGGTCGACTAAGTTGGACCGGCACATGGGCATCTGCCCCTATAGAAGTACAGATCGAGGTCCACTAAGTGGGACCAGTACAGGGACATCTGCTCCTGTAGAAGTACAGGTCGACTAAGTGGGACCAGTACAGGGACATCTGCTCCTGTAGAAGTACAGGTCGACTAAGAACTAAGAATAACTGTCAAGGGGTTTTTCCTGATTTAGAAACACCGGGCAGGTGGGCAGAAGCTGTAATTCGGGGGCTCTCTCCAGAAACTGGTGGATTGTGTGTAGGTGGTCAGTTGCGGAGAACCCTCTTCTGAATTCAATCCGCTTACGGGGTTGTTGGTGGGCCAGTTATTGGCCGATCCTTTTGACAAGAAATTTGTAGAATAAATTGTAAATCCTTGGTAGATAGGGCGATATTTCTCCAGGATGGTGGTGTTGTCCTTCCTGTGGGTGAGTATTGTTTCTGGGGGTTTCAATGTATCTGGAATATTCGTTTCTCTGGGAAGCACTTGTTAAATAACTTAAGGGTGTATATAGCTACCCCGTCTACCCCTGGGGATATGTCTGACTTTGCCTGTTGGATCGCATAGATTACCTCAACCGGTTAAATTAATTGAACAGGTGCTAGTTCATTTGTCGCCAGTACTTTTTGGACTGTCTCCTTCGATGTGAAAAGGTTAGTATTGTACTTTTGATACATTGTATACATATATTTCCTGTCTGTCTGTAGAGATGGTGTTATATATGTCCCGTCTGTCTGTAGAGATGATGTTATTTATGTCCCGTCTGTCTGTAGAGATGATGTTATATATGTCCCGTCTGTGTGTAGAGATGATGTTATATATGTCCCGTCTGTGTGTAGAGTTGATGTTATCAGCCAATTTAATTGTTTGAAGAATTGTTTTTTTCTGTGACATACTCTTACGTCATCTTAATATACTTTACCTGTCTTCAGCTGTCTTGGCCATACCTTATGTCTGATGCTGTTCGTAGTCAGGTTTAGGCAGATGGCGTATTCGTTTATTCGGTTAGCAAAACACAACAGCAGATCAACATGGATTAATCAAATTGAAAAAAAATATCAGAATAAAAGGTAAACAGCGAATTACTCTCATGTCACAATTTACGGGGACTACATTGGGTGCAGACCATTAAATACTGAGAGTGATTCACGCAGGCAATGACAGACCATTAAATACTGAAAGTGGTTCACACAGGCAATGACAGACCATTAAATACTGAAAGTGGTTCACACAGGCAATGACAGACCATTAAATACTGAAAGTGGTTCACACAGGCAATGACAGACCATTAAATACTGAAAGTGGTTCACACAGGCAATGTTAGATCAGCTGTAGAATTGGGAATGTCAACATATGCAACATCTTTAAAATCCAAATTTAATTTTTAAAAACAGTTCACAATTCATAACGAGACAGAAACAATTATTACAGGCGCTATAAAGTTAAAACCAATAAAATAAATGCTGAAAATAACACAAGCACAACCTATGGCTGACAGAAGAGATACTATAACTGACAGAGAAATTCAAATCATCCAATGGATTAAAAACTAAAAATATAGCTGAAGCAGACTCCATAGAAACGACTTTACTCCAAAAATAAGCAAAAGCACTAGCCTTCTCCGTGCCAGGCCTCCGCAGATAAAGGCAGAACATCTAATGTCAAGCAGTACATTTCCAAAATGGTAGAGAAAGTGACCCCGAGAACATACAAGAAGGGATAAAAAAAGGCAGAAAAAAATAACTAGAAACAAATCAACAAATCACATTAGAATATATCCAAGGGACATACCCTGCCACAGGATGGGCCTGCATATTCATATAGATCAGCAAAGATATCTTTGGAAAATGAAGGAGAAGGCCATTGCACACAATTAAATAATGGACAAGGAATCCATATCTGACTGGTCACTAGAAAATCCTCAAACATCTTTAGTGCTGAAACTGAGGCACTAAGAACAGATGCAATAGCCACAGAAGAAAACAAAAATCATACCAGAGACAAGATATATTTGCTACTTTTTCCCATAAATAGAAATCAGAAACCTTAATAGCATTGAAATGGACAGCCTTATTCATGAATGCCAACTTCAATTTCAAAAGAGTGAAAATTTAATGGATTATTGCACACTGAAAGATTCACGGGTGCGTGTAGACAGATATACTGGCTCAAGAGGGAGCAGGCACACCCCAAACTGAAGACAGAGCTACATAAGAAGAAAACAAGTGTGGAAAATTATCGTCATAGACAAATAGCACCTGAACACCTGAATCTTATATAGCAAAAGCAAACTGCTTCTTGCCAAGTGGCAATATTTAGACCGCGAACAGGACACTGGAGACTGACAATCATATGTTCAAAAAATTAATAATTAGGCACAAATACATATGTCTGTTCTCAATTCCGCTCCGCCGGCTTCACGAGAGGAGCAGTGTGACTGCATCGCTCTCCCCAACGTAAATGCTAGATTAACTATATGGCGACGAACAAGCTTGAGAAGGACAGCCAAGTTTATGAGGGAAATACAAGTAGGTGCCATTATTTGTGAACGAAAGACAACAACGACGGCTAAAAATAAGAAGAGAATAAGACGATACTCACTGAAATCAGTATACAAAATTACCATCTAAATGGGATAAGCCTTTACTTTTTCTTCTTCTTCTTCGTACGCTGTCAGACGTCAACCTTTATTTTTTCGAAAAAAAGCAGCGGTCATCCTGAGGCTGTCGACACTGCCATAGAGCTTGTCTAGTGTTGCCACTGGTGATGGTCATATCTGCTTTCTCTGATCCTCGTATGTCGGGCAGTTTTTCAGCAGATGTTCAGCGTTCATTTTCCCAGTACCGCATGTGCATTCGTCAGTGCCACCTATCTTCAATTTATTGAATAGGTGGTACCTCAGTCTATTGTGGCCAGTGCGAAGTCTGAAGACCACGACCTGCTCTATTCTGTTCAACTGGTAATAGGCATTGTTTTTTTGTGTAGGATAAGCCTATACATTTTTGTTGACCGACAAGTGCAAATATGTTATCAGCTATCATAGATTATTTCACAATTCACTGGTACGAATTGTCAGCATTCTCTAGTACTGACGTCAATTAGTAATGCGTAGTGTCAATGAAGCATTTGACACATTACTTACAGTCAGCTCAGATACACACACTAGATCTTTAAAAATTAGTGAACCTGGCGTTGCTTGAACCTCAAAACATAAAGATAGCTTTTTCTTGACCATTATCTGTGAAACATTAATATTGAACGATAAATTGCATTTTCAGTGTGAATATTTGATTGTATCATCATTGTAAGTATTTGATTGTATCATCATTGTTAGTACTTGATTTTATCATCGGTGTTTGTATTTGATTACACCATCAGTGTTAGTATTTGATTGTATCATCAGTGAAAGTATTTGATTGTATTATCAGTGAAAGTATTTGATTGTATTATCAGTGAAAGTACTTGATTGTATCATCAGTGTTAGTATTTGATTGTATTATCAGTTTTAGTATTTGATTGTATTATCAGTTTAAGTATTTGATTGTATTATCAGTTTAAGTATTTGATTGTATTATCAGTTTTAGTATTTATTTGTATCATCAGTGAAAGTACTTGATTGTATCATCAGTGTTAGTATTTGATTGTATTATCAGTGAAAGTATTTGATTGTATTATCAGTTTTAGTATTTGATTGTATCATCAGTGGAAGTATTTGATTGTATCATCAGTGTTAGTATTTGATTGTATTATCAGTGAAAGTATTTGATTGTATTATCAGTGCAAGTATTTGATTGTATCATCAGTGAAAGTATTTGATTGTATTATCAGTGAAAGTATTTGATTGTATCATCAGTGAAAGTATTTGATTGTATTATCAGTGAAAGTATTTGATTGTATCATCAGTGTTAGTATTTGATTGTATTATCAGTTTTAGTATTTGATTGTATTATCAGTTTAAGTATTTGATTGTATTATCAGTTTAAGTATTTGATTGTATTATCAGTTTTAGTATTTATTTGTATCATCAGTGAAAGTACTTGATTGTATCATCAGTGTTAGTATTTGATTGTATTATCAGTGAAAGTATTTGATTGTATTATCAGTTTTAGTATTTGATTGCATTATCAGTGAAAGTATCATCAGTACAAATACATTGTCATACCTTTATGACACCAGTTTACTTTTTATTTTGGTGATGTCGTTTCTGGAGGAGACAGAGTAAAGAGTTTGACTGGGGATGTAAGGCAGGGAATGGGTCCAAGAAGAGGGATTTTCTTTAAATGCTAAACCACTATTCTTTCTTTCATAGTTTACAGTTTGATTGACAGGGATGTCTCATGCACGGATATTGCTAGTGTAGATATATTTTGATAGGACGACCAGAAGGTGCTGGCGTATTCTGACGACGTATGTATGAGAATAAACGTGGAAAGCGTCGAAGGAGAATCTAGTGTTGCTGTAGTTTGCCAGCTTTGCTACTTTTACACATTAATCCAATGTGATGTCTAGTAGTCAGCTTTGCCAACTACCACATTATCCCAATGTGTTGAATGTATCATCTATGTGTAGATATTGCGGTGTTATTTATATACAGAGTACATAAAAAACGATGCCTATTACCAGTTGAACAGAAGAGAGCAGGTCGTGGTCTTCAGACTTCGCACTGGCCACAATAGACTGAGGTACCACCTATTCAATAAATTGAAGATAGGTGGCACTGTGGTACCGGGAAAATGACCGCTGAACATTTGCTGCAAAACTGCCCGACATACGAGGATCAGAGAAAGCAGATGTGGCCATCACCAGTGGCAACACTAGACAAGCTCTATGGCAGTGTCGACAGCCTCAGGATGACCGCTGCTTTTTTCGAAAAAATAAAGGTTTACGTCTGACAGCGTACGAAGAAGAAGAAGAAGAAGAAGTATAGGCTTATCCCATTTAGATGGTAATTTTGTATACTGATTTCAGTGAGTATCGTCTTCTTCTCTTCTTATTTTTAGCCGTCGTTGTTGACAGCGTACGAAGAAGAAGATATACAGGTAACTGTAATGACAGATCTTCCAGCTTGTCTGTAGTTCTAAAATGGCTCTCCCATAGTGTTGCCACGACCTTCGTGCACTCTTATGCCGATTTATTTTCATAACTGGACTCATTTGTTGTCATTTTCTTCGGACAAATATAACAAAGATAAACAAAACAAGCAGACAAACAAAAGGATGGCCATAATTCTTTCACTTTACTTTCAGCACTGCACTAAACACGGACACTCAAAAATACATGAAAGCAGACATTTTATTCACAAAGTCATTTACAGTATCAAACCAGCCCTATCTCACATATAACCTTTAAGCTGATAGACACCATATCAATGTTGTAATAATCACATGAACTGTATAAGTCTTTTGTAATGAAATGAGCTTTTCCTTCAGGCATGTTTAACATTTGACATAGATTGTTATATTTGTGGTGCATTATGTATGTGGCATTTCTCTTTCTTAACGTATATTGAGGAAACAGTCCGCGTTGATTTGCACTACATGACTGACACCATACTCTGTAACTGATTGAGAAACGACAGCAGATGGTTATCATAAATAACTATGTGTGAATATCATTTACCAGCGCTTCTCAAATGTACATGACTAAACTACGCGTGTTCAGGTAATGTCTTCAGAACTTTTACTTGTGAAATACAAGTCAAATAGTTCCTTAACAGATGCTGCCGATTTGGATTAAGTGCTAGAGACACATGCTTGTATGAGGTCTGAGCGAGCGTTGCGCTTAGGTGTTATGACCAGGTTCCTTCCCTCACTGTCTTGTCTTCCCTAGACTGAAAAATGTCATTACCAGAGAAAAAATCCGCTTCAATCTCTTTGAGAGACAACCGGTGTTGTGTTTTCCAGATATGGTACTGTGACATCCAATACATACGACAATAGAATTACACCTTCGCAACATTCACACGTCATTTTAAAAAAATGCAGTTCTTCAAGAATCACCTACTCAATGTTTACTAGCGTCTAACAATTTTCATTTATTCAAGAACCACATACACAATTGTTACTAAAACGTTCCTGATGTATGATTGTGTAATATCTTCCCACCTTTTCTATCGCTTCATAACTTCTAATATCCAGATACTGTTACTCTGATTTCGTAAATTTTTAGTTGTTTTAAAAAAAAAATTATATCTTCCACTAGTATATCTCTGGTTGTAAAATTCGAGTGTCATCTTATGACTTTTTCATGCAGGGGCATACTTTCTGTAATACTTTGTGCTTAACATATGTGTTTGCAACTTGATAAAAACACGTGTCTTTAAAACATTATTACAACTTTGTTTCCCTTTGATCCACAGATGAACACCACTCTCACCTAATCACCACTGAGTGGGCTGATGTGATTATTGTACTCACAAATATAAAACAACCTGGGACCTTTGAGCCCTATTTCATTAGTCAATATTCAGATCGTTCGGACAGCCGCTCCTTGTACCAGCTAAAATTATCATATATGTTATCAGTGACATGTGTATCACTCTTCAGGAAGCCCTGCCTTAGTCTGCCCGATTTTCACAGAGAGAAAGAAAGCCATTATCGCTATTATTATACAATGATATGCTCACGCCGTTTAGGTGATAGTGATAACATATACCATGGCATAATGAATAACCAATATTGCAAAACACGAACACATCAGAAAGTAAACATAGACACTGTCATGGTGGCATGTAGTTTTATCCATTCAGTGTAAATAAACATAGTCAATTTATTTGAACGTTCGTTTCACAAAAGTTGAGCAAATTGTCGGTAGACATTAAGAATAAATTACAATAATTCAATGCCAAGCACTTTATTAGCGCCCATTCATTTATATAGGAAATCGATCAACTATACCAGGATATCAGAATGATCAAATTCACATCTTTTACAAACTCGTGCATACAGTCAGCCACGCTCATGCACAATCTTTTGTATTATACTTCAGAGCAGGAGTCTCAAACATGCGGCCGTCGGAAACCCTGCGACGAGGGAACCTTAACCTGTGGCTTGCAATATAATCGGTATGGCAATGTGGAATACGCGTTATCAAAGTTTGAGGAGGGCTTTTATACTAAAAAATTAAACATAAATATTTTTCAAAAAGAAACAGGGTTATTATATGTATTTTATTTTTTTAAACACATACTAATTACGAGATTAAGATAGAATGTTAGAAATTAAAATAAGTGAGAAATTCCAACGGCGAATGAGAAATAAATAAGTTAAAGAACAATTTAAATAAGCAAACGAATGGGGAAAAAACCACGTTTCAAACAAAATATCTTTATCAAATACATATGCATGTTCTACTGTGGTGCGGTCCTCCAGTCATTGAAACTGCCTTCACGCGCAATTGGTGTATGGAACATGTTTTAATTCGGTCCACAGCCCTTTAACGTAATCCTTGACTTACGAGCGTGATTAAGTTGATTTCATGCGTGCTAAATGTTTTTATCTTGCCCTTATGCTACCCTCAGCCATTAATTTTACCTTATACATTCCTTGGTCCATTAACTACACTTCATTCGTTTCTTTCACATTAGCTCGACTTCAATGTGGTTCTTGGTCTTTCATTAACTTCCCTTCATTTGCCTATTTTACATGTACTTGCCCTGACACGACCGTTGTCCATTAACCTGGTGTGATGCGGCTCTCAGGTTGGATACATTTTGAGACACCTGCTTTAGAGACAGTTCACTATGAATTTCAACACTTGATATGTTTACATCATTCCACACATATAATTGCTGTACAATAAAAGTCTCCTCTTACGGTTTTGGGGAAAAGGATAATGAGTGATTCTTGAAACACTTAGGCCTAGGTAAGTAGTAAGAAGTCATTCTCACAAGCACCCAAGTGTTTGGTATTACATATAAGTATTCCTAACCAGTAGGTAAGCCTGCTGACGACAGGCAATGCAGTACCTCCAGATGCCTATACAGTCACGCGCCTCCACTGTCGTGTCACGTCACTCAGGATTAAGTGCAACATGCTGACTGACAGCGTTTAGACTTGTCTTCCTCTCTGTGCACCTAGAAACTAGCTGTGCTAGTCTAGACTTCCCGTCCACTCTGTGCACCTAGAAACCAGCTGTGCTAATCTAGACTTCCCGTCCACTCTGTGCACCTAGAAACTAGCTGTGCAAGTCTAGACTTCCCGTCTACTCTGTGCACCTAGAAACCAGCTGTGCTAATCTAGACTTCCCGTGCACTCTGTACACCTAGAAACCAGCTGTCTTACAGCAATCTAGTCAATGAGATATGGATTTACACTGTGATCCCTCAATTGGTGAGTCTGCTTGAAGGTTATCATTGCACTACAGCCAGTAAGCACCAGACTATAAGAGGGGCATTTACAGCCTGCTATCAGACACACTATTATATGGCTTAAAAACATGCAACTGGATTGTTCTAAACAGCTTTCTGTAACATCGTACAAGATATTAACAGCTATATTTTAATTGATCGATTGACTATTTATCGATTAACTAAAAATAAATTGTCTCATAGATTTTATTTCACAAGCTATTCATTATATAGGCGTATAGATTCTAAAAGAAATCTACTATTGCTGCACTCTGTGCGCTGTCTTAATTAATTGATTTGAGACTAAAGCTTAAAGCCAGTTTAGTCAGGTAATAAAAAAGTAAAGTAAAGTAACCCATTGCATTACTGCTGAAGGGGTGTGAGGTGTTAGCGATCTCACATTTCAAATGCTCGGCTATATGAGGGAGATCTCCTCTCCCTCGCCGCTTTTACTTTCCGGACTGAGCAGGTCGGTAACCATTTAAAACTGGGTCGACCTGGGTGTTGTTGCGGTCTAAAAAAAAACATTTCAGCCTCAGCTGGGGAAAGAACCCAGGACCACGCAGATGCGAAGCCAGCTCGCTTACCACTGCGCCATCACTTTTCAAACAGCACGACAAATGTGAGCCGATCTAAGAATAGAACATACACAAATATAAAACGTCAGTTCTGAATGTTTTTCTAAACCGTATCTTTAGTATCTTCGTCATTTACTTTCTAATAACAACTTTGATCTCCCTCGTAACAATTGGTGGTCTGTCATAGGCCTCTCTCGACGTGACTAAGTGTTGATCTCCCTCGTAACAATTGGTGGTCTGTCACAGGGCCTCTCTCGACGTCATTATGTTGATCTGAACCGGTTGGAGAAAGACAATGCAACCGCCAAGTTCCTCTCGTGGAGCATCCGTCTAAAATTAATATATGTTCTGGTCGCCACCGACTCTCAGCCACTCTAGATGGTCACACACTTGACCGAACCAGCTGATTTCTATCCCTAGGAGATTTCTTCTACTAGATTGTACTTCTCAAACAGAACACATTAAAAATAAATGCCAATTTCAGGAAAACTTGACTTAATTTTTAACATACTAAAATCCCACAATACATTATTCTGGAAGCTAAAGTTCTATAGTTCATCAGAATGACCGCAAGAACAGATTACCTGGACCGTTCATGAGTAAGACTTGTTGCCGTGTTTTCTACTGGCAGAATGTCAGGATGTTAGCAGTAAGTGTGTTTATTAAAACGTTGCCCACTATAGTTCGGTAACTGCTACATTTGATTTATTTTGGTATTATTTCTTTACTTTTAATCAAATTATTATGCACATTTCTCAAATATGAAGATTTCAAAAGTAATGAAAAGGACACAAATAATGGCCAGTCTATTACACGTTTTTTTTTATTCACCTACCTGTTTTGATGATACGATATTGAAATACGATTGAGTTTACAATTTGACACTTAGTACAGGGATTGTAAATGTTTTCTCCACATGCTATGGCAATCAAATCCAAAGGTAATATCTTGAAATTGAGTCCCAAACAGTTCCACTGAAACGTTCTAGTTCTTCATTTATGTGAACTGGATCTGAGGTCAGGGGTGTGCGTATATCATTTCTTGTCATGTCAATGTTGTCTCTTGTCAATGTTGTCCCTTGTCAATGTTGTCTAACTGTATGATCCGCGGTTCGGTGTTTGCGTATGTTGTCTCTTGTCAATGTTGTCTCTTGTCAATGTTGTCTAACTGTATGATCCGAGGTTCGGTGTTTGCGTATGTTGTCTCTTGTCAATGTTATCTCTTGTCAATGTTGTCTAACTGTATGATCCGCGGTTCGGTGTTTGCGTATGTTGTCTCTTGTCAATGGTGTCTCTTGTCAATGTTAACTCTTGTCAATGTTGTCTAACTGTATGATCCGTGGTTCCGTGTTTGCGTATGTTGTCTCTTGTCAATGTTGTCTCTTGTCAATGTTGTCTAACTGTATGATCTGCAGTCCGGTGTGTGCGTATGTTGTCTCTTGTCAATGTTAACTCTTGTCAATGTTGTCTCTTTGTCAATGTTGCCTAACTGTATGATCCGCGGTTCGGTGTTTGCGTATGTTGTCTCTTGTCAATGTTCTCTTGTCAATGTTGTCTCTTTGTCAATGTTGTCTCTTGTCAATGTTGTCTCTTGTCAATGTTGTCTCTTGTCAATGTTGTCTAACTGTAAGATCTGCAGTCCGGTGTGTGCGTTTGTTGTCTCTTGTCAATGTTTTCTCTTGTCAATGTTGTCTCTTGTCAATGTTGTCTCTTGTCAATGTTGTCTAACTGTATAATCTGCGCGTGTGTGTGTATGTGTATGTGTGTGTGTTGTCTCATCATATTTGTCTAACTGGGTGTATATATGCGTATCTTGTCTTCTGTCAGTTTACGGAACTATGTATATGCTCGAGTCTGTATGACGCTCATTTGAGTTCTGTCTGAGTATTCAGGTGCAAAATGTGTGTTGTTTAATGCCACTTCTGCCATGTGTGTTTGTATTTTATCTAGTTATATTTATGTGCATCTGTTCGTGTGTGAATCAGTGCGTTTATAATTTGTGTTTACTTTGTAATGACGCGTGATGAAAGTTTTGCTTTGTTTTTCCTAATATGTTTGCTTTCTCTGTCACTTGTTTCTCATTACTGGATATAGATTAGGAGCTCACTCTCTCTCTCTTACTCTCACTCTCTGTCTCTCTCTCTCTGTCTCTCACACACTTTGTCTCTCTCTATGTATGTCTCTCACTCGTCTATACAATGACTTTGTTCTAACCATTGATATAGAGTGGGAGCCTTCGCTCTCTCTCTCTCTCTTTCTCTCTCTCCCTCCATCACTCTCTCTCTCGTCTATTCAATGATTTTTTTTTAACCACTGATACAGATTAAGAGCTCTATCTTTCTCTCTCTCTCTCTCTCTCTCTCTCTCTTTCTTTCTTTCTCTCTTGTCTAATCAATGAGTTTGTTCTAACCACTGATATAGATTAGGAGCTCTCTCTCTCTTTCTCTCTCTCTCTCTCTCTTTCTCTCTCGTCTAATCAATGAATTTGTTCTAACCACTTATACAGATTGGGGGCTCTCTCTCTAGCTCTTTCTCTTTCTCTCTCTATCTCTCGTCTAATAAGTGGATTTGTTCTAAATACTGATGTAGATTAGGCTCTCTCTCTCTATCTCACTCTCACTCCCTTCTCGTCTAATCAAAGAATTTGTTCTCTAACTACTGATATAGATTGGGAACCCTCTTTCTCTTTCACACACTCTCTCTCACCCTCTCACTATTTCTCTCTCACTCTCTCTCTCTCTCTCACTCTCACTCTCACTCTCTCTCTTACTCTCTCTCTCTCACTCTCACTATCTCTCTCTTACTCTCTTTCTCTCTCTCTCTCTCTCTCTCTCTCTCACTCGTCTATTCAACAGCCGTGTTCTAACCACTGATATAAATTGGGAGCTCTGCCTCGTCTATTCAATGACCTTGTTTCAACGACTCTCCAATAGACATTTATATTTTCTTTATTTTTCGAAACGTGAGACAGACCATCACAGGTCATTTGTAATTTTTTTCTCCAATTCGATACTGCAATCAGCCAATACATGAACTGAACATAGATACATCGAAGATTGTATGTCCCGAAATATAATTCCAAAAACAAAATTCCAGAACTTCTTGAACGCAGTATCACCACTGAGGCAACCCCTGTAGTCTGTAAGTCCCTCCAGTGGTACTACATGGAAGCATATGAATGTGTTCGTGGCATGACATATCCCTTAATCATCGGCTGTCAGGTTGTGGAATCTGAAGGTGGCGATACAGGAGTATCTATTGTGTGAAACATAACAAAAGTGAACCATTTGAGCCAGAAACGAGTGGCCTAGTGGTCTGAATACCAATCACTTGATTAATCAGCAAGGGCTCAAAACCCCAGTAAGGAATATATTAATTCAATCTGGGGTGAAATTAAAACTCAAGCTACACATTTCTGTGCGACTTAAAGGGTAAAAGTTATTTTATCCTCAGCTCTTTAAAATTTTCACTCCCCTAACGGGTCACAATAGTGTGACTAAACGCCGTAAGTAAAGTTTTCTTTATTATATCATTTATGAAAGAAAGGATATCTTCAACTTGACTCACAGAATCTCAGTGTTTACTAGATAGTATCAAGAACGCGCTGTATTCCATTACATGACAAGAACTCAAGATTAAGTGGCGCTAACATAGTGCGAAACTGTCTGCTACAGAGGACCACCTACAAGTCGTGCTAGAGAACTGTCTTCAGGTTGTGCCGGAAAACCGCCTACTGGTCGTGTAAAAATACCGCCTACTGATCGTGTAAGAAAACCACCTACAGATCGTGTAAGAAGCACTACAGAACGTGTAAGAAGCACTACAGATCGTGTAAGAAGTCCTACAGATCGTGTAAGAAGCTCTACAGATCGTGTAAGAAGCTCTACAGATCGTGTAAGAAGCTCTACAGATTGTGTAAGAAGTCCTACAGATCGTGTAAGAAGCCCTTCTACAGGTTGTGTCAAGAAAACCTCTTACATGTTGTCCCAGAGAGCTATCTAAATGTCACGCGAGAAAATCGCTTACAAATTGTGCCATATAACTTCCTACAGGTTTGTACCAGAAAATCTCAATTTGGTTGTACCAGAGAACCGCCTACAGGTTGTACCAGAGAACCTCCTACAGGTTGCTTACAGGTTGTACCAGAGAATCTCATACAGGTTGTACCAGAGAGCCTCCTACATGTAGTACCAGATAACCGTCTACAGGTTGTAACAGAGAACTAACTACATGTTGTACCAGAGAACCTCTTACAGGTTGTACCAGAGAACTCTTACAGGTTGTACCAGAGAATCGCCTACAGGTTGTACCAGAGAACCTCCTACAGGTTGTACCAGAGAACCGTCTACAGGTTTTAAAAGAGAACCTCTTACAGGTGATACCTGAGAACCGCCTACAGGTTGTACCAGAGAACTGTCTACACCTGTTAACAGAGAACTGCCTACAGGTTGTACTAGAGAATCGCCTACACCTGTTGACAGAGAACGGTCAACGAGACATGCAAGAGAACCGTCTACAGGTTGTACCAGAGAACTGACTACACCTGTTGACAGAAAACTGCCAATGAGACGTACCAGATAACTGACTACAGATCATTGCCATTTAACCGCCAACACAGAGTACCAGGGAACCGCCTACAGACCATCGAACACCATTCAAGTCTTCAAACATGATTTGGGTCTGAGAGTCTAACTCCACGCACATGACACTAGTCCGTTCCAGGAATGGCTAGCTGGCTCTGGCTTTAGTCTCAAATTTCAGATGTCACATCAGCTTTACAGCCTTGCGTATTCCAAATATATCCTGTGGGCGTCAGATGATTGTCCACACTTTACAGGTGCCAATATATGTGGACCATCAGTGAGAGATGGGGCTGTGGGACATCTCAGAGGGCGTACCGGAAAAATCAGAGCCCACTGACCCTATCATGTCGTCTGAGTGCAAGTATCCACGACGCATCATCAGCTCCCCATGAACTGGACTTCCTGTCAGCCTGGACATCATCATCTCTGGGTGGTGGGGCGGACTGAGCATCCCCGTGTCCATATGATCAAAAGATGACATCTAAGGAAGGGAGAGACAGTTAGTCACATGTTAGAAAAATGAAAATATCAAAATCACGAGTCTTGTACATATCTGGGTTTGAACCCCATAGAGATGCCATATATTTCTGTACATTTGTATAAGAGCTCCCATTACTCTACACACGTGGCTATGCACATCTACTACAAAGTCAATATATTTTAGAACCAATATTTTAAATATAACACTTAGATTTTATATGTATTGCATGTATGTTATTGACAATGAAATGTAAAGCAACCAAATATGTTATAAATGTGAGTGCGTGGGTGTGTTTGTGCGCGTGCATGTGTGTGTATGTGTGTGAGGGTGTATGTATCTGCGTGTATGCTGTAAATTTTAATTATCTAACCATGGCTGCTAATTATAACACAGGACATATTTATATATAAATATTGTCTTTTAATATGTATTTATTTTCTTCCTATTGTTATCAATATCAGTGAGCACAGAGCAGATGTTTACAGTATCTGGGCATACAGTCATACAATGAAGCTGTAGTAGACCAAAAGACATGTATCACAGAAAAGCGGGCAACTCGAAGAGCAGCAACTGGCAGACTTATATTCCAAAAATTGAGGATTCCTAGGTAAAAAAAAAATAAGAAAGAAAACTAAAATGGCCCAGCTCTACCTGTCTTAACTTTCCGATGTGAATCTTGGGCAGTGGCCGAGACTTAGAAAAGTCAGTGTTCAATGTCTAATAAATAAACAATTCACAAATGGTGGTCCAAGTAACAAGAAGAAACTAGGTCTGCAATCAGAAAATACATCTCGATCTAAAAATCAGGGACTTGCAGACTGGAGTGGTGTCATCTCAGATTTGAAGCTATGGCCATATCTACATAATAGAAGAAAATCGGCAACCAAGGAAACCATAAGAAAGTCTACAGGAAACCGATGACTAAATTGGAACCAGTCCAATAGGAATATATGGCGAAGTTGTCAAATGGATAGAAAACTGGTTAACGGAAAGAATGCGATGCATTGGCATAAATTAGTAGTATTATGAGTGGTGCGAGGTAAACAGGAGCGTGCCACAGAGCTCGGTGTTGGAATTATTCTTTATATATATATAAATGTTTTGGACAATGATATCGGATTCATGATTGCTAAAATTAACGGATGACACAAAACTATGCACGTGTGTCTCATTTAAAGCAAAGGTGCGAATATTGAGGTCGGTTTTAGATAAAATTCAAGAATGGTCTTAAACCTGGAAGATTGAGTTTAATTTAGAAAATGGTACTGTCATCCACATGTGTAGATTCAACATGGAACATAATTACAGAATGGGAGATAACAATTTTAGAAAGATAGAAAAGGTGTTATAATAGATCATTCAAGTAAGATGAGTGAGAGAGTTCAGGTGGCAATGAAAAAGGCAAAGTTAGGTGTGAAACAAAGAAACATTAATCAAAGGAGTAAGAAAGTGATAGACAAACTGTATAAAGCATAGGTTAGATCTAGATTTGAATAGTGCTCAGGTATAGAGTCCTTATCGTAGATTGGAAATAAACATGCTGGAAATATTATAAAGAAAGCCACAACAAATGATAGTGGGATTCCAGAATTATAGTTAAGAGGAAAGACTCAGAAAATTACATTGCCTTGAAGCAAGAATAATTTGAGGTGACTTAATACCAAATAATTAATAATTAATATCAAATAATGGAAGAAAAGGATCAAATAGACAATAACAAGTCTGCTAAAGTACAACCTGCTACAAGAACAACAGGGTACAGCTACAACCTGCTACAAGAACAACAGGGTACAGCTACAACCTGCTACAAGAACAACAGGGTACAGCTACAACCTGCTACAAGAACAACAGGGTACAGCTACAACCTGCTACAAGAACAACAGGGTGCAGCTACAACCTGCTACAAGAACAACAGGGTACAGCTACAAATTAATCAAAGAAACGTTCAGATTAGACGTTAAGAAATATTTTTTGAGACAGAGAGTGGTTAATGCTCAGAATGCATTGCCACATAAAATAATGGGAGCATGGTCAGTTAACAAATTCGAAAATAGATTGGATGCACTTAGGTATTTTAGATCATATTGAGTGCAAGAAACTGGCTGTATACAGACTCTGCAGAGCTTTCTAAGCCAGTATAACGAAGTTAAGTTAAAGCAACGCATTGAATAGCCTAACGTTCTTTTTAATAAACTTCTACACCATAGGATGGAAGAGAAGCGACAAAATGAGTAAGTAAGGTATATATTCTAATGAATGTCAGAGAGAATAGAATGTTTCTGTCTATTGAGGAAACTGCTTGAGCATGTCCGTACTTTCATAAGACTTCTTGTTAAAGGAATCGCTGCAGTGGTAACTCTTTACTTTGTATGAAATAAGAGCAAGCCTAGAACATAAGAAACAAATTCAATGGCTTATAGTTTGTAAAATATTGCTATGCATAATTTTAAAAAAAAAATGCGATAATTCTCTGGTTTTGTTTATTCTTGCTTATCTAAAACACTTTGTGTCGCACATAGAACAATTCAATTGACATGGTAAAATATAGTCCTCTTCAACACAGACGGAAGTCTACACTAATTGTCACAGCTAGAACATGTGACAAAGTAATATGTGGCCCTATTCAACACAGACGGAAGTCTACCCTAATTGTCACAGCTAGAACATGTGACAAAGTAATAAGTGGCTCTATTCAACACAGACGGAAGTCTACACTAATTGTCACAGCTAGAACATGTGACAAAGTAATATGTGGCTCTATTCAACACAGACGGAAGTCTACACTAATTGTCACAGCTAGAACATGTGACAAAGTAATATGTGGCTCTATTCAACACAGACGGAAGTCTACCCTAATTGTCACAGCTAGAACATGTGACAAAGTAATAAGTGGCTCTATTCAACACAGACGGAAGTCTACACTAATTGTCACAGCTAGAACATGTGACAAAGTAATATGTGGCTCTATTCAACACAGACGGAAGTCTACACTAATTGTCACAGCTAGAACATGTGACAAAGTAATATGTGGCTCTATTCAACACAGACGGAAGTCTACCCTAATTGTCACAGCTAGAACATGTGACAAAGTAATATGTGGCTCTATTCAACACAGACGGAAGTCTACCCTAATTGTCACAGCTAGAACATGTGACAAAGTAATATGTGGCTCTATTCAACACAGACGGAAGTCTACCCTAATTGTCACACCTAGAACAGTGCACGCAGATTACAGCCAGTGCTCTCTCTTCCCCTCCTCCCTCTCTCTCTCCCTCCCCAAGCCAAACAGACTGTCACCTCCTCTCTCCCACTCCCGGCCGTACAGATCCTAGTCTCAATCAGCTGCTAGCTTATCACCCTGGTGACTAATAGCTATCTACTGTGCTGCCTGGGATACAGAACAGAACAATCATATCTTACTAGTCTCATGGGACAGATACGGGTCGAACCTCTCACCTCATCCCCATCCGCAACTTTGCGCACCAGGAAAGTGAAATGATGCGTACGCAAAGCCCTGTAATGTATCTGTTTGAACTACAAAGGGTTTGTGTTTTCTAACAGGGCTAACTGAATACAAGATATTCAAGTTGGTTCGTGAGTGCAGAATTATATTGATCGGTCCACTGCTTTATGGGAATGTATTCAATGTTTCTCAATGTGTGCTCCTGGAGATCTCCTATACCTCATCACGGAATGCCTGAGTATTTATTGAATAACAATGATTTATTACAATGGTTCCCAAACTGGTCCAACGGAAGGTGCAATGGTTTGCAATATTCTTTAGTAGTTATAAATCCATTTCACATTAGTTAAATTCGCTTTCGCCAGATACATGACCAAATGGGAAACCGAACATACTGGTTACACCAAAAACGATGCCTATTACCAGTTGAACCGAAGAGAGCAGGTCGTTGTCTTCAGACTCCGCACTGGCCACAACAGACTGAGGTACCACCTATTCAACAAATTGAAGATAGGGTGTACCGACGAATGCCCGTGCGGTACTGGTAAAATGACCACTGAACATCTGCTGCAGAACTGCCCGACATACGAGGATCAGAGAGAGCAGATGTGGCCATTGCCAGTGGAACTGCAAGACAAGCTCTATGGTAGTGGCGAGAGTCTCAGGATGACCGCCGCTTTTTTCGAAAAAATAATGGTTACTTTCTGACTGTGTACGCAGAAGAAGAAGAAGAAGAAATTCGCTTTCTGTAAATTGAATAAACATATGTAGCTCTTTTCCTGTCTATTTTTGTCCGATTAAATATATTATTAAAGTATAAAATGGATTACTAAGAATACTAGACACCTGTACTTCTATTTAATATCGCACCTCGTTTTAGAGTAGATGAAATGTAGCAATTAATCATTGATGTCAGAGATTGCGATCTGGAAAATGCTATGATCCAGTGATTTATAAAATCGTTATTTGTTTTCATTTCGATAGGACTCATTTCACCATAATAAATATATATTTACAAAGCTTACAGCTATAAAATATTAATTATGTAAGCAGACATCAAGAAAAATAGGTTTATAAATGCGAAACAATTTCTAGGAGAGTAACAAGCTCCGGAAACCAACAGGATTGAGAACAGCTGTTGCGAATGTCTGCGCCAATGATCACAGTCTGACGTATCGACCAGCACACAGCGAACAGGAAGGTAACACACGCATTACAGAGGTATTCTCCGCCTACCCCTAGCTGTGCACTTTAATATCGTTTGTGACTTAGTCTATTCAGATTGATATGGACTACGCTATAAAATATTCCGCAAAGATAAAGTTGTAAAAATACATACATAGAAAAACTTCAGAGAAAATTGCCAATGGTGGGAAGTTAAAACAAAACCAATGGTTATTTGATACACATAATTCATGCAAGTATTGCAAACAAGTAAGCTGACTCTAGCAACAATGCAAAATTAGATGCCATAAACAATTAAGTCCTATGGAGATTAGCAAGATCATCACAATAATAACGGTAGAAACTGTTGAGGCCGCCTTAGATACTGTGCCATTAATGCCAAAGAGAGAACCACTTTTCTGAGCTCTGTACAAGGTCTCTTCTTCTTCTTCTTCGTTCGTTCTCAATCTCCCACTACCAAACCCTGGAAGGGTAAGTAGCAGAATGTAGTCCAGAGAACGGAATGCGTTGTGTCGTAGTTAACAGCTTGGCTGCGATATTTGCACCTTTCGGTCCAACACATCCGACTTCAGCAAGCATTTTTTGAGTATCGGGTCAGCATTCCCTCCCCGATCCCTTCTCCTTAGCCAGTCTGCCCTGTTGTAGCCGATTATCCAGGATCACCGCGTGGAGGTGTAGAATGGTCTTGGCAGCTATGGTTCGCTGGCCCTGACTCTAGCAGTCAGCTATGGGTAGCTGACCACTGCAGCTCATGCGCTGCTCAGCGTATTGATCCCGTACAAGGTCTCAATATTGACTGTTTATTACAGCGCCCCCATCGTCTCCCCTATGACATATTGAACAAGCCAACTATGCATGTGGTTGAAACAGACGTAACCTCACACAGAAAAGTTTAACTGGAAATTCAACAACTATTTAGGAAAATAAAAAGTATGTTTGTCTATTGGACAAAGGTAACATAAGATATTAAACAGAAGTCGCACAATAAACCTAACTCAGAAACGTGACACATGTGTCTAGAACGTAACACACTCTCGTGGAGTCTAGAAAAAATATAATAATTTGATTAGAACAAAACCTAAATGGAACAACAGATGCGTAATAAGCCATTCTAAGCGGCAACGCTAACACAGCGAGATCATACTATTTGTTACACATGCTCTTCTCATAATAAAGTATTATTAAATGAGTAGATAATATCATATGAAAATGTAGCAGCAAAGAAAACAAGGCACACAGAATATAACCTACAAGTATTCACAGTGAAGAGTCGATTTGGGACATAAGCAATAATGACAGCATGGAAAATAAACAACAGTTTTAATGTGAGTGGTAATTGCAACGAAGAACTTGAATCAATTTTAACAGAGTTAGACAAGCCACCAAAGTCATAATTCGAGCAGATTAATTATCCAATGTCCAAGCAGTAAGACACACCAATGAAAATCAAAGACCTAATATTGCCACGGAGGAAATATAGCAGGTTTGCACAAATGCGCATTTTAAGCATTGCTGTGTTTCGCTCAAATGTTGATGGGTCCAAAAGGGTGGCAAAGACTGGTAACGCATCAGGCATGTCGTAAGATGTGACTAAGGCTGGGCATGTGGTCGGCTACATCATCCTGTAGAAATTGTGAGCCCTCAAATACTTAAACAAATATGGACAAGTCAAGTCAACTGACAAGAAAAACTGAACTTAACCATCCATGACACAAGCATGTCCACTATCAAGAGAGCAAATGGTATGATGCACAAAAAGCAATAAGGAATCTGAATCGATGACTTTCAATTTTAGTAACTGGTACGTTCGTACTTGATGCGAGCAGAAGTCTACACATGGCGTAGTGACAATGAGGGAACTACAGTTATGTTTTCCTAAGGCTGGTGGAAACAAGGTGAACAGAAGTGGAGATGATAGAACTGATTACAAAGAAATTGCCATTGTCATGATAGAACTGATCCCAAAGGAATTGTCATTGTCATGATAGAACTGATCACAAAGGAATTGCCATTGTCATGATAGAACTGATCACAAAGGAATTGCAGTTGTCATGATAGAACTGATTACAAATGAATTGCCATTGTCATGATAGAACTGATCACAAAGAAATATCCGTTGTCATGATAGAACTGATTACAAAGGAATTGCAGTTGTCATGATAGAACTGATCACAAAGGAATTGTCATTGTCATGATAGAACTGATCACAAAGGAATTGCAGTTGTCATGATAGAACTGATCACAAAGGAATTGTCATTGTCATGATAGAACTGATTACAAATGAATTGCCATTGTCATGATAGAACTGATCACAAAGAAATATCCGTTGTCATGATAGAACTGATTACAAAGGAATTGCAGTTGTCATGAAAGAACTGATCACAAAGGAATTGCCGTTGTCATCGAGGCACGTTGAAGCAGAAGCGCACCATATTGGTGGTGTAGCTCTAATAGAAAACTCACTTATAGAATAAGAGGTTAACAGGACCCAGAATACTGCTATCTACCCGCAATATTGCCAAAAAGATTATAAAAACTATCCAGTGGTGTGCAACAATCAATAACAAAGAAGGCACAGTGACCAAAATATGTTTCAGGTCGTTTGGGAACTAAGACGCTAGTTCGGTCATGCACAACATACTGATCAGGACGGGGAACGAAGACGTTAGTCCGTTCAGGAACAACATACTGGGCAGGACAGAAAACGGAGACGTTAGTCCTTTCATACAGAACATACTGTCAAGAAAGTCGGAGAACTGAGACGTCAGTTCGTTCAGGCACAACATACTGACTAGGACGGGGAACTGAGACGTTGATCCGGGCAGGAACAACATACTGACGAAAGTCGCGTCAGTATCAGGAACAACATACTCACGGTAGTCGCGTCAGGGTCAGGAACAACATACTGACGAAAGTCGCGTTAGGGTCAGGAATAACATACTGACGAAAGTCGCGTCAGGGTCAGGAACAACATACTGACAAAAGTCGCGTCAGGGTCAGGAACAACATACTGACAAAAGTCGCGTCATGGTCAGGAACAACATACTGACAAAAGTCGCGTCAGGGCCAGGAACAACATACTGTCGAAAGTCGCGTCAGGGTCAGGAACAACATACTGTCGAAAGTCGCGTCAGGGTCAGGAACAACATATTGACAAAAGTCGCGTCAGGGTCAGGAACAACATACTGTCGAAAGTCTCGTCAGGGTCAGGAACAACATACTGACAAAAGTCGCGTCAGGGTCAGGAACAACATACTGACAAAAGTCGCGTCAGGGCCAGGAACAATATACTGTCGAAAGTCGCGTCAGGGTCAGGAACAACATACTGTCGAAAGTCGCGTCAGGGTCAGGAACAACATACTGTCGAAAGTCGCGTCAGGGTCAGGAACAACATGCTGACAAAAGTCGCGTCAGGGTCAGGAACAACATACTGTCGAAAGTCGCGTCAGGATCAGGAACAACATACTGACAAAAGTCGCGTCAGGGTCAGGAACAACATACTGTCGAAAGTCGCGTCAGGGTCAGGAACAACATACTGTCGAAAGTCGCGTCAGAGTCAGGAATAACATACTGATCAAGACCCCAATATTTCTTCCTTGTAGGGTTCCCTGGAAACGGGCAGTTTTTAAGTAGGCTGACATTATGTGGATCGAAGTGACCCTCATAGTAGCGTACGTCACGTAGATGAAGTCGAGCATAGCACAACAGCATGAAGGACCCCGGACCACCGTCTTCAGGATGCTCGGGGCGCCAGGGTAACTACTACAATCCGTCACTTAATGCTTTTTTTCAGGGCGCACAAAAGAGTACATAAACTCGTTCTGTGCATTCTTATTCTTCTTTTCTTCTTCTTCTTCTTCTTCGTTCTCAATCTCTCGCTACTAAGCCATGAACAGGGATTTTTAAGTAGCAGGATGTAGTCAGGAGGACGGAATGCGTTGTGTCGCTAGTTTACAAATTGGCTGCGATATTTGCACCTCTCGGTCCTATACATCCGTCTTCGGCAACAGGCATTTTTGTAAGTATCGGGTTAGCCTTCTATCTTCGGTCCCTTCTCCTTAGTCAGCCTGCTTTGTTGCAGCCTGTTATCCAGGATCGTCCAGTGGAGGTGGCTTGCCAGCTCTGGTTCGCTGACACTGACGCTAGCGGTCAGCTATGGTTTGCTGACCGCTGCAGGTCACGTGCTAAGTTGTGGCATTAAACCACATACCGAAAAGCCGAACAAACCAAATTCACAATGAATTAGAAAAACGGATTCATAAAACATTGATGCCCAGGAACACTTTTAGGAGGACAAAATAACTGACAAACGACGAAAGATAACAACAAAATACAAATACACACATTCTGCTAGACTGCGAGAAATATGAGCGGCACATAATACTCCATTGACATCACACTAACAAATGTAACATAACATTGACAACAGACAATCTCAGAGGTCAACATTCATACAGGAAATTCAACAGTTATTTTAAATAGTTAAGCCCGGGAATAAATTATGACTCAGCCTTTCGCTCCAAGTGAAGCATTTTTTCACCACTGCAGCTGGCCCCTTTACAATAAGACTATCTTAGCGTTTGGTGTGCAGCTCTCAATAGCTGTAGTTTTACATAATGAGGTTTCTAGCTCCATGCACAAACCTCTTTAACTGCCGTTAAAGAAATGCTTGGAAGTCTACAGTTGCCCTATTCTTTTCAACCAGCGTAATTACATAACAATAGAAATACTTCAATATTAGAAACTTGGTATTCAATTAGGCTGGAAGCCAAAACCCATCTAATTCTTCTGCAAATGCATCATGTTGCAAAAAGGTAGTGCCATTCATGTATCCTATGACTATTAGTCAATTTGCGAGTGATTTCTTTCCTGCGGCTTACTAGGACAGAGAAAGATGCGTGTCTGTGGTGTCCAGTCTCCAAGCTGTCCCCGATGATATTTAGCCCGCCCAGCAGTGTAGAACCTGCTTTCTGACTGTGGCGGTGCTGGTGATCTCTAGCGTGTCATTGTATGAGGTCGTGCGTGCTCTCCTTTAACACATCTACGGGGTATGTTTACACGGATATATATTCTATAATAATACCAACAACAAGACGTTTCTGTGTGCATCCAACGAGCATAAGGTAGGGTTACTACAATCTTGCAAGCATGTGAACAAATGTTACTGCACTAACGACTGCTACAGTGGTCATCACTGTGAGACACACAACAAAGTCTCTTGACACAGTCTTCCATGAAGGACCAAGTACAGTAGTGATCATATCCTTCTCAAGGACTGAAACGAGAGACATGAAATCACTAGTCGAAATAGATCACGCGAGATCTCGCCCAGAACCGACAGATACTTCGGCTTGGTTGAGCTTTGCAGCTAAAAGTGATGAAAACTATCTCCACAACAATAAACGTTACCAGAATACCAGCTGCAACCAAACCGTCTCAGAGAGAGAAAATGTAAAGGGGATCAAAAACACATAAACGAAAGCTCAAGAAAGGAGGGCACTGAGAGACAGATTTGAAGTAAGCAACCCACAATAGGGCTCCGTGACAATAACGGTTGCGTCTATCTTGATGGAGTGAAACAAATCCGTTATGGTCAGACGTCACTCTAGCTCAGCACTTGGAACATATCAGGTACTTGTATACGTGTGTTGGTGTGTGAACGTATTTGGCCACACTTGGAACATATTAGGTACTTGTATACGTGTGTTGGTGTGTGAACGTATGTGGCCACACTTGGAACATATCAGGTACTTGTATACGTGTGTTGGTGTGTGAACGTATGTGGCCACACTTGGAACATATTAGGTACTTGTATACGTGTGTTGGTGTGTGAACGTATGTGGCCACACTTGGAACATGTCAGGTACTTGTATACGTGTGTTGGTGTGTGAACGTATGTGGCCTCACTTGGAACATATTAGGTACTTGTATACATGTGTTGGTGTGTGAGTGTGTTATGTGGCTACACATGGAACATATTAGGCACTCGTATACGTGTGTTGGTCTGTGAACGTATGTGGCTACAAATGGAACATATTAGGCACACGTTTACATGTGTTGGTGTGTAAACATATGTGGCTACACATGGAACATATAAGGCACTCGTATACGTGTGTTGGTGTCTTAGTGCTATGTGGCTACACATGCAACACATTAGGCACTCATATACGTGTGTTGGTGTGTGAGTGTGTTATGTGGCTACACATGGAACATATTAGGCACTCGAATACGTGTGCTGGTGTCTTAGTGTTATGTGGCTACACATGAAACATTTTAGGCACTCGAATACGTGTGCTGGTGTCTTAGTGTTATGTGGCTACACTTGGACCATATTAGGCACTCGTACACGTGTGTTGGTGTGTGAACTTATGTGGCAACATATTTAACATAACATGCGTTGTATATTTTCGTTACTGAATGAGGTTATGTGGCTACATTTGGAACACAATATGTACTCATATATGTGGGTTAATGAGTGGCCGTCTTTTGTGGCTACACTAGAGATATAATATGTATTCATATATGTGTGTTGGTGAATGAGCTTATATGGCTACATATACCATATTATATACTAGTATACGTGTGTTAGTAAGTGATTGTATGTGGCTATTTATGGAACTTATTACGTACCGTATGCGTGTGATAGCTTGCGAGCTTCTTATGTATTTAAGTGTTTCCTTATTGTTATTTTGACAAATCTCACATTTTAGATTGCTATTTGTACATTTGTTTAAGGAGTGGGTGGCTATTTGTACCTTTGTTTAAGGAGTGGGTGGCTATTTGTACATTTGTTTAAGGAGTAGTTGGCTATTTGTACATTTGTTTAAGGAATGGGTAGCTATTTGTACATTTGTTTAAGGAGTGGGTGGCTATTTGTACATTTGTTTAAGGAGTGGGTGGCTATTTGTACATTTGTTTAAGGAGCAAGTGGCTATTTGTACATTTGTTTAAGGAGCGGGTGGCTATTTGTAAATTTGTTTGTGTACCGTGTTGTTATATGTACACTTATTTTAGTAGCAAATGGCCGAACGGTTAGAATATCAATCTCTTGACCAAAAGGACATAGGTTCAAACCTTCGATATAACAGTTATTATTCTATTAAAAGAAAAAGAACAATTTAGCATATACCCTCCGAGGCGACTGTGGGGCCATTATTCCCCAGCCTCGTGAATCCCTCCGGTGACCTAAGCAATATTAATAAATTCCATAATTATATTATTTTTTTTAAATGTATGCAGATTTGTGTACGTAGTTATCAACCGCCTTTATTTATGTATGCAGTATTGCAGTTTGTCTGCATATTTTCTATTTTAAAGCAGTACCAAAAAATATCTTCTTAATTAAAACCAAACTAAAATAATAATTAAGAACATTGCAAATCTTCTATTTTAAACAGCAACAAAAGGCAACAACAAATAAACAAACACAATATGATCAAATGATTATAGGAAGTACACTGTCTTGAATGTGTATACAACAGCAAACATGTTCATCTGTGTTGAATATAACAAATCAGAAATGTTATTAAAAGCCCAACCTAACATGTTATAAACCTGTACAGGAAAATCCCGGGACCTTTTCTTGAACATGAAAGAACAGGCAATAGCATCATGTTGCAGGTCGTTCAATCCTACTAATGAGAGTTGTGATGAGGCTGGAAACCTCAGAGTGTAATCAAATAATCCCATACACTACCTCTGCTAAAAACCATACATTATTTAGCTCAGGCTCCAAACAAGAAAGCCATCAGTAATTGCTTCTATTGACGAATAATAGAAGATATGAAACTGTTTATTATAATTGCAGCACGTTTAAAAAAATTATTTAATGGAGTAACAAGTAAAAAAAAGTAAATGAAGCAACCAAATAAAGTCAGCAACCAAATATTGACGACACGGTGGTAGGAACAAAGAAATGGATCTCGTATATTTCATGTTACACTTCAACAAACATATTTTGTATTGTTAACTGGTTGCCATGAATTAACGAAATCAGGATCATTAGTAACAAGGACATAAACGGCGTAACTCAATGAAAAGAGGTGGTAAATTATCCTCACTTTTGTCAACATGCCTCACTGATCCTCAAGATAAACCACCGTGTCGTCCTCCTCGTCCACCATCATCTTGGTGCTAACATCATCATCATCATCGTCGTCGTCGTCGTCCATGTCGTTTAGAGTGCTTTGACGCTGATGATGATGATGCTTGCGGAGAAGCTGCTCGTTCAGCTGTTGCTGCTGACTGTAGCAGCCCAAGAAGCTGTTGTCGCTGTTATAGTGATTGTACTCCACTAAGTGCTGGAAGTTGTGTTGTTGGTGCAGTAAAAGTGTGTTGTTATTATTGTTGTTATTCATGATGTTGAAGGTGCTCACCAGTTGCTGAAACGGTGCGTGAGGTTGGTCCATGTCCCCTTGCATGGCAAACTCTGACAGCGCCTTCCATGGCGTCTGGTAACTCTGAACTTCCACTGGGTTTCCCTGCATGCCAACTGGGGGCTCATGGCGTACAGGACTGGACGCCACCATAGGCACACCCTGTAGAGGTCGACTCAGCCCACCTCCATTCTGTAGGCAAAAATATAATCTGCTGTATGAACAATGGCAATGTCCTGTACATCGATACACATACAATGTTATTGGACAACACAGGGCTATTGACACATTCTAAAACACAAGGCAAATGTGGGAAATAAGAGTAACATTGAGAGCAGGTAAAACATACTGATGAAGGTGGAAGCGAATAGTTACATCAGGGTCAGGTGAAATATACTGATCAAGGTGGAAGCGAAGAGTTACATCAGGGTCAGGTAAAACATACTGATGAAGGTGGAAGCGAAGAGTTAAATCAGGGTCAGGTGAAACATACTGATCAAGGAGGAAGCGAAGAGTTACATCAGGGTCAGGTGAAAGATACTGATGAAGGTGGAAGCAAAGAGTTAAATCAGGGTCAGGTAAAACATACTGTTGAAGGTGGAAACGAAGAGTTAAATCAGGGTCAGGTGAAACATACTGATCAAGGTGGAAGCGAAGAGTTACATCAGGGTCAGGTGAAACATACTGATTAAGGTGGAAGCGAAGAGTTACATCAGGGTCAGGTGAAAGATACTGATGAAGGTGGAAGCAAAGAGTTAAATCAGGGTCAGGTAAAACATACTGTTGAAGGTGGAAACGAAGAGTTAAATCAGGGTCAGGTGAAACATACTGATCAAGGTGGAAGCGAAGAGTTACATCAGGGTCAGGTGAAACATACTGATGAAGGTGGAAGCGAAGAGTTACATCAGGGTCAGGTAAAACATACTGATGAAGGTGGAAGCGAAGAGTTAAATCAGGGTCAGGTGAAACATTCTGATCAAGGTGGAAGCGAAGAGTTACATCAGGGTCAGGTGAGACATACTGATCAAGGTGGAAGCGAAGAGTCAAATCAGGGTCAGGTGAAATATACTGATCAAGGTAGAAGCGAAGAGTTACATCAAGGTCAGGTGAAACATACTGATCAAGGTAGAAGCGAAGAGTTACATCAGGGTCAGGTGAAACATACTGATCAAGGTGAAAACGAAGAGTTACATCATGGTTAGGTGATAGATAATGATTAAGGTGGGAGTGAAGAGTTACATCAGGGATAGATAATGGTCGAAGTGGAAACGAAAAGCGGCATCAGGGTTAGGTGATCGATACTGATCAAGATCCCAACTCTCATTCAAGTCCCGCTCACAGAAACATAGCAGTCTAGTCAATGAGACGAGGATCTACAATGTGATCCCCACAGTGGTATGCTTACTGAGAGGCCTCGCATTGCACTTGACCTAGAAGGACCCAGGTCTATGTCCTCGAGTTCGCCTCGGGATGTAAAATGAAACTGTTACCCTCGCGCCACTAAACGTCAAGTAATTACATGAGTTCATGAACGGGTGAGTTACAACAACATGGTAAGTGCTGTCTCATTTCATACACTGCTGTCGGGGATGGAGTGCTAAAGACTTCATTGTACTACGTCTAATTTGTTCTTCAGGTGGAGTGACTAATGTTTGTCGTGTTTCCTTCTATAACTGATAGCCAGGTACTCATTTACAGTTGGGTAGACAGGAACACTTTGCTACCATGGAACGAATGATGTACTTTTGCAGTTAAATGCAAGCGCTCTAGGCAAAACACAGATTAATGCCGCGAGTCGTTGTCATAAGATAATGCGAAGGTTTCACATTCTAACAAATGGAATGTTGTTGTTTCTAATTCCCACAATGAGTAGGTTTACTCTTTTGTACGCCCTGAAAACGACGTTAAGTGAAAGGTTGCAGTAGCTTTTCTCACATCCCGTGCTGTGAAGGTGGGCCCAGGTCCTCCAGACGGTTGTGCTATGCTTGGCTTTATCTGCGTGTCGCTCACTACTACGAGGATCACGTTGATTCTTCACCCTCGTTAGCGAAGCTGCCATGAAAACAGTCCGTTTCCAGGGAGGTCTACTAGGAAGCCGAGACGAGAGTCTTGGCCAGTATATATATTTTGCTGCACCCTGACTAATATGTCTGATCAGTATGTTGTGCCTGGCCAGACGTTAGTCTTCCTCCCCAATTGAATGAAATATCACAAAGTAATATGAAGCATTCACATTTAAAATATGTACGCACAATTGCAATATGTAGTGAAGCCTACATTTCCTATTAAATAAATACAATATAACAACACTTGGAATACTTCACATTATAATATACGGAAACAATATTAGGACAGAATGGAACCTTCACATTTCTATACATCAGGATAATTTATTACATAATATTACACCTTGACGCTGTAAGTCTAATGTATAAACATATCACAGAAAAATATGAAGCTTTCAAATTTTCATCGACGGATACTCTATAACAACATAGTTTAAAACATTGACAATATAATTGAAAGATTTTTCATTACAACACAGCTTGAACATACCAATACAAGACCACACAATTACAGTACTGAAATTTTCACATTTGAATATCAAGATGTATGTTTACAATAAAGCGTGAAACATTCACGTGCCGATTTATAGAAGTAATAGTGCAACATAGCAATAAGCTTTCACATTATAACATATGGTCAAAACATCATATCATATTGTATTACATTTTCCCATACTAATATATGAACATAACATTAGAATTTACAACGACACTTTCACGTTAAAATACATGGACATAACATTGGAATTTACTACGACATTTTCACATACTAATATATGAACATAAAATTGTAAGCTAGTACGACACTTTCACATACTATTATATGAATATAACATTACAATTTACAATGACACTTTCACATTAAAATATATGGACATAACATTGTAAGTTAGTACGACACTTTTACATAAATCATATGGACATAAGATTTAAGCTAGTGCGACACTTTCACATTATAATATGGACACAACATTGTAAGCTAGTACGACATTTCCCCATACTAATATATAGGCATTACACAAAAATCTTTCACATACTAATATTTGTACATTCCATTATAAGATATTTGGCACTTATTATATACTAATGTGAAGAAATGGATATGACACATGGGCACCTGCGCCAAGTCCCTATTATTGCTGCATGTGACGACAACAGAACACAAACTCCTGCAGCGGTTCCCAAAATGTCCTCAGTTCCCATTTACTGGCGAATGAGCTGGGAGTAGCGACGAATTCGTGATTATAACGTGGTACATGGCGCTTGTAGCTAAAGCTCATACCACGCCCTTCCCACCAGTGCATGGACAAACTCTAAGGTTGAAAGAATATGAAATGACTCTAAATAGAGGGACTGGTGAGGGGTTTACTATAAGGGGCACTACACTCAAAACGGCGTAGAAGGAAAGAACAACGAAGGCATTGAACTGACAAAATAGCTTTTCATTCTTTTTAGATTCTCAAATGATTGAAACCCTAGCGGCATCCGGGTTGATACATTGTAGGACCACTGAACCTTCCAATCATTTCGGAAAAGTCACCTAAAGATTATGGTGTATTGGGCTTGGAACCTCGTCATGTTTAACCACTGATTTGAAAACGCTATGGCAGTTGCTCGGATTCATGTTACCAGTAAAGGGGTCAGCTATAGTAGTGACCAAATGCCTCACTTTGAACGGAATTGGCTTCATTCAAATAATAAATCAATCAAAGGATTGAACAAAGTTCAATTAGCTGCCCATAGAGTACGTGATGACTATTTTCCTTATAGACATAACAAGTTATTTTTCTCTTGCCAAACTCCCTCGCCCCTCTCCCATACAATCACAAACAAGTTCCCTCGGCTAAATTCCCCCCCCCCCCCCACCACCACCACCCACCCACCCCTCCCCACCCCCGATTCCGATCACAAACAAATTCACATCGAGCCTTTCAGAAGATGAACGTTATCTACATTTAGTCCCCCATCTTCCATTCACAAACAAGTTCCCATCAGCTCAACACCCCTCCCCCCCCACCCCTTTTTCCAATCAACCAATCACAAACAAGTTCACATCAGCCCTTTCAAAAGATGAACATTATCTAAATCTAGTACAGCAATGGTGGCGTTGAATTTGAAGAAAGAAACAAATCGGATCAATCTCGTCTCTGCAGGATACGACCTGCATTAAAGAAAAGCTTCCAATCCAAGACGCTGTCATCCCGATGGATGCTTTCTACTGATTATCTATTATTATATGCGGCGGCTACGTTTTTTTCTATTCAGTATTCATCCGCTGCCAATTTCATGATGGGCTGGCTTTCCATTGTTCAACTTGCTAGCTTTCAGAGAATGTATTTTTTAAAAATAGTTCCCTGCGTCTTTGAAAATGCTGCAAGGATGTGTCCCAGATTAACTGTCGGTCAACTGGCTTATTTTCCATATCATAATACAGTTGTCTTCTCAAATGTATTTCTTTGTTCACAAGCAACATTACTGGTTATCCAGTGCCCCACCTCGCAAGATGACACAAGTCTATGCGCGCTGCAGACATTCCAAGACTAAGCTCAGATCTATTTTCTAGTATTTGCTGTTCTATCATGCCAGCATAGTTTCCAGAATGAACCAGCTATTATTAAACCTGGATCGGTTATTTCCTAAAGACGCTTAATCCAATCAAACGTCCTCGTTCTTCAACGATTACGGCATCAAAATTCCCAATTTCCTGTCGTTCTCTGACTAACCCTCTTTGTCTATTATCGTGCAGGTTTCGAAGGGCAAAGCCAGGAAATTGAAGAACACTTTCAGCGGCTCCATACAGATCTTCCACGTTGTAGCAACAAAAGTTAATGATTTCAAAGATCTTTTCCGTGTCAGTTTCTGCTTGACTATACCAGATATGTAACGCTGCGGTGAAAATAACTTGTGCAAAACCTTACTAACAGCTGACATTTACTTACCTGTTCTCAATTTCCCTCCAAATCCATTTTGTTCTCTCTCGCTCTCTCTCTCTCTCTCTCTCACTCTCTCTCTCTCTCTCTCTCTCTCTCAATTTCTGTCTCTCTATCTATCTATCTCTCTTTGTTCCTTCGTCCTTGTTTTATTTATTATTCTCAAATGACTTCTGCTCTTTCTATTTTCGAGACTCCACTGAGAATTTGGGTCAAAATGGCTGAAAAGCACGAACCTAAAAACGAGGTAAAATAGAAATAGACGGCAGTATCGCAAGGTAACCTGGGGGCAACGGAAATCGACCCATTCGAGAAATGTGATCCAATCGTTAACTTCCGGAATCGCTCCGCTATGAAGTGCACTATTTCATGCATTCATTACAATTTATTACCTTTTTCTCCTGTTCTTTTGTTTCCAGCATAGCCAGTTTTTGATATCAATGGCTGCAATAAATCGTTGCGGATGCTTTGTGATGATTCAATTCATTCATAAACTAATAGACGCCGCCGTTAGCATTGCACGAGGAAAATACCGGTTCATTGAGCACACAAATATACAGGCACACACATGCAGGCACACACACACAGACACACATACAGAAACACACATACAGATACACATACAGGCACACACATACAGGCACACACATATAAGCCCACACATACAGACACACACATGCAGACACACACATACAGGCACACACATACAGACACACATACAGACACACACATACAGGCACACACATTCAGACACACACATACAGACACACACATACAGACACACACATACAGACACACACATACAGGCATACACATACAGGCACACACATACAGGCACACACATATAAGCCCACACATACAGACACACACATGCAGACACACACATACAGGCACACACATACAGACACACATACAGACACACACATACAGGCACACACATTCAGACACACACATACAGACACACACATACAGACACACACATACAGGCATACACATACAGACACACATATACAGACACACATATACAGACACACATATACAGACACACACATACAGACACACACATACAGACACATATATACAGACACACACATACAGGCACACACATACAGACACACATATACAGACACACATATACAGACACACGCATACAGACACATACATACAGACACAAATATATAGACACACACATACAGGCACACACATACAGACATACATATACAGACATACATATACAGACACACACATACAGACACACATATACAGACACACACATAAAGACATACATATACAGACATGCATGTACAGACACACATATACAGACACACATATACAGACACACACATACAGGCACACATATACAGGCACACACATACAGGCCCACACATACAGGTCCACACATACAGGCACACATATACAGGCACACACATACAGGTCCACACATACGGGCACACATATACAGGCATACACATACAGGCACACATATACAGGCACACACATACAGGTCCACACATACAGGTCCACACATACAGGTCCACACATACAGGTCCACACATACAGGCACGCATATACAGGCACTCACATACAGACACACACATACAGGTCCACACATACAGGCCAACATATACAGGTCCACACATACAAGTCCACACATACAGATACACATATACAGGCACACACATACAGGTCCACACATACAGACACACACATACAGGCACACACATACAGACACACATATACAAGTCCACACATACAGACACATATACAGGTCCACACATACAGACACACACATACAGGCACACACATACAGACACACATATACAAGTCCACACATACAGACACACATATACAGGTCCACACATACAGGCATACATATACAGGTCCACACATACAGGCACACACATACAGGCACACACATACAGACACACACATACAGGTCCACACATACAGACACACATATGCAGGTCCACACATACAGGTCAACACATACAGGTCCACACATACAGGTCCACACATACAGGCACACACATACAGGCACACACATACAGACACACATTTACAAACAGACACACATACAGGCCCACACATACAGGTCCATACATACAGCTCCACACATACAGACACACACATACAGGCACACACATACAGACACACACATACAGACACACACATACAGGCCTACACGTACAGGTCCACACATACAGGTCCACACATACAGGTCCAGACATAGAGGCACACACACACACTAGCCCACACACAAGCACACACACTAGCCAACACATACAGGCCCACACACCAGCCCACACACAAGCACACACACACACACCAGCCCACACATACAGGCCCACACACTAGCCCACACACAAGCACACACACACACACCAGCCCACACATAGAAGAACACACTAGCCCACACACACTAGCCCACACATACAAGCAGCTTTGTATCAATTCCCTGCTCTCTATCTATTCACCGAACCATTTATTTATCTATCCATCCTTCATTTAATTAAATCATGAATCTATCTATCTATCTATCTATCTATCTATCTATCTATCTATCTATCTATCTATCTATCTATATATATATATCTATCTATTTATCTATCTATCTATCTATCTATCTATATATCTATCTATCTATCTATCTATCTATCTATATATTTATCTATCTATCTATCTATCATCTATCTATCTATCTATATATTTATCTATCTATTTATCTATCTATCTATCTATCCATCTATATATATATATATATCGATCACACATTCAAGCACACACTTGTATTTATATGTAAATAAATATATCTATATATATATATATATGTCTGTCTGTCTGTCCGGCTGTATGTATGTCTGTCTATTTATATATATTATGTAGCTAGCTACAGGACGAATGAGTTGGCAGAAGTATAAACTGAACAGCGCATGGGCATGCAGTGGTCAGCGACCCATAGCTGACTGCTAGCGTCAGGGCCAGCAAACTAGAGCTGCCAAGACCCTTCTACACGTTTAAGCGGTGATCCTGGATAACAGGTTGCAGCAGGGCAGAATGGCTGAGGAGAAGGGATCGAAGAGGGAATGCTAACCCGGTACTCAAAAAATGCTTGCTAAAGTCAGATGTGTTGGACCGAAAGGTGCAAATATCGCAGTCAATCTGTAAACTACGACACAACGCATTCCGTTCCCTGGACTACATTCTGCTACTTAAGCCCTTTCAGGGTTTGGTAGCGGGAGATTGAGAATGAATGAAGTCAAATAAATAAGTATATATATATATATATATATATATATATTTCTTCCTTAATAAATTGACCGAGCTATCCATCCATCTGTCAATTCATCTACCCGATCATCAATATGCCCATGCATCCTGTATGTATCACTCAATCAGTACACCCACATACCCTTTCATATATCCAACTGTTTTTCTATCCCATCTATTTTTCTATCCATTCATCAATTCCTTCAATTCGCACATCTATCCATTCACCAATTCTTTTAATTCTTTCCATCTAACCAGTATTCTATCCGTCCATTAATTCTTTTAATTCATCAACCTAATCATTATTCTACCCATCCATCAATTCATCCATTCAACCAAATATATCGCAAAGGCCGCCGTCCATCGCAGATGATGATGGCATAATGTATTTCCATTTTTGTTTGTTTTTAGTAAGGATTAACTGCGCTACTTTTTATCTACGAGATGCAGGGGACTCCGCATCAAGGACACGTCAAACAGACGACGGAGTCCGGAGTCGAACCCACATCACCTGATCACAAGGCCGATGGCTTAACCACTTCACCACGGAATCCAATAAATATATATCCAACTGTTCATCAGTTCGCGCAAATATATATATAATCTATATATCATTCATTCAATCATCTACCTCTTTCCACCAATTCAACTGTCTATTTCTGTATTTGTCTTTATCTATATTTTGTATGTCTGCCTATCTGTCGATTTACCTTTACCCCCATACCTATCTCCCCGTTCACCTGTATATCTATTGATCTACCTATCAGTTGAAAGTTTCCAGCTATATCTAGTCAAAATATTTACCTAAGACCTCTATCTAATACGTTCGACAATCTACGTTTACTTTCATTCCCTCCTCTTACGATCGTATCCAAAATATTGACCTAATGTAGAAGCTACGCCACTTCAAGAATCTCAGCCAAAAATTCTCAGACATCCACTGGCGACAGCCGATAATCAGGCGGGTCTGGGACCGTCTCGCAATACCTGCCCAGCCCGGATACCAGGAGTCTACAAGGGGATGCAACTTGCCAACTAACGACAAACAAAGGTAACACAACTTTGCAGAAAGGCTTAGCTTGACGGTTGTGGTTCCCGTCTTCCACCCCCTGGTACATTCGTAGACGTTCCCGGCAGTGCTAATATTGAACGTGTCGCGCGCCTGGATTTGTCAGGCCCCATGTGTAAATAGGGGTGGCGAACTCAAATGACTTGTTTGTTTTTCTATCTGAGGCTGCATTCCGTGAACACGACGAACTAGGATTATCCTTCCTGACAGAACGCTGCTTTTCTGTGTTATCCCGCTTATAGATATGCACTTATCTGATCGTCATCACCACGTGTCATGCCTCATGGTTTCGATGATCAATTCCCAACACAACCATCTGTCCTTTTATCATTTCTGAATCGCCTAGATTTTATCATTGTCAACTTGTATATAAGTGTATGCGTGCGTATCTATGTGCCTGCATGCGTATAAATGTGTATGCGTGCGTATCTATGTGTCTTTGTGCGTATCTAGGTGTTTATGTGAGTATCTCCGTGTCTGTGTGTGTGTAGTTATGTCTATGTGTGTGTATGTTTGTTTGTGTGTACATGTATACCCACATTCCCCAGTGCAAATACTAAATGGCTAATGAAGAAATAATGACTGTCTTCCTCCAACTGAAACATTAGAATTGCACAAACCATTCCATAAGACACGCATACCTTTCACCAAAAATAAAAACAAAGAAAACAAACCCGGAAATGTACATTTGTGTCGAATAATTCCCGATCGTTTAAACTAGGTAAAGACTGATGGAACAAGCTGCCTTTATTCCCCAGTCTTACATTTATCATCGCAACCTTCAGTAATGGAAGTTAACACCGTAATGAATGTCTTTCTAACCAATCGACAAGACTATTGTCAAATTATACGTACGAGCAAATGTTTGTAAACCTTCCAAATTCGTCCTTCTACAGTCTTAAATACAATTAACCGATGTGCTAGTCCATCTTAATAGACTCAAACACTAGAGCAAAGTAGACCCGCAGCCTGTTAGGCGCCATCTATGCTTTTCTAAACAAACCACCGGTGTTATGCCATGTCACATAGTTAGTCGCCTCTTTCGACATGCTCTCTGTGGAGCAGTGGTGCTATTCTTGTCCTTGTCATACACAAAGATCCTGGTGGACCATTCGGAATTGTTCAGTTCTTAGCTAAACGAATTATATTACTCATCAGTAATTACATTTCTATTAGTTATTGGAACTAAACAGTATTGAGCAGTATTTAGCTACAACGTCGTTATGTTAGGATATTGGAACTTATCAATGTCCAGTATGTGCTCCTTATATTAGGATATTGGAACTGATCAATGTCTAATATGTGCTGTAATTAATTATATTAAAATATATTCATCGATGTCTATAATATTTGAAGTGATCAACATATGTCAATCATTTCAAATAAATGCAGTAATCGAATGCATTCACTGTTCTGTAAGTCTATTTGAACAACCAACATCTGGCAATCATTTCATATATCGTGAAAGTAAAATAGTATATTCACTGTTCTGTATATATTTTGGAACGTATTTCCATATATGTCAATCACTGTCACAGATCGCGCAGTAATCACCTATATTCACTTTACATGAATGTATTGGACATGGCCAAGCTGTTTTAACCGTGATTTGAGATAAAAGATAAGTGATAGCGAATATATAAGATTATGTAAATTGATTAAAAGCAGAGCCACTTCAACTCGAGGACAAATTTCATGGTAATGCTTGATGGAAAAGAAATGATACCTTTTCAACGTCCAAGACCCTGAAAATCTTGCTAATGGAATGTAATTGCTGCTGGCTAAGGTGGTTATCTTCTCGTGAATGTTCATGCTCACATGCGAGATTTGAGAGTGCGACTAGTGAGAGTCGAATAGGCAGGTTGCGCCCTCTTGTTTGTCCGGTTCGGGATGTTTGCCTGACGACACAATGATGGCGTTTAACGACACTTCCTTCCTTGTTTCATCGGAATGAAAGGTTTCAAAGCTCTATGTACCCTCATTTTGGGTTAGTGACCACAAAGTACTGTAATATCATGTGTATAGTCCGTCTTTTAATTCATAAACAACGTCCGAAGTAATTTTCTACTAAACGGCATGTCAGATCCAAATGGTTTTACGCATGGAGCCTTAGAATATCCATGACGTTATAGAAATATTTTTGTCTCTAAGAAATTTGATGTATTTTGACAAATGTATTCATTAGTCTATATTAAAAGCAACCTCAGTGAATTGGACATAATTTTAACATGTTAAGGTATACAGACGTGCTGTTTTAAAAATATATGTTTTGACCTTCAAATACGCTCAGTAAATACCCATTCTTGATTATCTCATGCACCAATTTGACACTTTGTCGAATGAGGAAAACAACAACCATCATTCATGCGAAACTGTCTAATAGTTATTGGCGTATACGCCAATGATGAGGGGGCGTATCACAGGACATGCGAGACGCCAACATATTTACCATTTACAATAAAAAGGGAAATGGAGGAGACTGCATCAATGACAGGGAAATATCGCTCCTCAATACAATAGGCAAAGTGAATGTTCGCATCATCCTGAGCAGGCTGCGAAACCTGGCCGACAGGGTGTAGATGATCAATGTGGTTTTCGCGCAGAAAGGTCCATCGTAGATATAATCTTTTCACTGAGACAATTGCAAGAGAAATGCAGAGAACAACACAGACCACTATTTCTTGCCTTAATCGACCTGGTAAACAGAGATGATTTTTTTAAAATATTGTCCAAAGTTGGCTGCTCACCTGAACTACTGAGCATGATTAGGTCTTTCATGTGGGCATGAAAGGTACAGTGCTGCACGACGGTCAGAAATCTGTGGTCTTCAACATTAACAACGGAGTTAAACAAGGTTGTGTCCTGGCTCCAGCTCTATTCTGTATGTTCTCTGTCATCATGCTTAAAGACGCCTTTAGAACTGCCACAGAGGATGCCTTTCTGCATACTAGGTCAGATGGGAGACTATTCAATCTAACCAGACTGCCAGCAAAAAGTCAGAGAAGGGAGACTATCATTCGGGATATTCTCTTCGTAGACGATGCTGCCCTGGTCGTACACACACAAGCCGAATTACAAATCCTCATTAATAGGTAGGCAAAATCTTGTGATTTGTTTGGACTCACCATCATCGCACAACAAAACAAAAGTGAAGGCTCATGGTGTAGATCATCCAGATATTGCATTAAACGATAACAATCTGGAAGTAGCAAATCACTTGAACTACCTCGGATCGATCGTCAGATTCTGCGTTATTAGTACCCTGCTGTATGGCAGCAAAACATGGACACTATATGTCTCTCATGAAAAAAAGGCTAAATGCTCTTCATATGCGCTGCCTGAGACGCAAACTTGGACTTTCATGGCGTGACAGAGTGACTAACAGCGAAGTGTTGGACCGTGCAAAGATTGCCAGTTTAGTTACGATCCTCCGCCAGCGCCGCTTTCGGTGACTTGGTTACGTGTGCAGAATGGAGGATGGGCGAATACCAACAGATATCCTATACGGAGAGCTGACCACGGGCACATGTATAATAGGTAGAAACTTACTCCACTACAAAGATGTTTGCAAGCGGGACCTGAGGGCGTTGGATATGAACACCTGCAACTGGGAGGACCTTGCCAAAGACAGACCCGGCTGGAGGCAGGTTTTGTGTGTTGGTCTGCAGGCAGGGGAAGACAAGATGCGTCAAGATGCGACTCGAAACGTTTGCGGCAAAACCAAGGGAAGTCCATTGTCTCTCAAGTGTGGTATATAGTTGCTTTTTTTCAAAACTGACATTGATATCAATTTCAAAACTTGTTTGAAGTGTACATTTATAACAATGCAGAAGGTTACCGTTTTACTATAAGTTCTTCCGCAGGGAATCTGGAATCTAAGATGGGTCATCTATATTACGATATTCATGACCCAGAGAAACGAGCGCAATTGGCGCTTGGTCTGGATAGATCATCCTTTTACCGTTGGATTGGACAGAGTGCACTCATATCAAGCAAGGAAGGAAAAGGAAATTTGACGACTTTGACAGAGATAGAACGGGCGATATTGAAACTGTTGACGAAAAATCAACTTGTTACTCTCCGGAAACTAAAATGAAAATTAGAGCTTGTGTAGACTAAAGTCAAAAGACAAGTTGCCGAACAGAACAAAACATTTAAAATGTGTGGTGTTAATGTTAATGACACGTAAGTACCTTTCAAAAATAGACATTCAGTTCTGGAAGAAGTGTGTTAACATGTGCTCCGGGAATTAGTACAGTTCTAGCAACGCGATGGATTACAATTTGTCCAGCCAGTAACAATTATCAACCTCTATGAATAGACAGATTCGGTTGATTAATATAATCTTTTGTGGACATACTGATTAGCAGACTTGGATGAATTAGAGTATGTTCATCAAAACAATTAGGTGTACATACAATAGCAACAAATACACTGCAATATTCAAATGCATTACACAGCAAAAAGTTAGCTGCACAGTTGATACAACCTTGGGGTCTAAGGGTGACCGAAGGGTTGTACTAACTTTTGCATATTGGTGCCATATTTATGATTATACATAAAGGGCAACACAAAACAATTGATCTATCAAGACATTAAAGAGAACAAAATGCTGAGAAATTCAGATGCGTACTGTAAAATCTTAAATTTAATGTAATTTCTTTGCAATGGTATAAAAGAACAAAATAATTCGCCGATGTGCAAATGTCTTAACATCTATGGACTAAATAATATCAATGTTTTAGCGTCGTGGATATTCTAAGGATGCATGCGAAAAATCATTTGGATCTGACATGCAGTTTAGTAGAAAATTGCTTCGGACCTTGTTCATGAATTAAAAGACGGACTATAACTGGCTACATAACATGTCAACTTGCTTCTAAGGTATGTGGACATGTCTATCTCTGTAGGCCCTAATCTATGACTTACAAATAGTGATTAGTAACAAATGTCATGGTCATGTTTGAATTAGCGATTAAGAAACAAAAACAACAAAAGTGTCTAAAATACACAGATCGATAAACAAGAACAGAATGTGCAGTACATACATTGGCTTTATAAAACACAAGTTCCTTTCTGAAATCCTAGGTGTTCTGATAACAAGCTAGAACTTTATGTCACTTCGTCTATCAAAACTGGGGCAGTAGCTATGATTTCCGAAGGTGTTTGTTTATACGATTCGCGTTTGGACATTACGTGGAACAGAAAACAAGTTCACACAGTCGTACGGTTACGTCGGAGTCTTGTTCTGACAGGGCCAAGTGTGCACATTACGTGGAACGGGAGACAAGTTCACACAGTCGTATGGTTACTTCAGATTCTTGTTCTGACAGGACCAAGTGTGTACATTACGTGGAACGGGAGACAAGTTCACACAGTCGTATGGTTACTTCAGATTCTTGTTCTGACAGGGCCAAGTGTGCACATTACATGGAACGGGAGACAAGTTCACACAGTCGTACGGTTACGTCGGAGTCTTGTTCTGACAGGGCCAAGTGTGCACATTACGTGGAACGGGAGACAAGTTCACACAGTCGTATGGTTACTTCAGATTCTTGTTCTGACAGGACCAAGTGTGTACATTACGTGAGACAGGAGGTGAGTTCACACAGTCGTTCGGTTACTTCAGTCTTGTTCTGACATAGACAAGTACATTGTAGTGCCACACAGGAGATCAGAACCCGATACCGACGGTATGTTATGGTTCACGCGCCATTATATAACCAACATGACTCTGACTGTGACTTAAAGGTACATATTTTCGCTAAGGACAGAAACTTTATCAAAATTGAACAATTTTTGAAACACAAATCGTGTTTTTTCTGCACGTACGAGCATTGAGATACATTATTCAAGTTTAAAGTTTATTTTGTGTTTTGGCTGAGTTCTTCCCAATCGGAGAAATCGTCAAACAGTTCCCGAACAAAACCTGTAATTAGTGCTTGTAAATGAATCATCTGATGCCACTGTTAGAATGACGCATACATATTTTCCGTGTCAATAGTTTATTTATTTGAATGTGTCAATCTTGAAAACATTAAACGAGAGATTGCTAATCTTATTCATGATGTTAATATGGGTGTTTTTTAGAAGGTTATTTGCTATGCGCCAGCTGGGACTGGTGTAGTTATATTTCTACTCAGCAAATCAGCAATGTCCCGGCCACCACTCAGTTCAAATCAGTAATGTCCCAGCCACCATTCAGTTCAAATCAGTAATGGCCCAGCCACTACTCAGCTCAAATCAGTAATGTCCCGGCCACCATTCAGTTCAAATCAGTAATGTCCCGGCCACCATTCAGCTAAAATCAGTAATGTCCCAGCCACCACTCAGCTCAAATCAGTGAGGTTAGTAAATAAAGCCAGAATCCAATTTAAACGTATACACGCCCCCTTATGTAAGCAATGTTTTTCGAATAATCTACATACAAAATTAAAAGGAATTCCCATTGTAGACACTGCTATTGACAATAAAGTTAGAGAATTTATTGTATCAAATCACTTTCAGCTACTTGCTAGGTCAGGTACCCTTTTACAATCAGGTAGACCGAAGCGTGTCGAGAACTGAAATCGAACCTGAACCCTTTACAGCGAGACACTAGGAATAAGCAGCATACAAGATTGACATCTCTAGCGATGCCTCTAGATTACTATACACATAAGATGAGGATGTGGCGGTAATGCGTATTAAAATAAAGTGTAAATAATCGCGATAGAAACATTGATGAGTCCACATATAGTATCCAGGCTCAGTACCTTTACATACTCCTTTATAACTTCATTCACATACTCATTTATACGTTCATTTACATGATCATTTATGCGTTCATTTGCCAACTCGTGTGTGTTTATTTCACTATTTTATGTATTTATCGCTTCATTTAGGATTTGTTAGCTCATATTTTTATTGTTTTCTTGTCTCTGATTAAGGTTTTTTGGTTGTAACGTTGGGTTTGTTCCAATTTTCATCCTATCCTAGCACTATATTTGACCATACTTATACATGTTTTTTATACTGTAGAATACAAATGAATTTTGTTTGATTTCTCCCTCAAACATAATCATATTATTGGAAATGTATAGTGCAGCTTCTATTGCATGAGAAACAGCATTCAGTTATGAGAACAGACTTCCTGCTACCAGCCAGGCAAATTAATTGCGTTCCGGCGTCCTTCCCATATTGTTGTATGTTCGCACGCGAGTGATGTTAATCTGTGAGGGTAACGCAATATGGCGACTGCATTGCGTGCAAGAAGCGACTTTGGAGAACTGGCTTCGGTTTGTGGTGTTAACAAGACCACACCAACCCCTGGGACTGACGACAGTTGTTGCAATATTCGAATAATTGCATTTCATTTCTAGATGTTTTTCGCGCTGGCTAACTTCCCTGCTGTCGTTCTAAAGCTGGGTCAATAAATTCAATAATTTTAGTTAGCAATTTCTAGCCGCATTGTTACTACAGTTAGTGGGACAGGATTCTAGTTTCTCTGGTGCTCTGCCTTGGTGGTCTGTAGCCGTATGTTCCAAAGTGGCTTAGTCCAGTTGACGAGTAATGTTGTGAAATCTCACCTCTGAGATATCCTTATGATTTGCATTCACTTTTCTTTTCTACGTGTGTCTGTGGTCATACAAATGTCGAAAACTTTCCTTTTTTTAAACAACATTTCTACAACAGTCGCAAACACCAGCACACACAACACTTCTACAACAGTCGTAAACCCAGCATAGACAACATTTCTACAACAGTCGTAAACCCAGCATACACAACATTTCTAAAACAGTCGTAAACCCAGCATACACAACACTTCTACAATAGTCGTAAACCTAGCATACACAACACTTCTACAACAGTCGTAAACCTAGCATACACAACATTTCTACAACAGTCGTAAACCCAGCATATACAACATTTCTACAACAGTCGCAAACTCAGCATACACAACATTTCTACAACAGACGTATACCCAGCATACACAATATTTCTACAACAGACGTAAACCAAGCATACACAGCATTTCTACAACAGTCGCAAATCCAACTTTTCTGGAACAGTCGCAAACCCAGCTTACACAACATTTCTGCAAAAGTCATAGCTCAGAATTCAACCCTTTTCAATGCAACGTACGTTTCAGTGCTACCAAATGGTAGACTTGGATCTTATTCAATTCCATCTGCGGTTTCGACACGCCTCAGTCTACAAAGATATCGATGAATACCTGACTTACTGAAAGCGTGTAGGTACATGCTAAACTGGTCACATCACCTTAGATAAAACATAGACCTAGTACAATATAGATTCTACCACTTCATCCCCAACAGCAGTTTCTGCTATAGGACTACCTTTACATTTTCCACAATACCACCAAAAGGACTCTGGTTACAAAGAGCATATCATGGCCATAAAGAAAGACTGAATCGTAACACAACATCCGGCACTCGTCCGCTCATTTATTTCGCGAAAAATGCTAGTAGTGCTACGGTAAGGTAATGTTGGTACCATAGCGGACATGTCAGGAATGAAGTGTTAAAGATTATGTTGTACTAGGCTTCAGTTTGTTCTTTAGGTGGGGTGGCCAGTTTCCTTCCTCTCAGTTTTTTCCTTCTCTAATAGAGAGCCGTTTACAACTGGGTCAGCTGAAGCACGTCGAATACGTAATCGAGCCTGATGTGACTGTTGTAAGAAGCGAACGATCTGCCATACTACTCGGGTACTTCACGTAAATCATCTTAATTACATCCAGGCAAGGCAAACACGGTTCAACCCTAGACCCTCAGCTCTGGTCGTCACCTCACATTGTTGTCGTCAAATCTGCAATCATTTCCTTATACCCCAACAACAAATGCAGTCCGCTGACAGTGTTCTACTACTGAACGGCACCTACCTAGTTTTCTTTGTCAGTGAGAACGAACTCCAACCTTTATGCCACACGGGACAATCAGTGACCCAAATTCGAAACCCGCTTCGGTCATTCTGCCAGGATATTAACTGAAGGTCAGTGGTTGACACTAGAGCAGGTCTATTTGTCTGGGCTTTAGTCCCTAACATAAGTCAAACAGCTGAGAACGAGAAGGTGACAAGCGTGGGTGTTTGCTCTGGACAATGGCACTGGGATTTGTCGGACAAGCTAAGAGACAACAAGTCGGTATTTAAGCTGGAGAGCTGAGCTGGTTTTGTAGTTCCTACATTTAATATAGTGGAAGATTGTCACATAGCAACTGATTCAGTTTAACCCGTATCAGAGCAAAGTACTTTCAATCTCTGTACAAGAGTTTAAGTCTAGATGTAGACTGTTTGGTTCACACGATCTAATATAACTGAAACGACTATGTCCGTGTTTTAAAGTGTGTTCCTTCCTAAAAGTAGGTTCAATTGTACAGCGCAACAATATCAGATACGTACTACCGTTCATGTGAAGTGTCAGAGACTTCATTCTACGAGGTCTCGGCCTTTGCCAGTATGGTGACCAATTCTTTTCCTTGCTTCTCATCTCAGACTCTGACAAATTTAGGCTGGGATATTTGCGCCTCTTTGCGGACTCATCCGACTTCAGTCTTTGACCATGTCAGTGAAGAACGAGTGCCCAACTACTACACCGATGAGGCGATCTTACAGGAAACCTGTATGAAAACATACACAACCACTTTTGCAGTTGTGCTGTCTTCAGCAATGTGTTTAACATGATGAACTTCGTTAGGTATACGCACAACCCTCTTTAGAAACCCTTACAAGTGTTGACAGTAACCCTGTTCATTCATCCCCGTGTACTACTCTGATGTACTCAATCTTACATCAACTGACTGACTGGGTTATTAACTTGACTTAGACTGCTGACTGACTGTTTGGCAGTCATGGATTCTTCTCCGTTCGTTCTCAATCTCCCGCTACAAAGCCCTTAACAGGGCTTTATACTCAGCAGGATGTAGTCCGGGGGAACGGAATGCGTTGTCTCTAGTTTTAGTTTACAGCTTGACTGTGATATTTGCACCTTTCAGGTCCAACACATCCATCTTGGGCAGTGACAGTGACGTGACACGTTTCTAAGCAGAAACTAGAAATCATAGCCACATAAGTTCAGAACTTGGATCACTATCACTATTTTTGTGTATTCGTTCGCTGTAGGTTTGTTTCTTTCTCTTACTCTCTCGCTCTTTCTTCTCTTCTTTCTCTTCCGATCTTCCCTCTCCTCTCTCTCTCTCTCTCGCTCTTCCCTCTCCTGTTTCTCTCTCGCTCTTCCCTCTCCTCTTTAATTCTGTTTTTTATCCCCCTCATCTCTCTATTACTTTTTTTCTTTAGCCATCTATCTCCGTTCTCTCTTTCTCTGTACATACACACATTCTGTATCTCTTTATATTTCTCTCTCTCCCTCTCTCTCTCTCTCTCTCTCTCTCTCTCTCTCTCATACACACTCCTTCTCTTTGACATACACCTATGCTTTCTCTCTTTATCTTGGTCTCTCATACACATACTATCTTTGTATATTTCTCTCTTTCTCTCTCTCTCTCTCTCTATCTCTCTCTCTCGTCATCATATGTTTTATTGTAGGCTTGATTTGTTTTAAATTGGATCTAAAGTAATTCATCCTCATCAAGTGCCATGCAGAGTGGAGTTGTGATTAACTCCTTAAAAAATTATAGCCATTGAGCACTGCATCATCTCACATGTTGTTTTTCCATTTACCTGTGTCATGACAAATCATTTCTGGTCACGAATGTCATGAAGCTTTAGAGGTGTCCTTGTACAATCCATCAGTTCTGGTCACGAATGTCATGAAGCTTTAGAGGTGTCATGGTACAATCCATCAGTTTTGGTCACGAATGTCATGAAGCTTTAGAGGTGTCATGGTACACTCCATCAGTTTTGGTCACCAATGTCATGAAGCTTTAGAGGGTCATAGTACAATCCATCAGTTTTGGTCACGAATGTCTTGACATTTTAGAGGTGTCATGGTACAATCCATCAGTTTTGGTCACGAATGTCATGAAGCTTTAGAGGTGTCATGGTACAATCCTTCAGTTTTGGTCACGAATGTCATGCCGTTTTAGAGGTGTCATGGTACAATCCATCAGTCTTGGTCACGAATGGCATGACGTTTTAGAGGCTCTGTACAAGATATCAGCTTTGTATTTAATGAGGTGACAAGTTCCCGTCTTCTCTGCCTCTTCTTCCCCAGCAGTACATTAGATACCCATTTACAACTTGGTCCACAGGAGCGTATCTATAAAAACGATTGAAGACGGGGCATTTTATTATGAGAAGCAATGACTCTACCCGCCTCTCTGCCTTCAAACAAACACAGACGGATACAACAAGGGAGGAGAACAAAATTATTTCGGCTTCAGGTGGTGGGTACTTGCCAATTTTAACGCCTGTCCCTCCAGTGACACTCAGTGCAAGCTCACACCTGGGCGGAGACACACTCCTGGTATAGCACGTGTTAAAACACGTCCAGAGTTCTGACATAGATGTCCGTAATTGACATATGTCATTGTCTCAACAAGCGAGTGAAAGTCGTGGACACATGTTGTGTGGTATAAAACTCGAACAAAACTCAGCGAAATAAAACTCGCGACGACCTCTATAAAAGTCCCGAGCCGTGCATCTGAGGCCGACTGAACAGAAGTGACGCGACCGTAAGGCGTCTGTACGCAGGCCACAAACAGAGTTATGTCGACACCGCGGCGGTTATTAGCTTAGTAATCTTATTTGCCACTTTCTCAACTTTAATTTATTCCTCTATTTACTCCAAACAAAGCATCGGGCAACCTCTACAGTTAGCCCCTTCACAGGAAGCCTGTATCCGAGCATTGGTAGTGGAGGTTTAACGTCAGTAGATCTTATAGTAGGACTCATTTCATCTTTAATGTCAATATATCGAATTGTCTGTGAATCACACCATATTTAATAACAGTAGATCTTATATTCTGTGACTCATTCCACATTAAACGTCAGTAGATCTTATAGTCTGTGACTCATTCCACCTTAAATATCAGTAGATCTTATAGTCTGTGACTCATTCCACCTTAAACGTCAGTTGATCTTATAGTCTGTGACTCATTCCACCTTAAACGTCAGTTGATCTTATAGTCTGTGACTCATTCCACCTTAAACGTCAGTTGATCTTATAGTCTGTGACTCATTCCACCTTAAACGTCAGTTGATCTTATAGTCTGTGACTCAGGCCATCTTTAATGTCAGTAGAACTTATACTCTGTGACTCATTCCACCTTAAACGTCAGTAGATCTTATAGTAGGACTCATTCCTCCTTAAACGTCAGTTGATCTTTTAGTCCGTGACTCCTGCCATCTTTAATGTCAGTAGAACTTATAATCTGTGACTCACTCCACCTTAAACGTCAGTAGATATTATAGTCTGGGACTCATTCCACCTTAAACGTCAGTTGATCTTATAGTATGTGACTCATTCCACCTTAAACGTCAGTAGATCTTATAGTCTGTGACTCATTACACCTTAAACGTCAGTTGATCTTATAGTCTGTGACTCATTCCACCTTAAACGTCAGTTGATCTTATTGTCTGTGACTCATTCCACCTTAAACGTCAGTTGATCTTATAGTCTGTGACTCATTCCACCTTAAACGTCAGTTGATCTTATAGTCTGTGACTCATGCCATCTTTAATGTCAGTAGAACTTTTAGCCTGTGACTCATTCCACCTTAAACGTCAGTAGAACTTATAGTATGTGAGTCATTCCACCTTAAACGTCAGTAGATCTTATAGTCTGTGACTCATTCCATCTTAAACGTCAGTAGATCTTATAGTCTGTGACTCATTCCATCTTAAACGTCAGTTGATCTTATAGTCTGTGACTCATTCCACCTTAAACGTCAGTTGATCTTATAGTCTGTGACTCATGCCATCTTTAATGTCAGTAGATCTTATAGTCTGTGACTCATTCCACCTTAAACGTCAGTTGATCTTATAGTCTGTGACTCATTCCACCTTAAACGTCAGTTGATCTTATAGTCTGTGACTCATGCCATCTTTAATGTCAGTAGAACTTATAGTCTGTGACTCATTCCGCCTTAAACGTCAGTTGATCTTATAGTCTGTGACTCATGTCATCTTTAATGTCAGTAGAATATAGTCTGTGAATCGTACCATATTTGCATATGCGGTCTAACACCGTGAGTTAAAGTTGGCAATACGTTTTAACGGTATTTCAATTTTTAGTTTTCGTTATGTAACATCCTTAGAGCTATTAGGACTGTCTTATATCGTGCTGTCTTCTTAGCAGCAGCCGAGTGAATGGTGTGTATGACAGCAATGGGGTGAATCCATGTGTATGACAGCAATGGGGTGAATCCATGTGTATGGCAGCAATGGGGTGAATCCGTGTCTATGACAGCAATGGGATGAATCCATGTGTATCACAGCAATGGTGTGAATCCGTGTCTATGACAGCAATGGGATGAATCCATGTGTATCACAGCAATGGTGTGAATCAGTGTGTATGACAGCAATGTAAAGTAATGGAGAGTAGGTTTACAGTTGTACATGATATTTTATAAGTTATGTTTACTACTTTGCTATCGGCGGATACAAGATTGCAGAGCTAAGATACGCAGACGACACAGTGACACTATCAAATAGTTCAGATGGGCAAGATCAGCTCGTAATCAGATGCACAAAAACCACATCTTACACATAAACACAAAATAATTACCACCGACAAAACAGGAAGTCAACATCAATTCACATTTTTTATATGGAGGGAGGGGGGGGGGGGGGGGGGGGGGTGTGAAAATGTAACACGTCAAGAACTTCGAGTATCTGGGCTCCTGAAATGTAACACGTCAAGAACTTCGAGTATCTGGCCTCCTGAAATGTAACACGTCAAGAACTTCGAGTATCTGGGCTCCTGAAATGTAACACGTCAAGAACTTCGAGTATCTGGGCTCCTGAAATGACAGTAGTGACTGCTCAAAGGAAATCAGAAGTAGATCGACAATGGCAATGCAGAGACTACACAGCCTGAGAAAAATATGCCAAATTACAAGCAAACAAAACAACGTGAATATTTTGAGAACCTGTGCTCTTTCCGTTGCATACGGCTGCGAAACATGGACAGTTACCCAAACCTCAAGGGCGGTTTCGAGCCAAAATGTTATAGTAGAGTCATCATAATAACATAAAGCGAAAAAAAAAGAATAAACACATTTGACAAGATTTAAGCATGTCGAAGAACTGGTTCATAAATTCCATAACGAACAAAAAATTGAAATACTTCGGCCACATCAAAGAAACAACGATCTTGAGTGAACAGTAATAGGAGGTGTGGTGCCGGTCAAGAGCGCCAGGCCGAGAACGCGATGACACCAAGATGCCAAGCAATGCTCGGACAGAACTCTGGAGCAGGCTGGAGATTTGGCAAGAGACGCAGTTTCTTCCATCCGGGCTGTGATGGAAGCGACGTCTGTAAAGTTCACGCCACATGAGGATGATGTCTACTACTTTCTTACTTACTTAGTCGCTTCTCTTCTACCCGGGGTTCTGTAGAGGTTTGCCAGAAAAAACGCCAGGCTATTCTATCGTCTGTCTTCCTAGTTTCAGCTAAGTTATCGGTCTTTCACAGTCTAATTTTGTCTCCCCGGCAAATTTTGGGTCGCTCTGAGGTCCTGAACCTTGACTCTGTGCATCAAATGACTGCCGTGGTAGTTGATCCTTTTTCATTATGTAAGCATGGCCAAACAACCAAATTTAAGTTTGCTACTCTCGAGTTTTTCAAGAGAGGTTTAAACATCTTGTCACATCGTCTTATAATGGATTTAGTCTCGTATTGTTACTTGGATCGTATTTTCTTATTATGGATTTAGTCTCGTATTATTACTTTGATCCCCTTTCTTAGCTACCCTGTTTCTAAGGCTTGGAGTTGGCTTTTCTGGGCTGTGGTCACTGCCCAAGATTCACATCTTTAAGTCAAAACCGGTACTCAGAACTACGATGTCTGACCTATATCTATTCTACTAAGGCATCCTCTACTTATGGCATACAATAGTGGGGTCTTCAGGTAACGGAGTGAAAGGAAGAGGTGTACTCTTACGTTTCAAGCATGTAATAAATATAGACTAGAAAGGGTTGTGCATGGTACTAGCAGCCTCATCATGTGAAACTTTCATTTTGAAGCTGGGACTGCGATACTAGGATACACACTTCATATAACGGGAGCAATTTTAGTTGAGGCCCTATACTTTACTTGAAGAGAAGGCAAATCAATATACACAGACAACACACTCACACATAATATTCGTGACTCAGTATGGTCAGCAGGTTATTTGTACGATACTCAATATGGTCAGCAGGTTCTTTGTACGTCACTCAATATGGTCAGCAGGTTCTTTGTACACGACTCAATATGGTCAGCAGGTTCTTTGTACGTCACTCAATATGGTCAGCAGGTTCTTTGTACGCGACTCAATATGGTCAGCAGGTTCTTTGTACGCGACTCAATATGGTCAGCAGGTTCTTTGTAGGCGACTCAATATGGTCAGCAGGTTCTTTGTACATGACTCAATATGATCAGCAGGTTCTTTGTACGTGACTCAATATGGTCAGCAGGTTCTTTGTACTTGACTCAATATGGTCAGCCGGTTTTTTGTACGATACTCAATATGGTCAGCCGGTTCTTTGTTTTAAAACTTCAAGCATGTTCTCTTTTTCCAACCAAAGAGTTTGCTAGTTTCAACAAACACAAATCGTGCTAACCCAGAACCTGACTCCTGGAATGACACGCCTCTGACAAGCGAGCTTTGTTTACTTCTCAACAGGCGTCACACTTGCGATCTCGCTCAAATTGTCTCTCAACCAATAAAACCTGATAATTGCTCTCTAACCAGCCCTATTTCAGATCACGGCCTCATCCGTCACTGGGAACATCATGGATAAGAATGCAATGAATTCCGCAGTTTAACCGGATTAGTTAGGTGTGAACAGGCACTAGGACAAGGGTGACGTAAGTATTGTCTTTCCTCCCGTCTCGTCTCCGCACACGTTTTATGTATTGTACCGACCGAATTTTATGCCATTTTATTTAATCCTAGCACAGTCGGTTGTCGGCTCTTCAGGTGCTCCGATCCCCACTGTCCTTTTTTTATTTGTGTGCTGAATTCCGGTGCAGTGGCGTAACCTTGGTCGAGCAGTCATTAAGGTTCAAATGATTCACCTGTCAGTTACCTATGATTCTCCTTTATCGTGAAGAGTGGGACTATGTGTGCTTGTTGTCTATAACATGTTTACATTCCTTATCGCCAAGATTTAACTTTTTTCCACCAGAAACTGTGCTTGTACTTCTATCAGGGTTCTTGTAAAAATGTTCTGTGATAAGACTATCTCAATTTCCAAGTCGTTATTCACAAATGTATCCTTCCATGATCTAAATAGTTAGTTGTCCATCCCAAGCGAGGATGGCGACATCATATAACGGTTTTCTCTTGATGATGTAACTTGCGCTGTATGCGGATTATAGCGAGGAAGACTAGAGTTGGTCATCAACCTAACTCTCTGGTCCCGACCTACAAGTACATACTTTTCCACATACGTATTTTTCACATCTCAGCATGAATTAATGTGTCATTTTCTGGTTATGTTCTTGGATAACCACTTCCTTGGTGTTGTGTTCTTTCTTCTGTTGTATTCATAGTGGCGAGTCTACTGAGACGTTCTGCACTGCACAACAACCAGGAGGACACAGTCCACTTTTTAAGTACGCTCCGGAATATAATAAGAGCCACTGTAATCCACTACCGAAGCATCGTCAGCAATCGTGAAGAACTCATCCCGAGCAGTTTTTAACATGATGAGGCTGCTGGCCTCATTCACAACATTCTTTAGTCACCTTTCATTCTGGCTACAGTACATCTACACTTTCGTTCCCACGGAAGACAATAACACCAGTATAAGAATGTTACAAAACACCAATATTACAACAAAAAACCAACAGTACTACAAAAACAAAACAATAACAGTGCTACAAAAACAACATCAGCCCGGCTAATATCCCCCAAAAAATAGTAAGACATTGACAACAGCAGCAAAATTATGAATAACTGCGTGAATATTAATAAAAGCAACAATGACTTCAACACAACATCATCGATAATAAAACAAATCAAAGGAGCACGCTCTGAATGCACACCACCAAGACCAACAACAGGAACGTTCCCAAACAGAACTGCATCAAAATCGAGAAACAAACACTGCATCAGGAATAGCAACAACGATAACAAGCAACAATGACTACAACACGATTTCAACATTCGTATGCTTCTGTCGTATTCCCCCTACAAAAAAAAAAAAAACATACAGCCTCCACTGATACCGGCCCATTTATATGAATCATAGATATAAGTGATTACCATATCGCTTGCAGTAGTTGTTTCTAAAGCAATATATTATCGACGATTCTATTACTAGTCTCACGCACATACCTGTTTAGTTGTATTCTACTACATGCTAAATATCAACATTAATAGTACAGTAACAAAACAATAACAAAGTCATTAAACGAACGATAACTGTCAGGACTTATTCATGGCTTACCTTCTCCTGTTGTTGCTGGATCTGCTTCATGAGTATTGACCGCTTCTTATCCTTACATCTCTTGTTCTGGAACCAGACTCGAATGACCCTGGGACTGAGTCCTGTCATCTCTGTCAATTGTTCTTTCATCAGGGCATCAGGCCTAGGGTTGGCATTGTAGCACGTGCGCAATGTGTGCAGCTGTTTCTCGTTTAGTACTGTTCTAACTCGTGTGGTTTTGTGATCAGATTTATGGCTGCCTCTTGAAGATTTGTCTCCACGGCCTGAATGGTTAGAGAAACAGGCTTGCGTTAGCTGACAGACCTCAACAATTCTTTCCAGTCATCATTTTATATATGATATCATATAATATACATCACAATACAGCATGAGTTTTGTTTGGCTACGGAAATAAAACACGATTAGTATTGCATAAAAGTAATCAATCGTTCAAATAAAGTCGTGAGTTTACAATGAAGTTTAACATGAGAAAAGTAACAATGGTTTTACTTGACTACAAATATATTGTAATGTTAACATGAAGATTAACACGAGAGCAGTAGCAATCTTTAACTACAAATGCATTGAAATGATAACATGAAGTTTAACATGAGAACAGTAACAATGGTTTTACTTGACTACAAATTGCGACAAGCGCACAGTATCTTTGCTGACACTAATTATTCTATTCCAAAAATATATTAAATACTTAATGCTGATATTAGTTGGGAAACGGCGTGGTTAAGTGACACGGCTCACAACGCGAAGGTGCTGGGTTCGATCCCCCAAATACCGCACAGGCCGTTACCCCGGGGAAGCAAACCCTTAGAAAATGCAGGAGGAAGCAGGTCCTTACATAAAATGCATGCCGAAATCGGATGCACTGGGCCAACTGGCGCCAAATAAAAACATAGTACAACGCACACCGCCTTGGGGAATAGAGAAATATGGCGAACGCACACAAAAACCAAAAAAACAGTTGAGTTCTGCTGTTTGTCTGGCCAGTTCCTGCTTCACGGTTTATTAGATTAGTTTGTTTTAGGATATAGACCGGTATACTACCGCTGCTCGAGGGTAATCCAGTATTAGTATTGAGTTCGAATGTTCTCTCTCGTTTATTCTAAGAACCTATCATGTTATACATGGACTAGAAATGCGTAATGTTTACCGCATGGAGTATGGGAGGCTGCCAAAGGATATCCTATATGGACATCTAGCCACCGGAGTTAGAAGAATCGGCCGTCCCACCCTGGGATTCACGGACGCATGCAAGAGGGATTCGAAGTCATGTGACATTCCATCCGATGGCTGGGAAGAAATTGCTCAAGATCGAGCTCGTTGGAGACAGTCGGAGGAGACATAGTGGTTGCTGACGCTTGTAGAGGCCTTCTGGCTGCAGAGAAAAGAGACAGACTGAAGAGATCAAGAAACACCTCGGCGATTCAGCCTCCTCAGTATGGTTGTGTGATATGTAGCAGGGACTGTCACTCGCGGATCGGCCTTCACAGCCATAGCAGACAGTGTCGAAATACAAGAGCCACAGACAGTTTCACATACCTAAGGAGTATCACACACAAGACAGATGGTGTAGATGTAGTTGTAAGAGGCAGGATAAAAAAAGGATAAGTCGTTATTATGTTGAAAACCATATAGAACTCTAAAAATTGTCAAAATGCATACGAAGCTAAGGATCTTCAATAAAAATATGAAGTCCGCCCTTTTATGTGGGGCGGAAAAAGTGAATAACCAAACTCAATATTAAGAGATTACGTGGCTTTATCAACAAAACCCTGGGAAAGATTCTGAGTCTGCAGCGGCATAGCAACAAATAAAAGCTTTTGGCAGAGAACAGGACAAAGACAGCTGGAACAGAACATCTTGGGAAGAAGGTTGTTTTGTATATGCCACATACCACAGACGCCCAAAATTAGCATCGCGAAGAAATCTCTGCCATTGAAGCCACAAGCAAAAAGAGGCAAAGAAAGCATGGAGAAGAGACCCAGAGGCCGATACAAGGAAAACATGGAGGAGCTGAAAAGAACAGGAGAAAATAGCATAGGACTTGTCTACATTGAGAGGGTTGGTTGATGACATATGCACCCGAGGGTGATAAGAGTGAAGAAGAAGACAATTAATTGTTTTGAAATCTTCGTTTCCTTCATCATCTTGGAGTTTATTTACTTCCATACTCAAATGATCACGCCTGGATGTGTACCTCTCCTTCTGTTTTAACCAAATACTATATTCTCCTGAATTATTTTAATCTCCTCCACTCTTCCATTTGATATTCGACAATCGCATGTTTTTATTCACTCTAAAATGTGCTACTCAAAGTCATTTTTTCTTTGCATTACACACAATATACTTATTTCTTCTCCTCGTGATATCATTTATACAATTAAGATGCTAACACATTTCAAGTTTAATCCCATTCGACAGCTGTCCGTTATCCAGCTGGTGTGGCTTTGTTTGCATGTTTTGTTGCCTGTGGTGTTTTCAGCTTGTCTGGGATAGTCTATGTGAATGCAATTAGCTTGAACACATTAAGAACGGAAAACAATTGTGTGACAGACAGTTACCTTTTCATCGCGCTATACCCGGCCCAACTAATAATACAGATTGAGAGATGGGTGACACAGCTGGAAAGGTCGAAGCAAAGCCATGAAAACAAGACACACATATAACAAAGAAAACATTAATTACGAACATTGATGCATCGTGTGAGGTTCAATAATTATGAACTCCAATGACAATGTGTATCTATAGTTATCTACTGTTAACGGTGGTCAGCAAAAAGGCTTAATTGTATGTGCAATCATTGATAGTTACACCGCCTGATAACAACAAATGTGCAGGTTATTCAATTAATTATTATCTGTAAATAGTATGATAGTTATTTGCTTAGTAATAAAATCGTAATAAATCAATAATATAAATCTAAACAAATGTTTTGTTATCTCGATATAATTTATATATTAAGCATACAATCGTTACTTGCACAAATTCTTGGATTTGTTCTCAGGAGTTGAATTATATTTGATATTGTTTCGTAAATCAGTGCACTGTTCTTTGTGTATGCGTTCTTGTTTGTTCCGTTCCAGACAAAGACCTACTTAAGTTGAAACGATAGTTATTATCTAGTACTGTTCACAAGTGTGCTGCTTGATAACCTTGTTAGCATTTCAGCCGATATCTCGACAGACGAGAGCAGGAGCCTCATTGAAGAATCTATAACATTAAACAGCCTGTCATTCTCTATAGCATTAAACAGCCTGTCATTCTCAATAGCATTAAACAGCCTGTCATTCTCTATAACATTAAACAGCGAGGTGACAGGCTTATCACAAACTTCCGCTTTGCTGATGATATTGATGTATTGGCAGGCACAGAAAGAGAACTCCAGGAGTTGATTGGTAGATTGGATAGAACGGCCCTGAGTTTTGGTATGGAAATAAATGCTGATAAAACAAAGCTCATGACCAATAACGTTGCAGGGTTTCAATCTGTCATAGAGGCAAATGGGCAGTTACTTGAGGTGGTGAAACGTTTCAAATATCTTGGATCGTTGATCAGCGAAGAGGGTTCGAAGCCAGAGGTAATTGCAAGAATAGCACAAACAACAGCGGCGCTGACTAGGCTGCAACCTATTTGGCGAGACAAGCGCCTCGTCCTCCACATAAAAGTCAGACTACTGCGCTCTTTGGTGCTGTCAATATTTCTGTATGCCTGCGAGACCTGGACCATTACAGCAGATATCCAGGGCAGAATACGTGCAATGGAAATGCGGTGCTATAGAAAACTCCTAAATGTTACATATAAGGATCGTGTCACGAACGTAGACATCCGTCAGAGAGTTGAAGACGCTATTGGTCCTTTTGAAGATCTGTTCACAACTATCAAAAGACGAAAGATGGCCTGGTGCGGGCACTTCGCGAGGTCCAACGGAATTCCCAACTCGATACTCTTTGGATCTGTACCGGCACAGAGAGGGCGAGCACGTCCAAGGAAGAGATGGGTGGACAACATCGCTGAGTGGTCAGGCCTTCGTTACGGTGAGATACGTCAGGCGGCGACAGACAGAGAGAGCTGGCGTGGGATTTTCATTTCTTCATGTGTGCCCCAACGACCTGATGGGTTACGGGATGAACTGAACTGAACTGATTCTATATAACATTAAACAGTGCGTCATTTTCTATAACATGCCAGTCTATCTGGCACATTGATCAACCTTTGCTTATAACAACTATTACTACCCTTACTGTGTTTTTCCGATTGCGCTAGTCTGCTTAGTGGTTAAGGCTACTTGCTTCGGCAACCTCGTAGTGTGCATTCAGGGTTTTCATTTAAATCCCGACAAAGAAAATATGTCCTTAGCGAAGTTAGAGATCGGGTCATTTTGACCAGAAAACTGGTACCATAGCCGATCGACCAACTGCACGTACACGAAGATCGCAAGCACAATCATGGGTCTCCAAAAACTTGACAAGAACACACGGTAGTTTAGGAGCACGAGCATGGGTCTCCAAGAACTTGACAAGAACACACGGTAGTTTATGAGCACGAGCATGGGTTTCCAAGAACTTGGCAAGAACACACGGTAGTTTAGGAGCACGAGCATGGGTCTCCAAGAACTTGGCAAGAACACACGGTAGTTTAGAAGCACGAGCATGGGTTTCCAAGAACTTGGCAAGAACACACGGTAGTTTAGGAGCACGATAAAAAATCTCCAAGAACTTGACAACGCGCGGATGAATCTGCCATGATTATGTAAAATAGAGGGATTTGACATTATGAAATACCAAAGCTCCCACCCCCCAACCCACCCCCACCCCCCCCCCCCCCCAAATAGTTCATCCAATATTCGCATTAATACAAATTCAAATAACATCCTTTACCATCAATCACTTCACAAATGGTAAAAGCCACTATCCCATACTCCATCTCACGTGTATGTGTGTGTGTGTGTGTGTGTGTGTGTATGTGTGAGTGTATGTGTGTGTCTGAGTGTGTTTGTATGTGGGTACCATTTTTCAACATAGTCCCTGTGCTTGCCAACACTCTTTGTCCACCTGTCCACTAGCTTGTGTGTATCCTCTGGAAGGAAGTCTTTTGGTGTGACCTTTAACCAATTTAGCACCATTACCTCGTTGTCCTATGCAAACCTCTGACCCCGCAAATGTTCTTTTATGGGTCCAAACAAATGAAAGTCCAATGGCACAAAGTCAGGACTGTATGATGGATGTTTAAAATTTCAGAGTACGAACTGTATCCACAGTACGCGGAGCCATATGTGGGTGGGCGGAGTAGTGCAGCAACAATACCCATTTTGAGATAATTTCCCGGCGTTCATTTCCTTTTCATTTCACCTTTCACCCCTTTGCTGAAAATGCACTAATATAGGGTCTTAAATATCCCACATTCCTGGACGCTAAAACACACACGGGTATGACAAGGCGGGCAGACTAGCAAAGGAGGGAATAAGACTAGAACAGCCACACACAGCAGAAACTTTACAAACAGCCAAGCAGCTCATTAGAACAGCAACAACAAAAATACTTAGCTAAACAGATGGGCCATAGGAAACACGGAGAGGAGGTCTAAAGACACATGGCAAGCCCCAGTCCAAATGACAGTATAAATCAATTGGCAAGAAAATATCAGAGCACCATTTTCCGACTGAGAACCCAACACATCCGACTTAACAAGCACCTGGACAGAATTCAACAACACACTCCTGAGGGCCAGCTGTGTACACGCCCATATGAAACCGTCGATCATCATCTCTTTGAATGCCCAGCGCTCAAAGATTTTTGGGAAAACACTTCGTCCTTTGAGCATAGATGAATGGAACACTCTGTATGGCACTAAACAACAGTTGATAAACACGTGCAGATACCATTACATGGTATTTGGCTGAAGGACGATAGCTCAGATAATTATTAATGCTGGATCCGTAACAACAATAACAACAACAAAGATTGTCATCATGACTTTCACAGCGGAAGGATGTGTTTCGAATTTTTTCTTTTCCGCAGACAACGGGTGCTTCTATTGCATCAACTATCTCTTGTTTCCCCAGTTATTCTGCCCATCTTGTTGTTCTATCAGTTGAATCAGGTGAACTGGAAACATCATGTCTTGCATAATCCTCCATAGCATTTCGTATTGTATACAGTCAGGTGCTATGGTGTGATCTATGAAGCAAGTATGTATGTTAACGTTGTCCGCTCTGCATTTTTTCTGTAATATTTTGCATGTTAAGGATGTGAACCTTTGCGCCTCTGTCATGTCTGACTCGTGCATGTGCTGCATGAACTTCCTCGTTGAATTAATCATGATTATCTGTGGAAGAATTGCCCTAGGATGACTTCTTAAAGCAAAGTTTGGATAGCTAGTTCATCACTTCAGATCACCATTCGTGGATAGTGAGATATATATATATAGATCTTCCCTATGTTGTGTCTAAATTGAGGCTGGGTCAGATCTTGCATCATGCGTGGTAAATGCACGCGTACGAGCACACACACGGAGAGATTGAAGGGGACAGAGACATAGACACACACACACACACACATACACAATATATGTCATCCTGAGCTCATTTCATGTGCGTACCTGCTCTTATTTCTCCAATGTTTTTCAACACACATGGGGTGCGGTGTTGTCTTTATTTGTGTTATGTCTAAAACATTTCAACTACCTCAATTCAGTTTCTTTAGTAAATGAACATGTTCTTATTATTTATTATTTAAAATATTTATATTTGTTCCTTTTCATCACAAAACATGTTGTGCTTGATAATATCATAAATATTGTCCTATAGTGATACTGGCATTACCGCCTACACTATTATTTCATTTAACAGACAACATACACTAACTTTGCACTAATGGATTGCTACACTCCGAGACATTTTACTAGTTTTTTGTTTAACTTTTCTTATTTTATTGACTATAATAATCATATAGTATGTGAGTTTATTTCATCTTGACAGGAATTTCATATCTTCAGTCCCCATTATTGGATGTCAAAGAGGGATCAAGTTGCTAAGCAGCACATGAGCTGCAGTGTTAGCCACCCATAGCCGAATGTTAGCGTCAGGGCCAACGAACTAGAGATGCCAAGACCCTTCTACACCTTCCCGCTGTGATCCTGGATAACAGGCTGCAACAAAGCAGACTGACTAAGAAGAAGGGATCGAAAAGAGAAGGCTAACCCTGTACTGACACTAAAAAAATGCCTGGTTTCGAAGTCGAATGTGTCGGACCGAAAGGTCCAAAGGTATCGCAGCCATATAAACTAGCGATACAAAGCATTCAGTTCTCCGGACTACATCCACCTACTTGCAAAGCCAATTAAGGTCTTGGTAGCGTGATATTGAGAACGAGCGCAAAAGAAGAAGAAGAAATGTCAAAGAATACTTTCATCCGTTCTGGCACCTCTATGCGACTTCTTATGAATTAGCATGATGGTACCTTATAAATTGCGACGTTCTAATCAATATTCATAGCTCTTTTGTTGCATTTTTGTTCGATCAGGATTAGCACTTATTGTGATCCGTCCCACATCTATACGAACCTGTCTGCATGACCCCGATCAATTTATTTGTTCCACTGTAGTCTGGTCTTAACATTCTTTGTTTTCTTTCAAAAGTTTCTCAAAGTGGGAGATAATTACGTAAGAGGTCAACACACATCATTATCTCCATGTATTGTGGCTTTCTAATTTATTTTCTCTATCCCCCCCCCCCCCCCCAATCTCTCTCTCTATGCTTACTTACTTAGTTACGTGCGTAATTACTTACTTAGTTACGTACGTAATTACTTACTTGCTTTTCTATCAACTTGACCCATTAAGCTGGCTACTGGTTTAGTATTTCGTTTTGCTATTTGGTAAGTGATATAAGCTTGTGCGTTGGCCATGTTTTGTATATTTTCTTTTTAGTCTGCATTTAATCTTTAACTTCTGCATTGCACTTTGCTGTCTTTCTTTGCCAATTCTAAATTTATGTTTCTCTGCTTACGTATTCAGTTTGTTTTTTGCTGCAAAACTGCCCGACATACGAGGATCAGAGAAAGCAGATGTGGCCATCACCAGTGGTAACACTAGACAAGCTCTATGGCAGTGTCGACAGCCTCAGGATGACCGCTGCTTTTTTCGAAGAAATACAGGTTGACGTCTGACAGCGTACGAAGAAGAAGAAGAAGAAGAATTCAGTTTATTTATTTAATGTCTCAAAATTGCTTGACATGTCATGGTATATTTTATTTCTAATAACTTCCTCTTCTATGTTTAGATTTTTTTTTAAACGATTTTGTGCTTGTCTCCTTTGTTACTTTTCCTCTGCGATGCTGTTTGCGTCAATACTACCGGCCAACGACCAATATCCATACCGATATAAAGTCTTATTCTGAATTCTGTTATATTTATTCTTTATCTTTGTTTTATCAGTATATTATCCATTTGCAATGTTTTAATCTGGATTGTTTCACATGTACCATGTTATGTTATGTCATTTTTCGATGATCTAAGATTGTGATTGCTATTATAAAACAATCTTAGTACATACATTTATCATCTCTTCTCTATTGAAAGTAAGAGAAAGTAGCAAGAAATAACACTGTCATTCGCTACTGGTAAGTACACAAGCAATTTCAGAGCGGAGGCAGAGGCACTGAGGGCGGCAGTGGAAGAAATGGTGTCACTCCAAGAAAATGAAAGCCATATAGTCCTGCTGACAGATGCTCTCGCCGTAGTCACAGCGCTAAAAAGCCAGAAAAACACTGAGCTTAATGACTTAAGAGCAGCACTCTGCAAACTGTGCTAGTAGTTAGCACCAAAAAGGGTAGTGGTTCAGTGGGTCCCATCACACTGCAACATCCAAGGCAACGAGGAGGCAGACAGACTGGCGAAAGAAGGTGCAAGACTACCACAAACAGAAACTAATATGACGTACGAAGAGTCAAAACGGCTTATCAAAGCCAGATACATGACCAAATGGGAAACCGATCATACTGGTTACACCAAAAACGATGCCTATTACCAGTTGAACCGAAGAGAGCAGGTCGTTGTCTTCAGACTTCGCACTGGCCACAATACACTGAGGTACCACCTATTCAACAAATTGAAGATAGGTGGTACCGACGAATGTCCGTGCGGTACCGGTAAAATGACCGCTGAACATCTGCTGCAGAACTGCCCGACATACGAGGATCAGAGAGAGCAGATGTGGCCATCACCAGTGGAACTGCAAGACAAGCTCTATGGCAGCGGCGACAGCCTCAGGATGACAGCCACTTTTTTCGAAAAAATAATGGTTACTGTCTGACTGCGTACGAAGAAGAAGAAGAAGAAGAAAGTAAGAGAAAGTAAGATGGCCGCGCCTTAATGGCTGCGCTATCTGCTCACTCGGTGTTTGTGTTGTTTTCTGTTTGTTTGATGGTTCATGTTCGGATTATAATTCACAACTCCTTCACCAGGTGGTATCAAGGACTTTATTCTGTGGATTCGTGTGCTTTGGGCCGGTTATCCTATTTGTTATGCTGCATTTCGCTGCATTTCATGCCTGACTTAAACTGCGGGACACCTGTCCATGAGGGAGTTCAACGTTCCGCTTAACTGCACACTAGAATTCAGTCCAGGTTATCACTATTCAAGGACCTTCCATCTCGGACTGAAGCCGCCTTCCTCCTGAGCGCCCCTCCCTCCACTAGATGTTACACGATACCTCTCCCAACCTCGTATTCTCAGCCCAGCAAGGATCACGCTGACCAAAAGGTAGACACAATCTAGAAGCCTCGGTGGCGAGGCACGGAAAAACAGGGAGTCAAACACGGACAGCCTGGCACAGTTATTGGTCTAACACACTCCTCGCGGCTCTCATCCAAAGAAAACGGAATACTCGGCTCCACCTTGAGAATCTGTAGAGATCTCGGTCGACACGCTACGCATGAACACAGCTTCAGCAGTTGGGCATGGTGGTGGTCGATCGACGCAAAGCGAACATTAATATTATTATTATTGCTGTTCAGCTCTAAAAAGTTGTCACTAAATATTCCGAAGGAGAACTAAAGTAATGTCCCCTTTGTCCGTGTTCTTCCATTCATTCTTTTCATTGAATCTTTCGATAACGTCTGAAATGTAGGGTGGACATGGGGTTGTGGCACTACGGGGAGACTAGTACCAGTGTTATTGTTTTCACTTTCAACTGATGTATTCTGTTTCAAAAATAAACTTTGTCTTTATCTGCATGTACACGAAAACCTACACCAAATTTGGGTCGACACCAATACATAGTTTCCATAAAACTCTTTGATGTTCTGTCTTTTTCTCCAATATTTGATAGGCCTAGAGCGTCATTCTTAGTTAGTTTTGTTTTTTCATAAATTCTATCAGCTCCGGGTCCCTTTCACAAAACCCATTAACATTTAATGTTACTGTTTTTGTTGCGTGCCTATTTGGTAGTTCTTTGACGTTTCCAATCCTGAATCCGTTAGATTAGTCCATCAAGCTCATTTTATAGATTAACAGCACCAGTGTCATTTCCCCATTTGTTAGCGAATTTCCGGGTAATCCGTAACTTCGTCCCGTATCTACCTCATACGAAATGGATGCGGTTGGACTTTGGGAGGTTCTGTCAGTCTCTCTTTCTCTCTCTCTCTCTCTCATGCTCTGTCTTCCTCTCTGTCTCTTTGCATCACTCGCTCACTCTTTCATTCTCTCTATCTCTCTACCTCTTCTCTCTCTCTCTCTATATATATATATATCACTCTCTATGTCCGCCTTTCTATGTCTTCCTTTATGTTTTTCTCTCTCTCTCTCTCTCTCATGCTCTGTCTTCCTCTCTGTCTCTTTGCATCACTCGCTCACTCTTTCATTCTCTCTATCTCTCTACCTCTTCTCTCTCTCTCTCTCTATATATATATATATCACTCTCTATGTCCGCCTTTCTATGTCTTCCTTTATGTCTTTCTCTCTCTCTCTTTCTGACTCTCTCTGAATATCACTTTCTTTATCGCTTTCACTATCGATCTATCTCTCTCACTCTCTAACTCTTTGCCTATCTCACTCTCCCAATCTCTCTCTCTCTCTCACTCTCTCTGTTTTTATCACTCTCTTTCACTTTTTTTATCTCTCGCAAACTCTCTCTATCTATCACTCATGTTTATTTCACTCTCATAGACTCTTTATGTCTCTATCACACTCTCCCTCTATCTCTCATCCACTCTATTTCTATCACTTTCTCACTCTTGCTCTCACAATATACTGACCAGGACTTCGCGTCAGGATCTGGCACAATTTACCGACCAAGACCACTATTTTTCTTCTATGTAGCGTTCCCTCCAAACAAGCTATTTTAAAGCAAGTCTGACTAACGAGATGTGGATCGCCGTGATCCCCGTAGTAGTGAGCATCATGCAGATGCATAGCACAACCATCTGAATAACCGCAGTCCACCTTCACCAGCACGTTCTGGATCTGAGGGAAGCTACTACAACCCGCCCCTGTTCAGGGTGCACACAAGAGTAAACTTACTCGTTATGGGCATTAAACAACAACAACAACAACAACAACACTGAAAGCTCTCAAGAAAACCAACAAGTTCGTGTTTTAAATTGTTGATTGTCAGCATTTGATATAGTCATACATTTATTTGTATTTGATTTTCTTCTATTTCCACGTTGTCAGTTCTATCCTTTATGCCAATTAGCTATATCTGTCAAATGGGGCATTTATTCGCATTGCTACGGCTGCCGGGTGCGGGTAGAGTGCTCAAAACTGAAGAATAAAGGCCACTTACCCCTGCAGTCCCCTTTGGTAGTGCAAGCTAGGTTTTTATTTTTCCTCTGGTAGTGACAAACTAATCGCTAGCCGGAATTGTACCCGTGGCGACTCGGTCAACAGTATAGCCCCCATACCATTAAACCAGCCAGTCTACTTTTGTACCAATCAACTTTTAATAGTGACAATTATTTTCATACATTTTTCTGCTATATTTGTTATTGTCACTGGAGCCCTAGTAAGTCTAACATGAAATCAATTCTATAATTGCCCACTACCCATAAATCGTTGCCACATTGGCCCCTCCTGAAACTTATTTAGTCAGTCCAACAAGGGATAGCGCTCAAATGAAAAGCAGCACTAAACTCACCATGATTTCCAATAAAGGTCACGGGTTGTCGACAAATCATGATTAATCGTAACCGATCGATTCTAATCACACAATTGCGTGTCCTCGTTAAATATTGCTCACCCTGGGACCTACTTCTCCCTGGACTACAATCGGCGGTGTATCAGACGGCGATCGCTACTTGTGATAGTGGTTGAACACAAAAATATTTTCTGTGAACCAGAGGATTTCATCAAGCAAGGCCTATAATACATGTCCTTTTTTACATGTCCATGCTCTAATAGAGGCATTCTAGGCAACTATCTTCCACAGAAGTCAAAACATGCTGAAAGTAACCACGTATCACGCAAGCAAACGAAAACGATATTAACTGTCTCTAGTAACGGATTTTGCTTCCAGTTGTATGTATTTCTGGTGTAACAAATAGAATCTTTGCAAAGAAGAAGAAGACGAATACAAAAAGACAAAGTCAAACACGACACATTTTATGTAGTTATATTTTTTTCTCGATTTCTTGCTAAAGCTTTCTTTTGATTTCTTGTTAAAAGTATTTTTTTATTGTTAGTTAAAACTATCTTTCGAGTTCTTGCTAAAACTGTCTTTTGATTTCAAGTTGAAACAATCTTTTAATTTCTGGTTAAAACTATCTTTTGATTTTTAGTTAAAACTATCTTTTGATTTCAATTACTTCACTCTGTTTCATTTGACTCTGTCCTACAATCACACTCTTGCACAACTTTCACACGCGCCCTCAGGGTGAGACCCTTCCATTGCACTTTGGTTGGGCTGCCTTTTGAGAGCGCACAAACCTAGCATAGGTACATACCGATGCAAATATACATCCAAGCACTGGTTTATGTAGCTTAATATCGCCCAGGTTGACTACGGTCTAGGGTGGAATAGGCGCGCCTCCGCCAGTAGAAACTAGTGAGGCAAACAGAAAACATTTTTAAAAAATAATAAGTTAAAAAGTTAAAAAGTTATTTTTATTGTCAGTATTACGTGAACGCAAATCCTTACAAGCGAAATATTAATATTTTTACCATTTGAGATGCTGCTCCAAATCAGTGGGTCCCAAATGTTTATATTTAAAGCTAGTTTTAGTACCTGGCTTATGATTTTTAATACAATAAATTCTATAGCAAATACAAATGAAGTCATAAATTATCATTACAATTTCGAATGTTCATGTTGTTATAACCGGATATGGTATCTGTTATTTTTTTTTAAAACAGCATGGTACGACTGGGGATTCAATCCAATGCTCTCCTTGTCCACAGGTAAGAATCAAAACCATTCGGTCACGAGTACCTATCTGCACTCGAGTCATTAAACTAGTAAACAATATAAACGAGCAGCGTTGCAAGTGATAATTATGGAAGTAGTTAAATTGATTTGTCGAAACCCTCCTGCTCTACTTCTTACATTCCCATTGCACGCCCGCTCTGCTATCTAACCCACTCTCAAGCCATCCATTTTTACCATATTACTCAATCCGCCCACCTCTATCACAGCCAAACCGTCCAATTCTAGCTGTAGATTTATCGTACGTAATTAGTGAAATTCTTGAAACCAAAACATGTTCGCCTGCAGTGTATTGTTTATACACTAGCCATCTGCTGTATCCCCATCGCACTTCCTCTCTGCCCTCTAACACGTTATCGCTTTGCTCCATGTTCCACACAAATCTCTGTTAATATTCCTCTCTTCTCAATACTCTTGAGATTTTTCCAACAAGCAGAAAATCTTTTCCCTCCCCACATCTAACCACCCATCCCGTTCCCTTCAACTCACCAATCTCTCACCACCGCCCCCACCCGTTCCTCTCAACCTGCCTACCGCTTCCTCCCCCCTCCCTTCACCCGAACTTACAATCCCCATGAAACTGACCGTCTCTTTCGTTCAAACTTTAATACACAGTCGCCCAGGAAATAACATAATTTTGTGAGACACACAATCTGGTAGTAAATACAAATGAGGCCACACATTTTTAAATAAAAGGAAAATTGTCAGTTCATGGTGCCATTTCATGGTGTCATCAAAAAAAGAAAAAACTGTACACAAAAGAGATTCGATCTTTATCAGCAAGCATACATCATAATCATTGGACTATATGCTCCTATTTTCACCGTCTCGGTAAACCAGTAAAAAAAAAAGTTGCCCACAATACAAAGCAACTTGTGACATGATGTTACGATTGTTTCCAAAAAAGAATTATACATAATCATATGCTCATAGCTCGTAAAGTGAATGACATAGCGGCGTAAAATAAGTTGCGCTGATTCACAAATCGTCCATAGAATATGTAGTAACAATTTCAGCTTGATTTATAATTCCGTTAGCGAGTTATGGCGTCTTCAGACAAACATTATATATATATATATAGTGAAATCTTTACTGAATATGTTATGGCAGATTTAGGGAGGAGTGCATATTATTTTACTGTGATATCTTATTTCCTTCATTTGCTAGTTATCTGCTAAAGATTATGTATACTGTTTACCGGCAAATAGTAAGTCACGACCCAATTTGCTTGACATGCAGAAGCTACCATTTGATCTATAAATCGCGGGCAATACTATTTCCGGTTTACTAATATAATTTATAGAAGCGCGTGTGACTGATTGGTATCATACCTGTCTTAAGAGGACAGATTGAACCCCTATCATGTGACTTTTTAATATATTTTCTACTGACACGATTATTTTTATTTGTTGCCAAATCGTACGTATTAAAAAAACATGTGATTTTAATGGAAATAATATAATTTTCAGATCAGTTGGTATTACTGAAATTCGTTCAATTAAAGATGTTCCCGTGTTGAAAGAATGGGTAATTATCATATGGAAGAAATTAGCCGTTTGTAAACAATTCCTTGGACAGCAAAGAAGGCAATGCAGTCATCCTTTTTCTGGAATACCATAAGAAGAGTCTGTTTAGAACACACGTTGACAACGGGCAGAATCGCAGGAAAATGGAACTGACAGAGACAGAGAGAGAGAAAATATGGGACAGCTTGAAGAAAAATATTAGAGACGATCAATGTTGGAACTGATAAGGGGCACAGTGAAAATAGGTGTAGATCCACGATCGCCAACGTCAACCGACAGGGCACATGATGACGATTATGAGAGATGGACTAATAAAAGGGTGGGGGTGAGGGAGAGACATTTGCTTTAATTGAGGCGGCAATCTTGAAAGGAGCACACAAAAAGGATGATTGATGTTTTTATTCCAAGAATACCGTTTATTCCATCCGATCTGAAAATTTGGGTATCTCCCTTTGTGGTCAGGTACTACAGCTAGTATGTACGTTTCTATATATATATATATATATATATATAGAGAGAGAGAGAGAGACAAAGAGAGAGAGAGAAAGAGAGAGAGACTTACATAGTTTGAGAAATATATTACGGGCGTCTATAAAATAATGCTCCAAACTAGTACGCCCCAAATGTCAGTATTTATAACGTCATTTGAATCTGGCCATATGATTTTAGTTCAACTATCTGTCGCAAGCTGTCATTTGTGATTGTAATACAGATATGTGACTCATCCCAATACGTGAATGTATGAATTAATGTCAAACATGAAACACAAATGTACAGAGACTTCTATCTACTGTCGGTTTCTCAAAGGCTGAAACAGTTACAGCCACCTTACAAGGACAAACACTAAGAAGGACACAAACTGATATGGGATAGCCAAAAACGTTGTTGGTAGTTTCTAAAGGTGTCATTAGATGGCGGTAAAATTCAAAAAGTCGCATCAAGAGGTGCGTAATTTAGTCGATAAATGTTCGCAAGGACGTTCAAAACTTGCTGATAAAGTCTGGCTTGGTCGTCTTGTTCAGATTGCAACAGAAACAGCTGTTCTGCTGGTGGGGGACATGATTCGAGGTGACAGACGAGTAACGTTAGACAGTGTAGAACAGCAATAAGGTGTTTACATGGTTTAGCCTACCCAATGCTCCCACTGTGGCAGAAGACGTTTCGCGAATAACGTTGAGGTTGAATGTGAAGTGTAAATGTGGTTGTACCTGTAGCCCATGTGGTACATTAACAGAGCGATGGGTGAAAATTATGTTCAGAAATGATGGACAATATAAGTACAATAATAAATGTTTTCAAGGTTCGTATCTCAGTTAGTTTTTCTTTGAAATATACATTTGCGATCAATTTACTGACTTGATCTTGTATTTCTGGTCCAGATTTACTTGTCGAATTCCACCTATGAGTTTTTGCGATCTATGAATTCTTCAATTTACTTCGGCATATGTTTTCAATCTTCTCTTTACCCACCCCCTAACCCTCAGTTTCAACTCACGTCCCTCACACATATACACACACACACACACACACACACAAACTCACTCTTAGTTTCAACCCATGCCCCTCACACATACACACACACACACACACACACACACACACACACACATACATCAGCGCATGGCTGGTTGTATTTGTATTAGTTTGTCTCCTTACGATCAGCTATAATTTGAAGAAATAAAGTACAGATCTAGAGAACAAAAAGTGAGAAATTATTGATTTAAAAGGACACACTTTAAGGTAGTATAGATAAATTGGACACCATGATAAAGTATAGATTGTTCTATGGGATCCCCCATGATAAAGTATATATTGTTCTATGGGACCTCCCATGATCAAGTAGAGATTGTTCTATGGGAGCCACCATGATAAAGTAGAGATTGTTCTATGGGAGCCACCATGATAAAGTATAGATTGTTCTATGGGACCCATCATGATAAAGTAATGATTGTTCTATGGAACACACCATGATGAAGTAGAGACTGTTCTACAGGACACCCCTCCATGAGAAAATATAGATATATAGGCCACACGATGAAAACGGTATATAATAATATAACCAACCGTGCCCTGGAATGGAACCCACAGGGAAAGGGAATAGTGGTGATATCATAAAACAATTGACTAAAATGTCGCATGGACGGAAATCAAGATAACAGCTCATAATAGTAATGTGTCAAGTGCTTCCATTGAGGTCATGTGTTACTAAAAGAACCAAATTGAAGTCAAGCTTGACATTCCCGCTTTCGTTAATAGACGTTACACAGAAGTATACCCCATATTTCCCAATGAATCAAAGAAGACAGCGTAACGCTAACCAGGTTCAAGTGTTTGACCAGCTCCTGATCCTTCTCAAGCAGTAAGACTGCGATCAGATTAATTCTTGATCGTACCAGCGAGAAGTATTGACCTAAAGCACTGACCCGACAGGCACAGATAGGCATCATCAGGAGCCTTTTGTTGGTATCTGCCGTCATGTTTGTAAACGTCCACTCAAAAGTCGGCGCCAAGTCCGGAGAAGGATTAGCCACGGTCTCCGTTTGTCTGCAGTTGCACCGGATAGCAGTGACTGCAGGGCTAAACACGCATTGTCAGGCTGCAATGTTAAATAACGACCCTGACAAAGTACAGTTCTAATTGTTATTTGTCCAAAACATCAGCACAGCTCGTTAGCACACAATCATTTAGTGGAAACGTCTGTTTAGTACCAGCAACTCGGGCAATGCCAGCAACGCAATCGAGTGTTTTAAAAACAACGCCTTGAACAATTTTTAGACGGCTTTATAAGGAAATGGACGATATTTCATGCTCCCGTGGTAACGGACATATTTACAAATACAGTCTGACATTTTTGTGATTATATTTATGAAATATCCGGTGCAATAACGCCTTACATTTTTTAAAAAAATGTATATGTGATGTCTACTTTGATTGGTTGATGCCCATTCGTTTCCTGGCAGCTCAAAAACTTCATAACATACGTCATCAAGTATTCTGCTGTTGTTGCTGGTCTAAGTGACTCATGCTGAGTTAACTCTTAACGACCTTTCTTCCGTAGAAGGTTACAGTGACTCTTCGTACATCCTTGCGACGTGTTTGAGACGGTGGACTTTGTTCTTCTTGACTGTAGTAAACTCACCTCTATGAAGTCATAGTGTCGAAACCCACATCGTTGACCAGACTTCCGTTTCCAGGAGCACGAACGATAACATGATGTGGGATTTCACCTGATCCTAATTATTCATTGCTTACCACATATTTGGTACTGATGTATTGTATCGAATCGTACTGTATCGTATCGTATCGTATAGTATTGTATCGTATTGTATTGTATTGTATTGTATTGTATTGTATTGTATTGTATTGTATTGTATTGTATTGTATTGTATCGTATCGAGTTATATCGTTTAGTATTGTATCCTTTTGGTATTGTATTCTATTGTATCGTCTTGTATCGTTTCTTATTGCATTGTATTGTATTGTGTCGTATCGTATTGTATTGTATCATATTGTATTGCATCGTATCATACTGATTATATTGCATTGTATTGTATCGTATCGTATTGGAATGTATTGTATTATATTGTATCGTGTAGTATTGCATTGTAATATTGCATTATATTGTATTGAATTGCATTGAACTGTATCATATCGTATTGTAACGTATCGTATCGTCTTTTATTGTGTTATATCATATTCTATCATTTTATATTGTATTTTATCGTATTGTGTCGTATTGTATTGTATAGTATTGTATCGTATTGTATAGTATTATATCGCAGTGATGTATCGTGTTGTATCGTATCGTATTGCATGTTTGTTTGTTTGTTTGTTTTTGTTTTTTGTTTTTTTTAAATATCGCATTGATGTATCGTATTGTATCTTATTGTATCGTATCGTGTTTTATTGTATCTTATCATATCATGTTGAATTGTATTGTATCATATTGCATTAGCTGAGTGTGCATTATAATAATTGTTCAAACACAGTCTTTAATATAAGTCGTACTGTCACTACGCAGTCCATATTTATTGTTTATATTTATTAATTGTTCTCCGCAGTGTTGTCACCTACTCCGACGAAATTTTTTTGTTTAGCGACTTAACTTGTTGTTTTCTTAATTGTGTCGGGGCAAACTTCTACACTGTACTTCATACTTTTGTTATGAATTGTTTCTGTTTTGTATACAGTGGTTTCCAACCTGGTGTTTCGACACCAAATCCAAATGTAGTCTTATTTGTTACTTTTCAGGTAAATCAATAAATACAGCTAATAATATGCCAATGAGTACGCTGTCGTCCATGTATGGATTCAGGGACCACATACTGGGAAGAACAAACAGCACAACTGTACCCTCATATATGTGTGTCATAAAGTCGATTAATACGGGTGATATACGAGACTGGTAGCTTTATAATGTAAAATAAAGTGCCACTAAAACAACTTTTGCAACAGCATATACATGGCTCGACGCAGGCTTCCTGTAATGAGACCGACTGTAGCGATCGCACTATGCTTTCACTGAATCAAAAAAGAAAATTCAATGATTAACTACTGTGTTCAGTAATCGCAATGGTTTAATCAAGTAGCCCTTTATCTAGAAAAGATTACAAGCCCTCATTGGGGCACTCTAATAAAGGGACAGAATGTGCAACAAACAGAAAGTAAAGATTTTCTGCTTGTCTGGCAAATAATAGACTTGCATTGTCGTTCCAAGCCCCCTTTAAACACTTCTTCACACTCTGTCTTCCTTTCTCACACACAAGCACACACACACACAATCACGCACATGCACACACACACACACACAAGCACACGCACAAGCACACATGCACACATACACAAGCACACACATACACACACAAAAGCACACACACACACAAGCACACACATACACAAGTACACACACACAAACACACACACACACACAAGCACACATACACTCACGCAGACACACACACACACACACACTAGCACACACACACACACACACAAGCACACACAGACACACGAACAAGCAAGCACGCTATACAACATATAATTACCTGATTTCTTGTTTTCTGAATCCTTCCCGCCACTGCTCGAGGTGTTGTTGTTGTTATTATTGTTATGGTTATTGTTAATGCTGTTCTGAATACTGTTGTTGTTATTGCAAACCACGCTGTTGTTGTTTCCACTGTAAGCACTGCCCGGGCTGCCTATATCCTGGCATGGAGACGATGTCACTGATCGGTCCATCACGTCATGGTCAGCGCGACAGAAGAGTCCGTCCTTTCGGATGGCAAACTCGTCACCTGGAACTAGTGGCTTCTTGCACATGATACAATGGAAACAGTCAATATGGTACACAGCTCCTTTGGTAGGCCTCATGACAATGTCCTCGCGACAGAAGCCAAGCCCACAACGAGAACACTTGGTACCAAATAACCTAGAAACAAAAGGAAAGAGCCATCAAATGTCTTCATTTTTTTGTGTATTTTAGTTAACTTAACGTCTTTATATTGGTTTAGAAGACTAATGCAGAGTCTGTATTCAACCAGTTTCTTTTATATTCACTTGATCTAAAAGTACCTAAGCAATACCCATTAAATCTTTTCTTTCTGCATTAATTTACCCTGCCACCACTATTTCATGTGGCAATGCAGTCCAAGCATTCACCACTCTCTGACTAAAAAATAATATTTCCTGGTAGCTAATCTGGAGCTCATCTATCAAAGCCACATACAATGGAGAAGGAGGAGTCTATTACAGAATAAGGAATGGAGAAGAAAAAAAACACTCAAGTATTAAAAACAGGAACATACTTCAATAACTTCCATGCAAAAGAAGAGACACTGAAGGCCGAAACTGAGCTTGTAATCTAAGATAAAGATATCCACCAAGAAAAAAACAGTATTCCTGACTAATACCTCGTGATACCCATTAGCAACGTTAAAACAATACAAATATTAAGATCTCGAGCAATTTATGTTCTCCCTGACACAGTTCTCAGCAGAACACCCAAGGTTTGTCATACAGTGGATCCAATCCAACTACATTATTGAAGGCAACGAAGCTGCAGACAAATTAGCAAAGTGTGGAGGAGCATCCCCACAAACAGACCTGAATTTTACATTTAATGAGACCAAGACCATAATTAAAGCTACCTTCAGAAGAAAATGGGCTTATCAACTCCCCGACTTCCGAAAAGAAGACAGCTACTTTATTTTAACTAGAGAAGAGCAAGTCATCATCTTCAGACTGAGAACTGGACATAACAGACTCAAGCGTCATCTTCACAACAAAATGAGGATTGAGACAAACGACACGTGTCTACGTGGAGAGCATACCATGGCCGTGGAACACATCCTGCAAAGCTGCATGATCACGCAGGAATAGAGTGAACAATGCTGGCCTTGAGAGGCAGATATGAGACAAAAGTTGTATGGAGATCAAACAACCTTACAAATAACGGTGTCCTTTGTAACAGAAACCGGGACTGTGATCTGAGGATGAACGAAGAAGAAGATAATCTGGATCTTTCTTTACCTCAATTTCTTGAATTCAAAACCATCAGTAATCAATCAACACGTGTGTACTTGTTACCTTCACTTATTTCAACAGAAAACATTCCAGAAAATATGCCATACCGTTAACTTCGACACAACATAACAAAACTTCTTTATCACGACTAACGAAGAAAATGAAGAAGACAGTAGGGGCACGAAGGTTGTGGGGAGCTGTGGTCGTCTACATTGAACGCCATCGTGCATTTTGAACACAATGGTATTTGGTTAGTTTTATCTTTCCTTTGTTTCATTTATAAAAGTCAATCGATTAACTTGATATCTACCACTGGTACACCATCATTTTACCGAGAAAATGTATTTCTCTTTCACACAAACTATTAGAAATAAAAATACTGCAACAGAACAAAGCAAAAACATATTCTATGATCCATCACAAAGTGTGCTTCTAAGTTGTCGCTACTGAAGGTGCGAGCAATAATCTGTACAGGATTTCAGCTCATTAGACGTATGAAACAGCCATAAGCGATCTAGCTCGGCTTACGTGTCACTCTTCATGATGCCACTGCTCTTTGACAGGACCACCTCCACATCCCGTAACCAAAACCGTCTTCCTAGACTGCTGTTAATTTGTTTATGACGGGGAAAGAGAATTAAAAAAGCTAAGACGCAGTTTCAAGCCGCCCACCCATGAGTACTGTCACCCCATCCTCATCCTAGCCTCTTATAACAAGCTTACGGCAAGGTGGATCCTGCAAGATGAGATGTGTTCAGGTACGTCACTTAGGTTTCCTGAACTTCTCCCCAATTGTCAAACCATCCGTACGTCTCATTAGTTACATCCTCCAGCAACTATAAGCCGGTCTTGTTGTGCATGTGTCTTCCAAATTAATCTATCTAAATTCATGATACTTTTGTGAGTGTCAATGAGGTTTCTTTTGAAAGCACCATGATGTATCTATGTGTATTTCCAGTTTACTGTCTGTGAGTGTGTCTATATTATTGTCCCGAAAGTTCATCCATCTGTATTTCTACTTCGTCGCTCTTAAATAATCAGCTATGTCTATTTCACTAATCCTCTCGACTTTCTCTCATCACCTCTCGAATATCTTTACAAGTGCTACTATTTTGTTTGTGTTTTGTGACGCGCATGTCGGCGAATTTCTCGTTCATTTTGCTCATACCGTGCATATCTGCAGCTCATCCGCGGGTCAATCCCCCACGTTGATCTCATGACAATCCCAAACTCGCCTCTCCTCCTATCCTCCAGACTTGCACTCCATACCATCGTTCCTTATGATTCCACAATTTAATATATGGACCGGACAATCTTGGTAAAGATTCTGTTGGATCGACACTCACTAATGGTACCTATTCAGCTACCTCTGCTGGTTGACAAGATATTCTACAATGGTCCACCAGCTATAATATACAGTCAGCAATCTCGATATAATTGTTGTTGATATGGCCGTACTGAGTAAGTGGTGGGTTGTACTCCAATCCCAAACGGGTTGATGAAGGTGGACCGTGGTCCTCCAGGAAGTTGTTTTTTTTTTGGCTTCATCTGCGTGACGCTCACTACTACGGGTTGGTTCACATCTCGTCAGTCTGTTTCCAGGGATCGCTACCAGAAAGAGAGATAGTGGTTTTGGTCAGTATGTTGTGCCTGCCCGATATAACATCTGAGTTGCCTATCTCAATATTAAATATGTGATTTACCGGCCCGCGATTGTCCAGGACAACGTATTCAAGTGTATGCTTCAAGCCTGACATAGAAGCCAACTATTGTTATAAATTGCATCCATTTTCTCACACAAACACGCACTCCCAACACACACACACAACCACACACAAATGCACTCTCACACAGATATATACACACACACACACACATACACACACCTAAGTGACGCCACGTTGAAAAGAATATGACCGATGTAACCCTCCATGTAAACGGCAAATGATGACTAAAGATGGTTATGCAAAGGGCTAGCAACTTCGTCAAATAAAACTAATCAGGTGAACCTTAAATAGGCGAACTCAACCAGGGAAACCAAACCAGCCAATCCAAACTAGCCAATTCCAACTAGGCAATCCGAACTACGCAAGGACAATTATCCAATCTCAACTACACGTGAACCCAACTACGCGCATTCAAATAGGCACACCCAACTAGGCACACCTAACTAGGTACACCCAACTAGGCACACCTAAATAGGCACACCTAACTAATAATAGCTGTCCATCGTTGTCGATGAGGACCGCCGACATCATCCTTGTCACAGATTTCCCTGTTGGGTGTGGGCACGCATGTGGCTGAACAGGCCAATGCGGGCACGAAAACATCTGCTACATATCGGGCACACGAGGTTTGTAGAAGGGGATGGTGTTCCCGCTGTTCGGCATTTCCGGTTCTTCCGTCTGCTCTGGTCTTTCACAACACGGTCGTCTTCACCGGCAGCTACACCCGATTTGACTGCGCTTCTCAAGTCAGATCTGTTTTGCGCAAGATATTCCCAGGTGTCGATGTCTATCTGGCAACTTTTTAGTGAGTCCTTCAGACCGTCTTTAAAACGTTTCTTTGGGCGCCCTCTCTCGCGCCATCCCTCTCTTAGCTCGCCGTAGAGAAGCTTCTTTAAGAGCCGCTCGTCTGACATACGGACGAGGTGTCCGGCCCATCCTAGTCGTGCTTTTTCTAGCAGTGCATGGATGCTGGGCATGTTAGCCCTCGAGAGAACCTCGATGTCAGTGACATGATCTTGCCATCGGATGTGGAATATTCGCCTCAGGCAACCTGTGTGGAAGTGGTTTAACCTCCTTGCATATCCAGAGTATACAGTCCAGCTTTCGCAAGCGTATAGTAGGGTTGGAATGATGGTTGCACGGTAGACTTTGAGTTTGGTCTTGACGCTGATGCCACGACGTGCCCAGACCATCGAGCGCATTCTACCAAAGGCTGTGCTGGCCTTTGCTACTCTGCTTGCCACCTCATCGTCTAGGCTGACAGATCTCGACAGCGTGCTGCCCAGATATGTGAATCTGTCTACGGCATTAACGTCTGCCCGCTGACTGTAGTCTCTGGTTTTGTGTACGGCAAACCTGGTGCTGGTTGGTACATGACCTCTGTTTTTTTGGCATTTATGGTCAGGCCAAAATTTTCGCATCCGGCAGAGAACTGGTCCATTCCAACCTGCATGTTCAGTTCTGAGCTGCTCATTAAAGCGCAGTCGTCAGCAAATACAAGTTCCCTGATTATGTCACCAGCCACTTTGGTTTTGGCCTTCATTCTTCTGGAATTGAGTAACTTGCCATCTGTTCGGTACTTTATGGGTATTCCAAGCTTCAATGATCTGAAGGCGTCTGTCGTCGTGGCCGCGAACATCATGCTGAACAAAGTCGGGGCGATTACTCATCCTTGTTTTACTCCGTTTGATACTAGAAACGTTTTAGAGATTGCACCGCTGTCCAGTACACGAGCACACATGCCTTCGTGTAGCTGTTTCACCATTGTTATGAACTTGTTGGGGCAGCCAAACTTAGACATTATCATCCACAGCCCTCCTCTGTTTACTGTATCAAATGCCTTTGTCAAATCAATAAATGGGGTGTACAAGGCCTGATTTTGTTCTCGACACTTCTCTTGTACTTGGCGAGCGGCAAAAATCATGTCCACTGTTCCTCTTCCGGCTCTGAATCCACATTGACTTTCTGGGAGGTGGTGGCTTTGTTCAAGGTGTTTATTGAGCCTGTTTAGCAGTAAGCGCGCTAGAACCTTGCCTGCTACGGAGAGTAGCGATATTCCACGACGATTGTCGCATTCTTGACGGCTGCCTTTTCTTTTGTACAGGTGAACGATTGAGGCGTCCTTTAGCTCCTGCGGAATTTTACCTTCAGCCCACATGTGACAGAAGAGTTCAGTGATCCTTCTGGTGAAGGATAACACCTAACTAGGCACACCCAACTAGGCACACCCAACTAGGCACACCCAACTAGGCACACTCACCTAGGCACACCCAACTAGGCACACCCAACTAGGCACACCTAACTAGGCACACCTAACTAGGCACACCTAACTAGGCACACCTAACTAGTCACACCTAACTAGGCACGCCCAACTAAGCACACCTAACTAGTTGAACCCAATTAGATACTTAAAACTAGGCAATCCCAACAAGGCAGTCCCAACAAGGCAGTCCCAACGAGGCAGTCCCAACTAGGCGAACACCAAAGTAAAGGTAGTCACTGAGTGGACAATGTCGTCGGTGATGAAGTATTTTGTATGAGGTCTCAGCTTTCCGTGTGGCCTCCCACGCTGCGTTTTCTTTCCTAACTGTATATCAGATGTACGTTCACAGCAATAATGAGGCATGCAGTAACCGAGAAATGAACCCGACCTATTTGCCCCTAGAAGTAATCGCTCTAACGGTTAATAAAAGCAAATGTAGGTTCAAAAACTACATAAAACGTAATAACTTTTAAAGTCAGCTACTCTTATCAAATCCCAAACATTTTATTTTGTCCAACTTATACTAGGCGTGACGTCACGCACAGACAACAGGAGCTACCCTTGGGAAATCATTGTAGAAGTCCAAAACAGGCGTGTCATTGTATCCCACGATCTAACATGAACCATGGTATCGACACATGATGACGAAGTCAAGCCTGAAAAAATAAGGACTGCATTTTGTTTGCATTTTTCATCCTAACGGCGAAATCGACTTATTTATTATTCAGCAACTCGTTTGCTCTTTATAAAATAATGAGGATCTATGCTTCTGGTTACACTGGCCATGGTTGTACACTTTTGACGTCAGTTTTTCTTAGGGACTTTTGACGAGTCATTGCTGTTTTTGTTTTCTCTTGACTTAGCTCTTCATTCTTGACGAGTTCTCTCTGGTAGCGAAGTTGTAGTGGTTCTTCTTACATCCCAGACTGCAATGATGAAGTTGGATCTGCGTCAGCCTTACTGAAGTGCAATATACGTTTACAGAAAAGGATCACCCCTTCGCGGATCAAAGTGTCGTTGGCTAGGCTGCCGTAACACACCCTGTCTCCAGTTGCAGCGTGGGTGTGGTGGTTGGTCTTGGACAGCATATTGTGCCATCGCCTCTCCTCCCCTGTCGCAGATGCTGTTGTATTTCCCTAGTCATTCGTATTTTCTACGGTGCAATGTCGGCTTAACTACGGCTCCTATGTTTGCAATTGACCAATCTCTGAAATTAATTTGAAACCACAATCTATTATCGTGAAATGATAGTGTAGCTATTTTTAGAATATCATGTTATCTGGCGGCAATCATAAATTAGATATTATAATGATAATAATAATAGCTGTCCATCGTTGTCGATGAGGACCGCCGACATCATCCTTGTCACAGATTTCCCTGTTGGGTGTGGGTGCGCATGTGGCTGAACAGGCCAATGCGAGCACGAAAACATCTGCTATATCGGGCATCCGAGGGTTGTAGAAGGGGATGGTCTTCTCGCTGCTCGGGATTTCCGCGTCTCACGTCTGTTCTGGGCTTTCACAACACGGTCATCTTCACCGGCAGCTACACCCGATTTGACTGCGCTTCTCCAGTCAGATCTGTTTTTCGCAAGACATTCCCAGGTGTCGATGTCTATCTGGCAACTTTTCAGTGAGTCCTTCAGACCGTCTTTAAAACGTTTCTTTGGGCGCCCTCTCTCGCGTAATCCCTCTCTTAGCTCGCCCTAGAGAAGCTTCTTTGGGAGCCGCTCGTCTGACATACGGACGAGGTGTCCGGCCCATCCTAGTCGTGCTTTTTCTAGCAGTGCATGGATGCTTGGCATGTTAGCCCTCGAGAGAACCTTGATGTCAGTGACACGATCTTGCCATCGGATGTGGAATATTCGCCTCAGGCAACCTGTGTGGAAGTGGTTTAACCTCCTTGCATGTCCAGAGTATACAGTCCAGTTTTCGCAAGCGTATAGTAGGGTTGGAATGACGGTTGCACGGTAGACTTTGAGTTTGGTCTTGACGCTGATGCCACGACGTGCCCAGACCATCGAGCGCGTTATACCAAAGGCTGTGCTGGCCTTTGCTATTCTGCTTGCCACCTCATCGTCTAGGCTGACAGATCTCGACTGCCCAGATATGTGAATTTGTCTACGGCATTCAACGTCTGCCCGCTGACTGTAGTCTCTGGTTTTGTGTATGGCATGCCTGGTGCTGGTTGGTACATGACCTCTGTTTTTTTGGCATTTATGGTCAGGCCAAAATTTTCGCATGTGGCAGAGAACTGGTCCATTCCAACCTGCATGTTCAGTTCTGAGTTGCTCATTAGAGCGCAGTCGTCAGCAAATACAAGTTCCCTGATTATGTCACCAGCCACTTTGGTTTTGGCCTTCATTCTTCTGGAATTGAGTAACTTGCCATCTGTGCGGTACTTTATGGGTATTCCAAGCTTCAATGATCTGAAGGCGTCTGTCATCGTGGCCGCGAACATCATGCTGAACAAAGTCGGGGCGAGTACACATCCTTGTTTTACTCCGTTTGATACTAGAAACGTTTTAGAGATTGCACCGCTGTCCAGTACACGAGCACACATGCCTTCGTGTAGCTGTTTCGCCATTGTTATGGACTTGTTGGGGCAGCCAAACTTAGACATTATCATCCACAGCCCTCCTCTGTATACTGTATCAAATGCCTTTGTCAAATCAATAAATGTGGTGTACAAGGCCTGATTTTGCTCTCGACACTTCTCTTGTACTTGGCGAGCGGCAAAAATCATGTCCACTGTTCCTCTTCCGGCTCTGAATCCACATTGGCTTTCTGGGAGGTGGTGGCTTTGTTCAAGGTGTTTGTTGAGCCTGTTTAGCAGTAAGCGCGCTAGGATCTTAAATTAGATATTAAAAGCGTATATATCATCACAGAAAGCTGTATACAAGAATTCCGCATCTGTTATTAGCGTATTTCATTATTTTCTTGTGGGAGTATATGTCAGGATTGCTGTATAGACCCGAGTACGTACCATGTTGCCTGTGTTCCTTAACAGGAACTTGTATGTCACGTTTTGTTGTTAGTTTCCTGTGATCAAAGGCTGCAAAAGGCTAAGCACATATTTCTGATCGTGACTCAATTCTTGAGTTCATTCCTTGAGATTCATACTTTATTGTTCTTCGTAAATGGTCTGAAGACCATTCTTCGTCTATCTGTGTTATTATTAAACCCGTCACTCCAATTGTCGGAGTTTAGTCCAACATCACATTTTGACTAATCTAGTCCAGCTTATAAGGAATATTGGACCCATTTGTTTGTACTGCGGCTTTTTGGGGTAATTGGTTTTGCGCTAGTGAATTCACCAGTACCACCACAATCTTTAGACATGGACAGTCCAATCTAGCGATTGTTTCTGGTCGGGTCAGATCATTCCGTAACCGATAAGGTCGTTGGGACACACATGAAGACATACTCACAACACCACGCCACCCTTCTCTGCCAGCGGCCACTGCCTGTGCCTCTTCTGGTCGGAGATTGGTCCATTCTTTTATGTTGTCCTCCCATCGCTCTATTTGGGCTGGCCTCTTCGCCGTCAGCTGTAACTGTCCATGTCTCAAAAGCATAGAGGAATATTGACAGGACCAGTGTACGCATTAATCTGATTTTCGTGCATAGTGGGAACCGTTTATCTTGCCAGATTTTGTTAAGCCGTGCAAGCGCCGCTATTATCTGTGCTATTCTGGCCAACACCTCACATTGTCTGCTTACATATGTGAATTACTTCTTCAGGAAATAGTCTATCCAGCTTTCCTTCACCATTATCTACAACTGCAATGGCTGGTGTCATCCTCTCGTATGTATTGCCCTTATTGTACCTTCTTATTTGCATTACTCGCGTCGTGAACTGTGAAATACAGTTTGGGCAAAATCCTACATCCCAACAACCAACGCTACACGTGCTCCAAGAAAGGATGATGCAGCCCAGAACGAGGCGCCAGCATCAAACGTGGATGAGAAGAAATAATGAAATAAAGGTTCAATACAAGTACTGATATTAAGGATGAAGTGATAGAGACTTTATTCTACTGTCTACAAGCAGTGTCCGCTTTAGATATATGCGATTTAGACGATTGTCTACAGCTACATTTTTTTTTATAGGAGCGTAAATTCTGACAAAATAAAAATGCAAAAATTATGAAGCATTTGTTTAAATATTTTGTTTGTTCTTGATGATACCCATGTCGACCAATAATTTTATCATTTTGTAAGAATAAGTGTGCGCTTATACATTAAAGTGCTCAAAAATGATGGCAACAAATTCAGTTTCTCAAAGCCACGTGACACATGGATCCACGCGCCAGCTTAGCGTATCATATCCATAGTTGTAGACATGATAGTCACTTGCATCAAAAGATGTCTGCCGCTCGAGAGTCTGCTCGTCTATGTCTCATGTAGGTATACCTTCTTCTTATTTATTCAGAATTCTGTGGCGGAGTGGTTAAGCAGTTATCCTCGTGATCAGGTGGGTTTTTTTCCCGGGTGGTTGATGCAGAGTTCCCTGCATCTTTTAGTTGCCCCCTAGTCGTCTTGTCCTTGACTTGCCACTGGGGTCGGGCGGCTCGTGACGAGAGAGTGAGGATAAAAGTAGCGTCTTTACTTAAAGTAGCGCTAGAAAATAAATTATACCATCTTCGTCTGCGATGTACGACAGCCTTTACCTTTACCTATTTATTCATATTAATTTTGTGGAAAATATCGGAAAATAATTTTTTCTTCTTCGTTCGCTCTCATACTGCGGTACAAGCCATGAAAGGGGCTTTGCAAGTAGCAGTATGTAGTCCCGAGAACATAATTCGTTGTGGCATAGTTTAAGGCCTGACGGCAATATGTGCACCTTTCGGCCCAACACATCCGACTTCAGCAGGAACTTTTGAGTACCGGGTTAGCCTTCCCTCTTCGACCTCTTCTTCCCTGTTCCTTAGCCAGTCTGTTGTGTTGCATCCTGTTATCCAGGATGTAGAAGGGTCTTGGCAACTTTGGTTCGCTGGCCCGGACGCTAGCAGTCAGCCATGGGTCGCTGACCATGCAGGTCATGCGCTTCTCAGCATCTTGATCCCAGAAAATAATATAATCAGTAAAAACAATAGAAATGAGTGTTTCACTTACTCAAAGTTTTATTCGTGTATTTTCCAATTCACATTTTACAGTTTATACTCATCATGTGCAAGGCTAACGCGGGAAAGCGAATACGCTTATCTTGAGCAGAGTTTATGAAAAAAAAGAAATGACAAAACAATCGTTCAGAAAGATGCTATTTTAAAATGTTTACGAAGACAGATTGATTGTGAAGTAGTGACAGCGAGTCAGATAACTAGCTAGTTTTATATCACCAAAGGATTGAAGACGGAAGGTTCTTCATCAAAGTTTTCAGTCTCAGTTTACCACTTAGATATTTTCAAGGAATGAGGGCAAATGATGTCAAGGACATGGCAAATCTTGTCAAGGATATCAGTATCTTACTTCTGAGCACTACCAGAATGCAAGTTAGAATTGATCACTCGTAAGTGCAGATATAATGGAGGATCCTGCTCAATGGCTAGATGTCAGTGATACTATTCTTTGTCTTTTTATTTAGCACGATCCAATGCAAATAAATTATTTTATCTTAGAAAGCAGAAAACGAGTTTAAATATATCATTGATCAGCATTTATGTCTAATGGACGGCATTTTGTTCTATGCCTATTGTATAAAACTGTCTGAAGCCGGCGGCACTGTCTACAGGGTGCTTAAGTGGACCGGAGCGTATCGTGACTATGCTACATGACTATGTTACGTGACCAGGCGATTTTTTCCTCGTACAAACAACATGTTCCCTCCAATCGAACTATGCAGATTTGCATTGCCCCGAACACTAGCCGTTACAGCTGCTATGATACATACAAAAACGAAGAACAACATAAGCGCTTCAGATTGAACTGTCCGTTTGTGTCCATATAAACCTTCTCAGCGATGTCTACATCAAAGGCTGCCAAACATATTAGTGAATGTTACATTTATATAATGCTCAATTTTCGTTTGCTTACCGCTGCATGGCATTTATCAATCAACATGTTTTTACAGAGTGCAGACAATCAAACAAGCATGCCTTGTTTGCATGCATGCGCTAAGTATGAATTAAACAAATACTTGTTTTTCGTGTCCCTTCAGTGGATTGTTTACTCAGACTTGCTTCATCTTCTTCTTGTCCTTCTTTTTACCGCAGCCAGAGCATAGGGCAACAACTACAGCTTTAGAAACAGCGTCAAAGCACTTCCCGTGAATTAGAAGTGCTGGTTTCTATAGCAATTTGTTTTACGCGATCAAGTTATTAGTACCGTGCCAAACTTGGTGTAGCTTAACTTCCTCTGACGACATGCATAGAGGTAAAGTGGTCCTATTCTTTTTCTCCATTAGTAAGGGGGCCCTGGGATCCATTCGGGCAACTCATATGTATATAATCTAATAATTTAGTCAGGTAGCAATAAGTGCTCTTTCATTTCGCGCCTCTGTTTAATCTAGTTTCATCAAACCGCAGCATGTAGCAAAGGGGTGTGAGGTGTTAGCGATCTCACATTTCAAAGGTCTGGCTATATGAGGGCGGTAGCCATCTCCTCTCCCTCGCCACTTTTATTTCCCGTATAGCCGGTACCTATTTAAGACTGAGTCGACCCGGGAGCCTTTGCGGTATGAGAAAGCATTTCTTTCTCAACTGGGGAATGAACCCCGGACCACTCAGATGTGAAGTCAGCTCGTGGTACAATAGTCGCGCACAAATGATAGCACCGTTGTTATTACAATCGTTATCGCTACGACTATTCTATGAATAGCACAGATGTAGCATCGTTTAGTATCAAGCGTAAACACCACAACGTGCATCGTCATTGTCTATAACAACAATTATCTACACTATTATTATTTACATCATCACCGATATTTTTCGTCATTGAAACCACTATCAGTACATTTGCCACTTATTTCTCCATTTTGGAATGCCCATCTTGGTGAGGCTTTGAGTGATAACATTAGAAACAATTTCTTGTGCAGCAATTAGTGGGCACTTAAGTTTAATACAAGAATCCCATTGAGGGACACCAAGACTAATGAGGATGGGCAAATCGAGACCAATACACATAAACAGGTCATTGTGTATTATCTTCAGATCTGGACACGATTTGAGGAGAAACGTGGTGAAGTGAGGCGAATATTTTGTTTAGTGGTCAGAGTAGGACAAATAGAAGATATTGAACACTTGAACAACACAGTATTCAAAGAATTCAAGACCAACATTTTGCAGACATTACTAAAGAAACAAACATCCATGGTAACATAGACCGTGAAGGTAGCGACAAGAAATCGAACCGTACTTCAGTGGCTATCATATAATCGGATTTGACAAAAACAATGCAACACGAGAAGCCATTTTGTGCATAACAACACTGGCAGACAAAGATACAGAAGTATAAACAAGTATTTATGTTTTTAATATAAACTACCACACTGACACAGCCACTAAATCTAAGAACTGCCAGATAACAGCATGCACCCTCATTTACTTGACATAATCTCTACATCAACGAACTGCCAGGAACTACAGCATACAAACACACAAACACAAAGGCGCACATGTACTCCGCTGATATAATCTTCCAAAAACCACGAACCAACAGACGCAACAGGATACATACATACACAGACACACACACACACACACACACACACGCACACACACACACATATACACACACACACATAGACTCACCTGACGTAATCTCGCTTGCAGTAGGTCTTGCCGTCGCGCACAAAACAAGTACACGACTCGTCCAGATACTGCTCACAGTCGGCACACTTGAGACAAGAGGCGTGCCAGCAAAGGTCGGGGGACACCTGCATGATGTACTGGTCGGTGATCTGAGAGCCACAACCAACACACACGGACAAGTTCCATCTCTCTGTCAATGACACAATGATTCAATAAAACGCTAGTGACCTAAACTATGTTCTCACTTACAAGTTGACATAAAAGGTAGTCATATAATCAAATAAACCGTATATCAGCAATTAATTATTTACTAAATCTTCAATTTATTTTATTCCCCCCTTCCCCTTACTCACTCTTTTTCTTCTTTGTTCGAGCTCAAACTCCCTCTACCAAGCCTGAAAAGGGCTTTGCAAGTAGCAGGATGTAGTCCGGAGAACAGAATGCGCCGTGTCGTAGTTATCAAAGCTTGACTACGATATTTGCATCTTTCGGTCCGATACATCCGACTTCAGTATGGCTTGGGGGGGGGGGGGGGGGAGTTAGTCCTTCCTCTCATGAGCAAACTGTTGTGTAGCGCCTTAGAACAGGACACAACCGACTCCGCAGCCACATGTTGTGTAGCGCTTAGAACAGGACACAACCGACTCCGCAGCCACATGTTGTGTAGCGCCTTAGAACAGGACACAACCGACTCCGCAGCCACATGTTGTGTAGCGGCTTAGAACAGGACACAACCGACTCCGCAGCCACATGCTGTGTAGCGCTTAGACCAGGACACAACCGACTCCGCAGCCACATGTTGTGTAGCGCTTAGAACAGGACACAACCGACTCCGCAGCCACATGTTGTGTAGCGCCTTAGAACAGGACACAACCGACTCCGAAACCACATGTTGTGTAGCGCCTTAGAACATGACACAACCGACTCCACAGCCACATGTTGTGTAGCGCTTAGAACAGGACACAACCGACTCCGCAGCCACATGTAACACAAACATGAAGACTGGCAACTCAGCCATGTGTACATGCGGACAGGCACCCCAGACAGCAGAGCACATACTACAAAACTGCCCCGAAATATAATGTACAGAGAAAATGTCAATGGCCCATAGAAACAACACTGGAAGAGAAACTTTATGGACCTGTATTTGAACTACAAAAGACAGTGAAGTTTATACAAGAGACAACATTGCAGATATAGACAATATTTAAAAGTGAACGAAAGAAGAAGAAGAAGAAGTCTTCGCTCTTCGACCTCTTCTCTATAGACAGTATGTCCTGCTGCAGTCTGTTATCCAGGATCAGCCCGTGCATGATGAGAAGGGTCTTATCAGCTCTGGATCGTTGACCCTGAAGCTTGAAATCAGTTTTGGGTCGCTGACCGCTACACCTCATGCACTGTTCAGCATCTTGACCCCACCTTATCCATTAAATCTCCTCCATATTTTGGTCTTAGTCGACCTGTACTTCTACAGTGGAGGATAATCCCTGTGCAGGGACCAAAACTTATCTGATGTGAGCTGGATGTAGCCAGGAGGAGGATTTCCTGTTTAGCGAGCTAGGCTGGTGCAGCTTATTACTCCTCAGTGTAGAAACAAGTGCAGCAGAGGTTGGTTAACTGATGTGCCAGTCCATCTTAATAGACTCAAACACTAAAGCAAAGTAGACTCGCGGCCTGTTAGGCGCCTCTATTCTGCTCTTCACAAACCACCTAGCCATGGCTGGTGTTATACCGTGCTACACTTCATATCTATTCTCACCAAATGTCTTCCTTAATCCACTATCTCCAAATTTCTTCCTTATCTGCCATAACCTAATCTAGTTTTCTTCTAAAATGCCCCTACCAATACCCATCCGCCCGTATGACTTCTCATTAAATAAACACTGTATCAAATAAACGTATTCATCCATTATCTTTAATTCCTCCCAGTTATTCAGTATCTCCTAATTGTGTCTTTGTTTGAACACTTCATCAATTTCAGCTTTAAAATGTTGTTTTGGCTGCACACATCCCACCAATGACGACGTTGTGATTCTATTAGCCAATCAAATCTCTGCCGCACACGTCGGAGACGCAGACGTTCAAGGAATGCTATAGTGACGCAAAGAGTAGGGCTACATTATAGACGTGTCAAATTGGTCATGTGGTCTGACAATAGTCACACCAAAATGCATTTTCATAGCAAGGTGCTAATCTGTTAGCGTCAGGGTTAGGAGCTACATATTGGCCAAAGTACAAGACATCCACGTCGAGCATCTGAAAATAAGATGTGTTACAGCAGCCAGGCCAACGAGGTAGGATTAACCCTGTGATCAACTTAGTTCTGCGACTGCTGAGGAACGTATCAGTGCACTACAGTCAGATAGGCAAAGTCCACCTTCTCCAATACGCAATGCAATGTTAGAACAGTAGATCAACCTGCTATTAGAGAAAGATCTATCAGAGTCAACAACTTAGAACGTAGAGCTTCTACAACAACATGCCACGAGTATGCTTGGAGCATATTATCTCTCCTCTCTAGCAAGGTTCATAGAGAGCGTCAAGAGCTCCTTTCTAGCAGGGTCCACAGAGAACGTCAAGAGCTCCTTTCTAGCAGGGTCCACAGAGAACGTCAAGAGCTCCTTTCTAGCAGGGTCCACAGAGAACGTCAAGAGCTCCTTTCTAGCAGGGTCCACAGAGAGCGTTAAGAATTCCTCTCTAGCAGGGTCCATAGAGAGCGTCAAGAACTCTTTTTTTCTAGCAGGGTCCACAGAGAGCGTCAATAACTCCTCTCTAGCAGGGTCCACAGAGAGCGTCAAGAACTCCTCTCTAGCAGGTTCCACAGAGAGCGTCAAGAGCTCCTCTCTAGCAGGTTCCACAGAGAGCGTCAAGAACTCCTCTCTAGCAGGTTCCACAGAGAGCGTCAAGAACTCCTCTCTAGCAGGGTCCACAGAGAGCGTCAAGAGCTCCTCTCTAGCAGGTTCCACAGAGAGCGTCAAGAACTCCTCTCTAGCAGGTTCCACAGAGAGCGTCAAGAGCTCTCTAGCAGGTTCCACAGAGAGCGTCAAGAACTCCTCTCTAGCAGGTCCCCACAGAGAGCGTCAAGAACTCTCTAGCAGGGTCCACAGAGAGCGTCAAGAGCTCCTCTCTAGCAGGGTCCACATAGAGCGTCAAGAACTCCTCTCTAGCAGGGTCCACAGAGAGCGTCAAGAACTCCTCTCTAGCAGGGTCCACAGAGAGCGTCAAGAATATGGACATGTGAGGAGTTATTCGCGAACTGTTCCAGCAGTCTGTTTTTGCAAGTGATTAAGTCATTTGATGAAACGCCAATTGAGTCAAATGCTGCAATCGTTGGTTCTGCTTGGAGATTATCTCTCAGTATTTCTAGACTACCCTTTCTACAACAATTTGGTACCCATAGACAAGAAGCGACCACAGGGACGACCACCAACGCCCTGATCAGACCCCTTGCATCCCGCAATAACATTCACGATGCCATAAATGGGCGACTCATTATCTAGTGGTCCACCGTGGCCAATGGCAGAGGCCGTTGAGAGAGAAGTTGGGACCCGCAAAGGGTAACCGCCTCTGAAAGAAGTGTCATCCAGTATTCCAGTAGCAGTGATCCCCTTTCTGATGTTTGTTTGTGTCACCCTAGGGCATAGTCGTCAGCAGCTGCGTCTCATATAATTATAGTAATGTCTGCTTACCATGTCTAGCTTGACTGCACTACTTTTAGAGTCATTAGCTAGTGTTTTGTCCGATGGATGATATGATTGTGCACACTTTGACCAATCAATCTACAAGACTCGGGGTGGGGGGGGGTGGGGGGGGGGTGTGCATGTGTGCGTGTTTGTGTGAATACTTTATGTATGTGTGTTTGCTATTTGTAATTAATATATTTATTTTTTTCCACCAACAAAAAAACTGACTAAAATCAGACCATTATGGTACTTCAGAGCGAAGGACATGGATTAAAACTGATTTTGGTTAATTGACACCAGGCAACCGTACCTGATTGAATGCCAGGATTCAAGTTCAAGTATTCAAGTTCAAGTATTCAAGTAAAGTCAAATCAGATCTGAGAAGCGAAGTAATAAAATGCTAGTGTTCGACAGACACAAGAACGAAACGACTATTTGAACAAGGCAAAACAACCAATGAAATGTCTTCTGAACATAAACACATGAGAACGCCGAGCTATATGACTGGAATTGTGTATGTCAGTCATTTTGTATAGGCTGTGAATGAGAAGCAGAAAAAGGGAATAATTGAGTTAAGGATTTAATAAATCAGTGTATGATTTTCTGAGTTAGTCATACGTGTATGAGTTGGTGAGTGACTGAGCGATATTGCCAACGCGCGACTTAAAATTCGACAGATTATATTCTCACAGCAAGTTTTCTTCTTTTCTTAATGGACTCTGTGCCCTTTAGTGAGGAGCAATAAACAGACCCCTTACACTTCAGTACATGTGGTAAAACGCACACACGTAAGCTGTGCATGGGCCTAGCACTATCATCATGAAAAACAAATTGCTAAGAAGAACAATTTCTATAAAAAATTGACAAGACGAAGGAGAAAGCTTGTCTTTGCTGATGTTTCATTCCCAAATCACATTTGATATCTTCGTTGGTTATAATCAAACAAGTTTCTCAAATGTATTACAAATGAAATGACAAGATTGAAACATTTAACAAAATGAACACCTACAGTCTGCCGTTTCAGCTCAGAGAAGCTCTGACACAGACAAAAGAGGAACTTTATTGGCATAGACAAATTCAGGCAATCTTCACTCCAGATACAGGCTGGGAGGAACATCTCTCGAGAAAACTAGCTCATGTAACACGTATTGGAAAAAGGGGAGGGGGGCGTGTGGATGGGGCTGAGGGAAATGGAGAGGTGGGTATGAGCGAATTAATAAGGCAACATAATTTAAGAAAGTGTATGAGCCGGGACAAAGCAATGAAGAAAAATGTGTGTCCCCGCATTTAGCAAATAGATTGTGGCTGTCAACAATGTGATGTATAGCAGCGCTGAACGAATCTGAGCAGGCTGGAAAAACATGATTTCTCACTTAGTCTAAGAGACCTGATCGATTCTCAGAACGGCTTGATTCCAGAGTACAGTAGCTGGGCGAGGGGAGGGGCTACTGTAGGCCCTCTATGTGTGTACAAAGGTAGCTGAGATGTCCATGTTAATCATTAATAAGTGTGTATTGGTTACTTGATGGTTCTGCACGTCTGCTCCACGGGCTCGGCTGATCGCTGATAGTCTCTCTAATGTGCACGCAGTGAACCTTATGGGTGCCCCAGTGAACGAGTAAATAGTACGATTGTCTCTCGGGGCAAAAGTACGGCATTCAATCCCAAGTTTCGACACGCTTCAGTCTATCCAGCTGTAAACTGGTATCTGGTACACAATTAAGAAAAACTAACTGGCGAGGAAAGGAACATTATAAGATCTAGAATACGACGACGCCTTAACCTTTGGATCCCTTAGCGACATGGCCTGATCTGGGACTACCTTTATATTGAACCTTATGACAGTGACGTATTTTGTTTATAAACAATTGTAGGGCATGAGTTTGAAAACATGTAATTCATGTATAACACAATTACTAGTAAGCATACAAGCTATGTCCTTAACTGTTGATGTTCTACTCAAACCAGTCCAATAGGTACAGCCATTCATGTTTATAAGTGTATTGATATGGTGATAATTATTGTCGGTGTTATTGTTTGCAGATGTAGTAGTAGTAGTAGTAGTAGTACTAGTTTAGAGTTTATATGGCTTTTTTTGTCTTTACAGAAGGTTCTAAGCGTAAAAGTATCACATGGCATATACGTACATGGCTAATCTTGCTGATGTTAGACAGGTACACCCTACAACAGCGAGTACAGGTCTTGGACATATGTTTATATTTACGTTTGCTCTTTTGTCGCGTGATTTCCAACGTGTTTTAACTTTTCCTAGAAAGTTTCTACACCTCTACATAATTCTGTTTTCCATGTAACTCTATTCCCAACCATCTCCTCTACATAATTCTGTTTTCCATAAAACTCTATCCCCAACCATCTCCTCTACATAATTATGTTTTCCATGTAACTATATCCCCAACTATCTCCTCTACATAATTCTGTTTTCCATATAACTCTATCCCCAACCATCTCCTCCCACTTTAAAAAATATATGAAATAGTCCTTCTTGGTGGTCTTATGTACATCTTTGTATCTTGACATTGACCTGTCTCTTCTCTACCAAAAGGTCACCGAAAAGCACCTGTTTGGGTATGCGGTTGTTTTCCATTCTTGTCACATGGCCCAGCCACCTCAGTCTTCCACTACTGAGTGTCCCTGTGATGGATTTCAGCTTGGCTAGATGCAGGACCTCCGTCTTGTTAATTTTGTCCTACCACTTGATTGTCGCTATTTTGCGTAGACAACGAAGATGAAAGACGGTGAGCCTCCTCTCGTGCCTCGAGCAAGTGGTTCAAGCTTTGGAGCCATCAATCAAGGCCCGATATATCTCAGTTTTCGTTTTTATCGTTAATTTATTAATTTTCCACATTCTTTAGGATACTCTGTCAAATGTAGGAGCTGTATTTCCTATCATTGTATTGATTTCTCCGTCACGTGAGAGGGTGACTGTGACATGTGACCCCAAGTAGCAGATTTGTGGGGTTTGCGCAATTGGGCAATTTTAAAAACATTTTATCAAAGTTAAAATTCGCTATCCTATAACAGTCAACATACGTGAACGTCAAACTGCTAGAGCCTTTATGTAGACTCGTTAGCTGCAAGAATGGTTCGATAACATGTTCATTGATGATGTTCTTTCCTAATGTTAAAATCACTGATGAAAAACAGGTTTTCGAGTTCGGAATTGCTCAAATTAAATCAGAATCGCATTAGATACGAGATCTGATCAAAAAGTATCCGACCTCTTGCCAGAAAAAAAAACTTGCTTACATATTTAGTTCAAATCCTAATTCCATTCAAAATAACCCTTTCTGGGCTGACACTCTGCAGCGGGTTTCTCACCGCTGTAAGTCGTTCTGTAAGTCATTTTAGGAGATCTCCATCCGGCGTCTCGTCAAATTTGTCTTGATTTCATCTTTGTCATGAAACCTCGTCCTTTAGCACATTGAGTCTCTGATTAAGCCAAAAGGCACAGCGAGTTATGTCTGTGGAGTAGCGAGTGTGGGGAGAGATTCGAACCTGTACTATGCCGTGTTTCAGCAACAAAAATATTGGATAAAGTGTGATGTGTGGATCGAATTATTATCGTGACGGATCTGGCTGTTGCCGCTCTCCTAGAGTTGTGATCTCTTGTGTCTAACTGGCGACGCAATACAGCGATGTAGTAATCCTAGCACATTGAGTCTTGGATTGAGCCAAAAGCCATAGGAAGCTATGTCTGTGGATTAGGAGTGTGGGGAGGGAATTGAACCTGTCCTGTGCAGTGTTTCAGTAAAAACAATAATGGATGAGGTGCGATACGTGAGTCGAAGGATTGTCGTCACGGATCTGGCAGTTTCCTCTCTCCCGGAGTTATGATCTCTAATGTCTAACAGCCATGTAGTATCCTATGCTGAGAGTGTGTCCCTGAGGAACGTACTCGTGATGAACTACGCCATGTTGGTCGAAAAAGCTGTCAACATTTGTCTTCACATTTGTCCACGATTGCCGAGCCTTCTTTAACCGTAGTGACTCTGGCCTATTTTATTGAGGAGACTGTTTTTCTAATTTAGCGTTGCAGCCGTAGACCTAGGACGTATCTCCTGTTTGTTTTTTTTTCGTGAAATTAGTTCAGCGATGACGCATTCCAACACGACAGGAGCAAACTGCAGAAGGCTTTCGGCACTGCGCATTGAAAGATCGTCAGTCACAATTGATTGCACTGAATTGTTCTAAATTGTCACTTCACTCTCAATGTCTCTCATTGTGTTATTCGACAATCTTCCATCCCTAACTTCCACTCTTTCTTCATTGTTTCTGGATTTCTACTTGTTGAGGATCTTCCTGGTCATTCGTCGCTATAAATAGACGTGCGGCCATTTTTGAAACGACGATAGCATCTCTAATCTGCGTAGAACTCATTGCTTCATTACCAAAAACATATGTATCTTTTCAATAGTTTGAGTTTGCGTGTCGCCGAGTTTCTGACATAATTTAATTAAAATCCTTTGTTCAGCACGTTCAGTTATTTTGGCTCGAAGCACAAATGGGACGAGCTCAGTGCACAAGTGCGACTGTATCGGCAGCCCGGGGGATTGCACAGTCTGGCAAATAATCACGCATGCGCAGAAGATATTAATATGCCATATCGGACTGCTCCAAAAAGATCGGTTACTTTTTGATGAGACCGCCGGGTATGTCTGATGTTCTGAAACTGGTTCACCAGAACTGACTTTGATGAGACCGCCGGGTATGTCTGATGTTCTGAAACTGGTTCACCAGACCAGACTTTGATGAGACCGCCGGGAATGTCTGATATTCTGAAACTGGTTCACCAGACCTGACTTTGATGAGACCGCCGGGAATGTCTGATGTTCTGAAACTGGTTCACCAGACCTGACTTTGATTAGACCGCCGGGAATGTCTGATGTTCTGAAACTGGTTCACCAGACCTGACTTTGATGAGACCGCCGGAAATGTCTGATGTTCTGAAACTGGTTCACCAGACCTGACTTTGATGAGACCGCCGGGAATGTCTGATATTCTGAAACTGGTTCACAAGACCTGACTTTGATGAGACCGCCGGGTATGTCTGATGTTCTGAAACTGGTTCACCAGAACTGACTTTGATGAGACCGGCGGGAATGTCTCATGTTCTGAAACTGGTTCACCAGAATTGACGTTGATGTCCCACCTTGAAGTGATCATCTATGCCACAATTTAAATTTTGTTCGGACTATTGCACTAGTGACGATTTGTCCGTGCGAGTACTACAGCCTCTGCCGGTATATTTTTAAGACGGCTTTGGCAGATCTTCAAGATTGCTTGAAAAGGCAAATAAAATATATTCTTTTGTTATAAGTTCAGATTTTGTTTCAGATAACAGCAAAGCTTGTCTCATCGCTTAAATCAAACACTGAACTAATTCAGTCGGTGGAACCAGGGACTTGGTATGTAGGTGAATAATTGAGTTGTAAGAAATTTAAAAAAAACTACGTATGTCACTTTAATCCAAATTGAACAAATCTACACCCCCATTTTTCAAAAACGTCATTTTCTCAATGTAATCCGCATTCCATTTTGATCACTTTGGCATACAATATGTCACATTCCAGTGAAAGTTTACTGAAGATAAATAGGTCTCAAGTGTGTGATATTGTCCGAGAGCTTAACACGTCCAAAATAAATGCGTCTATAAGCCTAAAATATTCCGCAGTGAATGAGTTAGCAATCATTTAGATGAGGTAATAACTCATATGTTGGCTCACAGATACATATTTTATTTTGGCAATTGTATGTGCTTTGTTACGGACTTATGGGTTTGGTGGTATCACTCAGGAATGCATTAAAACAATGTTCAATACCTATTCTTAACCAATTAGAAAACTTTTAGAATGAAGAAAGTCTAGCAGAAAAAAAAACACATTTCAATCTACAGCTTATTTAATGAAATATGTCACGAGAAAGGGTAAAAAGTAACCACTAGAAAGAAAATAAAAAGTTATATAATTTTGTTGGAGATTGGTTCTGTCTATCATTTCGTTTGGTTACCATTGTCCCTTTCTGTAGATCTCCAGAGACACGGTAAAATACACTGACCTAGTATCGTTAGTTGGATATTATTTAGAATGGCAAAACTTCATGGCTTATGTCCAAGTGACATCATCATTAGAGTCTCAGGAAAACTAATTCTAAATTTCTGAACCATACATTTCAAATTCAGACCATACACAAAAAATGATGCCTATTACCAGTGGAACAGAAGAGAGCAGGACGTGGTCTTCAGACTTCGCACTGGCCACAATAGACTGAGGTACCACCTATTCAACAAATTGAAGATAGGTGGCATTGACGAATGCTCGTGTGGTACCGGGAAAAATACCGCTGAACATTTGCTGCAAAACTGCCCGACATATGAGGATCAGAGAAAGCAGATGTGGCCATCACCAGTGGCAACACTAGACAAGCTCAATGGCAGTGTCGACAGCCTCAGGATGACCGCTGCTTTTTTCGAAAAAATACAGGTTGACGACTGACAGCGTACGAAGAAGAAGGAGAAGAAGAAGAAATTCAGACCAGACTGCCAATGTCCACACATCGAACGATGGTGCATGTAAGAATGACAAGGTATACAATGTAAGAAATGTGATGGTCTTCTACGCGCTTAGGGTTCGCGTTGGTTACATTAAAAGAAGAATTTGATCGACGGTCTAGTATTGAGCACCTACTTTGTGAACTGCACGAACATCTGAGCAAGTTCAAATCTGCGTACTTATTTCTATCTCAGCTGATATAATCATTTACTCATTTCTCGTATTAGTTTAGAATCGACAGTTGTATCGACTATATATATTTCGGAAAGCACGTACTGTGAGATTTGCTATTGTCATTTGAACATACTCAGAAATAATATTATGTTATCTTTAACAATATTATAGTTAATACGTTTATAGAAATTGTTTTTCTTTAAATATAATCTTGCCCCGATCATCAAAATAACGTCCTTCTGAACCTGAAATGACATTTGTGAAACGGACTAATCGTCAGTTGTTATGTTTTTAGATACTAAAAAATATATGTCCGTCACGTGATCTGGCGAAGCAACGTACCAGAACCAGTGCATCAATTTTAAACTGAGAGTTAATTTTCTTGATCATAAAGACCTCGATGACACGTTCCAGTAGAGTATCCATTCCACTTTCAATTCCTCATATCCTTGACAAAGCTGATATACCTACTCGGCTAGCTTTTAGTCGTTATTTATGTCATGACTTTATTGTCCTTTATGTTATCCCAACTACCTGACACGATAAGTCACAATCGTTAACATGGGTGATTGAAACTTGAACTACCTAGGATTATGTTACTTCTACTTGCTGTATTGACGATAATCGGATCAACAACCACGAGTGTATCTCTATCCACAACAAATAGAAAAAAATTACAAAACTATTAAATGCCGTTATATCAATTATTCCTTTTACGATTTTTAATCAATTATAGAATCTATTAAATTTGTAGATATTCACATGGTTTGCAATTAGAAAGTAAAGTTCATTTCTGTAATTGAGAGAAGATTTTCCAACACTGATTATCCATTTTCGCAAGCCTCTATGTCAATTAATCAGGAGTGATTAAATGTAATCATTGTATGGATTAACAAAAAAATATTCATAAAAATGTCTTCATAGCAAGTAAACCTATGAAAATAAAGAAGAAAGATATTAGATGAGAGAATGAACAAAGATATTAGATGAGAGAAAGAACAAAGATATTAGATGAGAGAAAGAAGAAAGATATTAGATGAGAGAAAGAAGAAAGATATTAGATGAGAGAAAGAACAAAGATATTAGATGAGAGAAAGAACAAAGATATTAGATGAGAGAAGGAACAAAGATATTAGAGGAGAGAAAGAAGAAAGATATTATATGAGACAAAGAACAAAGATATTATATGAGAGAAAGAAGAAAGATATTAGATGAGAGAAAGAACAAAGATATTAGATGAGAGAAAGAACAAAGATATTAGATTACATGATAATCTCAACGAGAGAGAAAACGCGGCTGAGTTGCTTGAATGTTCACAGTGATTGTGATAGAATTGATTGTCAATGGTTCGTGGCATAGTACTTTAAGATGATGATTTTCTTACAAACCTGCAACGTCTCAAATAATTATGGATCTCGTATCAAATGTGCTAGCTGCGCTGGACCAAACAGAGTTCAACAAAACTAGAATGATATGAAAGTGACGGTCTGTGTGGTCTACCTAAAGCCAAGTGTGTGATATCTCAGCTGAGACGGTAGGGATAACCCTACCTAAAGCCAAGTGTGTGATATCTCAGCTGAGACGGTAGGGATAACCCTAACTAAAGCCAAGTGTGTGATATCTCAGCTCAGATGGTAGAGATAGTCCTACCTAAAGCCACGTGTATGATATCTCCGCTGAGATGGTAGAGATATCCTACCTAAAGTCACGTGTATGATATCTCAGCTGAGATGGTAGAGATAGTCCTACCTAAAGCCACGTGTATGATATCTCAGCTGAGATGGTAGAGATATCCTACCTAAAGTCACGTGTATGATATCTCTGCTGAGATGGTAGAGATAGTCCTACCTAAAGCCACCTGTATGATATCTCAGCTGAGATGGTAGAGATAGTCCTACCTAAAGCCACGTGTATGATATCTCAGCTGAGATGGTAGAGATATCCTACCTAAAGTCACGTGTATGATATCTCAGCTGAGATGGTAGAGATAGTCCTACCTAAAGCCACATGTATGATATCTCAGCTGAGATGGTAGAGATAGTCCTACCTAAAGCCACGTGTATGATATCTCAGCTGAGATGGTAGAGATATCCTACCTAAAGTCAAGTGTGTGATATATCAGCTGAGATGGTAGAGACAGTCCTACCTAAAGCCAAGTGTGTGATATCTCAGCTGAGATGGTAGAGATAGTCATACCTAAAGCCACGTGTATGATATCTCAGCTGAGATGGTAGAGATAGCCTTACCTAAAGCCAAGTATGTGAGAGGTATCTTACAACAGACAAGGACAGTGGAGATAACATTACTTTAAACCATTTGCGCTTCGCTTTCCCACATGATGATGATGACATCTAAATTGACCACTTTTGTCAGAATAAGTTTTATGTCCTTTTCAGTATTCGCTCCTCAAACAACCCTAAAAACATTGCTTTCCTGTAGTTAATGGTTTCCTGTGTTTTTGTTCTCCAACGTGTTAGCTGCTAATTCAAGCGAAGTAACGGTGTGTTGGTGCAGTTTCAAATCCTAGGATCTGGTTTATGCATAGGTGCACAAATTTGAGCACAAAAAGGGAATCGTTTACTTGACTTAAACCAGCTAATTCCTCTTGGAGCACAAGCCACCAATGGTTGTTCGTCATTGTTTCATATTGTGGGTTAACATTTTGAACTCTGTGTTTGTAGCTACATATTCCTTTGTTCTCTCATATCATCGTATCAGTTCACTTTTTCCGTTACAACGTATCGGGAGGTGCAATATTCTTTCATGTACCTTATGTGTGGTCATTTATATTTTCAATCTATGTCTCTGCAGTATTTTCTAACACAAACAATCCATCTTTGTCTTCCTCTTGCTCAGACGTCCTGCTGCCTTATATTACATGCAGCGCGGCGTGTAGGATCATTCTTTGTCTTCCAGTATATAAAATGCACGATATTGTTCTACTTCCGGTATATATCAAGCAGGACATTGTTCCACTTCCGGTATATATTGTGCATGACATTGTTCCACTTCTAGTATACATGATACATACTAATCGTCCACGTCCGGTATAAATCATACATACCAATCTTACACTTCCGGTATATATCATACAAACTAATCTTTCACTTCTGGTATAAATCATACATGCCAATCTTCCAAATCCAGTATAAATCATACATACCAATCTTCCACTTCCGGTACATATCATACATACTAATCTTCCACTTCCGGTATAAATCATACATGCCAATCTTCCACTTCCGGTATAAATCATACATTCCAATTTTCGACTTCCGGTATATATCATACAAACCATTCTATTACTTCCCGTATATTATGCACGACCAATGTTTCACTTCCGGTATATATCATACACGACCAATGTTTCACTTCCGGTATATATCATACACGACCAATGTTTCACTTCCGGTATATATCATACACGACCAATGTTTCACTTCCGGTATATATCATACACGACCAATGTTTCACTTCCGGTATATATCATACACGACCAATGTTTCACTTCCGGTATATATCATACACGACCAATGTTTCACTTCCGGTATATACCATGCACGACAAATGTTTCACTTCCGGTATATATCATACACGACCAATGTTTCACTTCCGGTATATATCATACACGACCAATGTTTCACTTCCGGTATATATCATACACGACCAATGTTTCACTTCCGGTATATACCATGCACGACAAATGTTTCACTTCCGGTATATACCATGCACGACAAATGTTTCACTTCCGGTATATACCATGCACGAAAAATGTTTCACTTCCGGTATATACCATGCACTACAAATGTTTCACTTCCGGTATATACCATGCACGACAAATGTTTCACTTCCGGTATATACCATGCACGACAAATGTTTCACTTCCGGTATATACCATGCACGACAAATGTTTCACTTCCGGTATATACCATGCACGACAAATGTTTCACTTCCGGTATATACCATGCACGACAAATATTTCACTTCCGGTATATACCATGCACGACCATTGTTTCACTTTGTATCGGACTTTCTCAACTCCTACTCTCTCATGTTTAGTTAGAAAGTGTTCTTAAGTACCACTGCACTCGTCTCTGTCCCTAAGGGCTTGAATACAATTTTTATTAGGTTTCCTCATTAACGTTTGTCTTATCCATTGGCAGTTGTTGTTTTTTTTCCAGAACTCTAGAAGTATTTGCGTTGTTGCCTTGCGCAAATCCACCGTTGTATCTTTTGTTGTGACATCAGGTCATCTTAGTGCGTACAGAGAGAGTAACGGAAGCTTGACGTAGTTAATCCTGATGTGATTGTGCGCATGTTCTTGTCAATGTTACTTCTCTTATTGGTAAACCAGAGTAGCTCTTCTATTCATCTTCTCATCATTGGTAAACCAGAGTAGCTCTTCTATTCATCTTCTCATCATTGGTAAACCAGAGTAGCTCTTCTATTCATCTTCTCATCATTGGTAAACTAGAGTAGCTTTTCTATTCATCTTCTCATCATTGGTAAACCAGAGTAGCTCTTCTATTCATCTTCTCATCATTGGTAAACCAGAGTAGCTCTTCTATTCATCTTCTCATCATTGGTAAACCAGAGTAGCTCTTCTATTCATCTTCTCATCATTGGTAAACCAGAGTAGCTCTTCTATTCATCTTCTCATCATTGGTAAACCAGAGTAGCTCTTCTATTCATCTTCTCATCATTGGTAAACCAGAGTAGCTCTTCTATTCATCTTCTCATCATTGGTAAACCATAGTAGCTCTTCTATTCATCTTCTCATCTTTGGTAAACCAGAGTAGCTCTTCTATTCATCTTCTCATCATTGGTAAACCAGAGTAGCTCTTCTATTCATCTTCTCATCATTGGTAAACCAGAGTAGCTCTTCTATTCATCTTCTCATCATTGGTAAACCAGAGTAGCTCTTCTATTCATCTTCTCATCATTGGTAAACCAGAGTAGCTCTTCTATTCATCTTCTCATCATCGGTAAACCAGAGTAGCTCTTCTATTCATCTTCTCATCATTGGTAAACTAGAGTAGCTCTTCTATTCATCTTCTCATCATTGGTAAACCAGAGTAGCTCTTCTATTCATCTTCTCATCATTGGTAAACCAGAGTAGCTCTTCTATTCATCTTCTCATCATTGGTAAACCATAGTAGCTCTTCTATTCATCTTCTCATCATTGGTAAACCAGAGTAGCTCTTCTATTCATCTTCTCATCATTGGTAAACCATAGTAGCTCTTCTATTCATCTTCTCATCATTGGTAAACCAGAGTAGCTCTTCTATTCATCTTCTCATCATTGGTAAACCATAGTAGCTCTTCTATTCATCTTCTCATCATTGGTAAACCATAGTAGCTCTTCTATTCATCTTCTCATCATTGGTAAACCATAGTAGCTCTTCTATTCATCTTCTCATCATTGGTAAACCAGAGTAGCTCTTCTATTCATCTTCTCATCATTGGTAAACCATAGTAGCTCTTCTATTCATCTTCTCATCATTGGTAAACCAGAGTAGCTCTTCTATTCATCTTCTCATCATTGGTAAACCAGAGTAGCTCTTCTATTCATCTTCTCATCATTAATAGTCATGGGATCTTGCCATTTATTATTTTATTTCCTTTCCTTGTTTTATTCGGTCGCTTCTCTTCTACCGTCAAGTGTAGATATATGTCATATCGCTTTTGCCTTCAAATTTCAACAGATAATGTAGCTAGGGCTATGCACAAGCTACCCAAGCCGTCACTTAGGCCACGCCTGTCAGGCTAGAGTTTAGTTTTTCTATATTTCGTTTCCAGACCCATATAACACATTTTCACTCTGTACTTTCCCAAGTTTAATTTTGATAATGGAGTTGCTTCTTCCATTGTTAAATTGTCCTTATTACCTCTCATGTCTTGTCTGTGCTATAGCAGGTATAATACGTCTGTTTAAGCGAGAGTATACATTAAACATATGTTTATGAGACAGCAGACAATAATACGTCTGTTTATGAGACAGCAGACGGAAAATGTCTGTTTAAGCGACAGCAGACAAAAATTATCTGTTTAAGCGACATCGGGCATAGAATGTTTGTTTAAGCGACGCCAGAAATAAAACATACGTTTAAACGACAGCAGGTATATAGTGTCTGTTTAAGCGACGGCAGAAATAAAACATCTGTTTAATCGACAGCAGACATAAAACATCTGTTTAAGCGACAGCAGGCATAGAATGTCTTTTTAAGCGACAGCAGACATAAAACGTCTATTTAAACGACAGCAGGTATAGATCGTCTGTTTATGAGACAGCTGACATAAAACGTCTGTTTAAGCGACAGCAGACATAAAACGTCTGTTTAAGCGACAGCAGCCATAGAATGTCTGTTCAAGCGACGGTAGAAATAAAACATATGTTTAAGCGACAGCAGGCATAGAATGTCTGTTTAAGCGACAACAGACATAAAACATATGTTTAAGCGACAGCAGGCATAGGACGTCTGTAAACTCAACGTGTTCTAGTTGTTTATTAATTGTCCGTAGTCTTTCTGTTTTCATGTTAACTGTGTGTCGTATATCCGAGTTCAGAACCACGAGGGAAAGCAGAGATAATAGAAAGCAATGTGTGGCTCAAGTTTAAATTGTAATGATCCTGTCAGTGTGTCTGTGCACTATGTTTCATGTAGATTCTTCGTAGAAGGCTTGTTTAATTTCAAAAATGTCAATGTATTCCATAAAGTGTCAATGTGTTTCATAAAGTGTCAATGTGTTCCATAGGGTGTCAATGTGTTCCATAAAGTAGCAATGTGTTCCATAAAGTGTCAATGTGTTCCATATTATTTCGGGGTCTATACTATAAGATAATGTTTAATGTCTACATATTAAGTGAATAATTGTATATGCAAATAGTGTATTTACTATATGATCATTCAAATTGTTGCTATATGACATTGTTGATTGAACTCGTGCACGCTAATCTGTCAGTTGTCAATGCAAAACACGATTTATACTGTAAATAATGATTCTAGTCAGAACGTTGTTGACTGGTAGTCATGTCTTGCTAACTCTACCATACTCACAGCTAAGTCAGTAAACGTCTTCTTTAGGTACCCAAGCAAGTTCGAGTATTAGATAATACTTGAAAGGCGGGTTTACAACTACACAAATCAACAATTGTTTAAGCAAAAAACTGTATCCAAGTAAATAAATAGTTATCCTAGGCAACATATTAAAAAAAGCTAATAAGGAGCATGACCCATCACTATTACACGGAGTCTAATTGTAATGTTTGGGACTTGCCAACTGATAATTCGTCAATGAGCAAGTATGCTTTGGATATCTCGAAGCAGTATCGCAGAAGACTGTTAAGGATCCCAAGCAATACATAAACGACTAGCTAGGGTGTATTAAAGGAGACGAATGAACAAACTACATTTGCTATTTAGGAAGGCAGGAGTCAGTGCTGCTCTTCAGTATGATATCAAATATGCAGGAAGACAAGCTCGCCTACAGCAGACGACACTGCTCGCCTACAGCAGACGACACTGCTCGCCTACAGCAGACGACACTGCTTTCTAAGATGTAAACTACCTAGTCAATATTGTAGTTATATACTCAGCTGACAAAATATTGGAAATGTATATATAAATACAATTATCTATTATAAGGTCAATGTCAAGGTACTCTACTAGACATAGTAGGGGATGTCGTGGATGAAGTGCTAGAAACTATATGTTACTAAGTCTCCTCTGTTGGTTTTTCATTTATTTTTGTGAATTGTGGTGACCAGTTCCATTGGTTACTGCTTTTTCTTCGCCTAAATATAAGTCAGGTTCCCATTTATTGCTGGGTAAACTGTAGCGTGCCGAAATTGCAGATTATCCTATACATAAGCCGGGAGCAGCAAAGCTATCTAGCTATTATATTTTAACATTTTCAAAAAGCAACGTATTACAAGAAGACGACCCGTTCACAAGAACGATATATAGACAATAATACAAATTATTAATTATGTCAATTGCTTTTTTCTAAATGATAATGTCAGTATCAAAAACAAAATCGATACAGAGACATTCAAATGTAATAATCATTGATTTCAACTATTCAAATAGCATTACATTTGAATGAATCTGTTTTGGTTTTGTCCTCATGGAATAAAATATTCAAATAATGCCTTACCCTTATCCTTGTTGACTGCGTCTCCTTTCGCGTTGGCACTGTCAGTACCGCCGGCCAATCGGCGCTTCTCTGTGGAAAGAAGTAAACGATAAACAACAACATGACACACTGATTGTACTACATTACACGGACCAGTGCCTGATTATTCAAGCGGACCTGAATTGTGACGACTCGACTACAAATACTGGACCGGGTGGCTTAATGTCCTAGATATAATGTAAGTGGATGAATAGATATTATTTTATGTCCTACACTATCAAACAGGCTTAGAAAATACACATTTAACCCTTTTAGCGCAGAAGTCTTTCCAGTGCAGGGATTTGCACAATCATCATTTAGGTCACAAGCCTTACAGCGTGTGGTGGTCGCTTTATGTGTTGGAAAGAAGGTATTGTCAGATAACATCATACATATATACATATACACACACGCGCGCACATGCACACACACACATGCACATACACACATTAAACAATGTAGGTTGACGTCCCCTAACGTAAATATTCAAGACTTGACGCCAATGTAAGGATATTCTAATATATCATTCCAAATCCAGAGAACAGCTGGAATCGGTTTTAATTTTTGTCAGACAATGCACGAGAATTCAGACCTTACTTACACGCTGCATATATTCAAAAGCATATGCGGACATAAAGAAGCAAGTTGAACTACAAATGACACTGTGTCAGAACTTGATTTCTTATTTACCAATTTGTACACAAATTCGTTCCGATTGGTTTCTATATGGCAGAGAAACAGATGATGCATGTGCCTAGAGCCGTTAAAAAGGAAATGGTGGATCGAGCAAGGACATTTAAAAGGATGGTGCCAGTAGAACTATTGCCGTGATGGTCCGAGCAAGGACATATAAGAATTGTGCCAGTAGAACTATTGCCGTGATGGTCCGAGCAAGGACATATAAGAATTGTGCCAGTAGAACTATTGCCGTGATGGTCCGAGCAAGGACATATAATAATTGTGCCAGTAGAACTATTGCCGTGATGGTCCGAGCAAGGACATAAAAGAATAGTGCCAGTAGAACTATTGCCGTGATGGATCGAGCAAGGACATATAAGAATTGTGCCAGTAGAACTATTGCCGTGATGGATCGAGCAAGGACATTTAAGAATGGTGCCAGAAGACTATTAATGGTAAAGATGATGTCAGAATGGCGAAACACAAACCAACCAAAAACAGGAAACCTTCGATAAAGGAACAATTCGTTATGCTATCTTTAGACCGGGTTGTCCATAAGCTGCTCTCTATCATTGCTTCGCAAGCACAAGCTTTTTCTATGGCATGTTCCGTACCACATCTTAACATGACTAGGTCCAGTGCTTAGATATTCCTGAATGTTATCTGCTGGATGGTTCGGGGATAATTGACATTCATCAAGTCCTTCAGGTAACTCCAAAGAACAATTGAAAAGGTTAGCAAAAAGTCTGTACAAATTGCTAATTGGAAAACGACGTGTGTGTTACTCTGTATATGCTGGAATAGGAAACTCCTTCGCAGTCTTGCAACATGATACAATGTGATCGCCAGAATGAGTTCCCATTCTAAAAGCATATTTTGGTTTGGTTTGATATCGGACTATCATTTGGAGAAAACGTAAAAATAAAAATACTTACTTTACTCATGTTCTGAAATCAGGAATGCTATTTCCGGTGTTTTTAATAGACGTTTATCTTAAGCAGGTTCTTGAAGTAGACATCGGTTGACTAGAACTAGCAACACTGGTGTAAATAGGAGGGGTGGGAGAGGGAAGCATGCAATTGTTTCATAGCGGATTTTAGACATATTACTGCCTGCTTAACAGGACAGAGAGAAGAACAACTCACGCACATAGAACATCGGTAAAAGGCATTACAAATAGTTCATGTATTCTGAAAGCAAGACAAGAAGACTGCATGAACATATCGCCTCAGACACCGTAGAGAATAAATATGTCAAGATGTTTACAACCTCAGCAACAATATATTCCAAGAGATGTGTCTGTTTTGTTAGGAATAATATATGTAAATGTGTACAGTGTACAAGTTGTTGGAATGAAATAATTCACGTGAATACGAGATATGTAAGTGTGTACATATGTAAATAAATGTGTGTGTAAATGTGTACATTATATGTGATACTAGTCATCCTTATATCGTGTGTCATTTCACAATCAAGATTAACCAAATGGATTACCAGCAACGATCCACTAGATATTCAGTTGTCCATGGTGAAATATTTGTGACTTGTTTCGCGCACATCATCACAATGTTTCTGGATTACCTCCGCTGTCTCCTGTGGGTTTCAGGATTAATCGTAGTACGTCTACGACTGATTTGGGTAGCTTTGACTTTCACTCTGTGACAACACTTTGTGAATATCTCGAACATTATTTTGTACTTACATTTTCATGTGCCATTTGTTATGAACATAGAGATTTAGTCCTGACCATCCTACATTGAGCATTCCCAACCTATTGGATGTCACATCTCCGCTGCCTTGCGGGATACCTGTTTACAAGAAAGGTTTCGGGGTTAAACCCTTAGGAAAAATCTGTATCCTGTGCAATTTCCAGTCGTCTCAATAATGTCTTGCCACTGGCCAAAAGTAGCTCATGACGAGAGAGTGAGGCTGGCATATTGCACGAACCGTCTTTACTCTAATTCAAATCACTGCGCGTCACCAATGTTAGCGAAAAGAGCAAGAGAAAAGATTGTCCCCACAGCTGAATAGAGGGGGTGGTCTTCATCACACGTGAGGAACGAACATTAATGTGTAAATATGTGTATATGTGAGTGTAGGTGGGTATGTATGTGTATGTGCGTGTAATGTATGCTGCAAGTATTTTGTAATTAGAAGCCTTGTGGAAAACTCAGGATAGGTTCCAAAAACAAACGACTTATGTACTCGTACATAAACTATATCACTGGAGGGACGGACATACATGAGCACTTTTTAGCCTGGAACAATTGGAATTAAGCTGTACATATGGTGGTGCAGTGATACTGTCGGAGATCAATTCTCCTGGCGGTTATGTCATTATTCGGTCGGACGTACGTTCTCCTGTCGGGGCTACGTTCTACGGTACGTGGTGTCATTATCCTGTCGGAGCTACGTTCTACAGTAAGTGGTATAATTATCCTATTGGGGCTACATTCTACAGTAGGTGGCGTAATTATCCTGTCGGGGCTACGTTCTACAGTAGGTGGTATAATTATCTTGTCGGGGCTACGTTCTATGGTTGGAGGTGTAATCATCTAGTCAGAGCTACGGTTTTCAGAATGTCCTATCATTGTCAAATCGGAGCTAAGTTTTACAGGAGGTGGTGTAATTATTATGTCGAAGCTAAAATGCACAACAGACACCCATACATACATTGCTAGGATAAGCTTATTGCAATCCACATTGATTAATCAATGGTTACATGTGTATCTCTATGTAGTGACGTAAGGTCGCTAAATATTACAAATGGAGTTTGTCGATATCTTTCCTTCAGGTTTATGGGAAAATATTCGTGAATCAACTTTTAAGTAAAGAAATCAAGTATTACTGTGTGCCTATAGTCATTTATCTTTGGCAATCAATAGAAATATCCACTAATCTGATGTAATCATGATATCTGTTAAAATGATGATACTGTTTGAACACCAAGATAAATGTGAATTCTCATGCTACGTTATATTATCGAATATTAGATTGTTTTAGCAGTAATCCGTCATTAATGTGGAAGTGAAAAAAAAAATTAAATATATTTAGAAAATAGTTTAAAGTCAATTTCAAATCTGTACGGTGCATACACGCAAAATTATTAATGCATCGAATTGTTTTTAAAGAATGTCCCCTAATAATCAGTGTTTTTAAATAAACTTCAGAACTTTATTTGTTATTGCGGAAATTCTAAGGAAAAGCCCCAACCATCTGGCCAGAGAAATCCACAGAGTACATGCAGGCATCCTTGAAGCCGAAATCAAAAAGTGCGAAGTACACCTTCCAGAACGATGGATACGTTTGGATGCTGAGCCAGGTCCAATCTAATATAATCTTGGAGATTCCATTGATAGGGAAGAAAAGTGAGCAGTCAGCAACAGAACAACAAATCTACGTTCTACATGAGCTCAAGAAACAGAGCCGTGGCAGCTCCTGGACATTTGTGTACAAGGATGGATCGGTCTCGGTGAGTTGAAGAAAGAGAGGGCAGTGGAATCTACATCGTGCGCATCAACGGCGACATACAAAATCAGATTCTTATCAGCCAAAACACAACTACAAGGAAAAAGGTCATTCTAACAGACTCCGGGGGCGTACTACAAGCCCTCTCATGCAAACAAGATAGACTCGCCCACGATATAAAATACAACATTAGATTGCTGTCTCAAAAACAAAACAGATCTCGTCCTACAGTGAATTCCGGCCCACTGTGGATTCCGGCCCACTGTGGATTCCGGCCCACTGCGGATTCCGGCCCACTGTGGATTCCGGCCCACTGTGGATTCCGGCCCACTGCGGATTCCGGCCCACTGTGTATTCCGGCCTACTGTGGATTCCGGCCCACTGTGGATTCCGGCCCACTGTGGATTCCGGCCCACTGTGGATTCCGGCCCACTGCGGATTCCGGCCCACTGTGTATTCCGGCCTACTGTGGATTCCGGCCCACTGTGTATTCCGGCCTACTGTGGATTCCGGCCCACTCTGTATTCCGGGCTACTGTGGATTCCGGCCCACTGTGTATTCCGGCCTACTGTGGATTCCGGCTCACTGTAGGGTCCTTGGAAACGGGAAAACAGATCAGCTCGCAAAAGCTGGAAGTACAGGCACGCAGACTCCCCATCCACAGAACTGTAAAGAAACATAGGCACTCATCAAACGATCCATGAAGACGGATTGGAGTGACCAGCACAAAAAATAAAAGCCAGAAAATGACAATATAGACACACTTGGCAGAGATGGGCAGACAAAGATCTTCAGACTCAGAACGGGACATTGCAGACTTAAGGCCCACCTCCATAGAATGGGTATAAGAGATACCGCCACAGGCGATTGTGAAGAACCCAAGCAAACACAAGATGACATCCTACAGGACTGCCCTACTTATACAGACCCAAGTGACGCAGTCTAGTCCGGGGAAGCGACCCTGCTCGTCAAACTGTGGGGGACCCTCAACGGACTAGAAGCATAGTATTAGTTAATCGAAGGAGAAGCAGAAGAGAAAGAAGAAGATGATGATGAAGAATTGTAGAAAATGAATGAGATGGAACTGTTGAAATCAAACTTCATTTAAACTGCTATCAATCAAATTCATTCATTTACATAGCAAAAGTTTATGACGAGTGTTAATATTGGCTTTGTCAATAATCTATAATATGAACACCCAATTATCAGATCCAAATATCACTCTCACACACTTTGTGTTTCACAATTAACCGACTCAAACTTCGCAAAAATATTTCGTCGTAAAATATCCAGGACATTAAAATTACATACAGAATTTGGCAAATCAGTTTCACTTTAATATTATATTAAACGGCGTTTCAGATTTCATTGCAACTTTCTAATCTATAGAATGTATGGGGAGGAAGATTAACGTCTGGTCAGGCACAATATACTATTCAGACATGTTAGTCAGGGTCAGGCACAACATACTGATCAGACATGTTAGTCAGGGTCAGGCACAACATACTGATCAGACATGTTAGTCAGGGTCAGGCACAACATACTGATCAGACATGTTAGTCAGGGTCAGGCACAACATACTGATCAGACATGCTAGTCAGGGTTAGGCAAAATATACTGACCTAGATCCTTACCTCGGCTTCCTAGAAGCCCTCACTGAAAACAGGCTGTTTTGAGGCAGCTTGACTAACGGGGTGAGGGATCGAAGTGATCCACGTAATAGTTAACGGCACGCAGATGAAGCCAAGGATAGTACAACTGTCTGGAGGACCCCAGTCCACCTTCATCAGCACTTTTGGGATGGGAGGAAAGCTACTGCGACCTGCCACTTAACGTCTTTATCAAGGCGCACAAAAGAGTAAACCTACTCATTGTGAACATTGGAAACAACATAGCAATTCCTAGTTGTGTACTGTTACCGTATTTATACCTACCACAATAGTAATTAAATACTGCCATTAGCTACGTTGTGTACATCTTCAATAATGACTTCCAGTATAATATGTAAAATTTCGAATGGTTTATCACTAAAATATATACTCACCAGTCGGATTCGAACCATCGATATAAGAATTTTCAATTTTTGCACTTCAGTCCTTAGTGCTATCAATTGAGGTATCGGGAGGGGTCATACGAATTTTCTCCACCTCAGGACTTGTGTTCAGGACTTAACATTGGTACAATGACCGACGTACAAACGGCGAGAACTATAGTTCAAAATGATGTTATATGTTACGTTACGTGTTATTACATTGTGCTGCATTATGTTACGCTATGTTATGCTATATTAAGTCATAATATGCAAAGTTATGTTATATTATGTTGTGCTGAGTTATGTAATGTTATATACCATATTACGTTATAATGAGCTGCGTCGCGTTAAGTTAGGTTACATTCTGTAATGTTTAGTTATATTATAGTGTGCTATTTCTGACGTATTACGTTATGTTATTCAGCATCGACATCACTTTATTCAGGGCAGACCCATAGATGTCCAATCTCTTTAAACAGAAGGCAAAGGTTATAATCACTAATAGTTCCTGAATTTGTAATTGATACGACATTTTCGTTCTCTCAAACAACACATCCTGTCCAACATGCGTTTGATATCAGAGTAGGATTTCTTTTACAGAACTTCATTGTGACTGCCAATAATGTACGGATTCATAGTTTAAATCGATATTACTTTCAACAAATAATGTACGGATTCATAGTTTCAATCGATATTACTTTCAACAAATAATGTACGGATTCATAGTTTCAATCGATGCTGTTTTCCTGATCCTCGGTAAAACGAGCGACCACGTACATACCTGGGCTGTTGTTTCTATTGAAGAGCGGATGGCACATCTGGATTGCGGTGTCTGAACCAGGGAGACACGGCTTCCAAACGTCGGTAAAAAATTGGGTTTTTCCTACATGAGGTCAAGTAAAACCCACTGCTTGGCGACTGCAATAGCAAGCATCCTTTACTTCTCAGTCATATAAATCACCCGGAAAATACCATCGGTGGCAAGACAGACGGACTGAAGGGTGGAAGGAGAAGAGATGGAAAGTTGGATCGACTGACGGACTGACGTACGGACTAATAGATGGATAGACACAGACAAAACGATAGACAAACAGACGGACGAACGAACGGATAGATGGATGGACGAATAGATAAAAAGACAGACATATAAATAGATAGCTTCATAGATAGATACAGAGATAGATACATAGACACATAGACAGATTCTAGATTTTTTCTAATAACGTATATGGTTACTGTATACCCATCAGGTTTTCGGCCTGTGTAAAATGTAGGGTATGCAATAGTTATGAATTGGAAAGTCTTCTACCTGCGTTAATGTACTAAAAGTGTTTCAATAACATTTCTTCAATCCAGTTATTGTACACGGCCACAACTGTGTTTGGTTATAGTTCTTATCAGCGTGGTATCAAATAACAGCGAGTATCTCAGCACTGATAGCGCTAAACGTCTTGGTTGCCTCATAAATATAGAGAGAGTTGGGTGGTGCCACATACGTATGGGACTGCAGTAGAACGGAATACCATTGGTGTTGGACGACATGACAAAAAATACGAACGGGCTTTAAATAAAACCTATCAATTGAGACGGTATCTCGAAACAAATGCCAATGTCATGTAAGTTGACAGTATCGTTGCTAAGGAGTTCAAGAGTGCCTTGCAGGTGTCATCACGGGACGGCTAGGCGGTCTCACTTTCGCCATGAACGAGCCGCTGTTAAAGAGGGGGATAGTCTGTCACCTGTAGTACGTATACAGATGTTCTCAGAAATATACTCAGTCAAATCCAAAGGACTTGGCTTTCTGAGTACAGGCATTTTGCTGCTACATGACAATGCTCCATCCCCAACTGCCTGTGTAACGGTTGCAGTAATCGAGGACTTGCACTATGAGCGTCTTCAACGTGCCGACATCATCCCAAGTGATTCTCATGACCACTCAAACAGACGACAATGGGAGAGAAGGGAGGGAGGGGTAAGACTTTCAAGTTCAAGGAAGAGCTGTAGCAAGTTGTGCATTCATTGCTACAGACGCAACCAAAAGGAAATTTTTCCTAGAGAAATCCGCACAGTTTGCAGGCGCTGAGAAAGCATTGAAAAAGGCACATCTGTGTGCTACGTTTTCTGAATAATTATAAAGGAAAACATATCCAGGTTCTAATTTGAAGCATCCTCTCATTTATATATATATATATGTATTTATGCGTGCATGCGTACGTGTGTCTGTGTATATGTATGTGTGTTGGTTTTTTTTTTTTTTTTTTTGGGGGGGGGGGGGGGGGGAGTTTTTTCGTAAGATCAAAAATTATGCACTTCAAAACTCCGACACAATAAAACACAATAGCAGACGATAAGCTAGAACGCTTTAACTTTTATTACCAACAAACCCGATGACAATACACTTTAATTATTATTTTGGGACAATGCTAGGACAATTTTGGGACAATTAAGTTATGACTAAATTGTCCACCTCTTTGAGAAGCGAATACCTTATCTCTGTACCACATATAGTTGTTATAAACATCTGTATCTGAGTCGCAAAATGGTCAGAGCTCTTGTTGCGACTGTGATACCGTGTTCGCTACGTGATATCACACGCTCCTATCTACCCAGATGTAAACGAGTAGCTCACAAACTGTTAAAGAAAGCCACAGCGTAACAGGGACCAGGTTATCCTTATTTATGACAATAATGCAACTCTTGGGGAGAGAAAGTATCTAAAACAGTTCCAGGGTGCCTGCTGTGAGACTACATTCACCTGTATACCCTAAACATATTTAGCAATACCGTATTCTAATAATACTTGGCTTGAATACTTAACAAACCATTCTCCAGCGGCGGTTGCACATTCTCGACTCCTAACTTGTCTCCAAAGATCTCTATCTTGTGCCAAAGAGGTCCAATGGAGAATAAACGCCCTCCCAACACATCTTTAATGTTGTTTGTTTGAGAGTGCGAGTGAGCACGGTCAACCACTTCGGGATGTACTCTGCGTTCTGTCCTGCCTCAGGGCTGGAAGGTTGTTGTATCCGTGCTACAACGTCCAACCTTACCCCTCCGAGCTTGTGACCCGATCATCGGTGGTTTGTCTTGGCTGTGTGAACAACTGCCTGGTTCATCAACAACAATCACTTAATGTTACAATTGTAGGGACTCTGCAAATGCAGCCCGCGAAGAAGGAGGTCAACCATGCACATATCAAGAGTGGCAACGGTCGCTTTCAGGTTGTACTCCACTGCTTCAGAAAGTCTATGTTTCTACAGCACAGTACATCACAGGAAGTACAGTTCCGTTGACAAGTCGAGAGTGTATGTATTGATACCGGCAAACATCTGGGCCTGTCAGACAGGAGTGTCGGGCCTGATCCCGGCAAACATCTGGGCCTGTCAGACAGGAGTGTCGGGTCTGATCCCGGCAAACATCTGGGCCTGTCAGACAGGCGTGTCGGGTCTGATCCCGGCAAACATCTGGGCCTGGCAGACAGGAGTGTCGGGTCTGATCCCGGCAAACATCTGGGCCTGTCAGACAGGAGTGTTGGGTCTGATCCCGGCAAACATCTGGGCCTGTCAGACAGGAGTGTTGGGTCTGATCCCGGTAAACATCTGGGCCTGTCAGACAGGAGTGTCGGGTCTGATCCCGGCAAACATTTGGGCCTTTCAGACAGGAGTGTTGGGTCTGATCCCGGCAAACATCTGGGCCTGTCAGACAGGAGTGTCAGGTCTGATCCCGGCAAACATCTGGGCCTGTCAGACAGGAGTGTTGGGTCTGATCCCGGCAAACATCTGGGCCTGTCAGTGCGACGAGAACAGTCCAGGCAGAGAAGGCTTATTAGTTCTGGATCTAGATTATTCTGCATGTTGAGTACCAGCTCAAGGCTGGTCTATTCTTGGACATCCTGCAAACTTATCTCCTCAAGGATGGCTTATTCGCAATGGGAAGTATTGCTATGGTACAGCTTAATACAATTGATAATTATGACTAAATATAACTGCGTCTTATTATACAACAACAAATCTAGTCTTTTCACATGATCTCATAGTCGCATGTTGACCAGAGAGACATAAGTACACCACTATAGCCCAAACAATGTCGGCAGTATATGTTTAAAATGTAACTCAATTTGTGACGCCGTGAAAGCTGCTAATAGTACGGGTTGTATTTTATTGCCATAAATAACGTGCATTTTCTTATTAGCACGCACTAAACTTTACATTTCGTCACTAATAGCAGTAGTAAAAAAAAAGTAAAGTAAACTATCCCATAGCATTACTGCCGTAGGGGTGTGAGGTGTTAGCGATCTCCCATTTCAACATTAAAGGCTCGGCTATATGAGGGCGGTAGCCATCTCCTCTCCCTCGCCGCTTTTACTTCCCGGACTGAACCGGTACCCATTTAAGGCTGGGTCAACGCGGGAGCCATTGCGGTCTGAAAAAAACATTACCGCCTCAACTGGGGAATGAACCCAGGACCACTCAGATGCGAAGCCAGAGGGCTAACCACTGCGCTACGCGGCTCCACTGCAGTAGAACTCTGGGAAATTTCTCATGATCGACCACATTTATGTAACTATTTATTGAATGTATGTATATGAATGTATGTGTAATATATATAATTATATATATATATATATAAATATATATATATATACATACATATAAATGTAGGCATCTGCGTTTTGAATGCGAAGAACGAACTTATGTGCGTTTTCAATGCGAAGAACGAACTTATGTACGTTTTGAAAGTCGAGTCTAGTTCAAATCCGAAAGGCATAAAGATTCTCCAGCCTAAAAGTGTGTTTCAAGTTACAGATCAAAAGTGTGTTCGCCGTTCAGCAAGTTCTTCAAATAGTTCAACAGTTCCACTGCCAACTAGGCGTCCATAAAATATGATTTTCAAATATCATTTGAATATGCCTACTTTTATTTAACGGCAGACAGCACACATGAATGAAGGCTCAATGTTTCACGGGTTCAGAAAATGATTATCATCTGTGCTAACAATTAAACCTACATCAAATACTAGTTAACAATCTCCTTTCATTAAGACTGTGTATGCCCATTGCATATATTTCTGATTCTCAAGAGAGCTTCACATTAATGTAGTTTCAGAATTTCATTTGATTAGATGTCTTTTGTTAAACGGCAAACAACGCTTCACACTAGATGTGCACTATATTGAAGATTTGTATTTTGATTCGTTTGTTATTTCACGCTTGTTATTTTTTCCTGACGAAATTTTTGTGGCCTTTAGTTTTGTTTCTGTCTCGATTCGATTAATGAGCTAGACCTATTTATCTTTTATCGAATCGACATTCAACGCAGCTACAATGTCCATGTATATACGAGGCGTGTTCAAATAAATCCGGACCAAACTACAAGTGAACATACGTACGATGCGTATGATGACGTCGCTTCTGGTGTAAACAGCACATACCAACAGTTAAGTTTGCTAAAATTGAATTATCCTCGGACTCGTATTTTCCTCAGCAAACCACTGAAAACATTGCCGGTGTGATTGGGAATTCGTCCAGAGTTGATCAGCGAGCGGTGATTCGGTTTCTAACAGCAGAAGAATGTCGACCAGTTGACATTCATCGCAGACTGTAGACAGTCTAGTATGATACAAGTGTGTGGAAGACAACAGTAAAGAACTGGTCTACGATGTTTAAAGAAGGAAGTGAGTTAACGAAAGATCTTCCGAAATCAGGTCAGGTGCATATTGTTGTGTTAACTCACGTTCTTCCTTAAACACCGTTGTCCAGTTCTTTACTGTTGTCTTCGGCACACCTTAGTCACACTACACTGCGTGTATAATGCGATGAATGTCAACTGGTCGACATCCTTCAGCTGTTAGAAACCGAATCACCGCTGGCTGATCAATTCTGGACGGATTCCGTATCACTCCCGCTATGTTTTCTACGGTTTGCTGAGGAAACTATGAGTCGGAGGACAATGAAATTTTGTAAAGTTGGCTGTTAGTATGTGCTGTTTACACCATAAGTGACGTCATCATGGGCATCGTACGTATGTTCATAGGTTGCAGTTTGGTCCGGTTCATTTGAATACGCCTTGTAACTTTTAATGCAACCCCATTTTTTGTGTCAACGAAATTCATGCGCATTTTAATAGCTGAAAGTCACAGGTTACCTCCACCTGCTTGTGTACATTGTGTTAGGAGTTGCATAATTCGGACTCCAAATTTAATTCCATAATTCCAAACCGAATAAGTTGGAAGAGATTAATTTAAATAAAGCAGCAACAGGAACAAATATCCTGTTTGAATAGACAAAATCTACTCATTGTTGCGTGGGACTCTATACTCTATTAGTTTAATGTATTTCAAAAACACGGTCAAATGTCAAAATCAAATGGACTGTCCAACACTGTGCTTAAGGGATCCGTAACAACAAGAAAATGAGGAAGACCCAATATTCGCTGGACGGATAATATTCAGAAAATGGACGGAGAAAGCTTTTGGGAGAAACATAAATACTGGCGATGGTGAGATAGAAGTAGAAACAAAGAATGCATAATTCAGTGAGATATGACATCATACACCGCCCCCAAACCCTCCCCACTTCCCGTAAGGGAAAGAAGGACAAGCGTTACTAGGTAACAACATTTGATGTATAGCAACAGTTGACACAGTTCTAGTAGACTATCAAGCCACTAGCTGATAGTCATTGGTAAGAATGGACGTCGTGGGGAGGAGATGGGGGTGGTATGTGTTACGCAAAGAGGAGAGACCTGGATGTCAGTCGTCTGACAATGAGAACGTGCGTTCAAAACATCGGGAAAGGCGTCATGACATACACATGTTAGCGTACACAAACAGTCCAACATCGGTAAGGCCGTCATGACATACACATGTTAGCGTACATAAACAGTCCAACATCGGTAAGGCCGTCATGACATACACATGTTAGCGTACACAAACAGTCCAACATCGGTAAGGCCGTCATGACATACACATGTTAGCGTACACAAACAGTCCAACATCGGTAGGGCCGTCATGACATACACATGTTAGCGTACACAAACAGTCCAACATCGGTAAGGCCGTCATGACATACACATGTTAGCGTACACAAACAGTCCAACATCGGTAAGGCCGTCATGACATACACATGTTAGCGTACACAAACAGTCCAACATCGGTAAGGCCGTCATGACATACACATGTTAGCGTACACAAACAGTCCAACATCGGTAAGGCCGTCATGACATACACATGTTAGCGTACACAAACAGTCCAACATCGGTAAGACCGTCATGACATACACATGTTAGCGTACACAAACAGTCCAACATCGGTAAGGCCGTCATGACATACACATGTTAGCGTACACAAACAGTCCAACATCGGTAAGACCGTCATGACATACATATGTTAGCGTACACAAACAGTCCAACATCGGTAAGGCCGTCATGACATACATATGTTAGCGTACACATACAGTCCAACAGTAACAACACTGACACAATATCGATAAGGCCGTCATGACATGTAGATGTTAACGTACACAAACAGTCCAACAACAGTAACAGTACGCACAAGTTTTCTCCAATAAGATTAATTCAAATACTGCCTTAATGAAAGTCATGGCACAACTAATCTTGTGCGCCAGGTCGCAATGGAAATAAAGCAATAACGCATAACTTGTTCGAACCAGTATCGCACAATCTACCTCAGGACGACACATCTTTCTATCCAGCACTCCGCCAGGATCCTACATTTTGTACAGGGTTCCTAGATCCTCAACAACTTTGTCATGGCCTTCTATTCTTCTTCTCTGTTCGTTGTCAATACCCCACTAACAAGCCCTGAACAGGGCTTTGCAAGTAGCAGGATGTAGTTCGGATAACGGAATTGTGTTGTGTCGTTAATTTACAGTTTTACTGCGATATTTGCATCTTTCGGTCCGTCACATCCGTCTTCGGCAGATGCCCTGGTATCAGTGCTTCTTAGCTGAGAGAAATAGTCATGTCTTGTTAGCTGAGAGAAAAAGTCATGTCTTGTTAGCTGAGAGAAATAGTCGTGTCTTGTTAGCTGGGATAAATAGCTATGTCTTGTTAGCAGATATAGATAGTCGTGTAGTGTTACCTGAAATAAATACCCATGTCTTATTAACTGAGATAAATAGCCATCTCATCTTAGCTGAGATAAATAGTCATGTCTTGTTTGCTGAGATAAATGGTCATGTCTTGTTAGCTGAGATAAATGGTCGGGTCTTGTGAGCTGAGAGAAATGGTCAATTCTTGTTAGCTGAGATAAATAGTCATATCTTGTTAGCTGAGAGAAATGGTCATGTCATGTTAGCTGAGATAAATAGCTATGTCTTGTTAGCTGAGATATATAGTCGTGTCTTGTTAGCTGAGAAAATGGTCATGTCTTGTTAGCTGAGATAAATAGTCATGTCTTGTTAGCTGAGATGAATGGTCGTGTCTTGTTAGCTGAGAGAAATGGTCATGTCTTGTTAGCTGAGATAAATAGTCGTGTCTTGTTAGCTGAGATAAACAGTCATGTCTTATTAACTACATAAAAAGTAGTTTGTGAACTGAGATAAAAAAAATCGTGTCTTGTTAACCGAGATAAAAAGTCGTGGGTTAGTTTGAAGGCTTTTTGTATCCTTATTTCAACAATGTGTGTTATTCTGTATTGATAGTCAACACGTATATTCCAGTTTGGAATACAAAGTTTGAATTTGGTTTTTGATACTACGACTAGTAAATAATAAAAACAGGACTTGCTGAATGAATTACCTGATGATGGGGACAAAGAGACACCAGTTTCACATTATTGGGAGTACAGTCTTCGCATAAATTCAACAGTTAATGTAAGAGATCACACTACACTTGATTAACATAAGAGCTTAAAATCAGATCGAAAAGAAAATGTATCTATGTGCAAACTGAAAATGTAGAAAGCTTGGATATAATTATTGTCCAAGTATTGGAAATAAATGTTGTGTGAATGAACAACATAAAATATAGAAAGTTGTAGAAGCTCTTCACAATTCATTACATATTTCTGAGAGCGTGTGACGAGAAACGGGCAGTAGTGCAATTCGGTGCTATTCACTAAGGGGATTGCCTCATATCTGATGAAAGAATTGTAAAAAGTCACCTTTTTTTCCAAATGCGAAGAAGAAGAAGAAAAAAAGAAAGAAAGAAAGAAAGAATGAAAGAAAGAAAGAAAGAAAGAAAGAAAGAAAGAAAGAAAGAAAGAAAGAAGTGGAAGGAGAGACAAGTGTTACAAGGTGAACTGAAGGTAGAGAAGGTTATGAGAACTGCAGTCCTGGAGGTTGACGTTTATGAAACTGAAGACCAAGTCACAGAGTGACCACGTCTGGCCCTAATCCTGACATATGTAGGCACAACGCATAATGTCAACAGCCTTGAACGATAAGGTCTCAGGTTGATCCTGTGTACGGTAATGATGGAAGTAAGTGTACGTTTAGGATCGCATTTTTCCACAAGTTAAATATTTGTTATCGATGCCGGAGGCTTTTTAATATAGCGTGTGGGTGTGACACTGGATTGTATTTGTGATTGAATTTGTGATTGAATTTATGGTTGATGTGGTTATTGTGGTTGTTGCAATTGTTTATGTGGTGTCATAGCGTGGTTAAATGAAATACTGGTTGCTATGTGTAAAGTTATGTTTGTGAATTTTAAATCTCACTGACTGCACAGGCGAGCGATCTAGGTTCATTCCCCAAATGGTACGAGATATTTGTTTGATAGCAAATAGATCTGGTGTCGACCAAACCTCCATAATTGGTACCAGAATAAGTTTCAGAAGTAAAGGCGTGATACTGACCAAATCACCCCTAGTGTACCGTTAGTCAACTAAATATTGACCTGAAACCATATCCTAAATATACTAGACGGTGTGAACATTGGATGTTTACGTTTTTCTGTTGATATAACTATGACATGGCTGTCGTGTATGTAATGGTTGTAAATTTCATATGGACCTAATTAATTCCTGTCCTTTGATCAATCATCTGGAAAATCAGTAATTTAATCCCTTATCCTAGTTTCAAATATGACGTTTTGTTTGATGAGCTATCCAATACTCTGAGAGATAAGAGACACAACGACAGGAGCGCACACTTTCAATCCAACGGTCATTCCAGCAATGATTTACGGATGTGAAATGTGGAAACATGCGCAAAACAGATACTGAGAAGCTCAAGAGTCACTCAGAGAGCAATGGAACAGCATGTACTAAAAATATTTCTTCGAACAAATTCAAGTTGATAACGAAGAAGAAGAAGAAGAAGAAGAAGAAGAAGAAGAAGAAGAAGAAGATCTGAAACGAAAAAATTCCATATCAAATTGTATCTGAGTGTTGTGGAAGAAGCGATATCACGCAAACATAATTGGGCGGGTCATGCCGGACAACAGATGGACACATAGAGCAAAGTTTTGGTTTACCTATACACGGCCACGAGGTCGCCCACCTGGCGAGATGGACTAACCAAAAACCTAGACCCACGTTGGTACAGCACTGCAACCGATTGGGGCGTAATTATTGATGACTTCCTGGCATACGGCCCATCTGCCTGACTGACGTCACGGATAATCTGCCAATGTGAACTATTCTTCCAACCCAGAAGGCTGCTAAACAATCAGCAGGCGTTTGGTCTGCTTGAATGGCCGGGTAGGCACTCTAAGGAGATAGGGAGTGCCTACCAAGGAGGGGTTAGGCTGCGTTGTTAACTACGTATTGCTACAGACTCCCAGCGAGGAGGGGTCTTATTATCAATGTTGCAACATACAGGATCTTTCTGGAAACGACTAGAACGAAGTTACGAAATAAAAGTTGTGACAGTCCTTCATTACTATCAAGTCGACCATGTTTTATGGCAGATCTTTAGTATAGTTTTATTAGTAGTACCATATTGTACATTATGTACATGTATACGTGCATACATGCGTACGTGTATATGTAGTCATATATGGGCACATGTAAACATGCACGCGTACATATTCTTTGACTCACATCCATACACTCGTACGTGTACACATATACACATACTAACACACATGTGAGTATACAAGTACACATACTCACAAGCATACAAACGCTTAATATATACACGTACTTGCACAGATACACAGATGCATGTACACATACTCCCACACGCGTACACACGTTCACGTCATTAAAAACATACTCGTACATATACACGTACTCACACATACGCCTGGGCATATATACATGTACACGTACACTAATGTTCATGTGCACATACCCAAATGCATACATACGTACATGTTCAAGTACTTAAACACATATAGGTACACATACTCACAGACATACACACATATATGTACACATACACACGCATTTGTACACGTTCCTACACGCATATCCGAGCACGTATATTGAAATAGAAGCTGTAGTACTACTTTATTCCTATAGCTGGGGTAGTCGAGGGGTTGTGCGCTGAGGACTACAGGCCGCTTCGCCACGTCTTGAGCTGCCTATGCTAGTTTATTTCACCCACAACATAAAAACAACATATGCCTTACTGGGATTTTCGATCCACTACCCTCCTTGTCAACAGGCAGGCATCCAAACCACTCTGCCACGCACGTATATTAATACAAAATAAGTGTAGTACATTAATACTAGTATTAAATGAGACAGATGGTGTGTCTATTGCAGACAACCAAGAACTGTTTGATTTGGTCCCAGTCGTTTGGTCTGCTTTTGTATGTTGGACGAACATCGTTCCGTCTCCTTGCTTGTCGACAGAGTGAATGATTATAGTTGTATGCACGACCAAGAGAATCACACTTCTCTATTCGCTCCAGGCTGTTGTCAGGCATGCTTGCCACAGATATACCTAGTTGTATTTTCTTTACAATGATGTATCGTTCAATGGCTTCATAAACACGGCTCACTAATTAGTTGACTTAGAAAGTAAAACAAAAACAAGGACTGTGGTTTTTGAAAATGTAGTGAAGTAACTATTCATTGGTGTTTACTGAGATAAAAGGTTTTCTAACTTATTTTTTGTTGCTGTTGCTGTTGTTGTTGTATAACAAACAAATTAATGATACGGCTCATTTAAAAATGGATATATTGTTGTTGTTGTTGTTGAATGTTCACAATGAGGAACATTACCCGTTGTGCGCCCTGAAAAGGGCGTTAAGTGACGGGTTTCAGTAGCTTTCCTTATATCCCGAGCGTGCTGATGAAGATGGACCGAGGTCCTACAATCGGTTGTCATTTACTTGGCTTCATCTGCGTGACGCTCACTACTACTAGGATCACGTAGATCCCTTACCTCCTAAGCCAGACTGCCATGTAAACAACCCGTTTCCAGGGAGATCTATGTGGAAGTCAAATGAGGTCTAGCCCATCATATTTTACCTGACGGATACTAACTAACATGCCCAATCAATATGTTTTGACTGACCAGACAGTAGTCTCCTCTCATCAAGCATGACTTAGCCGTGGAAACATCAAGCACGACTTAGCCGTGGAAACATCAAGCATGACTTAGCCGTGGAAACATCAAGCATGACTTAGCCGTGGAAACATCAAGCATGACTTAGCCGTGGAAACATCAAGCATGACTTAGCCGTGGAAACATCAAGCATGACTTAGCCGTGGAAACATCAAGCATGACTTAGCCGTGGAAACATCAAGCATGACTTAGCCGTGGAAACATCAAGCATGACTTAGCCGTGGAAACATCAAGCATGACTTAGCCGTGGAAACATCAAGCATGACTTAGCCGTGGAAACATCAAGCATGACTTAGCCGTGGAAACATCAAGCATGACTTAGCCGTGGAAACATCAAGCATGACTTAGCCGTGGAAACATCAAGCATGACTTAGCCGTGGAAACATCAAGCATGACTTAGCCGTGGAAACATCAAGCATGACTTAGCCGTGGAAACATCAAGCATGACTTAGCCGTGGAAACATCAAGCATGACTTAGCCGTGGAAACATCAAGCATGACTTAGCCGTGGAAACATCAAGCATGACTTAGCCGTGGAAACATCAAGCATGACTTAGCCGTGGAAACATCAAGCATGACTTAGCCGTGGAAACATCAAGCAATCAAACCCGTTCAGTTCCCTGTGGGGCACAGGTTTTTTTAACAAGTATACGTTAAGTTCTGATGTCCTGAGCCAATCGCTTCAGCTCTATCTACGTTCAGTTTCAACTGTGTTAGCCTCGAACTCACTTTGGCGTGTGCGCTTTGGTCTGCCCCTACTTCTATTGCCTTGTGGAATCCACAAGACAGACTGCCTTGTAATGTTATCAGTGATATTCTTAACGTATGTCATATCCAACTCCAGCGTCTCCTTCTTATGTCATGTCCCACTGATGTATATCTGCTTCTTTTCAACAGTTCTTCCGTACTTGTTTTATTATTCAGATTCTGTTCGGTTAGTATGCACAGGGACCCATTCTGTACCTTCTGCCTCATTGTTGTATATACTCTCCATGTTTCAGAGTCATACAGTCAAACGGACTTTACATTAGAGTTGAAGATTTGTATTTTTGTGCTATACTCATTTTCGTTGAATGTAACTCGATTTCCATACATTTCCCCAGTACAATGACAATTCCTCTCGCCTTTTGTGTTCTTATTCGCTACATTTACGTGTACCCCCTACTTTGTTTATATTAATAATATATATACCACGATATGTCTTATTCAATATTGTGCACGAGCCTAACAAATTCATTCATTTGAAGCTGTATTTTATCCCATACCTTGTCTTCTTTTGTCTGTCAGTCCCAACAACTGTGACCTTTCGTCAAGTAACTTTATTTGATTTGACCTCTGATTATGGTAACGGGACAGAAGAACCAGGTCTTCGGCAAAGTCTAGATCATCAAGTTGTTTTGTCAGAGACCATCGAATTCCATATTTGTTGGTTAATGTTGCTGTCTCCATAATCCAGGTAATATCCATCAGAAAGAGAGATGGTATCAGTAACATCTCTGCAGAGCACCAGTTATTAAATGGCTCAGAAAGCTTACCTCCGCATATCATATCTCCCTTCGTGTTCATAATTAGGTAAGCAAACTTCAGGAGCACTTCATAGTTCCTGACCAAATTCCGGTTTGATTCTCTAACTAAGCTGTCTCATGCCTTTTTTCTAGTTCATAAATCCGATCTAAAGTGGTGACTTTGTTCAAATATTTATCTCAGTGCATCTGTTTTGTCAGCACAGCCCTATTTGATTAAATTCTTGTCTGTTCTTCTCTCAGCTGTTTGTCTGTGACTTCTTTAAATATCGCTACTATGATCCAATTCCGTGACGAAGTGGTTAAGCCGTCGCCTCGTGATCAGGTGGTGTGGGTTCGACTCCGAACTCCGCCGTCTTTTTCACGGGTGCTTGATGCGAAGTCCCCTGCATCTCGTAGTCGCCCCTTAGTCGTCTTGTCCTTGACTTGCCACTGGGGTCGGGCCTCACGAGACAAGAGAGTGAGGATAAAATGTAGCGCAGTTAATCCTTACTAAAAATAGCGTTAGCAAAATTAATGATGCCATCATCGTCTACGATGGACGGCGGCTTTTGCCTTTGCCTTGATCCAATTCAATATTGTCCCTGCCATTGATAACTAGATTATTTATCTATAATGTGTACACTGGTAAAGATCATGCCTTGGCAACTCGGCTAGATATACTTGTTTTGAGTCTGATGTTACCTAATCTCTTTCCCAGACTTTACCAATGTGATGTGAAGAACATCTTTGTTAGGTGTCAATGTGCCCGTTGATTGCTTCTGCTGAGATAACTCCCTGATCATGGCTTGATCTTCAATAATTAAGATTTATTTCTTAATTGCTTTCTTTTCTTGCAATTAACTTGTAGTTTCGTTTCTGTTGACTGACGGTCTGCGGGATCTTGTGTAACCTGCTATGTAACAGTTCATCAGAATTTCTAATCTTCACTTCATCTGCTCATTTGCGTCAAACTTCCTTTCCTTCTATGATATTTTCTATGAAATCTTCCATGATAATTTATATGAAATGTTATTTGAAAGTTGTTATGATAGCTTTCATGTTCATTCATATGATAGCTTCAATGAGAGTTTCTATGATATTTTATGACAGCTTCTATGATAGTGTATTGATAGTTTCTATGGTAGTTTCCATAATTGTTGTGATAGTCTAACTAACAGTTTCTATGATAATTTGAATGTTAAATTCTTATGATAGTTTTTATGATACCTTCTATGATAGTCTCTGTGATAGCTTCATGCATGTGCTATTTACAATATAATCGATACACCCGTATATTAGATGCACGTGTTGATTACTTATAATATAGTAAATAGTGTATCTCCCCAAGTAAATGTTATATCTCACCAAGTAGATGTTGTATCTCACCAAGTACATGTTGTATCTCACCAAGTACATGTTCCAACTTCATCAATAGGAGCCAAGAAATAACCCAATACAAGTCCTTCTATAATCTCGGTTATTGGATGCAATTTAACAGAATAATACATTCGACTCTCTCCAAACCAAACTTGTCAACTGTTCTAAACCACAAAATAAACCGAATTATGTTACAATATAGATTTTATTTCGTTTTTTTTAAATCTAAATTTATCAAACTTTGCAGACGCAATAGTCCATGGGATCAGCAAAACAAAAGAAAACACTCGCATAATCCAGGTTATGGGATATCTCTTAGAAAGGCAATTAAAACAGGCGTCGAGCGTAATCTAATTTCTAAACCTCTCAGGTAACACGTCTTACACGGATACTAGCTTACTTCCCTTTCAACCGAACGTTGAAACAAGCCCACACACACACACACACACACAAGCATATACACACACACACACATACACATATAAATGTATATACGGCATAAACTCCAACACTTCGTTGCTCAATTCCAGCATTGACATGTGTCGTTGGAAACACGCAAACAGTTATGTCTGTTGTCATTTTGTCCGATGTTGATATCAACGTATCCATAGATAACAACGTGAAAGTTATGGAACATGTTACTTTTATCCATAGATAACAACGGGAAAGCTATAGAACATGTAACTTTTTTTCCATAGACAACAACGTGAAAGCATTAGAACATGTTACGTTTATTTATTGATAACTACATGAAGCTATGGAACATGTTACTTGTATCCACAGATAACAACGTGAAAGCTATGGAACATGTTACTTTTAACCACAGAAAACAACGTGAAAGCTATGGAACATGTTACTTTTATCCATAGACAACAACGGGAAAGCTATAGAACACACATCTACGAAATGAATAATCGGATTGTCTGAATAATGCAACGTGTAGCGATATTAAAAGAAAGCCGACTAGAGAAAAAAACACGCATGAAACAATTTACTAAAGGGATAAAATAATGAACAAATCATCTAGATAAAGCCGGTTTTGCCGATACAAAGACGTTATGTGTAAGATATGTTGTTGGTCAGATAGCAAGGATGGGCAAAGAACTATTGCACAACAATCAGAAAGATACTAATTCAGCAGCCCGTACTCCATGGAAAGTATCAATATTTTTATATTGTTTTTGATCGGTCTCCCTCTCTCTTTATATATGGTGATACATCAGCTGATCAGTGCCCAATGCAAGAAACATAGAAATGAGTATGTTTTACACTCACCGCGATGAAAACAGTAAGAAGTAAAATAAGAAAATATAAATCAAAGAAAAAATGGCACAAGGAACACACAGACTCTGATAGGCTAGATACCAACCAATCATTGCCAAGAACAGATTATTTGATAATTTTCAGATTACGAACTGGTCACCGCAGACTCGGACAACATATGTTAATAAACTGTCAATCTGATACTCAGAGATAGACCTGTAAGAGGAGAATAGGTTAACAGCAGAACACCTTCTCTGTGTCTGTGGACGTCATTAAATTCAGATATGGACATCATAGTTTACTGCAACAAAGAACAGCGAAAGATTGTCGGATGACTTGACAAGCCCGAGGGAGACTGTCAAGTTAATGGAAGAAATTAGATTACATCATTTCCTAGGTTTGTCTTCCTATATATCGTTTGTGATCGGCCAGTGCCGAAATGTTTTATCAATTATTATGAATTACTTTCACCACAAACTATCACGAATCGACCACATTGCGTTGTACTGAAGTCATTTAGCAACACGTAGTCCCGATGCGACTTTTGAAATGTCACTCGCAGGCAGCTCAGCTGATGCCATTTGAACCTTTAATAATTAGCGAACCCGTTGATCTTGGAACCTCAAAATGTAAACAAGGCTTCTTCCTTTTATCTATGGGTCATTGGAATGAAAATGCGTTACATTGTATGCTTGAGACAAACATTAGACTCATTATCATTGAGGCATTGATTTAGGGGTGGGAAGGGAGAAATTGGCGGGGGATCATAGGCAGAACAGAGGAGCGAGAAGGAGGAGATCTGCTGATTGTTAATATGATGTGCCTTCTTGTAAATGGCACAGTTTGGTTGATGGGCCGATATTGTTTGTCAATAATAAATCGTTGTGCTCGTTTGATAGCAATAGATAAAGAAGAATAAAAGTAAACATTTATTTCTAAGTGCAATTGCTTAACATTACATTTATCGCGAAGTTGAACATTAATTCCTGTGTACCTTGATATGAATTCAAGTAGGTTACAGTGTATGAAGACATAAGCAGACAAATTATTGTCTTCCTTCTCGGTTTAGGCCAAATGCTACTATAATGAAGGTTCATTACAAGAAACCAATACTCAATGATCACTGTCAACTAACATAACAAGAAGATAAACAATGTCCATGAACATATGCTAAGGAAGAAGAAGATGGAAAACCTTGTGACAAAGCGAAATATTAAGTGCAAATATGACCTAGGAAGACAGAGAACAGCGATCTGCAATGGTATGAGAACTGAATAGGAAATCATGAAATCTATGAAATTCTAATATTCTCACAGATCAGAGGGTTGTCAAAGATTGTGGTGGTTAACGCGGTTAACACGTGATGATGATGATGATACCATTAGCCAGGCGTTAATTCTTGAAGTGAAATACGGCCAGTGTCGGTAGAGACCTACATCGTACAAGATCATAGAACTAGTCCATTCTCATGAACGTATTCTCCTGACCTGTCCTACTTGCATTGCTTGGCTACTCTGGAAGATCAAGATTATCGCTTGTGTAGAGCTTATTCATTTGGTTATATGTACCAACAAATGTGTCCATCACATCCTCGTCTCAGCTAGCTAGAAGTTAAAACAAACACTGGCTTGTACAGGATAAGCTAGTTTACCCATCGCAAGCGATGATGGCACATCATCACAAGTTTTGTTTTGTTTTCGTGGTGTAACGTGAGCTGTATTTGAATTATAGTGTCGAAGAAGCTGCATTGGTCATTAACCTCACTCTCAGGTCCCGAACTATACTGGACCAGTGGCACGACATAAGTCAAGACGACTGGAGGTCATTCAGAATACAGACACTCTGGTCCGATTTCTTTGAGATCAGGGACGAATTGAAACCTGCGGGGCTCGAACCTTCGCCATTTCCGTTAATCGCTTTGAGGGGCGATGGCCTTCTCTCTCAACCACAACGACTCAATTAATGACACAAACCAAAACAGCTTGAGAACAAGCAGAAACAGCAGAGATTATTAGCATGTGAAGCGGTAACTTGACAATAACACCAGACAAGCTATTGATTGAAACCCACACGAAAGAAAAGAGTCAGTGGAGAGATCGAAGAACATTTTTCAACGAAAACAGAAATGGTTGTCAGACTAATTGAGGTCTTATATGTAGTACTGAACTACAATCCCAATATCAACATGAATCTCTGAGTGTTTTACTATATCAATATCGTTCGGTGGAAGATAAATGAAACAAGAAACGAACAAACTATGCATGCACACATATACATACATTCTACCAACACACAGTGGACTATATAATAATAAATGCAGCGAGGAAGGGAACTGGCCACCCCACCCCATCTGAGTTGTGACTTAGAACGATGAAATCTCTAGAACTTCATCTCAAACAGTTTCAGCTTCAACACTTATAAATTGACCTATAAAAACATACATTCCTTGTTATGTCAGACAATTGATTAGAGCCGAATATTACCCTTAACAAAAAGAAACATATATATTTATATATAAACAGATAGAAAGAGAAACTAACGGGAAAAAAATATGGACAAAAACATTCAAATAATACAATAAAGCGAACCACAAACCAAAAATAATACTTAATGACAAGTTCACATACAGACACATAATGATAACTTTAAGCTTCATTTGGGACGTCAGGTTTTCCCTAGACGCTGCCGCGATAATTGTCTTTGTTCACTGGTTGCACAAAAGTGATTGGCACACAGTTAGTGGTGCCGGTGTAGGCATGTTTAATAGATTTGATAATGGTGTCTATCACTAGCTAATGTGTCATAACAGCGTTTGATGGTCTGCATAGATCGTCGCTGCTTCTTAGTCTTCTACATCCTTTTTCGATACCAGGGCGGCGAGTAATTCCCTATTTATTCGTTTAATACGCCTAGAGTATTTTTCGAGTTTTCTATCAAACTCAGAAAACGACTTGGAAGTGCACAGAGCCTCCAGCTGACTTTGTTAGAGTAATTTGAAGAACAAAGAAGAAGATGAAGATGGGTTGTGATGTACTGTTTATTGCATCCATCCTCATGCTTTCGCTGTGGCAGTGGGCTGATTCTTGTCGACCTCACTGTGTAGAGACCAAGAACATTTGTGAAATGTCAATAGACGAGGCACAACAATGTGTTACTCAACAAACAGAATAGTACCATACTTGGGCAAGATTTACGAAGCTTTCCACAACCTCATGATGTACACTACCTTCTTTAGGTAGATTCAAGCTAACAGATGTTCACCGCTTACTTTAGATAGATTTCAAGACTAACAGATGTTCATCGCTTACTTTAGATAGATTCAACCTAACAGATGTTCACCGCTTACTTTAGATAGATTTCAAGACTAACAGATGTTCATCGCTTACTTTAGATAGATTCAACCTAACAGATGTTCACCGCTTACTTTAGATAGATTTCAAGACTAACAGATGTTCATCGCTTACTTTAGATAGATTCAAGCTAAAAGATGTTCATCGCTTACTTTAGATAGATTGAAGCTAAAAGATGTTCACCACTTACTTTAGATGGATTTAAGCTAACAGATGTTCACCGCTTACTTTAGATAGATTCAATAGATGTTCACCGCTTACTTTAGATAGATTTAAGCTAACAGATGTTCACCGCTTACTTTAGATAGAATCAATCTATCCACAACCTTGTGGTGTTCACTATTTTCTTTAGATAGATTCAAGCTAATAGATATCCACAACCTCTTGATGTCCACCGCTTATTTTAGATAGATTCAGGTCAACGCCGGTTAGAGACTTCCAAGAAAACGTTGACAACTTTAGATAGAAGATGCAGAAGAAGAACACCATTGTATAAATAGACAAGTTGTATAACTGCTTGGTAAGCTAATATTGTGTTAATGGACGCGAATAAAAATGGAGACCAGTGGCCACTATAAAACCCATCACGTGAAAACATCGATATAGGGCCCGAACATTAAGTCGTGCTTCGTGTACTTATAATTATTAGGTTTATTACATTGTAATCCTTTGTGTTTTTCAGTCGATGTGAGAAAATATTGGACAATTGTTGATTATGTACACATTCTATGTTAACATACTGACCTCTCACATTCTTTCTCTTCTGTTTATCAGTTTTTTCTTTCCCTCTCTGTCTCATTGACTAACATTTCTTCCATATAAGACACACACTTTATATCATGTTTCTGTTTTTACTCACTAGTTCTCTCTGTGTATTTCTATCATTCACTCTCACGGTCACTCTCTCATTCCCCTTTCTCGAAAGAGGCCAAGTCTAGATCCGTGTTTTATAATTGGGACCCCTGTTAAGTGTATGTGGGCGCGGTGTTCGAGTACTTGAAGTGATTGGACATTCACCCATTTACGATTAAATACTTTTTTACGTAACTAGGAAAAGAAAGAGCTCGCCAGATATTAGAGTATACGCCGACAATTTCATCATTTACTACAAGATCAAAAAAACTAACACATAAACAAACTACAGACCTGCTTTATTTGGAAAATCAAATGGAACGGGGTGGGTGGCTAGAAAAACTACTTTTAAAAAGCAACAAGCGTTGCAAAAATACACATAAAATGTTAACTGACTTTACTGGAGAAATATCACAACTATATAATGGGTTGGAGTTAGGAAGTCATAGTCATACGTAATCACATTACATCATTGATATTAGGCATGCACTTTTCGTTAACACTATTAATCCAAGTAGCCTGTCACAGTAGCTTGTGTCTACTTACTCGTTATTGGGGCCTCCAAGGCCATTGTTTCAGTCCTGGAAGGCGAAATGGTGACGGCTGATCAAGTGAATAGCTATCACAGCAACTTGGATTTATCAATTTCCAGAAAGTAATCCCGTTTCCTTGCTGGAATATAGTAATCAGGATTAGAGATGCTCGGAGTAAGCTAAGAAGGGTCTGTAACTGGCACTATGAACACACTAGATTTAGAAAGTACTACGGACTGAAAGGGAAGACAGACACTCCACTCGGGAGGAAACGTGGGCGAACAAAACACAAGAAACTGTACGAAACCTGGCCCCATACAACTCTTTCTATCTGGTTCCCCAGTAATCGTCAACAACTCCAGACTGAGGAGGCGGGGATATATTCACCCTCTCTCGGGAGACGTGACCTCATTGGTTTTTCGCGACAGAAGGGACGGCACGTGGTCTCATCAATATCAAAATGGGGCGGGGCTTAATGGTAAGGGTCGGCCTACCGCTGTAAAATTCCCGTCCCGTTATTCGTCGCTACACATTGCCAACTTCTGTGATTGCTGAGCTTCGTGTAACTGTGAATGTTACAAGTAGTAACTGTACTCCCGAGAGGGATGTGTCGACACAATACCCCCTTCCTTTTCCCAGTTTACACTACGCAAAAAGAGGATGGGATGACGAGAAAACGAACAAGATTACATTCATAACAAGATGAACTAATGCATGAAGGTCTATGAGCCAAATTGAACCAGATTGGACTAAAAATTAAATTAATGCAAAGATTGCCATTAGATCTATCCTCGGTAGTCTATTATTTTATTTTGTGATAAATTAAGTAAGTTAGTGAATCATTGGCATCGACAAAAGCTCAAAAAGGCAGCTTCAAGCGTCAGAAATGAAATATCTAAGAAAGTTGATCCAAGTAACTAGATGAGGCAAGGTCCGCCATCAAACAATACTTCTTCTCAATCTCCGGCTACCAAACCCTAAAACGGGCTATGCATGTAGCAGGATGTAGTCCGGAGAACAGTATGCGATGTGTTGTAGTTTACAGCTTGACTGTGATATTTACACCTTTCGGTCATACTCATTCGACTTTAGCATGCCATTGTTGGGTGCCGGGTTAGCCTTCCCTCTTCGATCCCTTCTCCTTTGCAAGTCTGCACTGCTGCAAGCTGTTTTCAAGTGTCATTATGTGGAGGTGAGGATCTTGTCAGCTCTGGGTCGTTGGCCCTGACGCTTGCAGTCATCTGAGTGGCTGGCGGCTTCATGCATTGCTATCAACACGATAGGACCTTGAAGCCCAGCCCTCCTAACTCGCGTTGTGCAATCTCAACTTCGGTGGTTTGGCCATGTTTGCATAATGAAAGAGGGTCGGCTACCACGGCAGTCAAGGATGCAGGTCAAGGGAACAACTCAAAGTTCTCTGGGATGACAACATAAGACAGTCTATAAGAGAGTGGACTAGACTGGAACCAGGCCAAAAAAAAGACATCAGATGGAATGGTTTGGCACTCTTTCTGCCAATCACAGTGGTAGAAGAAGAACCACTAAGTAAGTTAGTAATTAACGTAGTTTGAATATGACACAAATGTAATATACCGAAATGTTGGATCGTCTATGGCAGAATGTAGTTTTGGGAACCAGCGAACTACTTCTTACTCTTCTTACTAATTCCCTCTCGCCTATTTCTCTCATGAACATGTCGGTATATTTGAGATTTGTTTTGTACTCCTACAATAAAGCCCGTATCTCAGGTGGAGATTGTTACTGTCCTCCTCATCTGGAGTGGTTGATTATTTTTAGATACGTTTCCCTGTCTGTTTTCTCTGCACGAATGAATATGTTCTGGTGTCTTCCTATCTTTTCCCCGCGAGGAAACATGTTCTGCTGTGTGCCTGGTTCTAGTGTTGGTTTGTCTTCTCACAGGAGGAATCATGTTCTAGTGTTTGTTTGTCTTCTCACAGGAGGAATCATGTTCTAGTGTTTGTTTGTCTTCTCCACAGGAGGAATCATGTTCTAGTGTTTGTTTGTCTTCTCACAGGAGGAATCATGTTCTAGTGTTTGTTTGTCTTCTCACAGGAGGAATTATGTTCTAGTTTTTGTTTTTCTTCTCCACAGGAGGAATCATGTTCTAGTGTTTGTTTCTCTTCTCCACACGAGGAATCATGTTCTAGTTTTTGTTTGTCTTCTCCACACGAGGAATCATGTTCTAGTTTTTGTTTTTCTTCTCCACAGGAGGAATCATGTTCTAGTGTTTGTTTGTCTTCTCTACACGATAAAACATGTTCTAGTGTTTGTCTTCTCCACAGGAGGAATCATGTTCTAGTTTTTGTTTTTCTTCTCCACAGGAGGAATCATGTTCTAGTTTTTGTTTTTCTTCTCCACAGGAGGAATCATGTTCTAGTTTTTGTTTGTCTTCTCCACAGTAGGAATCATGTTCTAGTTTTTGTTTTTCTTCTCCACAGGAGGAATCATGTTCTAGTTTTTGTTTGTCTTCACCATAGGAGGAATCATGTTCTAGTGTTTGTTTGTCTTCTGTAAACGATGAAACATGTTCTACTGTGTGTTTGTCTTCTCCACAGGAGGAATCATGTTCTAGTATTTGTTTGTCTTCTGTAAACGATGAAACATGTTCTACTGTGTGTTTGTCTTCTCCACAGGAGGAATCATGTTCTAGTGTTTGTTTGTCTTCTCCACAGGAGGAATCATGTTCTAGTGTTTGTTTGTATTCTGTAAACGATGAAACATGTTCTACTGTGTGTTTGTCTTCTCCAAAAGAGGAATCATGTTCTAGTGTTTGTCTAGACTTTGCAAAGGCCTTTGATAGAGTACCTCCTCAAAGATTATTTCGAAAGTTAAAATCACATGGAATAGGTGGGGAAGTTGCCAAATGGATTGAAAATTGGTTAACGGGAAGAAGGCAGAGGGTGGGTATAAATAAGGAGTATTCTAAGTGGTGTGAAGTGAAAAGTGGTGTGCCACAGGGCTCGGTTTTGGGACCAATTTTGTTCTTGATATATATAAATGATTTGGACATTGATATGGGATCCATGATTGCAAAATTTGCTGATGACACAAAACTATGCAGTAGTGTCTCATCTAAAGCGGAAGTGGATATATTGAGGTCGGATTTAGATAAAATTTGAGAATGGTCTGTAAGCTGGCAAATGGAGTTTAATATAGATAAATGTACAGTCATCCACATGGGCAGATCCAATATGGAACATAATTATAGAATGGGAGAAAACAATATTAGAAAGATAGATAAGGAAAGGGACCTAGGGGTTATAATAGATCATACAGGAAAGGTGAGTGAGCAAGTTAAGGTAGCAGTGAAAAAGGCAAATGCAATGTTAGGTATGATAAAAAGAAATATTAAACATAGGAGCAAGGAAATGATCGTCAAACTGAATAAAGCTTTAGTTAGACCTAGATTGGAGTACTGTGTACATGTGTGGAGTCCTTATCATAGAGGGGATATAAACATGCTGGAAAGAATACAAAAAAGAGCGACAAAGATGATAGTGGGATTCCAGATTTACAGTTATGAGGAACGACTCAGAAAAACCGGCCTACAGTGTCTCGAAGAGAGAAGAATTCGTGGTGACTTAATACAGGTTTATAAGATGATCAGAGGAATGGATAAATTAGACTATAACAAGTATTTTTTTAAATACAGCCACCTACAATAACACGAGGGCATAGTTACAAGCTGACTAAAGAGAGGTCCAGATTAGATATTAGGAAATATATTTTTAGTCAGAGAGTGGTGTCTGCTTGGAATGCATTGCCAGGGGAGGTAGTGGAGGCAGGGACAGTTAATGCATTTAAGAATAAACTGGATGCGCATATCTTTTAGAGCAAGGTGATGTAAATGTAACTGGTTTATACAGACTCTGCCGGGTCTTCTAAACCAGTATAAAGACGTTAAGTTAAGTTTGTCTTCTGTACACGATGAAACATGTTCTACTGTGTGTTTGTCTCTAGTGTTTGCTTGTCCTCTCCACAGGAGGAATCATGTTCTAGTGTCTGTCTACCTTCTCAACACGAGGAATCATGTTCTAGTATCTGTCTACCTTCTCTACATGAGAAAACATGTTCTGGTCATTTTTTTCTGTAATCCAAGAAAGATACCATTTTCACACAAATGAAAAAGCTATACTGTTTGTTGTTTTGTTTGTTTGCATCTTTTGTATTTGTCCACACATGACCAGATGTTTTATTATTTAGCTGTCACATCCACACGTGGCCACGTGTCACATGTCTGCTTGCCAATTATTTACTCGATAAACAGATGGTATCTCTATTATCATCTGCATCATCCGCATCTCCATCCTCTTCCTCGTCATCATCATCATCATCTTCATCATCTACATCATCTCCATCATCCGCATCTCCGTTATCCGCATCCCCATCATCTTCATCATCTCCATTATCATCTCAATCATCATCATCTCTATCATCATCTCTATCATCATCATCTCCATCATCATCTCATCATCATCATCATCATCATCTCTATCAGCATCATCTCTATCATCATCTCATCATCATCATCATATGTATCATCATCATCATCATCTCCATCATCATCATCTCTATCATCATCATCTCTATCATCATCATCTCCATCATCATCGCATCATCATCATCGTCTCCATCATCATCATCATAATCATCATCATCTTCATCACCTTCACCATCATCTTCATCATCTCCATCATCTCTATCTCCATCATCATCCTCTCCATCATCATCTTCATCATCTGCATTTCCATTTCATCATCATCTCCATTATCATCATCATCTCCATCATCATCTCCATCATCATCTCCATCATCATCATCTCTATCATCACCTCTATCATCATCATCTCATCATCATCATCATCATCATCTCTATCAGCATCATCTCTATCATCATCATCATCTCTATCATCATCATAATCATCTCTATCATCATCATCTCCATCATCATCATCTCTATCATCATCATCATCATCATCATCTCTATCATCATCATCTCCATCATCATCGCATCATCATCATCGTCTCCATCATCATCATCATAATCATCATCATTGTCATCACCTTCACCATCATCTTCATCATCTCCATCATCTCCTTCTCCATCATCATCCTCTCCATCATCATCTTCATCATCTGCATTTCCATCATCATCATCCTCTCCATCATCATCATCTCCATCATCATTTCAATATCATCATCATCTCTATCATCATCAAATCATCATCATTTCATCATCATCAGCATCATCATCTCATCATCATCTCATCATCATCATCATCATCATCATAATCTCATCATCATCTCATCATCATCATAATCTCATCATCATCTCATCATCATCATCATCATCTCATCATAATTAACATCTCATTATCATCTCATCATTATCTCATCATCACCTCTTCATCATTATCTCATCATCATCGCTATCCCATCTTCATCATCAGCATCATATCATCATCATCATAATCTCAGCATCCTCATTATCTCCATCATCATCATCATCTCATCCTCATCATCTACATCATCTCCACCATCTCCATCAGCATCATCATTTCCATTAGCATTTTCATTTGTCCAACTGGCTTCACTTTGAGACTTAGTGGCCTAGCGGTTGTTAGCTCGGTTCACAATCCCAACCTACCAGGTTCAAATCACGCAGGGCATAGTTTGGTAGAACCGTGTATGTCGAGGATCTGTATGAACGCATCTCCTAGCCCTTTTAACTGTACATTAATACCTCGCGAAGTTCGGGGAACATTTCGCAACCGCCGTGGAAGCTAGGGAGTTCTCGCTCTGTCGTGGGCGCTTGGTGCAATGAAAGGGACTGAGCATGTATGGTGGCGCCCTGGTGGAAGGAAAGGGACTGAGCACAAATGAGGGCGCCTTGATGGAGTGAAAGGGACTGAGCACAAATGAGGGCGCCCTGATGGAATGAAAGGGACTGAGCACAAATTAGGGCGCCCTGATGGAATGAAAGGGACTGAGCACAAATGAGGGCGCCATTGTGGAATGAGATCGGCTCTATGAACCTTTTTCCATTTGCCTGTTTGCCCTTGAATATATATTTTGGTTGACTTTTGGCGTTAAGCAACTTTCGTCAAGTTTGTTGCATCGGCTGTTGTACGCCGCGCTGTTGTGGAATTTATATCCATCTGGCACTGGTTTTCCTCGTACATTGTAGTCATATCTTCTTATGTTATATGCGAGCAGTGTTAGTTGCTCAGGTTGCAGTCTTATGAGATGACTGAGCCATCTTATTTTATATCTTGAAATGTGTTCAGGACAAGAAATAAATATCACTCTATTACGATCGCTTCTCATGTTATCTCTCCTGGCAACACGACATTTCTTTGGCATTTCATTTCACGTGTTTTAGTTTTCCTCTCCTGTACCTCGTATAGTTACCACGATTGACAACAAAGTTGGTACACATATACTGCTTATCAGTTGGTGTTTTATTGCTAACCTGATGTTCGTGTGTTTAAGTAGTGGTGATGGCTGATACGTCAGAGCAGAGGCTTTCCTGCAAATAGTTTCGATTTCTCTATCAAGTCATGCGCATTCTGTACAATTGTTTCCATGTATGTTGAACTTTGCGGCCTGTTTAAATTGAACATTGTTTGTGTATATGTTTACTGGAACGTGTCACATGCTAATTTTCAAAGTACCCGTCTTTGGTGGGCTAATCTTCATATTATATCTGTTACAGACTTTGCCAAGTGCTTTCATGTGATTTTGAAATATATCTTTGTCCTCATATGTTAGACTTTGGCCGTCTGCAAATGTCAGTTCATGTATAGAGCTTGGCTCTTTGCTTCTCGAGTCGGATTTCCCTGTTAGTGATGCAGTTTGGCTGACTTATGTTGTTATTTTGTCCATATACATGTTTAAGAGCAACGACGAAGCACACAACTCTGTTATACTCATGTAGTTATTTATGAAGCATGTGTTTTTATATTAATTGATCTTATTACATTTTTATTGACATGGTACAATTCTCTCACGTTATCTAATATGTGTTCTTATATTCCATAGTCTTCCAATATTGTCAAGAGCATTCCTATTTGTTATATTAAAGGTGATCTCCTGATCCATAAATGGTATGTTTAAATGCTTGTCGTATTCTATTGTTTTTCGGTTTAATGTCTTACAATGAACCCAACTCCTATGTAGAATGCAGATCTGGCTTAGCCCAGCTGAGACTCAACAAAAATATTTTGTTCAAGTATTTTGGCATACATTTTTCATATATATTCTTCTAGCAATATTCTTCTCTGTGGATCATAGTTTTCTTTACAACCATTTTTTCCAGATTGAAGTTATTGCCGTTTTATGTCATTCGTTTGGTACTTCTCTTTCTTCCTATGTTGTTGTTAACATTATCTCTAGCCACTTCAGTCATTTCTATCCGCTACCTTGAATTGCTTCAATTGTTATGGCGTCTATATATGGTGACTTATTTCTAGGCATGTTCTTTATAGCTCATTCTATTACTTGAAAATCACATATGAGCTTCTAGATTATTCTTATTTCCTGAGATAAATGGTTCTTGGGTTCCTTTTCGGTTCGTGTATTTATTCTTCATTCCATTGATGTCTTATTTGTTTGTTAATTATTGGGGATCAGTTTTAATCATTCATGATTGCAGTAGGATTGAATCTCTCATATATTAACTTTAATGCTTTGATACTTTCATTTTTGTTAGACTCTCGTTAAGTTTTCGCGTAAAGGTATTATGTGTCCTCGATTTTGTTCATGATGCTTCTTGCTTACTCTTTTAGTATTTTGTCGTGTTATATGATAAGTAATATAATCTGTTTTGCGTCGTGAATCTAAGCCATGTTTTTGATTGCTTAATTTTAGTTTGTATTGATTCTTTTTATATTCAATATTCCGTAAAGCTATTTGTTTTTTTTCACTGAATTGCCTTTCGTTTTATGTTCAACGTCTCTTACAGTGCGAAATTATTTTACAGATGGTTCATTCACTGTTTGTGTCTTTAGTATTTTGTCACATCGTGCCATATTTGCTTTATATGTATTTACTTTTCTAATTTCCTTAGATTTGCGACGATTATTGCATTTTATCCATTCTGACTTTTCATCTTTGAAGGTGTTCGCATGATTACTACTTGCTGACTATTAAGTATAAATGTATATTTTCATGATAGTCTATACATCTTTGCAAAGCTGGAGCTTTGTATGGCACCTTGTGGATTAAAGTTAGCCAATCGACTTTTTTTTTTATAGAAGTAACCATCTTCCTGAATGAGACATCCCTACATCTAAACCAATCGATCGAACCCAGGAAGAACGTGCCAATCGCCTGATCTAACCACAAATAGAGTCTAACTTTGAGGTTTCTTTGCACGGTAACCATAACAACTGAATTGTGTGCACACCCAGTTTCAATATGTGAGTCGAGGAGAGAGCAGGCCCCAACACGTATAATAGAAACAATACCACAGGTTTGTTGTACTTTCTCTTATCACCCCACGTGTAAAATATGATACAATCCACATGTTTATTGAACACTCTCTAATCACTACACGTGTAATAGATACAACCCCCGGGTTTGTTGACCACTCTCTAATCACTCCAGGTGTAATAGATACAACAACCAGGTTTGTTGAACACTCTCTAAATACTCCAGGTGTAATAGATACAACCCCCAGGTTTGTTGAACACTCTCTGATCACTCCAGGTGTAATAGATACAACATCCAGGTTTGTTGAACACTCTCTAAATACTCCAGGTGTAATAGATACAACCCCCAGGTTTGTTGACCACTCTCTAATCACTCCAGGTGTAATAGATACAACAACCAGGTTTGTTGAACACTCTCTAAATACTCCAGGTGTAATAGATACAACCCCCAGGTTTGTTGAACACTCTCTAATCACTCCACGTGAAATATATACAATCTACATGTTTATTGGACACTCTCTAATCACTACACGTGTAATAGATACAACCCCCGGGTTTGTTGACCACTCTCTAATCACTACACATGTAATAGATACAACATCCAGGTTTGTTGAACACTCTCTAATCACCCCACGCGTAATAGATACAACCCCCGGGTTTGATCACCACTCTCTAATCACTAGAGGTGTAATAGATACAACCCCAGGTTTTTTTTACCACTCTCTAATCACTCCACACATAATAGATACAACCCCCAGGTTTGTTGAACACTAATCACTCCACGCGTAATAGATACAACCCCCGGGTTTGATCACCACTCTCTAATCACTCCAGGTGTAATAGACACAACCCCCAAGTTTGTTGACCCCTCTCTAATCACTCCAAGTGAAATAGATACAATCTACATATTTGTTGAACACTCTCTGAATAAACTATGGAATTTAGTCAGAGCCATGAATGACGAAGCGCCATCAAATAAACAAATTACCATCAAGCAGGGCGACAACATGCTTACCGGAAAAAAGGCAGCAAATGCCTTTATAGAACATTATGCCAGAGCAAACCACATTGATGTCCCTACAGACAGGCATACCGACATTAATGAAGAACAAAAGAACCACGACAACATCAAAATAGCACCAGAGGAGCACATGATGGCAAAACTAACAATGAATGAAATGGATGAGGCCATGAGAACTTTGAAGAAAAAGAAATCGCCCGGAAAAGATGGCGTAACAAACGAAATGCTGATGGGGTTGGGCTAAACAGCAAAGAGGAAGTTACTATCAGTCCTGAACCAAAGCTGGAAAAGGGGAATTGTACCTGAGGCATGGAAAGATGCTGTACTTATACCAGTACCAAAGAAAGAAAATAATAGAACAGATCCAAATGGATACAGGCTCATCAGTCTACTGAGCTGTGCAGGCAAACTGATGAAGCGCATGATAAACACCAGACTGATGTGGCACCTGGAAGAAAAACATATATTAATTCCACAGCAAGCAGGATTTAAACAACACAGATCCACTGAGGACCAGATCACTCTCATAGCGCAGGAAATAGAGGATGCTTACCAAGATAAAAAGCATACAGTGGTGGTTTGGGTGGCTCTAGAGAAGGCATTTGACAAGGTGTGGAAAGAGGGACTTAAAGTCAAGCTACGAAGAAGTGAAGTATCTGGAAAAATTTACAGATGGATCAGCCACTACCTCGAAAACAGAACAGCCAGAATTCAAGTACAAGGGCAGATGATCAAAAAGGTGACACTAGAGCAAGGAGTACCCCAAAAGGGGGGGGGGGGGAGGTACTGTCACCCACACTTTTCCTGGTGTATATAAACAACATCACAGAGAATATACCAAGAAGAGTCCACAGCTCCATGTTTGCAGACGATCTGGCTATGTGGACTTCTGAAAAAAATCTCACCGTAACAAACAATCGGATGCAGTAGGCCCTAACATCGTTGGAGGAGTGGGCGAATTCATGGCTGGTCAAAATAAACTAGAAAAAAACAACATGTACGATATTCTCGCTTTCAAATAAACCACAGAACACCAAAATAAGTCTTAACGACAAATACTTGCGGCCAAACGACAATACAAACTACTTGGGAGTAACATTTGATCGGCGCATGACATGGAAAAGTCAGATCGAGAGAAACCGAATGAGAGCCAGATAAAGAATGGCAATCATGAGGAAACATGCTAGCACAAGCTGGGGAGCAGACGAAAGAATACTAAAGAAAATATACACTGGAAGCGTGAGACCAGTTCTCGAGAATGACATTGCGGCATGGACAACAGCAGCAAAGGCGAACTTTGATAAAATTAGCAAACTTCAAAACCAAGCCATGGGAGTTATAACAGTAGGCATGAAGTTAATGCCAATTGTAGAACTTGAAAAGATTACAAATCTGCAATCCATGACCGACAGAAGAGACTGCAGAGCCCAACAGCAAGCAGAGAAACTCAGAAGACTGACAGACCATCCAATGCATCAGAGACTAAATAGATTTGGAAATGGGAAACTAAAGCGGAGAAACTTTGCAGAAATAGCCAAAGCAAAGATGAGCGAAGACCCTATGAGCACCGTAACAATACCAAAGCCCATCCCTACTGTACGCAAACCCACATGAAAGCAGCATATCATTCCGTAGGTGGTAGAAAATATACCAGGTATTGGAAACAAGAACAACCAGACTGAAAAAGAAAGAAGAGACATAACAATGAGATACATAACGTAAAACTACCCAAGCATGGACTGGACCCATGCATACACCGACGGTCCTGTAACAAACACAACACAGAACGAAAGGGGGGGGGGGGGGGGGGGGAGGGTATTCCTGAGCCTAACGAATGGTAGAAAAATAACACTGTCAGTGGCAACTGGAGAATTCTCAAGCAATTTCAGAGCGGAGGCAGAGGCACTGAAGGCTGTAGTAGAAGCAATGCTGACAGGCGAAAGAAATGAAAGCCATATAGTCCTGTTTACATATGCTCTGGCCGTAGTTACAGCACTAAAAAGCCAGAAAAATACTGAACTTAATGATCTAAGAGCAGTAGTCTGTCAACTATGCCAGCAGTCCGGAACCAAAAATAGTAGTGGTACAGTGGGTTCCATCCCACTGTAACATCCAAGGCAACGAGGAGGCAGACAGACTGGCGAAAGAAGGTGCAAGACTACCACAACCAGATTCTAGTGTGACCTACCAAGAGTCCAAAAGGCGTATTAGGGCCAGATCCAGGGCCAAATTGGAAACAGAACATACTGGCTACACAAAAAATGATGCTTATTACCAGTTGAACAGAAGAGAGCAGGTCGTGGTCTTCAAACTCCGCACATGCCACAACAGACTGAGGTACCACCTATTCAATAAACTGAAGATATGTGGCACTGACAAATGCACTTTTGGTACAGGAAAAAGGACCGCTGAACATCTGCTGCAAAACTGCCCGATATACGAGGACCAGAGAAAGCACATGTGGCCATCACCAGTGGCAACACTAGACAAGCTCTATGGCAGTGTAGACAGCCTAAGGATGACCGCTGCTTTCTTCGAACTAATACAGGTTGACGTCTGACAGCGTACGAAGAAGAAGAACACTCTCTTATCACTTTACACGTGTAATAGATACAATCTACAAATTTGTTGAACACTCTCTAATCACCCCCGTGTAATAGATACAACCCCCAAGATTTGTTGAACACTCTCTAATCACCACCCTTGTAATAGAAGATACAATATCACAGGTTTGTGGAACTCTCTCTTATTCTCACAAATATATCACGGGAACCTAGCTGTAAATGGGTACTTTGCTGAAAGTTATGAATGGAAAGGCCCTGCAGAAGGAAACGGGTCACCCACTACTAAGAAAAAGAAGAGGCCAGGTACAACGAAGTCCTTAACACTCAATCCCCAACGGCAGTTGACAGATGCTACCATATCACGGACTAAATTTCTCAAAATAGATACAGGCCGAAGAAGGAGAACAATTATAACATTGAAGCATGTGTAAGCAATATTTACAGAGCATTTGATATCCAATCCATAAGCAGTTGATGTGGTCATTGGCTTAGAGGTTCAAATAACATAGCATCCACAATAAAACTAGGAAATATCCCCTACTGTTGAAACGTATAACAGATGTCTTAATAGAGAGACAAGAAGCAATCTTTAATTAACAGGACACTATAGAACATTCACATTGGCAGATCATATCACTACATAGCTAACGGGCTCAGATAGGTCAGAACTGGTCAAGGTATGAGAAGTGACGTGACAGGCCATTTCACGATAGGCCAATGACCTAATTCACATGCCAATCACATCGAGTCCATCGTGATATGGTGCTTCTTGAACATCTCCTTCGTGAAGACTGACCAAAACAGAATGAGTTTCACTGGGCAAGGCAATCCAATGCGCGACAGACACGTATTAAAGCGGAGGTAAAGTTGCAGCATGTCCCTGGGAAACATCATCGCAATCCAAACATCACTGTAATAGATTTATCTACCTAGGTCTTACACTCCCTGAAGGAAGAGAATTGTGGCTCTGAGATCCACTACATGCTTGTTTTTGGAAGACTGTGCAAATGTTTCCAAGGGCGAGGAATCAGTGTTGCTATCACAATTAAAATCAATTGTGGTCTGGTGCTGACAACCCTTTTATAAGTCGGAAAAATATGGGCAGTAAACTCAGCAACTTCTATGCGAGTTGTCTTAGCAGGCAGCTCAGAATCACCAGGCAGGATGACTTGATCAACTTAGAAGTACTCAACAGGGCAATACTCTCAAGCATTCCATATGGTACTGCAAAGAGCACAAATAAGAGGGACTGGAAATGTTGTTCGCATGCCCGGCGTTAAACGTTCATTCCCACTCCCCCAAACACACAAATTCACACACACCCATCCACATACACACCCACACACACTTCAAAGCAGATTTTTAGTAGGGTCAGAACAAACAATTCTATATCCGGGGGTAGGGGGGGGGGGGAGAGACAAAATAAAAGTGTCTCTTAACAGTTTCAACACCGATGTTCCCTCATGAAAGACGCATGTGCAGAACCGCTTCGCCTGGTACTCTACCATGACACAAGGTGCTCATATTGCTGTACGGATCATAATGACTGGTGCTCAGACTCCATGTCCAAAAGTCTCGAATGTGCAACACCCTAACTATCGTAACTAGCCCTATTTGTCCCATTTGCCACTATTGGGGAAAGGAGGGGGGTGGACATGGTTAAAGGATGACATTACAACCGTAGGGCGTATCCCAGGACACATTCGATGCTGACGAAGTCGTCCCTTGCCATGGGCACCTGTTGTTATTATCAGTTTCTGTGCAGCACGTTACAACAATACTAGGTCAAGCAATGTACTAGCTCATTCCGAGTCATAAACCAGGTCTGGAAACAGTCGGAACTGTACATCTGGATGAGTTACTACTTGTCAGCTCGGGGTGTCAGTGGTGACATTATCAGCAATGGGAACATACTGACACTTGAAAGCGTGCAAGTAAACATGGACTACACTAATACACACGCCCTCACCAACCCACGCCCTGTCTACCTAACCCTACCCAATGTGGAGATGATTAGACACGTTCGGGTTTCCGTCGGTAGATCCAAGACATACTTTGGCCTAGAGCAGAGACGTGCATGCTAATAAACAAACACCAACATTTTAATACCCTGAACAAATATGGCTCATATATCACCCTCAAACATAAGCAACACTCTGGTTCCGAACAAAAATCGTTCATCAAGAAAATGAACCTTACAAATGAAAACGTCTAATAGACACTGCAACAGCCATAAACGCAGATTCGTACATATCCAAACAGAATCTCGACCTGATCTTCTTCTTCTTCTTCTTCGTTCGTTCTCAATATCCCACTACCAAACCCTGAAAGGGCTTAAGTAGCAGAATATAGTCCAGAGAACGGAATGCGTTGTGTCATAGTTTACAGCTTGGCTGCGATATTTGCACCTTTTGGTCCAACACATCCTACTTCAGCAAGCCTTTTTTTAGTACCGGGTTAGCATTCCCCTCTTCGATCCCTTCTCCTTAGCCAGTCTGCCCTGCTGCAGTTATCCAGGATCCCCACGTGAAGGTGTAGAAGGGTCTTGGCAGCTATGGTTCGCTCGCCCTGACGCTAGCAGTCAGCTATGGGTCGCTGACCACTGCAGCATCTTGATCCCAATGTTCAGTTCAATTCATAGAAAATACAGAAGAGAACTTTCTGGTGGCTTATCTAAGAAGTTCGCACGGGAAAGACAGAGAGTGAACAGGAAGTGTGTGAGTAATATAGGTCACTGAGTCCGGATCAGAGGGAAACTGAATGGGACAAGACACACAAATATGGACACAAGTAAACATGCGCCAATACACACATGCACACACATACACATGGCATAATTTATTTGCTAGCGTAATGTTTAGTAAGTATTAGTAAAGTATCCCATAGCATTACTGCCGTAGGGGTGTGAGGTGTTAGCGATCTCCCATTTCAAAGGCTCGGCTATATGAGGGCGGTAGCCATCTCCTCTCCCTCGCCGCTTTTACTTCCCAGACTGAACCGGTACCCATTTAAGGCTGGGTCGACCGGGGAGCCATTGCGGTCTGAAAAAAAACATTACTCAGATGCGAAGCTAGCGCGCTAACCACTGCGCTACGCGGCTCCACAGTAAGTAAGTATTAACTTACATTTAATTCTTACGTCTCGTGCCGCCTGACCCCAGTAGGGTTGAGATCCAGGGGACTCTGCATCATGCACTTGTGAAAAGAACGTCTGTAGACAAGGTTCATAAAAAGACTCTCAGTGATGAAAAAACTGGATTGTACATCGTGGGTGACCAATACAAAAATCATCAAGCAAGTCTACACTGGTGCAATCAGACCAATCATGTAATACGCCTCTAGCACTTGGTCGATAGCGGCAAAAACAAATACAGGAAAACTAGACCGAGCTAAAAATATGGGTCTCAGAATTACCTTGGGCATTGAAGAGCCGAGCCCTCCAATTACAGAGCTGGGAAAAACAACACATATTGGGGAAAATTAAGGGGAAAATGTAAATCCCTTACTCAGTTTGAAAAAGTAAAGAGGTTACCTGATCATCCTTTGCACCAAAAAGTTCCAAGAGAGAACAAAAAACAGACTACTAGGGAACAGCTCTAACCATCTGGCCAAGGAAATCCACAGAAAACACGCAGACATCGTTAAAGCTGAAACCAAAAAGTTCGAAGCACTCATTCCAGAACCCTGGACTCTGAGCCAGGATCGGTCCAAAATAATCTTGAAGGTTCCAGGGTTAACGAAGAAAAGCAAGCAATCGGCAACAGAGCAAAAAATATACGTTCTACAGGAGCTCAATAGACAGTACTCTAACAACTCTTGGACACATGTGTACACAGATGGATCTGCCTCAGTGAGCGATAAAAGGGGAGGCAGTGGAATCTACATCGAACATTTCAATGGCGACATAGAAAAGCACTCCATACCAGCAGGAGAGACTTGTACTAATGTCAGAGCTGAAGCAAAAGCTGTTCATGCAGCAACTCAGATTCTTATCATCTAAAACATAAATACAAGGAAAACTGTCATTCCAACAGGAGTGTACTCAAGTACATCTCAAGCCATCTCAAGCCACAAAGAAGATAGACTCTCACATGAAATAAAATACAACATGGGATTGATATCTCCAAAAAAAAAAAGATTTAGTCTTACAATGGATTCCGATCCACTGTGGGATCCATGGAAACGAGAAAGCAGATGAGCTCGCAAAAGCGGGAAGTGCGACGAGTTGGAGATGATGCACGCATGAACGGAACAGGATTGTGTATAGCCAGCGAGCTACAATCCAGCTCAGTAAGGTGCCCTTACATCGAAGGCAAGCTAAAATGGATCCTCAACGTCATGTGTCTGTTGCATTCTTTCAACAATCTCTAAGTCGTTCCATTTCTATGTTATCCCATTATAGCGTTATTGACCGCTGGCACGTTTGTTCCCTACCTCTCCTTCCAGTATTGTTTTTAGCAAGGTGTCTTTTTGTGTGATCTTAAGTGTTGGACTGACTTCGTTTATCAGTTCCTTTTGCATTCATCATTTTTCAAAACTTGCTTATTTGCTTTTGCATTTATTCTCATGCTATGCGCCCCATTGTCATATTGGGTAAATCCACATTTTAAAAGCATTACTATCTTCTCCAATCGTCTGTTCATTGTCCATGTTTCTTCGCCATACATTAAAGACCAATTTTACATAACACCTCATCATTTCCATTTTTTACTTGTAATTTAAGCAGTATCATAAAAGTGTTGCTCATGAGGCAGGTTGTTTTCAAATCTGAACAATCGGTTGAACGAGGTTTCTTGGTTATAAAGGCCAGATTTTTAAAAAAATGTATCATAAAAGCAACAACTAATTCAGGTGCATAGATTATTTCCAATCAAAATCCTGCAGTAGATAAAATAACCATCAGAAAGCATAGACGAAAGCTATAAAAATTATCCTCAAATAGATCAATCAACTTTAAAGGACAGTGGATATAATAACATTATAAAGTAACATAGAACATAGTAAAGCAGCACAACACGAAAGCCATGCATGCAGAAATGAAACATCTTTCATGCAAGACAAGACTGGCTCAATGAGGAGTAGGCATTGGGAACAAGAATGGAAGCACCTTGCTTAATGAGAAACAAATATAAAAATTGATTGGCAGAATATCTAGGGGAACTGTCAACGGCAACAGATCAGATAGACTGACAGAGCATATAGGGGAACTGTCAACGACAACAGATGAAATAGATTGGCAGACTATCTAGGGGAACTGTTGAACGACAACCGATCAAATAGATTGGCAGACTATCTAGGGGAACTGTCAACGGCAAAAGATCAAATAGATTGGCCGAAGATCTGGGGAAACTGTTGAACGACTACAGCAGCAACAACATATCAACATTGGCCCCAGCATCCTCAGATCAGAAATAGAGAAAGCAATAAAAGATATAGTTTTTTTTGTTTTTTTTCTTTCTTCTTATTTCCCTATTCCCCAAGTTGGTGTGCGTTATACACTACGTTTTTATTTTGCGCCTGTCGGCTCGGTGCATCCGGCATCGGTATGTATTTTATATAAGGGTCAGCTTCCTTCTGCATTTTTCTAAGGGTTTGCTTTTCCGGAGTAACGGCCGGTGCTGTGATTTGGGAGCGAACCCAGCACCCTCGTGATGTGAGCCGTGCCAATTAACCACTAACTCAAGCCGTCCCCAATAAATAAAATAATAAAACATATGAGCAAAGGGAAAGCAGCAGGCATGGATACCTCTTCTTCTTCTTCTTCGTACGCTGTCAGACGTCAACTTGAATTTGTTCGAAGAAAGCAGCTGTCATCCTGAGGCTGTCGACACTGCAATAGAGCTTGTCTAGTGTTGCCACTGGTGATGGCCACGTGTGCTTTCTCTGGTCCTCGTATGTCGGGCAATTTTGCAGCAGATGTTCAGCGGTCATTTTCCCTGTACCACAGGTGTATTCGTCAGTGCCACCTATCTTCAGTTTATTAGGCATGGATAAAATAAATATAGAATGATAGAAGCTCTTGACGAATTCAGTGTCGATAAAAACACTGATTTGTGTAATGGCGTCTGCAATATGGGGTCTATAACGAGACACCTGATTACGTCTGATTTGATAGCACTTCATGAGCTACGGCGAAGCGTCCTTGTCGACAGTGAACTGGCTTGGAAAGACATGGGTTACAGCGCGCCAGGGTTGGAAATCACGGACAGACAGCAACTAATCCGTTCGTGGTTCGTTTCTGGTACCCCCGCTCTACCAGTCGACCCAGCTGTAAATGGGTACCTGACGTATGAGTTGGGGAAGGTATAAACAGCAACGTAGGGAACTGGCCTACCCCGCCTCGCATAGGCTGTGGCTTAGTACATGAAGTGTTATCTTCATCACCGACGGCAGTTGCTACCATTGGAGCTCCCTTTACCATTACCCAAGCTACAGGTCCCGTGATCATAGAACGTCGTGGCTAGCTGCACACAGAGACTGAACAAATTATCAGTTTCCCAGGAAAACCCTTTCAGATCGGCTCAGTTAATATTAACAGAGGTCAAAGTAGTTGCATTGAAGACACTTCCGTGGGGAATCAAGTGTTAGAAAATTCATTGTATTAGTTATCATTATATACCACGTTTTTACTAACAATAAGCCAGGTACCCATTATCCGCTGAGTAGACTGGGTAGCGTCCCTATCATTCTGTCATTTAATAAACAATATTGAAAGGAAATATAGTTATATATGTTGTTTAGTTTATTACGGCGTGTGATACATTGCTAGTGTTAATCGGGGGTAATATATCTGAGGAATATAGACCGCTTACTCCATCATTTACCGCGTAGTGTGTATGCAAGATTTTTTAAAAATTTCATCCCTATATCAACAGAATCAACCCGTGTCATTCTGACTAAAAGATTTGAATACAGCCACAAACTCTACACAGTCGCGTTTTGAATAACACACACCCACACAGAAGCACACAAACACACATACACACATACATACATACACACGCACAGTTCACACATGCGCATGGACACCGCACATACATACCACAAACACAACACACAAAACACACCCACACACACACACGCATACAAACCACACAAACAAGCATATACACACACACCCCACACATAGACACACACAAGCCAGGAAAAAATCAATAACTGACTCGTGGCTGTTAGCTAGACGTGTCATCATTGTCTGACAGCCAACAGGAATAGCCAAATAAATTGACTACATTTCTATCGGAAAGCCCGGACACACACACACACACGCAAATCATTAAAAGTTGTGTTTACGCGAGAACAGATGATCTAATTAGACTTTATTGACTACAACATGGTCATTATAAGGGTCTACAGAAACAGAAATGAACTCATCAAAATCAGCATTGTCCAACCATGGCGCCAGGAACTTGGGAATTCAGCCTCTAACTAACACAATCGAGGCAATCGACAAGAACAGCTCTGTGCTACAAAGCTACAGATATTGTATGTATTCAAACAAATAAACAAACAAAAACTCAAAGGAAAACAAAGCACACAATAACTTCAGTTCTGTACACTGGGAGTATGTCAGAGTCATTTAATTAGTTCATTCTTGCGACTTTTATTCGTTCTTGCCTACGTCTTTTTTGTCTCCCTTAGAGATTAAAGAAAAATATAGGAATCGACTGATTGCTCACAAGACTGCTAGACAAAAAAACCTTCAGAAAATGCACTGCATGAGCCAAACAAAAACACAAAATTATGGGGTATTAATTAAAATAATGCGAATTGAGAAATTAAATTTCTAAGAAATTTGAAATTTAACAGGAAATATTTTCTTAATCCCACAGACTTACAATTCTATAGAAAAGGGATAACAAAAGTAGTGAAGATCAGGTCATATAATGTGTCACATGACGTTTTCTGCGATTGACTAAATTTTTAACCCTTTTCAGGAACATGTGTTTACAACGGTGCTCGTGAGTTCTGACCATGTGAGCCGGCTAGTCTCTGTGGTCAATAAGTCCATATATTTTTCGTTGGCTTTTTCTTACCGTTTGGCTATCAAACAATTCCATCGTTCAATGGTAGTGGTCTGTCTCAGACTTATATCCTCGCTATATAGTTTTGATAAAGGGAGCTATGCGGTCACTCGATTCCTCTCGTGGAGCTGGCAGACTGTAAAAACATGTTGCAATGTTTCAATGTTCTCCATCACACTACACATCATATGTTTGTGTGTTGAACAAATGATACACATGTTCACAGAGCCGTTTTAGCTTGCCAAATAAGAAGTAGGTAAACACGCAAACTCAAGACAGACAGGAAATAAGGAGATAAAAACAATTATAAATTAAACTAATTAAAATACAAATGGTAGGCAGACAGCTTTTAAAGTATCGTTTTACAGAAAAGCTCAATGTAAAGGTGATCCCATAGAAGACACTGCTGACAGGGATTGGGTGTCAAAAGATTTTCTTGACGAGTGTCACTTTCTTTTTTTCCTTTTTTCCGCGTGGTGACGGATTTAATTCATCACTCCACCTGCCTTCGATATTCTTTAGTCCAATACCAATTTACAGTAATGATGAATAGAGTGTCAAGGTAGTGGATTGAATCAGGTACTTTTGCTGCTTGAAATAACTGACAGTTTAAAGATGCTCTTGTGTGAATCGGGCCGACAAGTCGCCTATACTGCAATTTCTTCAATGCTGCAGCAGCGAAGACTGCGTTCTGGAAAGAATAAGCCACATGATGATGACTAAAGAAAGTTGGCATGGATTCTCATTGCTGCATCGCATTGTAAGGTTTACTGTAAGCACGCTATTGCGGTATAACAGTGTCGATGACTAGCCTGCTGTAACAGTCCGTTTTAAGCACACTGTTAACGTCAGAACTAGTTTTGGTCAGTATGTTTCACCTGAATCTCACGTTAGGTAGAGGTCTTAGTCAGTACGTTCCACATGACGTGAGGTGGAGGTCTTAGGTCAGTACGTTCTACCTGGCGTGAGGTGGGGGTCTTAGTAAGTACGTTCCACATGACGTGAGATGGAGGTCTTAGGTCAGTACGTTCCACATGACGTGAGGTGGACGTCTTAGGTCAGTACGTTCCACATGACGTGAGGTGGAGGTCTCAGGTCAGTACGTTCCACATGACGTGAGGTGGAGGTCTTGGGTCAGTACGTTCTACCTGACGTAAGGTAAGGGTCTAAGTCAGTACGTTCCACATGACGTGAGGTGGAGGTCTTAGGTCAGTACGTTCCACATGATGTGAGGTGGAGGTCTTAGGTCAGTATGTTCCACATGACGTGAGGTGGAGTTCTTAGGTCAGTATGTTACACACGACGTAAGGTGGAGGTCTTAGGTCAGTATGTTACACATGACCCTGATATGATGTCAAGAGTTGATCATTATGTTACACATGACCCTGATATGATGTCAAGAGTTGATCATTATGTTACATGTGACCCTGATATGATGTCAAGAGTTGATCATTATGTTACACGTGACCCTGATATGATGTCAATAATTGATCATTATGTTACACGTGACCCTGATATGATGTCAAGAGTTGATCATTATGTTACACATGACCCTGATATGATGTCAAGAGTTGATCATTATGTTACACATGACCCTGATATGATGGCGAGGGTTGATCATTATATTACACAATGACCCTCATATGATGACGAGAATTGATCATTATGTTACACGTGACCCTGATATGATGTCAAGAGTTGATCATTATGTTACACATGACCCTGGTATGATGTCAAGAGTTGATCATTATGTTACACATGACCCTGATATGATGGCGAGGGTTGATCCTTATATTACACATGACCCTCATATGATGTCAAGAGTTGATCATTATGTTACACATGACCCTGATATGATGTCAAGAGTTGATCATTATGTTATACGTGACCCTGATATGATGTCAAGAGTTGATCATTATGTTACATGTGACCCTGATATGATGTCAAGAGTTGATCATTATGTTACACATGACCCTGATATGATGTCAAGAGATGATCATTATGTTACACGTGACCCTGATATGATGTCAAGAGTTGATCATTATGTTACACATGACCATGATATGATGTCAAGAGTTGATCATTATGTTACACGTGACCCTGATATGATGTCAAGAATTGATCATTATGTTACACATGACCCTGATATGATGTCAAGAGTTGATCATTATGTTACACATGACCCTGATATGATGGCGAGGGTTGATCATTATGTTACACATGACCCTGATATGATGTCAAGAGTTGATCATTATGTTACACGTGACCCTGATATGATGTCAAGAGTTGATCATTATGTTACACATGACCCTGATATGATGTCAAGAGTTGATCATTATGTTACACGTGACCCTGATATGATGTCAAGAGTTGATCATTATGTTACACATGACCCTGATATGATGTCAAGAGTTGATCATTATGTTACACATGACCCTGATATAATGGCGAGGGTTGATCATTATATTACACATGACCCTGATATGATGTCAAGAGTTGATCATTATGTTACACATGACCCTGATATGATGGCGAGGGTTGATCATTATGTTACACATGACCCTGATATGATGTCAAGATATTAGCATTATGTTACACATGACCCTGATATGATGTCAAGAGTTGATCATTATGTTACACATGACCCTGATATGATGGCGAGGGTTGTTTATTATGTTACACCACCTGAATCTGATTTGAGGTTTGGTATTGGTCAGTATGTTACGCGTGACCTTCGCTAACCTTCGCACTTACCAACTTTAACATAAACACATGAGATGAACCTGTGACGAATATGTGGCGACTGTTGTGGTAGCCGCAGCAGGGATCATGAAAGGTGAGCGCTAAATGTTATTTGCACGCTGAAAAAAGATCAAGATTAAGGTAGTCACATAGCAGACAGTCGGGAATGGCGCGTTAAAGATTCATGTGTACCGTCTCCGCTTTTTTTAAAGTGAGGTTGATCACAGTTCATCCTCACTGTCTTCCATTCCCTAAGACGTAAGTAAATATCCAATTACAGTTAGGTCGTGCATTTTGAAAGCAGAGGTATCTTTGCCTTAAAAAGCAACGGCTTCAACAACGTGCTATGCAGGTGCTCAGTAAACGGACATGTGGAAGATAATATGTACATTATATTGTCAAGCGGAAATAAGCCTCCACTAAAAGACACATGAACAAAATGTCCAGGCTATTTCTGAAGAATTCATGTGTCTAAGAGCAAGCAAAACTAATGTACTGACCATTACTCACACTGGAATCTCACCAAAGTTCTGTTATCTGGACTAATGGATAGGGAGACTAGCCAATTCCCCAGACATCGGTTATTATTTAACGGTGCGAGCATGCGTCTGTCGCACCAGCAGCATTTTGTTCGGCCAATGTTGGATGCAGCGCAGACAAACTGAAAGCTTTACCTGACATGAGCAAGCCACCCGTGCAAAACTCTAGGGGTATCAGTGAGAGTGCAATGAATAAACCATATGAAGTACATCGTGGACAGCGGCTTAAGATGGTTGTAGATTAGGGGACTAGCATGCCGTGATGTAAAACACGTTTCGACAAGAGCCACGGCTGTGTTATGACGTGAATATGACCAAGGCCGTGTTTTGGCGTGGTCGACGTGAATATGGCCAAGACTGTGGTATACGTGGGCGACGTGAATATGGCCAAGGCTGTGGTATACGTGGGCGACGTGAATATGACCAAGGCCGTGTTTTGGCGTGGTCGACGTGAATATGACCAAGGCCGTGTTTTGGCGTGGTCGACGTGAATATGACTAAGGCTGTGTTACGACGTGGGCGACGTGAATATGACCAAGGCTGTGTTACGACGTTATCGACGTGAATATGGCCAAGGCTGTGGTATACGTGGGCGACGTGAATATGACCGAGGCTGTGTTATGACGTGGTCGACGTGAATATGACCAAGGCTGTGTTACGAAGTGGGCGACGTGAATATGACCAAGGCTGTGTTATGACGGGGTCGACGTGAATATGACCAAGGCTGTGTTACGACGTGAATATGGCCACGGCTGTGTAATGACGTGTTCGACGTGAATATGGCCACGGCTGTGTTATGACGTGGTCATCGTGAATGTGGCTTTTACAGCAGACTGTCGCTTTGAATAAATACATGAGTGGTGTCATTGTATTTAGTCTTTTCTATTTTACTTTTATTTTTTTATTTTTTTGGGGTAGGGGGGAGGGGGGTGGAAATAGGTGGTTAGGGAGGGGTATTTAGGTAGAGTGACCAATTCCATTATTTACTGCTTTGATGTGATGTTTTTGATGATGGTGATGGCAATGTTAGTGGTGGCGATAATGACCGTCACGGTGATTGTGATGATAGTGGTGATGATGGTGAATATGATGATAGTGATAGAGATGATGATGGAGGTGAAGGTGATGATGGTGATGGTGAAGATGATGATGATGATGGTGATGATGGTGATGCTGAAGGTGATGATGATGATGGTAAAGGTTATGGTGATGGTGGTGAAGGTGATGATGGTGATGGTGAAAATAGTGATGGTGAAGGTGATGATAATGATGGTGAAGGTGATGATGATGATGGTGATGGTGAAGGTGATGATATTGATTGTAAAGGTGATGATGGTGATGCTGAAGATGATGATGCTAATGGTGATGATGGTGATGGTGAAGGTGATGATGGTGATGATAGTGATGGTGATGAAGGTGATGATGGTGATGATGGTGATGGTAAAGGTGATGATGGCGATGGTGAAGGTGATGATGTGATGGTAAAGGTGATGATGTGATAGTGATGGTGATGGTGAGGATGGTGATGGTAAAGGTGATGATGGTGATGGTGAAGGTGATGATGTGATGATGATGGTAAAGGTGATGATGGTGATGGTGATGGTGAAGGTGATGATGATGATGGTTAAGGTGATGATGGTGATAGTGATGGTGATGGTGATGATTTGATGGTGATGGTAAAGGTGATGATGGTGATGGTGATGGTGAAGGTGATGATGGTGATGATGGTGATGGTGAAGGTGATGATGATGATGGTGAAGGTAATGATGGTGATGATGGTGAAAGTGATGGTGAAGGTGAAGGTGATGATGGTGATGGTGAAGGTGATGATGGTGAAGGTGATGATGGTGATGGGGATGGCGATTATGGTGATAGTGGTGATGAGGAGGACGTTTACAAAGAGTTATGTGTGGGTCTATGAAGAGTCATGGGACTGTTCATGAACTAGCCTGACGGTATTTACGATCAGTGATGTGTGGGTTAATGATGAGTGATGTGAATGTCCATGGTGAGTGATGTGAGGGTTAATGATGAGTGATGTGAAGGTTCATGGTGAGTGATGTGAGGGTTAATGGTGAATGATGTGAGGGTTAGTGGTGAGTGATGTAACGGTTAATGGTGAGTGATGTGAAGGTTCATGGTGAGTGATGTGAAGGTTCATGGTGAGTGATGTGAGGGTTAATGGAGAGTGATGTGAGGCTTAATGGTGAGTGATGTAACGGTTAATGGTGAGTCATGTGAAGGTTCATGGTAAGTGATGTGAGGGTTAATGGAGAGTGATGTAGAGGTTAATAGAGAATGATATAGGGGTTAATGGAGAGTGATGTAGGAGTTAAGGGTGAGTTATGTGAGGTTTAATGTTGAGTGATGTGAAGGTTCATAGAGAGTGATGTATGGGTTAATGATGTGAGGGTTCATAGAGAGTGATGTAGGGGTTAATGGAGAGTGATGTGGGGGTTCTTAGAGAGTGATGTAGGGGTTAAGGGTTTATTAAACCTAGATTTCTGTTCACATGTTCTATTTCAGATATTTACTTATTAGTTTCAGTAAGTGTCCTTGATCAAATAACACGTCAAAAAACCATGAGCTTTCCCAGATGTGTAGCACTTTTTGTAGACATTTTATAATTCGATTTTTTAAATAGCTAGCCATTCAGTGCACATCTTTAAGATCAGCCTACCAAAAAAATCGCGAATATATGCCAACGCTTGAGGATCCGCAACAAATACTGCCCAGATTTGATGAGCTAGTCTTTGTCTGATATCTAGACAACGAGTATTTTTACTGGTAAAATCTGTAGTTACCTTAACAGACGGGCTATCTGTAGTTACCTTAACAGACAGGCTATCTGTAGTTACCTTGACAGACAAGATATCTGTAGTTACCTTAACAGACGGGCTATCTGTAGTTACCTCAACAGGCGGGCTATCTGTAGTTACATTAACAGACGGGCTATCTGTAGTTACTTTGGCAGACGGGCTATATGTAGTTACCTTTACAGATGTGCTATCTGTAGTTACCTTTACAGATGTGCTTTATTTAGTCATCTTCACAAATGGACTATCTGTAGTTAAGTTAACTTAACTTAACGTCTTTATACTGGTTTAGAAGACCCTGCAGAGTCTGTATACAACCAGTTTTCACACATGGGATATCTGTAGTCAGCATCATTGATTAACTGTCTGTAGTCAATGTCCAAGATTGACAATATGTACTGCAAGCTCACAAGCACAGGTGGAATGAATTAAGTAAGGTAGACGCCAGAAAGCAAACCCTATTGCAGGTCCTATCATCTCACTGTGGCCTAGCGGGGAACGATAGGGCCCGTGTGCTTTAAAAAAGAAGCAGACTGTGAAGCAGCAGACGGTGAAGGCTCATAGTTTGATTTTTAAAATAAAGCTATCCAGGTTGTCCTAATATAAAAGGACTAACCATCAAAAGGTTATCATACCATTTACGGTAGGGACAAATAACCAGTCCTTGCATGAGGACTGCGCACAGAGTAGACGGAACATACATCTTGACATGCCCTGACTATCTGCTGCTTGACCACTGCGCATCTATACACTAAACGAAGAAACAGCTGTGTATACAGTACTGCCCTTGTGTGACCAGCAGAAGCTACTATCTGTTTCTCCCATGTTCCTAGCCAATTCTGCCCCTTTTCCAGAAATGGTCCCCAGATCAGTTCTTGTGCAGTTTATACGAACAATTGTTCTTGGGGTTTGTTAGATATATTCATTGTGACGTTCTTTGTACCCGACAAATAGTTATGGTCATAATGTAGGTTTCGTTTTCTTTCCAGTCGTGTGCGGTATGGTATCTGAGCCAGACTTGCTTGTGATGGTATCAACTGTTGCTTCCTAACAATAGATCAGGGATAACTAATTGCTTGGTTCACGCCCACAGTGACGCTAGCATGTCCTTCACAAGTTCGTGCTTGGTCAGAGATGAATTACAATTTTTTTTCTCCGCTGACTTCGCCTCTTACGTCTGCCCAGTCCAGAGCTGTTATCAGGTTGCGTCTTTTATGATCGCCACCGACTCCAAATTGTAAATAAACCCGTAGCCACAACAACAGGACGGACGATAACTCGGTTGTTATCACTTACTAAGCCGTGTCCACGCACAATTGAGATATCACCTTGGAATCGCCAGTAACGTCAACAGTCGGCTTATCTCCCCCGCGACAGACGGTCGGCCATGTTCCCACGTGAGCCGTGCGTTCTTCCTCCACTTGTTTCTCCATTAGCACTACATAAAGGAGTTCTTCTTTTCCTCACTGCGATAAGGCTCATGGTGCGAGGCTCCAGAACTTCCCTAGCAACACTGGATTTCTCATCGCTTTTTCACGCCCAAATACGGAGCAGGACAAGTTTCCACTTCATTATTTCCTGTGTAAATCCGATTGTTTGTTTTGAATAGTGGCAGTCACAAAAAACGTGCCGCTCACGCACGCGCATAAACAGACACACAGACAGACAGATGTACGCAACCACCACCCTATCCCTTCCCCATTGCGTTATTCAATTCTCCATGGCCACCAGAAAATAACCATAAATATAACGTATCCACGAACTTCTCCCTGTATCAAAACATTGTGGTTAAGACATCAGTCAAAGCCTGGCGTTGCAAGCCGCGTACAACACCATGAAAGAACAAGGATAATCTATCATCACTGTACCATCTGGGCAGGCACAGATCGAAGTAATTCCATACAACATATGAAGTCAACATTTGTAATATTGTTCATGCCGAATGATAGGGCCACCACTGTAGGTTGTGCCTTACTGGAAGCCAGGCTAAAGAGCAGTGTGTTACTGAACTGACGGGTTGTGCAACAGTTCATATTATACGTTGAGTTGGCAGCCTTGCGAACTACTCGCATTAGTTGCTTTTACAACATGAATGGACATGCAGGGGTTCTGTTCTTTCATCCACGGCTAGTGTACCCGAGATTCCCACCATGGTCAGTACATATTATTAACAGATTATTTAAGGCAGATTGCAGTGTTATGTAATATTTATAATTAAATTGACTGGAACTTTCATGTTGCAATGCCAATTTATCATATAACATCATTACATTGTAAGATAACAACTGCATCCACAACCGGACGGCTTGTGAGTATAATTTATGCGTTCTTGAAAGCCAGGAAAACACTCTCGGTGAGCACTGCACAAACAGGCATAGACACTCACAAAGTGATAGGGAAGTATGCAGCAGGCACAAACTGTAGAACGGAGAGATACACACGCATAGACAAAACTACAGATACACAGACAGACTGGCAAAACAAGCTTTTAAGCGTGACAAATGTCTGACTACCGCACTATAGAGGACTGGCAAGTGTATTTGCCACCGGATCTCCAGCGGTGTTTGATTTTGAGCGGGCTTTTTTGTTCTCGGCTTAACGATAATCCGCTTACTTCTCGTTCGTCAAGTATGATGGATAAGAATAAGCGTTAAAATAAAGTCAAGTCTCAAATGGGATTAACATCTACAGTTTATATCTTCCAGATTTTCACATGCCCTTCATCTTCACAGGTTTAAAGACAATATAATTCCAGATGCATTACAACTTACTAGAATCAAATATTGTTCCGGAACAAGATATCTCTAGGCGCGATACTGAAAGACATTGTTTTCAGTAACCAAAGAAATGTAGGCATGGCGCGGGATTGAAGGGTCGTGAGAAATAATAAAAGTTAATGACAGAAAGTTGGAATGGAGATTAGTTAACATTTAATAGATGTGCATACGTGACACTGGTGACCAGCATTCCCCCTGGTCATGTAGTGCAATTAAATAACACCTTGTTCATCCCAAAAGATAACCCTTTCTGTGCATCGCTGCATGCAGAAATTGACAATTGCTGGAAAGGAATGACGCAATTATGTGCTGGCTTTTTAATGTTCCAGTTAGTGACAGAAAACTCAGGTCTTATCCACAGTAACAATTCTCGCTAGAAAACTTTCACCTTCTCCTTCAAATCGTCGCAAAAGTTATTGGCAGTCATCAACTCGTCGTTGTTTCCATTCTTAAGTCAGCTTCTGTGACAGCCCCCCTGCAGACACTTTGTGGAGCACATCATGAATGATAGCACTCTGAACCTTGACTAAAATAAGATCCAGAGAACAGAACTTTATTCCTCTTTGGTGCATGTCACTAGTGGTCGGCCATATTAAAACGGCTACTACAACGTCATGTTATACCAACGGCTGAACACTCTTGAGGCCTTATCAACTGTCAACATACATAATAATGACACGGTATTTATCATTGTTAGCGAAATTCAAAGGCTTTATTTAAGGTCACCTCCTATAAATAGACTACGTTTTAAAATAGTGTACTGTTAATGACCATATGTTAGATGACAATACTTCACTCAATAACCATATGTTAGATGACAATACTTCATCAATGATCATATGTTAGATGACAATACTTCAATCAATGACCATATGTTAGATGACAATACTTCATCAATGATCATATGTTAGATGACAATACTTCAATCAATGGCCATATGTTAGATGACAATACTTCAACCAATGACCGTATGTTAAATGGCAGTACTTCAATCAATGACCATATCTTAGATGACAATACTTCATTCACTGATCATTTGCTAAATGACAACAGTTCAATAAATGACAACCCTTCAGTCAATGATTACATGTTAGATGACAGCAAATCAATCAATGACAACATGTTAGATGACAATAATTCAATCAATGACCATATGTTAGATGAAAATACATCAATCAATGATCATTTGCTTAATGACAACAGTTCAATCAATGACAACCCTTCAGTCAATGATTACATGTTAGATGACAGCAAATCAATCAATGACCACATGTTAGATGACAAAACATCAATCAATGACAACATGTTAGATGACAGCACATTAACCAATGCCAACATGTTAGAGGACAGCACTTCTCACATTGTAAAATATCAAATGTGTTGTGAGAATCCGTCAGGTATCTGTCAGCAGACGTAACCTGCCTGTTTGAGCACCAGGGATGTCCAATATTCAAACTAAATAACACGATACGAGGCGTATTCAAATGAAACCGGACCAAAATGCAACAATTGAACATACGTACGATTCGCAATATGACGTCACTTATGGTGTAAACAACATATCAAACGTCAAGTTTGCAGAATTTAATTATCCTGTGACTCAAAGTTTCCCCAGCAGACCGTTAAAAACATGGAGAGTGTGATGCGGAATCCGTTCTGAGTTGATGAGCGAGCGGTGATTCGGCTTCTAACAGCTGCAGGATGTCGACCAGCTAACAGTAATCGCAGAATGCAGACAGTGTATGGTGACAAAAGTGTGTCGAAGACAACAGTGAAGAACTGGACAACAATGTTTAAAGAACGACCTGAGTTAACGCAACAATATGCGCCTGATCTGGTCTCGGAAGATCTTTCGTTAACTCACGTCCTTCTTTAAACATCGTTGTCCAGTTCTTCACTGTTGTCTTCGACACACTTGTCATCATACACTGCCTGCATTCTGCGATGAATGTCAACTGGTCGACATCCTTCAGTTGTTAGAAACTGAATCACCGCTCGCTGATCAACTCTGGACGGATTCCATATCACACCCGTCATGTTTTTAGCGGTCTGAGAAAACTATAAGGCGAAGGATAATAACATTTTGCAAACCTGACGGTTGGTATCTGCTATTTACACAAGAAGTGAAGTCATCATGCGCATCGTACGTATGTTGACTTGTTGCAGTTTGGTCTGTTTTCATTTGAACATGCCTCGAACATCATTGAAAGAAACCTATATATTTTCTTGTATATCTTCGTCCATTCTTTCCTTCCCATGCAGAGCTAGTTGTCAACTCTTCTATACAGGTATCATATATACAGGATGATCTCTAGAGATTGTTTTCGAACCTCCACATTCAATAGCCTCTTGACACGTGTTATTTGTCAAGGTGTATTTCGCTGAGTCGGAGAGTTTCCTAGCCAAGGGAGGTTAATACCGGTATATGTCACTAGATATAGAAATGTATTTTTGACACTTTGTAGCGGCACAAACTCAGATCAATGGAACCAAATATGTTCATTTGACATTTGTGAGCCAGAACTGGAGGAAAAGAACGAAAAATCTGCAAAACATCCCGTCCCGCACGTTTTCGTTTCGCAGTCCATAGAGGGATGTGTGTTTTATAATTAACCAATCAAATCGTATTGTTGTGTTAACCGAAACCAATTAAATCTATTCACAAACACACATACACACGCAAGCACGCACGAACACGTACACGCTCGAGCGGGTAAACAACACCCATTCGCCCACCCCCCCCCCCCCCCCCTTTCTCCACAGACAAATCACCATAATATCTGACACAACAGATCGTCTCTACTGGATCCAGAATACGCAGCTCCCCACGGCCTCCTCTGGTTCTCCCCACTGTGACCACTAATTCTCGCATTGGCCTTCAACATGCGATCAGCGAGCAAGGCGACTCAATTGGCAAACACAATGAAGTCTTCCAAAATAAAATTAAAGCAAACTCACATGCAAAAAATATGTGTTCTTTTCAGTTGCAAAACAAAGGAGCAATTTGACATTCCGGAGGGAAAATGCGGACATTAACAAAGAAAATAATAAAATAGCCGAGAGCTAAACGCGTAGATGAAGGACAGCGATAATGCAAATAATAGCCTGATTGTTGTAGTCGGGATGATTGGCTGTCATTTTGCGCGGTGTTTTTATTTTAATTGCGCGGGTTCCAGAGCAGAACATATTGTCCCAGCCATCTGTCAACTACGAGGTTTTGCGGTTATTTACGGCACAAGGCGCTCAAAACAGAAGGGAAGATGGGAGGGGCGGCAGATCACTGTTTTGTGTGCTGTCCTTGTTACGGTGGAGTTTTTTAACGTTGGCAGTCTGTTGTCGATGCTGCTGCCACTTTTTGTAGTTTATTGCCGATGATAGCATTGTTGCTACTGCAGACATTTCTTTTGTTATGTAGTGAAAGAGATTCATAGCTGATAATTTTCATTTTTATTCTTATTTTTATGAGGATCAATACGGCACTCACCAAAATTGAAACGACATGCATGAAATTCTGGCCAGGATCACCATGTACACAATAAAATATCTCTTAGAGGTTTTCATAAAAACGTAGGCCAGTCTTACAAGATTAAAAGTCTTTATCATGAGCTCATAGGTCTGTGATGCCGGAAGTTGCGGAAGAGCTGGCAAGAGGAAGTGGCGTCTTTCACATCCGGGCTCCATTAGAGACGAGAGTACAGAGGACAGAAATGTTGTTCACTCTATCTCACGTTCGCTCTCTTTCTCTCTCTCTCTTTCTCTCTCTCTCTCTCTTTCTCTCTCTCTCTCTCGCACACACACACATCCACACGCAGAGTTTCAACTGAGATTTCAGGGTCAGCTGCTCAGAGGGAAGACGACACACGAAGGTTGTAACGTCCATTTAACTCACTCCCGATCAGCGTCAAAGAGCTGTACACGTGATCAAGCGGTAAAGAGGCCGACCACAGTTGTAGTCCCCTGACCAATACCTTGGTTCAGGCATCACCTAACATCACTTCCTAATCTCACGAGACATCCTGAGAGCTTACTCGCTGAAGCGGTATGAACTTGCCGTTGAATGTTTACAGACGTGTGATAAACTAAAACACACATTTCAGACTCTTTAAATAAATCATTTCAGAATGAGATCACCAATGTGTTTTTTTACCACAAATCTTTTCATAAACACATATCCGTTATAACTTTTTGACAAATAAATGACGCACGCCATATGGATTCTGACAGGACTCCATGTCAAATAAATTCAAGAATAGTTTCATTGAGAAACTACTAGAGCGTGGAGTCGGTGATTACATGTATAAATGATAGGCCACTTCCTCCAGAATTGGAAAGACAGAGTGAAGGTACAGCGCCACATATGTCATCAAATGAAATTGGAACAATGGGTGTCACAGAGTAGTGGGCGGTCACCTACACTGTTCTTGATCTTCATCAACATCATAGTGGATAAAATACCACAGAGGGTCCACGCCTCACTATATGCTGATGATCTAGCTCTTTGGGTAGCTGAAGATTATTCATCAAAACAGCAAGTTACAGAATGCAAGAGGTCTTAAAAAGATTGGATCAGTGGACTCACAAATGGCTCATGAACACCAATCAGAAGAAAACAATATACACAATCTTTACATTGACAAATAAAACAAAGAAAATCACACTGAAACTAAATGGACATGAACTAACATGAAGAAAAGAGCCCCATAAACACTAGCCAGAAGATTAACAAGGACAATGCAAATAGCAATAGGCCAACAAAAAGTTAAACAGCGAATAACACTAATCAAAACAATAGAAGAAACTACATGGGGTACAGACCAAATACTGAAAATGATGTACACAGGAAATGTTAGACCAGCCTTAGAAAATAGGATGCCAGCCTGGACAACAGCATCAAAATGCACATTTTTTCAAAAATTGTAACAATTCAAAACCAAGCGGAAAGAATTATCACAAATGCTATGAAATCAACATCAATAACAGAAATGAGTAAAATAACATAGCTACAACTCATGACTGGCAGAAGAGATTACATGGTACCACAACTGACAGAAAAGTTCAAACTGCTCCCAAATCATACAATGAATAAAAGACTGGAAATATATGGCCGACGCAGAGAAACAGCTTTGCCCAAAAAGCAATAACACTAGCCCCCTCTATGCAAGACCTTGCGCATGTAAAGACAGAGCCCCTAAAGACAAGCAGCATTATCCCACCATGAAAGAGAACATAATTCCTATAGCAGGAGTGACAAAAAAAGGCACACATTCAGAACGAGAGAAGATATATAACTTTAGAATTTATTCATCGAATATATCCAGCCAAAGTATGGACCAGCATATACACAGATATACCAGCAGTGAGATCTGTTACATATAGAAAAGTAAAGTAACCCATACCATTATTGCCGTATGGGTATGAGATGTTAGCGATCTCACATTTCAAAGGCTCGGCTTTATGAGGGCGGTAGCCATCTCCACTCCCTCGCCGCTTTTAATTCCCGGACTGAACCGGTTCCCATTTAAGGCTGGGTCGACCAGGAAGCCATTGCGGTCTGAAATAAACACTACCGCATCAACTGGGGAATGAACCCAGGACCCCTCAGACGCGAAACTAGCGCGCTAACCACTGCGCTACGCGGCTCCCAACTGTTACATATATTCATTGAATTTATCCAGCCAAAGAATGGACCAGCATATACACAGATATACCAGCAGTGAGATCTGTTACATATATTCATCGAATATATCCAGCCAAAGAATGGACCAGCATATACACCGATATACTTGCATTGAGATCTATTACAAATGGAGGAGGAGACATTTGCACAAAAATTAAATAATGGACAGGAAATCCATATCTCAGGGGTACTGGACAATTCTCAAACGTTTTGAGAGCTGAGGCTGAGGCACTAAGACACCATCATGGAAAACAAGAACCATGTCTTCCTTGCAGATTTGCTGTCAGTCAAAATAGACTTCATAAATTTTTTAAAAAACCAATGAATTGAACTGTTTGAGGAACTCATGAATACAAGCTAATATTCCAACAGAGAGAACATTCAGTAGATCCCTGCACAATGTAAGATACATGGAAATGAGAAGGCAGATAGACTGGCAAAATAAAGATGCGGCAAACCCCGAACTGACGACAGAGCTACACATAGAGTAATAAAGACAATGATGCAAATTAAGTTCAAAGGCAAGTGACACAGAGAACACCCAAGATCAGATATAGCTGAAGCATACTTCTCTTTGCCAAGAAGAGGTCAAGTGATAATATTCAGACTGCAAACTGGTCACTGCAGACTGAGAAATCATCTATTCAACAAATAAAAAATTGGACACACAGACATGCGCCCACGTGGGGAGAACAATCAAACAGGGGAACATGTTCTGCAGGTCCGCCGGCTCCACGAGAAGATCGAACTGACTACATTGGCCTCACTTGTGAGATAAACTGTATGTTGACGAGACAAGCCTGGGAAGAACCGCCGAGATATGAGGGAAAGAGGTGCCATTATTTGAGAGCGAACGACGAAGAAAAATAACTGCCAAACTGAAAGCATGCATTTAGAGCCGACATACAATGTGGCCCAATGCAGACACCATTAGGATAGCTGACTCTAATTCATGGCATTGCATTTCTTGTAGTTCACACGGACCAAAAATTATGCGGAGATTCGTAGTTTTTTTTAATGTTTTGTAGATAGCTCAAATAACAATTCAATACCTCGCACATAATATGAATAAAATATTCAGCAGCCTCATTTGCAGGGATGAGAATAAAAGATTGAACGACCCAATAGTTATTAATACATATAAAAACATCACTGGTTAGTATGGATTTTGTTTAAAAAAGAAAGTAAAGATCCCCACGCCATGCGGTGGATAGGAAATATGGTGTTAGGCCCAAATTATTGTTTAACCAACGGGACTTAGTGGATGATGGGGTCAGTATAACGGCGGACGCCTTTACCTCCCGGACTGAACCGGCACCCATTTAAAGCTGGGTCGACCCGGGAGCCATTACGGTCTGAAAAACCATTTCCGCCTTAACTGGGGAATGAACCCAGGACCACTCAGATGCGAAGCCAGAGCGCATGAACTTTGTTAGACACAATATAAACTTGCGATCCTGATCAGATCTCGGGATCATTCTAATGAATTTCCATGTCCTTTATCTCGCCCTATTGGAAGTATATGGTCAGCCATGGCCATCTTCTAACCTATAGCTGACCATGGGTCAGCACTACAGCTGACTTTCTTGAAGGAAAACATAGTCATAGCATTTATGTTGTGGTTTTTTGTGGAAGGTTTACGTGATGAGGAGTCAAGCACACGCGTCATCCTCATTGCTCGTCCATTTCAACATACTTTATAGGGTGCAGTAATTGAATTCTGTCCTCCCAAAGAAGAAACTCCAGGGTCCTCATATGGTCTAGTGCTGATTTTTTATTTCGGATTCCTTTGAGAGGCCCTGGTAATGGCATATCAAAAGGAATAGAGACAAAAGACGCTGCCGTCAAGGAGAGTTATTTACTTTGTTAAGCTACTCCGGAAGTGAAGTGGCGAGTCACCTTTCTGGTCGCCCTGTATTCGTTAACTGTTTAGTTAGTCAGTCAGTGTGTTAGTTACTTAGTCAGTCAGTCAGCCAGTCAATCAGTTAGTAAGTCAGCCAGTTAATGTGTTAGATATTCTGTCAGTAAGCCAATCAGGTATTCAGTCAGTTAGTCAGTCAGCCGATCAATTAAGTGAATTAGTAAGTCAGTCAATTAAGTAAGTTTGAATTTTGTCGGTCAATCAGTTAGTTAGTCGATCAATCAGTTAGTTAGTTAGTCAGTAAATCAGTTAGTTAGAAAGTCAGTGAGTGAGTTAGTAAGTTAGTCGGTCAATCAGTCAGTTAGTTAGTCAGTCAGTCAATCAATTAAGTATATAAGTTAGTCAGTCAGTTAAGTAAGTTTGTACGTTAGTTAGTCGGTCAATCAGTTAATTAGTCAGCCAATCAGTTATTTAGTCAGTCAATCTGTTAGTTACTTAGTCAGTCAGTCAATTAATTAAGTGAATTAGTTAGTCAGTCAGTTAAGTAAGTCTGTACGTTAGTTAGTCTGTCAATCAGTTACTTAGTTATTCAGTTAGTTATTCAGTTAGTTAGTCAGGCCAGTCAGTCAGTTAAGTAAGTTAGTCAGTCAGTCAGTTAGTTGGGTATTCATCGCAAGCAAAGATGGTTACAGCGTCGGACATGTATATTTAGATGTGACCATTTATGAATGTACAGCTCGATTCGAATGCAAGAAATATTATTGCACGTTGGGCACACGTGGACAGTATCGATGATTTCTCTTATTTGTATCGCATCGTTTGAATAGCTCCTTTTTTTGTCCCCGCATCGATAAGTCGCTAGTCAGCGATGTGAGCACCGTGTATGATGACAGTGCGCCAAGCTAAGCGGGTCGGAGCAAGCAGCTTACAGAGAGGCAACATCGACGAGGAAACTGATCAGAGATACTTTTAGAGTCATTTTATTGTTTGTCTGTCCTGGGCTCATCGTACAACATCTACTTGAGGCGTCACTCATCGTACAGCATCTGCTTGAGGCGACACACATCGTACAACATCTGCTTGAGAAGACATCGTACAACATCTACTCGAGGCGACACTCATCGTACAGCATCTGCTTGAGGCGACACACATCGTACAACATCTGCTTGAGGAGACACTCATTGTACAACATCTGCTTGAAGAGACACTCATCGTACAACATCTGCTTGAGGAGACACTCATTGTACAACATCTGCTTGAAGAGACACTCATCGTACAACATCTGCTTGAGGAGACACTCAATGTACAACATCTGCTTGAAGAGACACTCATCGTACAACATCTGCTTGAGGAGACACTCATTGTACAACATCTGCTTGAAGAGACACTCATTGTACAATATCTGCTTGAGAAGACACTCATTGTACAACATCTGCTTGAAGAGACACTCATTGTACAATATCTGCTTGAGGAGACACTCATCGGCCATGCTAACTTTCGCCTCAATCTCTCTTATATGGATTATATGTATCAGATGTAGGATAACCGTTCAAGCTAGAATGAAAAAATAGTAGATACTAGACCCGCCTCTTGATCACAAGAGACAAAAGCTCTACCCATTCAGACAGGAAAATATGGCTAAAATAGTTACATGCTCCGGACAGTCAAGAAAGGTCATAAAATTTAGCGTTTACTTCAAAAGATAATTCGTCATTAGATGTTAGGAGTAGAAAAATGAGACTTTGGAGATACTCAACAGTCCGAGCTGGCTTTTTAACATGGGATTGTGGGAAGCATTAACGGATAGTCAAATATAATGATGAAGGGGCCAACAGTCATGCCATCAGCATTAGTATTAATTATTGTGAGGAAAGCTTGATAAATAAACGAGGAAGCAAAGGTCAACATCAGTTCCAGTATGAAATATATGGAGCAAAATCCCACCTTATGTCAACGCATTGCTCCTCCTGGATACATGATGTGCTGCATGTTTAGTACATATATGAATGTGTGTTTGTGAGTTTGTGTTTGTGTGGTTTTAAAAAAAAATGTAATTAGCATGTCCTTTGCAGAACGTCTCTCTTTACAACTGTCAACCTATTTGGCTGTTATATATTTCTTGGTCAGTGTGCGTTATGGTAGACTGTTGTTACTTTCCGTACGCTAAGTAGCGATCATACCGAGACAAAAACTCCGTCTGTGCCAAACTGGACACTATATATATATATATATATACCCAGCGTAGTTTATTGAAAACAGTTTTATATATTTTCTAAAGGTAGAATTATCTGCCACAATGAATTGCGATATATATGTATACATTAGGATATTTTTAATCTTAGTGTTTGTTACATTTTTACAATGACAGCGACGTGAATAGCAAAAGAGAATAACTGAGCGATTTACATTAGAAGATACTTGAGTTCCAGACATACACTGGGTATACGTAACTGGCATGGACAGCGAAGGAATTATAAATTCAGAAATGTAAAAGTGTTTGTGGATATATCCCTGCTTGATCAAATAGGTCGAGTCTGCCTTTTCCAAATTTACTAAACGCTTACAAGTACTGTGGCGGTCATATTATCACGTGTTGTAGTTACCACAGGCTCGTCCTGGTGAAACGTGAGATGCAGGATGTCCCTTTCTTTCGTCATTAAACAGCTTTATTTTCTGACCAAGGGCAGACACTCTACTCACCTGAGCCACATTAGTTGACAGGTCTTACAAATTCCAAGCTAGAATGCACTTCGGCTCATACAAGGACGTGACAATGTGAACATTTTGTGAAAGGTTACTAAACGATTGTTGACACATGTTCAGTGTTGTGCATGGCTAAGTGCTCGAGTAGAACTTCCTGAGTAGCGTCGTCATCTCGAGGCAGAAATACCAGGTTCCAACACTGCTATTCATATGCTCTAATAGACCTGGCGTAAATAGGTGACTGGTTTACTGTTAGAGACGAAAAGGCAGCGAGGAAGGGAACTATTACAAAAACGTATATACCACTTCATCCCTGACAGCAATTTCTACATGGGACTACCGTTAACCAAGCTATTGTTTTTAAAGCACTATTATGCTACAAGCTACACATGCCACAAGCTACACATGCCACAAGCTACACAGGCCACAAGCTACACATGCCCCAAACTACACAGGCCACAAGCTACACATGCCCCAAACTACACATGCCCCAAAGTACACATGCCACAAGCTACACATGCCCCAAACTACACAGGCCACAAGCTACACATGCCCCAAACTACACATGCCCCAAACTACACATGCCACAAGCTACACATACCACAAGCTACACATGCCACAAGCTACACATGCCACAAAAACACGCGAAACATTTGGCTCTATCTTCTTACAAAATGGTGACGCTCTTCCTTTGCAGAATGTCGCTTCTTACAACCACCAACCTATTTGGCTGTTTTCAGTTTAATGTCAATTTTGGAGTACAGTAGGTAGCCATTACTTTCCGTACGGGAAGGAGAGAAACAATAAGGTGTATATATACACTAAAATATTCAACTCGATGTACATGAAATTGTAAAATCCATGTACTTTATGTACATGAAATAATGCACACCATACATGTTTTATACACGTAATACATCAAATTATATAGTTTGTACACTTGTCTTTAAATTCATGTAGGTTATGTACACGAAATCGTCTAATCCATGTAGTGTATGCACATAAATCTTCTAAGACACTTATCCTAAATGTCTCACTTAATATAGTTTATGTATACAAATCGTGCCCGCCATTCCGTACACACAAATCTTTTCTCTCACTCCGTACAGAACGTACACACAAATCTTGTCTCTCACTCCGTACAGAACGTACACATAAATCTTGTCTCTCACTCCGTACAGAACGTACACATAAATCTTGTCTCTTACTCCGTACAGAACGTACACACAAAACTTGTCTCTCACTCCGTACAGAACGTACACACAAATCTTGTCTCTCACTCCGTACAGAACGTACACACAAATCTTGTCTCACACTCCGTACAGTACGTACACACAAATCTTGTCTCTCACTCCGTACAGTAAATATACACACATGCGCCGTAGGCAACCATTATTGGGGCGTAAATTAAGAAATATAAGCTCCGATGGTTTATAAGTCTGAGGATTAAAGGGGACTTGTCCGTGCAGTCACGACGAAGCTCGAAAACTGGATTTTTATTTTTTCCCAAACAGAAAAAAAAATCTACCGCATATCTGGATTTCTCACTTCAATTCCCTTGGTTAAGAGGCTAGTATTCAAACCATTCGACCATCCAATCCTCTCATACAGTACATGTACACATATCTTCCATGACAGCTAGTGCAATAAGCCATCACCTGCTCCTATTCTTGGACAAGCTCTACCTGCAAATGCCTTGGGTTGATCACAACTTTCTTTAGATAGACGTCAGACATGATCAAGTTGACGTCCGACAGCGGCCGATAGAGTATATGTACACGAAATGTTTCACACCATCTAGTTTATGTACACGAATTATTATTCTTGTGTGTGTGTATGTGTGCGTGTGTCTGTGTGTGTGTGTGTGTGTGTGTGTGTGTGTGTGTGCGTGCGCGCGCGCGATCGTGTATTGTTGCTTCAAATATTAAATTATTTTTCTTATTAATAGGATGACATTTGGTTAGTGATTCTTGGACTATTTCAAGAAATAGTAGTAGTAGTAGTAGTAGTAGTAGTGGTAATAGTAGTAGTAGTAGTAGTAGTGGTAATAGTAGTAGGAGTAGTAGTAGTAGTAGTGATGGTAATAGTAGTAGTAGTAGTAGTAGTGGTAGTAGTAGTGGTAATAGTAGCAGTAGTAATAGTAGTAGTAGTAGTAGTAGTGGTAATAGTAATGGTAGTAGCAGCAGTAGTAGTAGTAGTAGTAGAAAGTAGTAGAAGTAATAGTAGTAGTAGCAGTAATATTAGTGGTAGTAGCAGTAGAAGTAGTAGTTGAAGAAGTAGTTCTAGAAATAGTAGTAGCAGTAGTAGTAGTAGTAGTAGTAGTAGAAGTAGTAGTAACAGAAGTAGTAGTACTAATAACATGAAGTAGTGGTAAAAGTAATAATAGTAGTTGTAGTAGTACAAGTTGCATTAGGTAGTAGAAGTCGACGTAATAATTATAGTACAGTGATAGTATTATTGTTATTTTGTATATATATATATATATTTATATAAACAACAAACAAAATTGTTTACCTCAATTGACATCCAATTTCTCCCGTCTAAATATGCACGAAATCTGTCATCGAGTATATTATGTCGACACAGAAACGTGTTGGTCCAGATTATAAGTATGTAGGAAATCGTCCATTCTATGTCAGTTATACACGTGAAACCTTCTTCTCTACATGTGCAAACAATTGTTCACCTCCATCTTTATTCGAAAACGTCCAACCCTCATACGAAATCTTACACCTCATAAAGCAGCTTATGTGAACGAAATCATCCACCTCTATGTACACTGGAAATATTCCACCTAATTTGGTATGTGTACAGGAAATCTTCAGCCTCTATGTACATGTACATTCCAATCGCTGTATGTACACGAAATCTTCCACCTATATATGAACACGAAACCTTCCAAAATAGTACATGTCAAGAAAATCCTGTATCTGTGAATGTACACAAAATGACCACTTCTTCATACATACACATTGTTCACGCAATATAATGGCATAAAAACCTAACTGAATTTAGTTTAACTTCAACATATATAATATATACACATAGATTGGCGAAACGGTCCACCTTACCTTCCACTTCATATAGTGTTTGTGCCTTTATTCTCCCATTACATTTTGTACTGCCCACGAAATTTGTCTCTCCCAAGTGTATATGTGTACGATAACTTCCATCTCTATCCACTCACGAAATCTACCAAGTGTATATGTGTACGATAACTTCTATCTCTATCAACTCACGAAATCTTCCTCATCCAAGTGTATATGTGTACGATAACTTCCATCTCTATCTACTCACGAAATCTTCCTCATCCAAGTGTATATGTGTACGATAACTTCCATCTCTATCTACTCACGAAATCTTCCTCATCCAAGTGTATATGTGTACGATAACTTCCATCTCTATCCACTCACGAAATCTTCCTCATCCAAGTGTATATGTGTACGATAACTTCCATCTCTATCTACTCACGAAACCTTTCTCTTCCAGGTGTATATGTGTATGATAAATCCACCTCTATCTACTCACGAAACCTTTCTCTTCCAAATGTATATGTGTATGATAAATCCACCTCTATCTGTCTCACGAAGTATTCCATGTCATTTGGTTTATCTGCATGTAACCGTTCACTTATGTAGAATATGGACACGAAATTGTCCAACTCATAAAGTGGACGTGTAAACAATTGTCCACCTCATATAATACATATGTACAAAATCTCTTCACCGCTCCAAAAAGTATATGTGTATATAATCGTCCACCTCATATGGTACACGTGTACACAATCTTCCGTTTCATTTAATACATATGTACACCATCTTCCACCCCATATAGTATATGTGTACAAAATTGTCAATATAATACAGTAGTATATGTAGCCGAGATCGTTACAATCATATAGTATGTGTACATATACATCTTCAACCTCATCTAGTATATGTAAATTAAATAGTTCACCTCACACAGTGTTCATAGTTCTTAGTCTTAGTTGACCTGTACTTCTCTGGGGGTCATCTGTCCCTGTGCATGTCCCAGCTCTGGTAAGAGCTTGATGTAGCCGGGATAAGGGTTTCCTGCTTAGCGGGCTAGGCTCGAGCAGCTTAACACTCCATTGCGTGAGACAAGCGCTTAGGGAAGGTGGTTAACCGATGTGCGAGTCCATCTTAAAAGACTCAAACACTAGAGCAAAGTAGACCCACTTCCTGTTAGGCGCCATCTATGCTTCTCTAAACAAACCACCTAACTATGGCCGGTGTTATGCCATGTCACACAGTTAGTCTCTTCTTAAGACAAGCTCTCTTTGGGGCAGTGGTGCTATTCTTGTCATTGTTATACTCATTGTTATATTTAATTCCATATCCATGAAATCTATTCCTTTTAGCATATGTACACAAAATGTCCCACTGCAAAATAGCATTTAAAAACGAAATCTTCCACGCATATATTATATGTATACGAATTATTTCATCTCACGGAGGATAAGTAGTCAAAATCGTTAACTTTTATATAACATATGTACACACCGTCCATCTCATATGTAATATTTGGACAAAGTGTGTAACTTATAAAGCAAATGTACACGAAAATCGTCCATTTCACAAATAATATGTACACTACATCGCCCACATTATATTGAATATGTACACGAAATAGTTCACTTCATAGAGTACATATACTTAAAAACTTCCATTGCATATGTATAGATGCACGAAACATTCAACTCGTACTATAATCTATGTACATTGAATAACTCACCTCGACAAATATATGTACACTAAATATTTCACCTTGAATAATCTATGTACTCTAAATATTACACCTCAAATAATTTATGTACACTAAATACATCATCTCGAATAATCTATGCACACTAAACATTTCATCTTGTATAATCTATGTACACTAAACATTTCCCCTCGTATAATTTATGTACACTAAATATTTCATCTCGAATAATCTATGTACACTAAACATTTCACCTCGAATAATCTATGCACACTAAATATTTCACCTCGAATAATCAATATACACTAAACATTTCACCTCGTATAATTTATGTACACTAAATATTTCACCTCGAATAATCTATGTACACTAAACATTTCACCTCGAATAATCTATGTACACTAAATATTTCACCTCGAATAAACTATGTTAACTAACTATTTCACCTCGAATAATCTATGCACACTAAATATTTCACCTCAAATAATCTATATACACTAAACATTTCACCTCGTATAATCTACGTACACTAAATATTTCACCACAAATAATAAATATATGTACACTGAATATTTCACCTTGAATAATATATGTATACTAGATAAATCACATTGAATAATCTATGTACCCTAAATATTTCACATCGAATAATCTATGTACACAAAATATTTCACCTCAAATAATAAATGAACACTAAGTATTTCACCTCGAATAATCTATGTACACTAAACATTAACCTGGAATAATCTATGTACACTAAATATTTCACCTAGTATAATATATGAACACTAAATAAGTCACCTCAAATAATCTATGCACACTAAACATTTCACCTCAAATAATATTCGTACACTAAACATTTCACTTCAAATAATATTTGTACACTAAATATTTCACCTCGTATAATCTATGCACACTAAACATTTCACGTCAAATAATATATGTACACTAAATATTTCACCTCGTAGAGCGTATGTACTCAAAATATGCCACATCGTGTAGTATATGTACACGAGATTGTCCACTCCGTATAGTTTATGTACAAACACAGCAAACTGGAAATAAAGAAAACGAATATTGTTCTTGCCCCGTCAAGCATCGAGACCCAGAATGAAGGCCTCTTTTCAGCGTCGAGCCTATTAAGGTAAATTAAAAACAGCCACTAGAAGGGCCGCTGACATTTGTTATTTGGGGGGTTTAGTGCTGGCAATATTAATATAGATAATGCGTCTGAGCTGAACAGGGCCCGACCACTTCTTAACATCGAACGTGGTCCCTGGAATACTGAAAAGATGGTGGATAGAAAAGGGCAGGCCGAAGTTCATCTATGGAAAAGTACGAAATGAAAAGTGAATTGGAACCAAAAAGCAAAATGGACTTTTACACGATCCGTTTCCGGTAAATCACGTTTCGCCATTTATCATCATTGACCTTTGACCTAATTACTTAATGGACTCCGTGTTTTTATTTTCGTTCTTCGCTCGAGAGGAATCCATTAGAGTACTCAGTCTCTCCGCTAATGCTTCAGCGAGTTAGAGAAGTGATGGCCGCGGGCGATGTAGCGTTCCCTGCGCGGGTTCTAGTGAGTAGGCCTCTGATGCAATAAACGAGATGCTATTGCAGGTACTGCAAGAGTAGGTTTATTAAGGGCACACTTTCGTTAAGTTTGGTCTTCTTGTTGAAGTTATTAAGGGTGGTGTCAGTGACACGACGACAGTTGTCAGTTGATGCTGCTGATTTGGGTTACCTCCCTGTTGCTATATGAACCACTTCGGTGGCGCGTTTGAGTGACTTAGTAGTAGTCTCAATGTTCACAATAAAGGTACCGGATTCAATACCCGTTAGGGGACGGCGTGGCCTAGTGGTTAAGTGACACGGCTCACAACCAGAAGGTGCTGGGTTCGATCCCCATCTCAGCACCGGCCGTTACCCCGGGGAAGCAAACCCTTAGAAAATGCAGGAGGAAGCAGACCCTTACATAAAATGCATGCTGAAGTCGGATGCACTGGGCCGACAGGCGCCAAATAAAAACCACAGTGCAACGCACACCGCCTTGGGGATTAGAGAAATAAGGCGAACGCAAAAAAACAAAAAACAAACAAACAAACAAAAATACCCGTTATCAATACGCTCCAGTTGATCCAGATGTAACCGGTAAGCTGGCTAACTGTTAGAGAGGAAAGGACAGCCCCCCCCCCCCTCATAACGATTGGGGTCTAGTGAGATTCTCTAACACCCAATCATCCAGGTTAGCCAGCAGTGTCGGCAGAAGGGAGTACCTTTGTCGCTTCGAGTAATCAACTTCGAAACCAGTCCTTGTACACTCCTTTGGACCATACGGCACTGACTTGTTGTTATACTGCAGTTGAACCCAGCATGTTTCATGCAGCACTCCCTCCCCCAGCCTGACTCCCTTCAAACTAATAATCTCTCCCATCGGCCTCCCACAACCACATCTTCTAGTAGGGTGGGAGTGGGGGGGGGGCGGCAGAAACAACAAAGGGAGTATGGCAGAGGGAGGTGTTAATGTGCGTGCGCACGTGTGTGTGTGTGTGTGGGTGGGTGGGAGAGTGTGTGTGTGTGTGTGTGTGTGTATATATATATAAAAAATGTGTATTTACATGTTATTGTTGTCCGTTGAAATTTTTATGAAACTGTGTCTTACCCCACGATAGAGCTTGATAAATCCGTCTACGTCCGTATCATCTGCGTTGTCATATTTGGTTTCATTGACAGCTTTGTATACCTGGTAACGAGGTTTATGTAACTGACAGGTAAGACAACCTCCTCTCAAGAAACGAACGAAGGAAATCCAGAAATGGTTGGTATTCTAATCCTATCCTACAAGCTTCAAGCGTACCCTGGTCTCAATGGAAGTGAGAACGCGCGCCTATTCCTACCGGAGACAAACACTTAGTTTGGAGATCCCGTGCACACGCTGCGCTTGTAAAAGAATCATTGGAGTTGAAAATCTAAAACAAGAGGCCGTTATCTGCTACGCGTTCCAAAAAAAAGTTCGAAATAACTATCCACATACAGGACCTACATTCCTTTCAAGTCTAGTTAGCAGCAGGAAATACGTATAAAAAAAAGAACCCTCTACTGCCTGGCAGTAGGCAAACACATGTCTGTCTGACTATCAGTAGTCCAAGTAACACGCCACTAAAGAAACGTCGCGAAGAGTTATGTTATCTCAGTACGAGTGACTTACAGAACAGCAACATAGTGAGGTTAGCAGGCCTATGAACAACCTTCTTTATTCGCACCGTATGACAGTCTTGGAAGAAAACAGTGGAACTATTGTGTGTACCACGGGGATCAATCGGATTACACCTTGCTTCGCATGTCGTCAAAGGCGACCAAGTAATGTTGAAAGCTTCGAGTAAAACAAAGCTCCAAAGAAACCAACTGGACAAAGAGCACATTCATGTTTTGTTGCATGCTACCTGCAAGACCAGCAAATGAAGATCATGACGATTTACACCAGCACAAACGTGAAATCAAGTACGTTCTTCTTCTTCTTCTTCTGCGTTCGTTCTCAATTTCCCGCTACCATACCATGAAAGGGCTTAAGTAGTAGAATGTAGTCCAGAGAACGGAATGCGTTGTGTAGTAGTTTACAGCTTGACTGCGATATTTGCACCTTTCGGTCCAACACCTCCGACTTCAGCAAGCATTTTTTGAGTACCGGGTTAGCATTCCCTCTTCAATCCCTTCTCCTTAGCCAGTCTGTCCTGCTGCAGCCTGTTATCCAGGATCACCACGTGGAGGTGTAGAAGGGTCTTGACAGCTCTGGTTCGCTGGCCCTGACGCTAGCAGTCAGCTATGGGTCGCTGACCACTGCAGCTCATACGCTGCTCAGCGTCTTGATCCCAAGTACGTTCTAAATGTCTTCAACTGGAACTCAGAATCACGGAGAGGATGCTACACCGAATAAGAAGAGAACACTACTTCCTTCCTGAGATTTGCCAACGAGAGCCCCAGACCATGTTATCCGCTGTCTTCCTCTTGATCTCGTTCTCAACTAGTTCTCTGTCTCTTACAAACTTTCTTATGTTGTCATCCCAGCAGATGTTGGGTTATTCCCGAGGTCTAGATCTTTGACTCTTTGCTTTCCATGACTGCCGTGGTAACTGGTCTCAGAAAATAATATGTGGTACTTACATGCGTCAGCGTCATTCGGACAAATAGAATAAGATGCCAATAGGCGAACGTCTGGAGTGATAGTCACTAAGTTTCTTTGTCACGCAGGTGGAAGTGTCCGTCACTAACACACCTCGTGATCAGATGTATCACAACCATTAGGTTTCATTGACAGCTTTGTATACCTGGTTAAGACAACCTCCTCTCAAGAAACGAAGGAAGGAAATCCAAAAATGTTAATCCAGAACGCTAAAGCTTAACAAGTAATTTGTTTTCTTTTAAACCCACCTTTTTCGGTACAAGCTTTTATGTATCAGGTCAGGTCAGGTCATCTCGTAACCGGTGAGGTCATTGGGGCACACATGAAGACATCCCCACAACTCCACGCCATCCCTCTCTGTCAGATGCCGCTGCCTGTGACTTTTCTGGTCGGAGACTGGTCCATTTTTTTATGTTGTCCTCCCATCTCTTTTTGGGCCGGCCTCTTCGTCGTCTGTCATGCACCTTCCCGTGGAGGATTGTGTTTGCAAGACCATTTGATCTCGATATGTGACCGTACCAAGTGAGTTTCCTTCTTTTGACAGTTGCCAATAGATCTTTGAAAGGCCCTATTGCCGTTGTAATTCTATTTCGGATTTCCTCGTTTGTAACTCGATCCTTGTACGTGACGTTTAAAAGTTTTCGGAAACATCTCATCTCCAAGGCCTGTATCCTTCGTTGAAGGTCAGCTGTAACTGTCCATGTCTCACACGCATAGAGAAATATTGACAGGACCAGTGTACGCATTAATCTGATTTTCGTGCGTAGTGCTAACAGTTTATCTTGCCAGATTTTGTTAAGCCGTGCAAGCGCCGCTATTGTCTGTGCTATTCTGACCAATACTTCACATTTTAATTCTTCATCACTGACAATCGACACAAGATATTTAAAACGGTCAACTACTTTTATTTTATGTATGCTTGGACATTATTTTTTTTCGTAAGGGGCGAGGGGTGGGGGCGATAGGAGTGTATTTTATTTTTATTTGTTTTAAATTTGTGGTGGTGCTTTGGTTAATTGGTGTGTTGGTACTTTGGTTTTTTGCTGGGTTTTTTTTATTTTTTTATTTTTTGCATTCGAGGATCCGTCAAAATTTGGAAGATTATTAGGTCACTCCAGTAGAGGTTGTGTGATAAATGTCAGCCTTCTAGGCTTAATGAGGTTGGTTACAATAGAAGAAATAAAAATTCACGCAAACCGACAATGGTCTTGTCAAGTTAAAATAAAAGATGGTTAAAACAAAAGGTAGCCGGTAGCAGATACTCAATTACCTAATGAGTTGTTAGAGATGATATTAAGAGCGTTTCTGTTTTTCAATAACAACATCAAAAACAACATCAACAACAACAACATAGGTTGAAATTGTTTTTTATGACAGTACTAAACATTCAACTACAGATAGAGTTCTAAAACTGACCTATTTCAGGCTGACTTCTATCTTTGTCTTCTATATATGTCTGACTTATGGCTCTGTCTTATTTCCATCTCTGTCTGACTTCAATCTTTGTCTTCTATATCTGTCTGACTTATGTCTCTGTCTGATTTCCATTTCTGTCTTACTTCTACCTTTGTCTTCTATATCTGTCTGACTTATGTCTCTGTCTGATTTCCATCTCTGTCTGACTTCTATCTTTGTCTTCTATATCTGTCTGACATGTCTCTGTCTGATTTCCATCTCTGTCTGACTTCTATCTCTGTCTAACTTCAATCTCTGTCTGACTTTTATCTCTATCTGACTTATGTCTCTGTCTGACTTTTATCTCTGTCTTCTATCTCTGTCTGAATCTATCTCTGTCTGACTTCTATCTTTGTCCTCTATATATATATATATATATATATCTGACGTATGTATCTGTCTGACTTTTATCTCTGTTTGACTTATATCTCTGTCTTCTATCTCTGCTTGACTTATGTTTCTGTCCAAATTCTGTCTCTGTCTAGTTTCTCTCAATGTCTAACTTCTATCTTTATTTTGATTCGGTCTCAAGCTGACTTTTATCTATGTCTGACTTCAAGATATGTCTGACACCTAGCTGTAACTGATTTCTAGCTGTGGCTGACTCTGACCTGTGAGTGACTTCTAGTTGTCTCTGACTGCAAGTACGCTTTACCGTAAGCCATGCAAAAGTATACTTATTGTTACCCACACACATACATCTTCCCTTAACCTTTGACTCCTCCCATGTTCCCATACCATCCCATCCCTCAGTCTCTTCTCAGATAGCTATGCATTCTCCAGCCTATTTTTTGTGATTACATTATTAAAAAGGGATCAGAACGAGGCCTTCACTTCCAATCAGACAAATGGCATCTTCAAGCATCGATAGTCAATCGAGTTGAAAGAGGCACGAGCCAGGGCACAACCGGTTCGTGGTCCAATCTTGCTAATGTAGTCTTGGTCACACAGACTCTCCATTTCTCATGATGAAAATTGAGATGGCTAAATAAAGCAATGAAAGATAGGAAGTTGTGGAGGGATTTGTGTCTCAATTTTTGTATGTGCACATTCTTTCACTTTGTTTGCGGCTGTCCGTGGGGCCTTTGTAGTCTGTTGAGTTTATGTGATACAAGTTGAGGGTAGGGCCTATGTAGTCTTTGGAGTTTCTGTGATACAAGTTGTGGGTAGGGTCTATGTAGTCTGTTGAGTGTCTGTGATACAAGTTGTGGGTAGGGCCTATGTAGTCTGTTGAGTGTCTGTGATACAAGTTGTGGGTAGGGCATATGTAGTCTGTTGAGTGTCTGTGATACAAGTTGTGGGTAGGGCCTATGTAGTCTGTTGAGTGTCTGTTATACAAGTTGTGGGTAGGACCTATGTAGTCTGTTGAGTGTCTGTGATACAAGTTGTGGGTAGGCCCTTTGTAGTCTGTTGAGTTTCTGTGAAACAAGTTGTGGGTAAGGCCTATGTAGTCTGTTGAGTTTATGTGATACAAGTTGTGGGCAGGGCATATGTAGTCTGTTGAGTGTCTGTGATACAAGTTGTGGGTAGGGCTTATGTAGTCTGTTAAGTTTCTGTAATACAAGTTGTGGGTAGGGCCTGTGTAGTCTGTTGAGTGTCTGTGATACAAGTTGGGGGTAGGGCCTATGTAGGCTGTTGAGTTTCTGTGATACAAGTTGTGCGTAGAGTCTATGTAGTATTTTGAGTTTCTGTGATACAAGTTGTGGGTAGGGTCTATGCAGTATTTTGAGTTTCTGTGATACAAGTTGTGGGTAGGCCCTTTGTAGTCTGTTGAGTTTCTGTGAAACAAGTTGTGGGTAAGGACTATGTAGTCTGTTGAGTTTATGTGATACAAGTTGTGAGCAGGGCATATGTAGTCTGTTGAGTGTCTGTGATACAAGTTGTGGGTAGGGCTTATGTAGTCTGTTAAGTGTCTGTGATACAAGTTGTGGGTAGGGCTTATGTAGTCTGTTAAGTGTCTGTGATACAAGTTGTGGGTAGGTCCTATGTAGTCTGTTGAGTGTCTGTGATACAAGTTGTGGGTAGGCCCTTTGTAGTCTGTTGAGTTTCTGTGAAACAAGTTGTGGGTAAGGCCTATGTAGTCTGTTGAGTTTATGTGATACAAGTTGTGGGCAGGGCATATGTAGTCTGTTGAGTGTCTGTGATACAAGTTGTGGGTAGGGCTTATGTAGTCTGTTAAGTTTCTGTAATACAAGTTGTGGGTAGGGCCTGTGTAGTCTGTTGAGTGTCTGTGATACAAGTTGTGGGTAGAGTCTATGTAGTATTTTGAGTTTCTGTGATACAAGTTGTGGGTAGGGTCTATGTAGTATTTTGAGTTTCTGTGATACAAGTTGTGGGTAGGTCCTATGTAGTCTGTTGAGTTTCTTTGATACAAGTTTTGGGTAGGGCCTATGAAGTCTGTTGAGTGTCTGTGATACAAGTTGTGGGTGGGGCCTATGTAGTCTGTTGAGTGTCTGTGATACAAGTTGTGGGTAGGGTCTATGTAGTCTGTTGAGTTTCTGTGATACAAGTTGTGGGTAGGGCCTATGTAGTCTGTTGAGTGTCTGTGATACAAGTTTTGGGTAGGGTCTATGTAGTCTTTTGAGTTTCTGTGATACAAGTTGTGGGTAGCTCCTATGTAGTCTGTTGAGTTTCTGTGATACAAGTTGTGGGTAGGGTCTATGTAGTCTATTGAGTTTCTGTGATACAAGTTGTGGGTAGGTCCTATGTAGTCTGTTGAGTTTTTGTGATACAAGTTGTGGGTAGGTCCTATGTAGTCTGTTGAGTGTCTGTGATACAAGTTGTGGGTGTGGCCTATGTAGTCTGTTGAGTGTCTGTGATACGAGATTAGATAAGTGTTAGGGTTGGCAGTTCTAAGATTGGGAAACCGCTAGTAAATCTGAAAAATATTTATGTGCCTCAAATTGCACATCATCTTCTTGCCAGGAAGGTAAAACGAATACTAGTATATACTTGAGTGGTACCCAAGATTTCAAGAATAAAACCACTGTCACTTTCCAAGCAATTTTTAACTAGACAACTGGGATCAAGATGCTGAGCAGCGCATGAGCTGCAGTGGTCAGCGACCCATAGCTGACTGCTAGCGTCAGGGCAAGCGAACCAGAACTGCCAAGACCCTTCTACACCTCCACGCGGTGATCCTGGATAACAGGCTGCAGCAAGGCAGACTGGCTAAGGAGAAGGGATCGAAAAGGGAATGCTACCCGGTACTCAAAAAATGCTTGCTGAAGTCGGATGTGTTGGACCGAATGGTGCAAATATCGCAGCCAAGCTGGAAACTACGACACAACGCCTTCCGTTCTCTGTGCGATATTCTGCTCCTTAAGCCCTTTCAGGGTTTGGTAGCGGGAGATTGAGAACGAACGCAGAAGAAGAAGAAATAGACAACTAAAGAGGGTTGTTCATGAGGTTGGCATTCTCATCACAACATCACCATTAAGGTAAATCATGTCCTTCGGCAGACTTAACCGCTGGTTGGAAATACAATGTTAGAGGCTTCAGTGTAGTAAGCCACAGATTGTGTGAGGGGGTGGGGCTAGTTCTCTACCTCAATGCCACTTCCTTACCTAATCGTATGACAGTTACCCATAAACAGCTGTTCAACTGGAATTAAATTCCGTATTTTTGCAGTGAAAGGTGATAATTCTGCCAGTACGCTAATGACACGCCCACATTACACGGGTATAATCAGCCACTGCAGAAACTCAGGTACAAACTTCCTGTAAAGGAACAGCTACAGCTCAAATATATACTCCATGCTGTAGTGAAAAGATACATGATTGTAAATGCTTGCAAGCATGCATTCTTTAACAAGGACCAGCTCCTGTGGTGGCATGTGCTTCAACACTGTCTGTTATAACCAGGACCAGCTCCAGGGGTGGCATGTGCTTCAACACTGTCTGTTATAACCAGGACCAGCTCCAGTGGTGGCATGTGCTTAACCATTGTCTGTTTTTGTAACAAGGACCAGCTCCAGGGGTGGCATGTGCTTCAACACTGTCTGTTGTAACCAGGACCAGCTCCAGTGGTGGCATGTGCTTAACCATTGTCTGTTTTTGTAACAAGGACCAGTTCCAGTTGTGGCATATGCTTAATTATTATCTGTTTTTGTAACATGGACCAGCTCCAGTGGTGGCATGGGATTAACCACTGTCTGTTGTAACAATGACCAACTCCAGCGATGGCATGGGCTTAAATACTATCTGTTGTAACAAGGACCAGCTCCCGCGGTGGCATGGGCTTAAACACTGACTGTTGTACAACTTTGTTCCCATTGTTGGGGACGAGGGGTATTAGGCTGAGGACTTAATGCAGCTTTGCCTCCACTGTTACCACGTCGTGTGTTGGCTATATTTGTTAATTTCACCCCCAACAGAAAAACAACATTTGCGTTATCTGAGATTCGAACCGCTTCCCTCCTTGTCAGCAGTCAAGCATTGAAAACATTCGGCCAAGCCCATGCCTGAATTTAACATCCTGATGTAATCTAAACGACGATATCTGAGATTGAAAGAAAAGTGTCTTTGCCAGAAAGAAATGTAATCCCTTAACAAACATCTGTGGTCTATGCTTCGCGATGCAGGGTAAAGGTGAATAAATGACAGTATGACATTTAAAATTGGTACCTGGCCCTGTATGAATTATAGGTAGTAATCAGTAATGTAACCGGGTAGAGAACATTACAAATGCAGATGTTCATACAGTGAAGTCTGACACTTTCTCTCCAATTTAAGTTTATGTTATGAGATCAAGATGCTGATCAATGCATGAGTTGTAGCGGCCAGCGATTAAAAGGCTGACAAGACCTATCTACACCTCCACGTAGTGATTCTATATAACAGACTGCAAGAGAGCAGACTGGATAAGGTGAAGGGATCGATAAGGAAAGACTAACCCGGTGCCCAAGAAGGCCATGCTGAAGTTGGATGTCTGGGATGGAAAGGTGCACATATCACAGCCATGCTGCAAACTGCGACTCAATGCATTCCGTTCTCCGGACTACAACATGCTACTAGCAAAGCGATTTTCAGGACTTGATAGCGGGAGTTTTAGAACGAACGAAGAAGAAGAAGAAGAAGAGGAAGACGAAGAAGAAGAAGAAGAAGAAGAAGATAACGAAGACGAAGAAGAAGAAGACGAAAAAGAACAAGAGGAAGAAGAAGAAGAGGACGAAGAAGAAGAAGAATAAAAATAAAAAAAGAAGAAGAAGAAATTTATGTTATATGCCCCATACCATTTTGATAAGATAATTTCAAAGCAGAAAAAACCTTCAGTGGTAGGGGTGTCATTATAATTATTTTAGTCTTTTTCTAAGATGTGTAACTAGTTTCCTTCCTCGTTACCTTGCTCCAATAACTATAAGTCAGGTACCAATATACAGTTGGACAGACTAGAAATGCGATCGGGGATGGAACACACTCCCTGTGCCTGAGAAGGCCTGTTAAAAAACCTGAACCGCTTCTCAAACACTAAGATTATCTTGACAGTTTATGTAACATATCAAACAAATTTAAGCGCGCATAACGATACATTAATGGCTTTCAATATTATCGGTTAATGGTGTGTTTTTTTTATACGAGCAAAACACGACAGAGCCAAAATAAATAATAATCTTCATTATCTTTTTGTTTTGTCACTGCACTTTGGCTAATGAGGTGGGGGATTCACACTGCAATCTCTATAGTGTTTAGCGTATAGAAAAACTCCCATTGCACTACAGTCAGGAGGACCCAGGTCCACCTTTTCAAGCACGCTTTGAAATGTAAAAGGAATCACTGTAACCCACCATCAGAGATCATCCTGATGCAAAGGATCTCGGTGTCTAAGCTGGCTACCTAAATACCTAACTTAGGACGACGCCACTTCTACACTACTAGACTACACTTCACGGTCCCTGCTGCAAGGATTATATCGCCTTTTGCAATTGTTGTATGTGAAACACTCTGTTTTCTGAAGGTTGACAGTCCTATACACAACCCTTCTTAGTCAACTTTCACGGCAATCACTGGGGTGTGCAATGGCCGTTCGCTTTCGTCCACAGCAAGAGCTGCTGAGAAATGTTAATGTATAGCTTGTTTATTTGTTTCCTAACGAATATCTTCGACAGCCAATCAGATGTGCTGCATTAACACAAGATCTCTAAGTCTCCAATTTTGGAAACGGTTTACATAAAAATGATTCAGTTCAAATAGGGCGACTGATGCAAGACAACTTACAATTAAACTATCTTTCTTCTACTTCTTCGTGGATATCGTGACGAAGTGGTTAAGCCGTCGACCTCATGATCAGGTGGTGTGGATTCGACTCCGGACTCCGCCGTCTTTTTGAAGGGTGCTTTATGCGGAGTCCCATGCATCTTGTAGTCGCCCCCTTGTCGTCTTGTCTTTGACTTGCCACTGGGGTCGGGTGGCACGAGACGAGAGAGTGAGGATTAAAGTAGCGCAGTTGATCCTTACTAAAAAATAGCGCTAGCAAAATTAATTATGCCATCATCGTCGACGATGGACGGTGGCCTTTGCCTTCTACTTCTTGTATTTCTACCCTTTTTGTAATCCAACACGTGTCTTCCTTTAGGAAGACTGTACCGTAGCACTTTCCGTGCTTTTGCTGTGGTGGTTTTGTAACAATGTTTTACACGATGCACAGATGGTCAAAATAGGCAGCTAATCTAAACAGTAACAATGGTAACGGAGAGAGTAATGATAAACGTTTCTGGACACTTGTGAGATCTCATATTGGAAAAGTTAACAAAGACACCGGAAGTGGACAGTCACGATTGAATGATTGCACGTTTTAGTTCTCCCATCTAATTTTGCATTCATCATCTTTGGCATGCTATATCAGCAGGCCAATGTCCATGATGAAATATGTTGTTTTCACCAGATCGGAGCGACTGTCCATCTTGTATCCCTGCTCCGCATCCTCTGGCCAGTTCTGACACCTCATTTCACTATCCAATGGGCATTCTTGGAGAATATGTTCAGAATTCTGGCCCCCTGAACCACGTGAAAGGGGGGCACTCATCTGTCTGTGAATCTTTAATCAGTGTAGATGTTTTAGTCTGCAGTGACCGGTTCTCAGGAGAAATAAGGTAGCTTGTTGGTTCCTTTTGGGTTGGTGAATTGGATCTGGTCTACTGTTTATGTTCATGTCCTCTCTCCATTGGTGTATATACTGATTTCTGAAGATGTTCTTCTTCTTCTTCTTATGCGTTCGCTCTCAATCTTACGCTACAAATGCTTTGCAAGTAGCAGCATGTAGTCCGGAGAACGGAATGCGTGGAGTAGCTAGTTTAAAGCTTACTGCAATATGTGCACCTTTCGGTCGGACATCCGTCTTCAGGAGGATGATGTTCTTGATCTTGCTGAATGGTATTCAATGATTGAATTGTGCCTTTTTACTGTCATATGTTGAAAGAACGGCAACTCTCTCGTTTCCTCATTTTGCCAAGACAAAATAAACAAGTTGCTGAAGAGATAAATGCTCTTTGCGTACGATGCTGCAATTACGACTCACTCAGAGGAGGAACTGCGATGCTTACTATCTGCATTTTCGGATGCCTGCTGTGACCTCCGGTTAACAATCAGCAAAACGAAAACACAAGTTATGGTCCACGGTGGAAACAAACCACCAGTAATCTCCATTGATGATGAGGTTCTCGATGTAGTAAATTATTGTAGGTAGTTTGGATCATCGGTCAATAATAAACTATCACTGGACCAAGAGACCAATATCAGGATAGGAAAGGCAGCAACGACAATGAGCAGATTAACAAAAAGGGTATGAGAGAACAAGAAGCTCACTGTTAAAACAAAAACACTTGTTTGCCAGGCCTGTGTCCTCAGAACCCTTCTTTTTTGGAGGTGAGATATGGTCTATCTACATGCACCAGGAGAGGCGGCTAAACAGCTATCACGTGAGTTGCTCGCGCAGAATCCTGGGGGTTGAGTGGCAAGACAAGATCACCAACGCAGAGGTGTTGGACAGAACAGGCATTGTCACAATCTTTTCCATGCTTAGTCTTCGAAGGCTCCAATGTCTGGGACACATTTGGAGGATGGTTGATGGCAGAATACCAAAATATCTTCTCTATGGGGAATTGTAATTTGGGAAAAGGTCTCGGGGTCGGCCACTGCTTCGGTACAAGAATGTATGCAAGGGGGATATGAATGATGCAGGCATCGATCTAGAATCATGGGAACAGGACGCCATGGATCGTGTTACATGTAGGGGCAGGATTAAGCATGGAATACAGATAAAGGATATACTGATTGTTGATAGGCTAAAGACTCAGAGTTTGAAAAGAAACGTTACACCACGCAATGCCGCAAACAGTCCTAACTTTCCTTGCACACACCGTGGAAGACGCTTCTCTGCCCGGATTGGCCTTACAAGTCACATTCGTTACCGTCATGGACTATAGTTGCATTTCTTTCTTTCAAAGCAAAATTTATATCGTCTAGCCAATCATGATGAGTATGTAAAGTTCTTATATTTGTGTATGCTTCCATTTTCTGGGTTGATGGGGGTCTTATATTTGTGTATGCTTCCATGGTCTGGGTTGATGGGGGTCTCATATTTGTGTATGCTTCCATTGTCTAGGTTGATGGGGGTCTTATATTTGTGTATGCTTCCATTGTCTGAGTTGATGGGGGTCTTATATTTGTGTATGCTTCCATTGTCTGGGTTGATGGGGGTCTTATATTTGTGTATGCTTCCATTGTCTGAAATGATAGGTATCTTATATTTGTGTATGCTTCCATTGTCTGGGTTGATGGGGGTCTTATATTTTTGTATGCTTCCATTGTCTGGGTTGATGGGGATCTTATATTTGTGTATGCTTCCATTGTATGGATTGATAAGGGTCTTATATTTTTGTATGCTTCCATTGTCTGGGTTGATGGGGGTCTTATATTTGTTAATGCTTCCATTGTCTTGGTTGATGAGGGTCTTATATTTGTGTATGCTTCCATTGTCTGGGTTGATGGGGGTCTTATATTTGTGTATGCTTCCATTGTCTGGGTTGATAGGGGTCTTATATGTGTGTATGCTTCCATTGTCTGGGTTGATGGGGGTCTTATATTTGTGTATGCTTCCATTGTCTGGGTTGATGGGGGTCTTATATTTGTGTATGCTTCCATTGTCTGGGTTGATGGGGGTCTTATATTTTTGTATGCTTCCATTGTCTGGGTTGATGGGGGTCTTATATTTGTGTATGCTTCCATTGTCTGGGTTGATGAGGGTCTTATATTTGTGTATGCTTCCATCGTCTGGGTTGATGGGGATCTTATATTTGTGTATGATTCCATTGTCTGGATTGATAAGGGTCTTATATTTGTGTATGCTTCCATTGTCTGGGTTGATGGGGGTCTTATATTTGTGTATGCTTCCATTGTCTGGATTGATAGGGGTCTTATATTTGTGTATGCTTCCATTGTCTGGATTGATGGGGGTCTTATGTTTGTGTATGCTTCCATTGTCTGGATTGATGGGGGTCTTATATTTGTGTATGCTTCCATTGTCTGGATTGATGGGGGTCTTATATTTGTGTATGCTTACATTGTGTAGTGCAGTCTTATATTTGTGTATGCTTCAGTTTTCTAGTGTGGTCTTATATTTGTGTATGCTTCAGTTTTCTAGTGTGGTCTTATATTTGTGTATGCTACAGTTTTCTTGTGTGGTCTTATATTTGTGTATGCTTCAGTTTTCTACTGTGGTCTTATATTTGTGTATGCTTCAGTTTTCTAGTGTGGTCTTATATGTGTGTATGCTTCCATTGTCTAGTGTGGTCTTATATTTGTGTATGCTTCTGTTGTTTAGTGTGGTCTTATATTCGTGTATGCTTCTATTTTTTAATGTGGTCTTATATTCGTGTATGCTTTCATTGTCTAGTGTGGTCTTATATTCGTGTGCGCTTCTATTGTCTAGTGTGATTTTATATTTGTGTATGCTTCTATTGTTAAATGTGGTCTTATATTCGTGTATGCTTCCATTGTCTAGTGTGGTCTTATATTCGTGTATGATTCTATTGTTTAATGTGGTCTTATATTTGCGTATGCTTCCATTGTCTGGGTTGATGGGGGTCTTATATTTGTGTATGCTTCCATTGTCTGGGTTGATGGGGATCTTATATTTGTGAAAGCTTCCATTGTCTGGATTGATAAGGGTCTTATATTTGTGTATGCTTCCATTGTCTGGGTTGATGGGGGTCTTATATTTGTGTATGCTTCCATTGACTGGGTTGATGAGGGTCTTATATTTGTGTATGCTTTCATTGTCTGGGTTGATGGGGGTCTTATATTTGTGTATGTTTCCATTGTCTGGGTTGATAGGGGTCTTATATTTGTGTATGCTTCCGTTGCCTGGGTTGAAAGGGGTCTTGTATTTGTGTATGCTTCCATTGTCTGGGTTGATGGGGGTCTTATATTTTTGTATGCTTCCATTGTCTGGGTTGATGGGGGTCTTATATTTGTGTATGCTTCCATTGTCTGGGTTGATGGGGGTCTTATATTTGTGTATGTTCCATTGTCTGGGTTGATAGGGGTCTTATATTTGTGTATGCTTCCAATGTCTGGGTTGATGGGGGTCTTATATTTGTGTATGCTTACATTGTCTGGGTTGATGGGGGTCTTATATTTGTGTATGCTTCCATCGTCTGGGTTGATGGGGGTCTTATATTTGTGTAAGATTCCATTGTCTGGATTGATAAGGGTCTTATATTTGTGTATGCTTCCATTGTCTGGGTTGATGGGGGTCTTATATTTGTGTATGCTTCCATTGTCTGGATTGATAATGGTCTTATATTTGTGTAGGCGTCCATTGTCTAGGTTGATAGGGGTCTTATATTTGTGTATGCTTCCATTGTCTGGATTGATGGGGGTCTTATATTTTTGTATGCTTCCATTGTCTGGGTTGATAAGGGTCTTATATTTGTGTATGCTTCCATTGTCTGGGTTGATGGGGGTCTTATATTTGTGTATGCTTCCATTGACTGGGTTGATGAGGGTCTTATATTTCTGTATGCTTTCATTGTCTGGGTTGATGGGGGTCTTATATTTGTGTATGTTTCCATTGTCTGGGTTGATAGGGGTCTTATATTTGTGTATGCTTCCATTGCCTGGGTTGATGGGGGTCTTGTATTTGTGTATGCTTCCATTGTCTGGGTTGATGGGGGTCTTATATTTGTGTATGTTCCATTGTCTGGGTTGATAGGGGTCTTATATTTGTGTATGCTTCCATTGTCTGGGTTGATGGGGGTCTTATATTTTTGTATGCTTCCATTGTCTGGGTTGATGGGGGTCTTATATTTGTGTATGCTTCCATCGTCTGGGTTGATGGGGGTCTTATATTTGTGTAAGATTCCATTGTCTGGATTGATAAGGGTCTTATATTTGTGTATGCTTCCATTGTCTGGGTTGATGGGGGTCTTATATTTGTGTATGCTTCCATTGTCTGGATTGATAATGGTCTTATATTTGTGTAGGCGTCCATTGTCTAGGTTGATAGGGGTCTTATATTTGTGTATGCTTCCATTGTCTGGATTGATGGGGGTCTTATATTTTTGTATGCTTCCATTGTCTGGGTTGATGGGGGTCTTATATTTGTGTATGCTTCCATTGTCTGGGTTGATGGGGATCTTATATTTGTGTATGCTTCCATTGTCTGGGTTTATGGGGGTCTTATATTTGTGTATGCTTCCATTGTCTGGGTTGATGGGGGTCTTATATTTGTGTATGCTTCCATTGTCTGGGTTGATTGGGGTTTTATATTTCTGTATGCTTCCATTGTCTTGGTTGATGGGGGTCTTATATTTTTGTATGCTTCCATTGTCTGGGTTGATGGGGGTCTTATATTTGTGTATGCTTCCATTGTCTGGGTTGATGGGGGTCTTATATTTGTGTATGCTTCCATTGTCTGGATTGATGAGGGTCTTATATTTATGTATGCTTCTATTGTCTGGATTGATGGGGGTCTTATATTTGTGTATGCTTCCATTGTCTGGATTGATGGGGGTCTTATATTTGTGTATGCTTACATTGTGTAGTTCAGTCTTATATTTGTGTATGCTTCAGTTTTCTAGTGTGGTCTTATATTTGTGTATGCTTCAGTTTTCTAGTGTGGTCTTATATTTGTGTATGCTACAGTTTTCTAGTGTGGTCTTATATTTGTGTATGCTTCAGTTTTCTAGTGTGGTCTTATATTTGTGTATGCTTCAGTTTTCTACTGTGGTCTTATATTTGTGTATGCTTCAGTTTTCTAGTGTGGTCTTATATGTGTGTATGCTTCCATTGTCTAGTGTGGTCTTATATTTGTGTATGCTTCTGTTGTTTAGTGTGTTCTTATATTCGTGTATGCTTCTATTGTTTAATGTGGTCTTTTATTCGTATATGCTTTCATTGTCTAGTGTGGTCTTATATTCGTGTGTGCTTCTATTGTCTAGTGTGGTTTTATATTTGTGTATGCTTCTATTGTTAAATGTGGTCTTATATTCGTGTATGCTTCGATTGTCTAATGTGGTCTTATATTCGTGTATGATTCTATTGTTTAATGTGGTCTTATATTTGTGTATGTTTCAGTTTTCTAGTGTCGTCTTATATGTGTGTATGCTTCCATTGTCTAGTGTGGTCTTATATTTGTGTATCCTTCCATTGTGTAGTACAATCTTATATTTGTGTATGCTTCCATTGTCTAGTGTGGTCTTATATTTGTGTATCTTTCCGTTGTGTAGTGCTGTCTTATATTTGTGTATGCTTCCATTGTCTAGTGCGGTATTATATTTGTGTATGCTTCCATTGTCTGGGTTGATGGGAATCTTATATTTGTGTATGCTTCCATTGTCTGGCTTCCATTGTCTGGGTTGACGGGGGTCTTATATTTGTGTATGCTTCCATTGTCTGGGTTGATGGGGGTCTTATATTTGTGTATGCTTCCATTATCTGGGTTGGTGGGGGTCTTATATTTGTGTATGCTTCCATTGTCTGGGTTGATGGGGGTCTTATATTTGTGTATGCTTCCATTGTCTGGGTTGATGGGGGTCTTTTATTTGTGTATGCTTCCATTGTCTGGGTTGATGGGGGTCTTATATTTGTGTATGCTTCCATTGTCTGGGTTGATGGGGGTCTTATATTTGTGTATGCTTCCATTGTCTGGGTTGATGGGGGTCTTATTTTTGTGTAGGCTTCCTTGGTCTGGATTGATGGGGGTCTCATATTTGTGTATGCTTCCATTGTCTGGATTGATGGGGGGTCTTATATTTGTTTGTGCTTATTTTGTCTGGATTGATAGGGGCCTTATATTTGTGTATGCTTCCATTGCCTGGGTTGATGGGGGTCCTATATTTTTTTATGCTTCCATTGTCTGGATTGATGGGGGTCTTATATTTGTGTATGCTTCCAAGGTCTGGATTGATGGGGGTCTCATATTTGTGTATGCTTCCATTGTCTGGATATATGGGGGTCTTATATTTGTGTGTGCTTATTTTGTCTGGATTGATAGGGGTCTTATATTTATGTATGCTTCCATTGTCTGGATTGATGGGGGTCTTATATTTGTGTATGCTTACATTGTGTAGTGCAGTCTTATATTTGTGTATGCTTCAGTTTTCTAGTGTGGTCTTATATTTGTGTATGCTTCAGTTTTCTAGTGTGGTCTTATATTTGTGTATGCTACAGTTTTCTAGTGTGTTCTTATATTTGTGTATACTTCAGCTTTCTAGTGTGATCTTATATTTGTGTATGCTTCATTTTCTACTGTGGTCTTATATTTGTGTATGCTTCAGTTTTCTAGTGTGGTCTTCTATGTGTGTATGCTTCCATTGTCTAGTGTGGTCTTATATTTGTGTATGCTTCTGTTGTTTAGTGTGTTCTTATATTCGTGTATGCTTCTATTGTTTAATGTGGTCTTATATTCGTGTATGCTTTCATTGTCTAGTGTGGTCTTATATTTGTGTGTGCTTCTATTGTCTAGTGTGGTTTTATATTTGTGTATGCTTCTATTGTTAAATGTGGTCTTATATTCGTGTATGCTTCCATTGTTTAGTGTGGTCTTATATTTGTGTGTGCTTCTATTGTCTAGTGTGGTTTTATATTTGTGTATGCTTCTATTGTTAAATGTGGTCTTATATTCGTGTATGCTTCCATTGTTTAGTGTGGTCTTTTATTCGTGTATGATTCTATTGTTTAATGTGGTCTTATATTTGTGTATGTTTCAGTTTTCTAGTGTCGTCTTATATGTGTGTATGCTTCCATTGTCTAGTGTGGTCTTATATTTATTTATCCTTCCATTGTGTAGTACAATCTTATATTTGTGTATGCTTCCATTGTCTAGTGTGGTCTTATATTTGTGTATCTTTCCGTTCTGTAGTGCAGTCTTAAATTTGTGTATGCTTCCATTGTCTAGTGCGGTATTATATTTGTGTATGCTTCCATTGTCTGTGTTGATGGGGGTCTTATATTTGTGTATGCTTCCATTGTCTGGGTATGGGGGTCTTATATTTGTGTATGATTCCATTGTCTGGGTTAATGGGGGTCTTATATTTGTGTATGCTTCCATTGTCTGGATTGATGGGGGTCTTATATTTGTGTATGCTTCCATTGTCTGGGTTGATGGGGGTCTTATATTTGTGTATGCTTCCATTGTCTGGGTGGATGAGGGTCTTATATTTGTGTATGCTTCCATTGTCTGGGTTGATGGGAATCTTATATTTGTTTATGCTTCCATTGTCTGGGTTCATGGGGGTCTTATATTTGTGTATGCTTCCATTGTCTGGGTTGATGGGGGTCTTATATTTGTGTATGCTTCCATTTTCTGGGTTGATGGGGGTCTTATATTTGTGTATGCTTCCATTGTCTGGATTGATAGGGGTCTTATATTTGTGTATGCTTCCATTATCTGGGTTGGTGGGGGTCTTATATTTGTGTATGCTTCCATTGTCTGGGTTGATGGGGGTCTTTCATTTGTGTATGCTTCCATTGTCTGGGTTGATGGGGGTCTTATATTTGTGTATGCTTCCATTGTCTGGGTTGATGGGGGTCTTATATTTGTGTATGCTTCCATTGTCTGGGTTGATGGGGGTCTTATATTTGTGTATGCTTCCATTGTCTGGGTTTATGGGGGTCTTATATTTGTGTATGCTTCCATTGTCTGGGTTGATGGGGATCTTATATTTGTGTATGCTTCCATTGTCTTGGTTGATGGGGGTCTTATATTTGTGTATGCTTCCATTGTCTGGGTTGATGGGGGTCTTCAATTTTAGTATGCTTCCGTTGTCTGGGTTTATGGGGGTCTTATATTTGTGTATGCTTTCTATGTCTGGATTGATTGGGGTCTTATATTTGTGTAGGCTTCCTTGGTCTGGATTGATGGGGGTTTCATATTTGTGTATGCTTCCATTGTCTGGATTGATGGGGGGTCTTATATTTGTTTGTGTTTATTTTGTCTGGATTGATAGGGGTCTTATATTTATGTATGCTTCCATTGTCTGGATTGATGGGGGTCTTATATTTGTGTATGCTTCCATTGTCTGGATTGATGGGGGTCTTATATTTGTGTATGCTTCCATTGTCTGGATTGATGGGGGTCTTATATTTGTGTATGCTTCCATCTTCTGAATTGATGGGGGTCTTATATTTGTGTATGCTTCCATTGTCTGGATTGATGGGGGTCTTATATTTGTGTATTCTTTCATTGTCTGGATTGTTATGGGTCTTATATTTGTGTATGCTTACATTGTGTAGTGCAGTCTTATATTTGTGTATGCTTCAGTTTTCTAGTGTGGTCTTATATTTGTGTATGCTTCAGTTTTCTAGTGTGGTCTTATATTTGTGTATGCTACAGTTTTCTAGTGTGGTCTTATATTTGTGTATGCTTCAGTTTTCTAGTGTGGTCTTATATTTGTGTATGCTTCTATTGTTTAATGTGGTCTTATATTCGTGTATGCTTCCATTGTCTAGTGTGGTTTTATATTTGTGTATCATTCCATTGTGTAGTGCAATCTTATATTTGTGTATGCTTCCATTGTTTAGTGCGGTATTATATTTGTATATGCTTTCATTGTCTGGATTGATGGGGGTCTTATATTTGTGTATGCTTCCATTGTCTGGATTGTTGGGGTCTTATATTTGTGTATGCTTCCATTGCCTGGATTGATTAGGGTCTTATATTTTATCATCATACACTATCTGCATTATGCGATGAATGTCAACTGGTTGACGTCCTCCAGCTGTTAGAAACCGAATCACTGCTTGCTGATCAACTCTGGACGGATTCCGTATCATACACGCTCTGTTTTCAACGGTCTGCTGAGCAAACTATGAGTCGGAGTAAAATGAAATTCTGCAAACTTAACGGTTGGTATGTGCTGTTTACACATGAAGTGACGTCATCGTGCGCATCGTACGTATGTTCTTCTTCTTCTTCTTCTTCTTCTTCTTCTTCTACTTCTTCTTCTTCTTCTTCTTCTTCTACTGCTTCTTCTTCTTCTTCTTCTTCATCTTTTTCTTCTTCTTCTTCTTCTTCTTCTTCTTCTTCTTCGTTCGCTGTCAAACGTTAACCTGTATTTTTTCGAAAAAAGCAGCGGTAATCCTGAGGCTGTACGTATGTTCACTTGTTGCAGTTAGGTCAGATTTCATTTGACCGTGCCTCATATTTAAGTATCATGAGTTGAATGACGATTAGTGTAAGATAATTTCAAATATAGCACACATACAAACATGCACACATACATACATACGTACATACATACCTACATACATACACGCATGCATACGCAGCACACACGCAGGCACGCACACGCACGCACGCACGCACACACACGTACATGAATGATGTTCGTCCATCACTTGTGATGAAGACTACTCTCTTTGTTCAGCCGTGTGGACAGTCTGTTCTCTTGCTGTGTCCGCTGAAATGGGTGACTTGCGCTGTCATTTGAATTAAAGTGAGAAAGAAACTATGCCTTTTGTCAACCTCCCTCTCTGGTCCTGAGCTACTTTTGGCCAGTGGTAAAATTTTATTGAGACGACTGGAGATAGCACACAATGCAGATTTTTTCTGAGGGTTTACTCCCGAAGTCTTTCCCATAAACAGATATCCCACAAAGCAGTGCATGGGGTGCCATTTAACGTTGTATGTCCTGCCTTTTCCATGACCGCAAGATGTCGTAGGACGTGTTCTAGTCCATTATAGTCGTGTCTAAATTTCACTAACACCAAAACCGAGGCTGTCTGAAGCTAGGGTGAAGGGTACAAATCTCGTGAAGTTCAACCATGTGAACTAGAACATGAAAGTACGACACATGTTTAACCGTGGTGCTAATTCCTATAGCCGATGTCCAGGTCAGGATAATCGGAAGAAAGAAAACACAAAAAACAACGAATTAACCAGTCCAAACGGAAAACAAGGATACTTTTTGTGAACACAAGTATACATACATACAGACCGAAAACAGATGTATATCTGACGACACAACTGACAGTGTAGTTTTCCAGTTGATCTGTGCAATAATCTACTCAACTGTGAATGGATACTTGGCTCAGGTAAAGAAAACAAAGCAAGCGATAAAATGAACTGTTTTCCAAACGTACCACAGCTATGACTGTACAATAAATTTTTTAATGAAACAATCCCTAATTACATCATCCGCAACGGTACGAACATTTCCTTGTTTTGGTTCAACTTGTCTACCTCCCAGCTTCAGCCATATATTCCGTGTCCCAATGTTCAATATATCCAGCCCTGTACTCTTGCAAATGTTAGATCGTTCCTTGGGATCAAGACTGAGCAGCACATGAGCTGACTGCTAGCGTCAGGTCCAGCGAACCATAGCTGCCAAGACCCTTCTACACCTCCACGCGGTGATCCTGGATAACAGGCTCCAGCAGGGCAGACTGGCTAAGGAGAAGGGATCGAAGAGGGAATGCTAACCAGGTACTAAAAAAATGCTTGCTGAAGTCGGATGTGTTTGTTGGACCGAAAAGTGCAAAATCGCAGCCAAGCTGTAAACTACGACACAACGCATTCCGTTCTCTGGACTACATTCTGCTACTTAAGCCCTTTCAGGGTTTGGTAGTGGGAGATTGAGAACGAACGAAGAAGAAGGAGAAGAAGAAGAAGAAGAAGAAGAAGAAGAAGAAGAAGAAGAAGAAGAAGAAGAAGAAGAAGAAGGAAGAAGAAGAAGAAGAAGAAGAAGATCGTTCCTTGTGTCTGTCTGTCTTATGTTTTCTGTTAGAAATGTCGACTACGGGATGAGGCCTCAGCGCATGTCCAGCTCAAACAGAATTCTATTTTCTAACTATGTTCTTTTCAAAACTCTGCTGTTGATTCTTCTCCGAAGTCCACTACATTCTCCTGTTACTGGTAAGGTTAAAGGTTAAAGGCGAGGGCTCGACTTCATCGCCGCGGATTTCCCCATATTGCTCAGCCTCTTTCAGCAGAAACGTATCCCATCCCACAGGCCGAGAGCATCGCACAAAGTACGATCTCCGTAGCTCCAGCGATGAATCCAGAGATCTCTCCAGTGATGAACCCAGGAATCTCTGGAAAGATTTGACATCATTAACCGACCGTCGCTGATCGAATTCGAACCCCGACCGTCTGTACGCGAAAACGGCTTGACCACTTCGCCCCAGAGTTCTCTCTTCCCCCCCCCCCCCCCCTTTCAGATTTCCGTATGTTCAAGTAATATATTAATCGTGTTTTTTCACCCACATAAAGCTTTCATCCCGGCATCCAATCTGCCACATTGTGGACCTTATGCTAGATAACAAATAGCTGTTTCAATTCATTCCTGTGTTCTGCCCTGGAGTACCATGTGAGATTACGGGTTTTAGTCCGTCCATCTCTCAACTGCATTGGTCGTTGGTAGGCAACAAAATTGACGGTTAAACAGGTCGCCATTTTTCTTGTCTATTTTTAGTAAGGTATATGTTCTAATTGTCAGGCGGATTGGCATTTCCTTAATAATGACCTGTTTCTGGGATGTTACTACATGTCAGTGTAGTCTTCTTCTTCTCGTTCGCTATGGGTTTGTGTGTGTTTCTGTGTTGGTGTGTGTGTGTTGGTGTATGTGTTTGTGTGTGTGTTTGTGTGTGCGTTTGTGTGTGTGTGTTTCTGTGTGTGTGTTTGTGTGTGTTTTTGTGTGTGTTTGTGTGTGTGTTTGCGTGTGTGTTTGTGTGTGTTGGTGTGTGTGTTTGTGTGTGTGTTTGTGTGTGTTTGTGTGTGTGTGTTTGTGTGTGTGTTTGTTTGTGTTTTTGTGTGTTTTTTGTGTTTTTTTGCGTTGGCCTTATTTCTCTAATCCCCAAAGCGGTGTGCGTTGCACTGTGGCTTTTATTTTGCGCCTGTCCTCCCAGTGCATCCGACTTCAGCATGCATTTTATGTAAGGGTCTGCTTCCTCCTGCATTTTCTAAGGGTTTTCTTCCCCAGGGTAACGCCGGTGCTGTGATGGGGATCGAACCCAGCACCTTCGGCTTGTGAGCCGTGCCACTTAACCACTAGATCACGCCGTCCCCTCGTGTTTGTGTGTGTTTTAGTTTTTTGCCTTTTGTCTACACCTGATGTCTATTTTTCTGAATAAGGGTTGCAGTAGTTGAATGTTCTCGAAAATTCTTTCTAAACACCTTTGTGACGAGGTTCGTCTGTGGGCCAGGGATCAGTAAGCAAATGGCTAAGCATAAGGCAGTCCTGCAGCATATGTTCTGCCTTCTGCTCTGCTTGTCCAGTATATGTTCTACCTTCTGCTCTGCTTGTCCCACATATTTTCTGCCTTCTGCTCTGCTTGTCCCACATATTTTCTGCCTTCTGCTCTGCTTGTCCCACATATGTTCTGCCTTCTGATCTGCTTGTCCCACATATGTTCTGCCTTCTGCTCTGCTTGTCCGCCCGTAGACATGGATGATGGAATTAATGTGAGTCTGTGTACATGACCATTCAATCTACTATGTCCTGAATTTGGTCATTAGAGAGCGTGTCAATGTCCTTTGTTCAATTGTCCTTTGTTCCATTGTCCTTTGAAGCTTCTCTGCTTCTTCATTAAGTAGGTGCCATACCTCGCCGCCATATAACATAGCTGGATCAGCTATATCTGCCAAGGTGTGAATCCTGGCAACTGGAGTATAAATTTGAAGCGAATGAAGCAGCTGCCTTTCGTGAAATCTCTCGATTTATAGTCTGAACTATGTTCATTTCTTGGTCCAGGTAAATATGCGAAATCACGTTTTCTGTTATATTATTTCCTAGCCGGAGTTCTTCTAGTTGGCAAAGGTAAATGTTCATGAAAATTACATTTAATCCTCTACCCGTGGTGCCTAAATGTCACTATAATTCGTTCACATACCGTTTTGTGAGCGGGCTATCCACTTATTTATCTTTCAGGTAGACGTACGTGTGAGCCCATGAGCTACGGTTTGCATCGCCTGACCCGGCGCCAACAGAGGTCACAATTTGTTATGTGTGAAAACAAACGATTGGCGTTCGCGTGTGTATCGACCACCGCTGCCTCCCGAGCGCGTGACATCAAGATTGCCAAGGTCATTAGGACTACGCCTGGTAATTGCGGGCTTCAGCTATTCCGCTTCCGGTTCGCGAACTTCACTTCCGGGCTGCGCGTATTGGTTACCGGTGGTTGTCGAAGTGTCCCGAAAATTCATTCGGTCAGCCCGACGTCCCACGACAGCTTCTCTCCCAACTTCGGAAAGCCAGATTCATTCCGCGTGACAAGCCGTCTCTTAACCTGTCTGTATATAATATGAATTGATTAATTTCCGCTTCTTTTTTTGCCGTTATTCTCCTGACTTCGTTAAATTCAGTCTGTGATTGTTGTTGGTGCATGTTTGTGCGTGCGTATGTGTGTGTGTGTGGGTATGTGTGTGTGTGTGTGTGTGTGTGTGTGTGTGTGTGTGTGCATGTGTGTGTGTGTTTGTTTGTGTGTATGTGTGGAGGGGAGAGGAAGGCAAGAAAATTGTCAGTGTGCCAATTTGTTGAAGGAATCTAAAGTCGGTTTATCTATCAAGTCTCACCATTATGCACGACCTCTTCAAAATTCCAAGATATATAAGTAACGGACTAATGACTGTAGAAACCAAGAGATATTAGTAACGGACTAATGGCTGTAGAAACCAAGATATACAAGTAACGAACTAATGGCTGTAGAAACCAAGATATACAAGTAACGAACTAATGACTGTAGAAACCAAGATATATAAGTAACAAACTAATGACTGTAGAAACCAAGGTATATAAGTAACGGACTAATGACTGCAGAAGACAAGAGATATAAGTAACGGACTAATGACTCTAGAAACCAAGATATATAAGTAACGGACTAATGACTGCATAAACCAAGAGATATAAGTAACGAACTAATGACTCCAGAAACCTAGAGAGAGATATAAGTAACGGACTAATGACTGCAGAAACCAACAGATATAAGTAACGGACTAATGACTGCAGAAACCAACAAATATAAGTAACGGACTAATGACTGCAGAAGACAAGATATATAAGTAACGGACTAATGACTGCAGAAGACAAGATATATAAGTAACAAACTAATGACTGCAGAAACCTAGAGATATAAGTAACGAACTAAGGACTGCAGAAACCTAGAGAGAGATATAAGTAACGGACTAATGACTGCAGAAGACAAGATATATAAGTAACGAACTAATGACTGCAGAAACCTAGAGATATAAGTAACGAACTAATGACTGCAGAAACCTAGAGATATAAGTAACGAACTAATGACTGCAGAAACCTAGAGAGAGATATAAGTAACGGACTAATGACTACAGAAAAAATATAAGTAACTGGCTAATGACTGCACTACAAATATAATACTTTCATAACAAACTCGGCCATGGGGGTCACTATTCATATTATTATTTGCTGCATTTGTATTTGTTTTTGTCAATCGTTCTCGAACCTAAGTGGTGAGTAATGTCCTAAGAGTGCTAAAAGTAGAAAATGTGGCCCAGATCGGTGGGACGGTTTAGAAATGTGTAAGCATTTAACATATCAACCAGAACAGACTTTCAGTTACCGCAGAAGACGGATGTGTCGGATCGAAAGGTGTAAATATCGCATTCAAGCTGTAACCTAGCGACACGACGCATTCCGTTCTCCGAACTACATCCTGCTACTTGCAAAACCCTGTTCAATGCTTGGTAGTGGGAGATTGAGAACGAACGCAGAAGAAGAAGAAGAATTTCAGTTAGATATATGGGTGTGTCTATATATATATATATATATAGTGTGCTAGTTTAGTTAGTTTTCTTTCCATTTGCGCCGTTGAGCGGCGTGTGAGACCTACCAGAGTTGTAAGCCATCATTGGAAGTTGATGAAGGTGCATTCTCTTGAGATGACCAAACCAACTTATTTTTTGCCTGGATATGTATTCGGCACAAGATATATATATATATATATATATATATATATATATATATATATATATATATATATTCCACTATATATATATATATATATATATATATATATATATATATATAAATATATATATATATATAAAGAGAGGGAGAGAGAGAGAGAGATAGAGAGAGGTTATTGTTATAATTTCGTACTTAAAAAAAAGGAAACGAGAGAAACACAGAAACGAATAAATGAAGCATGAGCTAAGGTAAATACAATATGTTTTGGGAGTAGCAGAGATACAGAGATAGAGAAAGAGAGAGAGAGAGAGGAAGCACAGAGAGTGTGTGTGAGAGAGAGAGAGAGAGAGAGAGAGAGAGAGAGAGAGATCATGCACTAAAGAAAGAATTATAGCCAGTGCGCGTTGCATCGTCATCAAGGTGACGAATGCAAGATAAAGTGTATTGAAAAACAGACCGAGCTTATTTGAAGATCATAAGACATTAATATCTCAACGTGATAGTTTATACTCCAAGCAGGCTTGTACGGCGTTCCACTGTGATATCTCGGGTTCTCCTTACACAAGATGGGTAACTTTCTTATCCCATTATCACATCAAGAATTTTAATTTCCATCCCCGGTATAAAGAGAAAGAGAGAGCAGAGTTTGTAGAGGCAAGTTGAAAGAGAAGGCGGTAGTTGAGGAAGGGAAAGGGAGAGGCGTATGAGGTATACTGTAGTTTAATTGAAGAATTACAGTCAAGCTTCCGACCCAACCAGTCGCGAGGACAGACACTATATCAGATAAGTTGACCAATTTTTCTTTATATGTTGATTTGGTAGTTCAGCATTGGTGTTATTTGTTGTCCCTGATGAAGGCCTATTGGTCGTAACGTAGGTTTTGTTTGTGTTCTCGTCTTGATGCGGTATCTGACCATACCCATTAAAAAATTGTGATTAAGCTTAACTTTAATCAACTTTCACATTTTTTTTCATTAATTTGTTTCCCCAGTTAATTGAAGAAAGCAATGGAGAGAAAAACAGAGAGAAAGAAAGAGAGAGAGGGACAATAATAATTAAGGCAAGTAACTGTAAAAATAGTTGGGGTCGTGGGAGCGGGTGGGGATGGTTACTTGAGAAGCAACATGAGAGCGAGCGAGCGTGATATCTATTGCTGATATCAGTCCTACTCTGAGCGAGCGTGATATCTATAGCTGATATCAGTCCTACTCTGAATGATTGATGTGATAAAGAGTATTGAAGAACGGACCGAGCTGACTTGAATGGATGTGACTACAATATTTCTCCGTGACAGCTGATATTCCAACATACCCGTCGTCCTCTAGCGATATCTCCGTCTCCTTACACAAGTTGTATAACTTTGTTATCCAGTTATCACATGGAACATTTTTATTTCCGTCCCTGGTATCAAGTTCATCTTCTAAATCGTGTCCGAACATGGAAACCATTTTAACAAGGTGTCATCGTGTAGGAGGGTTTGGCGAGCAGGACAGAAAATAATGTTGTCCTCAATGATGGATGCAGAGGTCGCTGAGATGAGCTCACAAGCTGGCGGAACACGCACTCTGACCCAGGAGGGCGTAAATTAAGGGCGCCGGAGAAATATATGGCGCCTTGGGACCGGTCGCATAGCAATCTTGGTAAGTGATTTCGGTGTATCTGCGAGGGATGATCAGATCGGGATACGCCGTGCTGGTCTTGGTGATACTGGAGTTCCTATCGTGGATAAGTGGTCAAGGGACGTCTACAGTCAACAAGAATAAACAATGCTAGCACACCGTTCTATACCAGCAATGGGGCTTTCAACCTGGAGTTCATGATGTATTTAGTTGGGGTACGTGAAGTGTCTAGCTAAGGATTAGTCAAGTGTTTAACTGGCGCTTAGTGGGGGTCTAACTGAGGCTTAGTGGAGGGTCTAGCTGGGGCTTAGTGGGGGGTCTTTTTTTTCATTTTTTTTTTGCGTTCGCCTTATTTTCTCTAATCCCCAAGGCGGTGTGCGTTGCACTGTGTTTTTATTTTGCGCCTGTCGGCCCAGTGCATCCGACTTCAGCACGCATTTTATGTAAGGGTCTGCTTCCTCCTGCATTTTCTAAGGGTTTCCTTCCCCTAGGTAACGGCCTGTGCTGTGATGGGGATCGAACCCAGCACCTTCGGGTCGTGAGCTTAACCACTAGGCCACGCCGTCCCCAGTGGGGGAGATGGGGGGGGTCTAACTGGGACATAGTGAAGGATCAAACTGGGGCTTAGTGGAGGATCTAGCTGGGACTTACTGGATGGTCTTGCTGGGGCTTAGTGAAGTGTATAGCTTGGGCTTAGTGGAATGTCTAGCTAGGGCTTAGTGAAGTGTCTAGCTGGGGCTTAGTCAAGTGTCTAGCTGGGGCTTAGTGAAGTGTCTAGCCTAGGCTTAATGGTGTGTCTAGCTGGGGCTTAGTGGAGAATCTAAGTGAGGCTTAGTGAAGTGTCTAGCTGGGGCTTAGTGAAGGGTCTAGCTTGGGCTTAGTGGAGAATCTAAGTGAGGCTTAGTGAAGTGTTTAGCTGGGGCTTAGTGGAGGGTCTAGCTGGGGCTTAGTGAAGTGTCTAGCTGGGGCTTAGTGAAGTGTCTAGATGGGGCTTAGTGGAGGGTCTAGCTGGGGCTTAGTGGAATGTCTAGCTAGGGCTTAGTGAAGTGTCTAGCTGGGGCTTAGTCAAGTGTCTAGCTGGGGCTTAGTGAAGTGTCTAGCCTAGGCTTAATGGTGTGTCTAGCTGGGGCTTAGTGGAGAATCTAAGTGAGGCTTAGTGAAGTGTCTAGCTGGGGCTTAGTGAAGGGTCTAGCTTGGGCTTAGTGGAGAATCTAAGTGAGGCTTAGTGAAGTGTTTAGCTGGGGCTTAGTGGAGGGTCTAGCTGGGGCTTAGTGAAGTGTCTAGCTGGGGCTTAGTGAAGTGTCTAGATGGGGCTTAGTGGAGGGTCTAGCTGGGGCTTAGTGGAGGGTCTAGCTGTGGCTTAGTGAAGTGTCTAGCTGGGGCTTAGTCAAGTGTCTAGCTGGGACTTAGTGAAGTGTCTAGCTGGGGCTTAGTGAAGGGTCTAGCTGGGGCTTAGTGAAGGGTCTAGCTGGAGCTTACTGAAGTGTTTAACTGGGGCTTAGTGAAGGGTCTAACGGGGGGATAGTGAAACGTCTATCCTGAGATACGTGAAGTGTCTATCTGGGGCTTAATGAAGGGTGTAACGGGGGGATAGTGAAGTTTCTAACTGAGGCTTAGTGAAGTGTCTAACTGGGGCTTAGTGAAGTGTCTATCTGGGGCTTAATGAAGGGTGTTACGGGGGGATAGTGAAGTGTCTAACTGGAGGATAGTGAAGTGTCTAATTGGGGGATAGTGAAGTGTCTAACTGGGGCTTAGTGAAGTGTCTAAATGGGGGATAGTGAAGTGTCTGGCTGGAATCAATGAAGTTTATAATGGGATCTGTTAAATGTCCAGTGGGGATCAGTGAAGTGTCTAGTGGAATCCGTTAAATGTCCATTGGGGATCAGTGAAGTGTCTAGTGGAATCCGTTAAATGTCCAGTGGGGATCAGGGAAGTGTCTAGTGGGATCCGTTAAATGTCCAATGGGGATCAGCGAAGTGTCTAGTGGATCCGTTAAATGTCCAGTGGGGATCAGTGATGTGTGTATTGGGATCCGTTAAATGTCCAGTGAGGATCAGTGAAGTGTCTAGTGGGATCCATTAAATGGCCAGTGAGGATCAGGGAAGTGTCTAGTGGATCCTTTAAATGTCCAGTGGGGATCAATGAAGTGTCTAGTGGGATCCGTTAAATGACCAGTGAGGATCAGGGAAGTGTCTAGTGTTATCCTTTAAATGTCCAGTGGGGATCAAGGAAGTGACTAATGGGATCCGTTAAATGTTCAGTGGGGATCAGTGAAGTGTCTATTTGGATCCGTTAAATGTCCAGTGACGTTCTAAGCGTAACGGTGTCCTTTGAGGTGTTCTTTCACCTTCGGGGAGAATAAGAATCACAAGGCTCCAGACTGGGGCTTCACGGTGGGTGCGTTAAAATGTCAAACTTGAGACGCTCCAATTCCGTCACTGTTTGTCGACTCGTGAGTGTCTTCTGCGAGTCTTGTCTTGCAGGTTCGTCGTGGCCCGAGTCACGACTTTTACAGTCTCTGGCCACCACCTGACAGTAGTGGTGACATCCACACAGTCCTTACCATATACAGCAGTCATTTTTCGATGCATGTCGATGTTCACACAACTTATCACCATCTGGTATTTATTTATTTTTTTTTTTTTTTTTTTTGCGTTCGCCTTATTTATCTATTCCCCAAGGCGTGTGTGCGTTACACTGTGGTTTTTATTTTGCGCCTGTCGGCCCAGTGCATCCGACTTCAGCATGCATTTTATGTAAGGGTCTGCTTCCTCCTGCATTTTCTAAGGGTTTGCTTCCCCGGGGTAACGGCCGGTGCTGTGATGGGGATCGAACCCAGCACCTTCTGGTTGTGAGCCGTGCCACTTAACCACTAGGCCACGCCGTCCCCTCATCAGGTATTTAAGCAAAGCACGTTGGTTAAACCGTATGTCCATGTAGGCCGCCATTTTCCTGTTTTACTGTGCACATACGTCACGTTCCAGTCGCATGTCACTAAATGCTGAACTCTACACTAGACAATATGAATTGTGCTCGTATTGGAGACTACTTGTACTGAACTCTACACGAAGAATTGTGCTCGTATTGGAGACTACTTGTACTGAACTCTACACGAAGAATTGTGCTCGTATTGGAGACTGCTTGAACTGAACTCTACACTAGACAAGACGAATTGTGCTAGTATTGGAGACTACTTGCACTAAACTCCACACGACGAATTGTGCTCGAATTGGAGACTACTTGTACTGAAATCTACACTAGACAAGACGAATTGTGCTAGTATTGGAGACTACTTGCACTAAACTCTACACGACGAATTGTGCTCGTATTGGAGACTACTTGTACTGAACTCTACACGAAGAATTGTGCTCGTATTGGAGACTACTTGCACTAAACTCTACACCAAGAATTGTGCTCGTATTGGAGACTACTTGTACTGAACTCTACACGAAGAATTGTGCTCGTATTGGAGACTGCTTGAACTGAACTCTACACTAGACAAGACGAATTGTGCTAGTATTGGAGACTACTTGCACTAAACTCTACACGACGAATTGTGCTCGAATTGGAGACTACTTGTACTGAAATTTACACTAGACAAGACGAATTGTGCTAGTATTGGAGACTACTTGCACTAAACTCTACACGACGAATTGTGCTCGTATTGGAGACTACTTGTTCTGAACTCTAAACTCGGCACGATGAATTGTCTCTGATTGTGAGTGTAGTAGTCCTACTTACATACAGGAGCGTACTGAAGAATAATGAGGGCCTAGTTCCACCTCGTATTAAAGTGCAAAGTTTCTCAGCAAACTCACCACTACGGGAATCAATGTGCTGAGACCACTTCGTTAACCAGACTGCTGTAACATAGCCTGTTTCAAGGTGCACAGTGTGGACATGAGGTTAGAACTTGGTCCAAATCTAGTCTTTGGATTTGCTCAAGCGAACAAAACGTATCATTCTCTCATTGTTTTTAGTGCAATTTTATTATTATTATTATTATTACAAAGTTTTAGGAGCCTGGCAAATCGAATATTAGTGCATGTTCATATGTTTAGGTGTTAACTTAGCTGAGCCATAAGACTGAACCTATGTGACCGCAAAGCAACAAGGATGTGACCTTTTTGCACCACTCATCTGTATCAATTAATCGATCAATTAAAACCGTTCAGTTCCGTGTGGAGCACAGATCTTCATCTAATAGGCCAAGCCATCCTGCCCTGGACCATGCGTTCTAGTTGTGGCGACGACATTGTCCCCGTTTTATTTTTGTCTCGATTTATCATCTTTATGTCTGCTTTGGTCTGCCACAACTTCACATGCCTTGTGAATTCTTTTCCTTTTACTCCGACGTTCGTTCTAATAAGGACTTTGTGATTTTGCGTCGTAGTTTACAGCGAGGCTTTGATAAATGCGCTTTTCGGCCCAACATATGCGATTTCAGCTGGTTTTCTGGGTACCCGGTTTGCCTTTCCTTTGTGATCCTTATCTCTTAGCCAGACTATACTAGTGCAGCATGTTTCCAGGGCCGCCACTTGGAAACATAATCAGGTCTTGGTCAGCTGTAGTTCGCCGACCTCGATGCAAGCAGCCAGCTGAGTCGCTGACTGCTGTCAAGTCATTCACTGCAGAATCTTCGCCCGCCATTGGGAATTCAAGAACAGAGACTGTCTTGTAACACAATCAGCTACTGTCCTTGATGTGCGTCGTATTCAATGCCACCGCCTTCTTATCACGTTATTGTTCACTTATATGTGTCTAGTTTTTTTTAAACCGTTCACTCTTTTGTAAATGGGTACCCAACTTAAAGTAATATAGACCTGACAAGCAGTGAGAATAACGAAATAGTTATCTCAGCCTCAAAATGTCAACACCTCAAACAATCAAGTTTTTAATACTTCACCCCTGACCATCTTACATAAAGTATACATCTCACACAATCAAGTATTTAGTAATTCATCCCTGACAAATTCCCCAAAAGACGAGACATTGCATAGTCAAGTATTTAATAAGTCATCCCTGACCAATTCACAGGTTGACGTCTGACAACTTTCGAAGAAGAAGAAGAAGAAAAATTCACAAAAAGACGAAACAATTGCACAATCAGGTTGTTAATAATTGTCCCCGACCACCTCACAAAAAGACAACAGATTGCACAGTCAACAAGTATTTGAAACTTCATACCTGACCACTTCCCAAAAAGTAAGGACCTCGCACAATCAAGTACTTAATGCGTTATCGCTGACCACCTCACAAAAATGTCTGACCTCGCACAATCATGTCTTTAATACTTCTCCTCGGACAAGACTCTTCTTGACTAACATTATCATTTGTTTTAATGCTGAACTGATTGCGGTTGTGGTTGTTACGAATTCAGCAATACTCTGGCTCTTGCCCTGCGGCCCAATGCTATGTAATGGTACTTGCACGTGTTTCTCAATTGATGTTGTTGAGTATCGTATAAAGCGTTTCATTTATCTGACATCAGAGGACGACGCAGTTTCCTAACATCGTTCAGCGCTGGGCACTCAAAGTGATGATCAACGATTTCGGACATGTGTACACAGCTGACACGCTTGAGTGTGTTGTTGAATTATATTCAGGTGCTTGTTAAGTGGGATGTGTTTTGCTCTTAGCCAGAAAATTGTGCTTTGATCCAACCATATGGCTTGATTGATTATGTGTTATGGATTATGACTTACCATATGCCTGTAGACTTCCCTCCATGTGTTTCCCATGAACCAGCTGTTCAGATAAGTTACGTTGTTTGCTGTTCTTTGAGTTGTTTTGCTGTTTGTAAAGTTGTTGTTGTGTGTGGTACCATCTTTACTAGTCTGTCTGCTTTGACATTGCCATGTGTGTTTGAATGTCCAGATACCTCCTGCAAAACTATATTGACGGCATGGGTGATGATTTATTCTTTCTTCGTTCGCTGTAAAATATAATGTCCATATCTGCATTGTTGTCTCTTTTTTTTAAGCTTCATGATCTTATCAAAGCTTCATTGTCGAGTATATTGTAAAGCTTCATTGTCAAGTATATTGTAAAGCTTCATTGTCAAGTATAATTTAAAGCTTCATTGTCAAGTATATTGTAAAGCTTCATTGTCAAGTATATTGTAAAGCTTCATTGTCAAGTATATTGTAAAGCTTCATTGTCAAGTATATTGTAAAGCTTCATTGTCAAGTATATTGTAAAGCTTCATCGTTCGAGTATATTGTAAAGCTTCATTGTCGAGTATATTGTAAAGCTTCATTGTCGAGAATATTGTAAAGCTGCATTGTAAAGTATATTGTAAAGCTTCATTGTCGAGTATATTGTAAAGCTTCATTGACGAGTATATTGTACAGCTTCATCGTTCGAGTATATTGTAAAGCTTCATTCTCTTGTATATTGTAAAGCTTCATTGTCGAGTATATTGTAAAGCTTCATTGTCTTGTATATTGTAAAGCTTCATTGTCGAGTATATTGTAAAGCTTCAATCAATCAACCATAGCATGTTGCTTCTGTCGATGCACAGGTCATTGACAACATACACAGTCCTAGGCTGCTCTTCATGCCACTCTCCAGGTGTAATCATTTAATCTTAGTTCCTTCTCACATTCACTTCTCCACGTATTATTGGGTCTACTTCTCTCTCTTTCTCTCTTTTTCTCTTTTTCTTTCTTTCTTTCTTTCTTTCTCGCTCTCTCTTTTCCCTTAAGGAGTCCACGTAAGAGCACGTCTGGATATGTTGGTGTTTGATGCCGCTTTCCGCAGCGTATGTCCTATCCAGCCCCATTTTCTTCACTTAATTTGTTGTTCCAGTGATTGTTGTTGGATCCTTTCCCATAGCTCTTAATTCCCCACCATGTCCTACCACTTTGTGTCCATTATCTTTAGAAGGTATCTGCAAACGAAGGATTGGAGTCTTTGTTGTATGGCCTTGCTCGTTCTGCATGTACCCGTTCCAAACAGCAGCACCGACTTGACCCTGGCGTTGAATATTGTAACAATGATGCCTACTACCAGCTGAACAGAAGAGAGCAGGTCGTGGTCTTCAGACTCCGCACAGGACACAACAGACTGATGTACCATCTATTCAATAAACTGAAGATAGTTGGCATTGACGAATGCACCTATGGCACAGGGAAAATGACCGCTGAACATCTGCTGCAAAATTGCCCGACATACGAGGACCAGAGAAAGCACATGTGGCCATCATAAATAGCAACACTAGACAAGCTCGATGGCAGTGTCGACATCCTCAGGATGACAGCTGCTTTCTTCGAACAAATTCAAGTTGACGTCTGACAACGTACGAAGAAGAAGAAGAAGAATATTCTAACTTTAATTTGAATCTTGATTTCTCCTGATCTCCATATATAACTTAGTGTCAGGAATGCCCCTCTTGCCTTTCCAATTCTGGTCCTTACATCTACGTCTGTACCCCATGGTGTGTCAACTGTTCTTTCCAAATAGATAATGGTATCGACTTCTTCCAACGGCTCTTCCTCTAGTAAGGTTAGTTCTGTGTTGAAAGTATTGAGTTTGAGGAGCTTGGTTTTCTTATAAAGGTCGAAGTGCAAAAATCGAGTATACAAATAAGAACGGTTAGGGACTTTCATGGAAAAGCATCAAAATCTGTCTTTATATGGTACAATGTGTCTTCCAGTGCAGTGATTTCAGCTTTATAGCTGAGACAGACCTTGCCGCCAGCATCAGACAGTTCATCACATGATCTATCCGAGTATTGCATTTAGATGCCATAGCCTGCTATGGTGGTGGCCTTTAATTGCAGATCCATCGCTATGTGCATTTATCCATTCATCGGGATAGTTATTAAGAAGTTCTTCGAACTGCTCGCATGAGAGTACTTGGATCTGAATGTTTAGTTGCATTATCTATTCGTGTTATCATTGCTTATGAAGTTGTAATGAATGTTCGTAAGGGTCTTCCTCATGCTCTGAAGCACTGCTGTCTAATGTTGGAGGCTTGGCTTGGAGACTACCTAGCCATATGTCCAAACTAATTCATTTTTGTCCTTGTGTAAATGTGTCAAAGACAGCGCTGTTCCAAGTTTTTGTAGAATTTCTTCATTTCTTAGTCTATTCTGGGAGTCTTTCTTGCTTTTCGTTGAAATTCCATTCTACATGTTGGGATCTTTTGTATTGTTGTCAGATACATGTCTGAAACTTCTTGCAGACACTTCGTCTTGATATACTTTTGATCATTTATTTTTGTTTTTTGTCTCCAGTGAAACATGTGAATGTCTTTATAGTACTGTCGGGACAGCTGACTGTCACTGCAGTTGTTTTTGGATTCTTACTTCCATTTCTTCCTGTCTATTGTAATCGTACATGCCAACATGCTTTCTAGACAACTGAATTATTTAACTTGCTGGCGCCTGGTGTTTTATTTAGAGAAGGAGCGACAACCTTTGTACGGGCCAGACCTGAACAACATGAGAATGCGGAGGGCCAGATACTCTCCCCTATTAAAGCCCTTCTATCGATTGTTTCATTTGCGTGCACAAGCTAGTATAATGTAGAAATAATATCATCGGAAGAAAGTGAAAGACATGACGATGGGTGGAATAAGAGAGAGAGAGAGAGAGAGAGAGAGAGAGGTGAGGGAGAGCGTGAGAGAAACTATACATGAATTACTCGTATAAACGTGCAGCTTACATATTTACTGAAGGGTTTTGCTTGAACTTCCTGCACAATTATGTCCAAATCTAGTGTTTGGCTAACTGCAAGTCGCAGTGTGTTTTCTAGATGCTCGTCAGTTAATCTTCTTTCTGCTTTGGATTCAGTCCACTTTATTTTGGAGAACAAAAATGGACACAGACAAGGAGTACTACCAACAAGTGAGACAACGTTTGTGGCCTTAATGTGTTCATTTGGGTATTCTTCATTTGAACAATAAGGTCTATAGAAGTCCTCGAATCCCTACACATTTATTTTAGAATATCGTTCTCTAGCTGATAAATTTCATGTGCATGTCCACCGAAGCAGCATTTGGGTCGACGTCAGAAGGTGTCGAGAAAAACTTGAATTTTCTTTCTTGTTGAAACACTCCACGAATTGGCTATGCATATCATTAAAAGTATCGGCATAACGTGTGAAATTAACAAGAGATGTCTTATGCTCAGTTCGTTCAAAGAAATTAGTATGTCGTTAACGCAGATTATTCTTCCGCCTTGGGAAATAGAGAAACAAGGCGAAAGCAAACAAAATAAACATCCACACTGTCTGAGTCTATTCTGGAAAGTCATGACCTTCCTTTAAAGTTCGTATACCAAAAGTCCCCCTGTCCGTAACTTGAGTTTTAGATAATGCAAATGTTAAGTTAACCACAAACTAAAGCTTAAAGATTCACACACACTCTGATCATTTATATCCGTAGTTATAGCGCTAAAGAGCCAGATTTATACAGACCTAAATGACCTATGATCAGTGGGTTCCATCGCACTGTAAGATCAAAGGCAACGAGCAGAGAGAGATTGGCCACATATGGAAGGTTATCACAACCAGATTCAAGTGTGACCTACGAAGAGTCCAAAAGGTTGATTAGGGCCAGATACAGGGACAAATGGGAAACAGCATACTGACTACATTCATATTACCAGTTGAATTGAACCGAAGAGAGCAGCTGGTAGTCTTCACAACAGACTGAGGTACCATCTATTCAATAAACTGAAGATAGGTGCTACTGACGATTGCAGATAATATACTGGGAAAATGACCGCTGAACATCTGCTACAATATTACCCGACATCCGAGGACTAGAGAAAGCACATGTAACCGTTACCAGTGCCAACACTAGGCAAACTCTATGAGTGTCGACAGTATCCGAGTGACCGCAGTTTTGTTTGAACAAATTCAAATCTACATCTAACAACATACGAAGAAGAAAATGAAGAAGAAGATGTCTGTGAAATATTGGATTTCAATCCTAAGGTCAAAAAATCGCTGGAGCATTTATCTTCAACTGAAACAGCTTACGTCACAGTAGTCAAGCTGATTGTCCTTCTCGCGATGTCTTAGAGGAATTCCGAAAACTAGTGCCCTCTTGATTGTATGAAGTTCACGCGTAATACCATGCGGACATCATGACAGAAGATCGTAACCGCTTTGGCACACATTTTTTCTTAGTGAATAACAGTGTCAGAATGCGACATCAAGATTACTTCAATTCAAATTTGACAAGTTTAATTTAATTGTGTCAACCAGGTCTGAATTTTCGGAGACCATGAACTTCAAAAGCAAGCTCTTGCGCTTTGAAAATGTCTGGCCTGCAATTGTACCATTGAGTGGTTGAATCACCAACATGCCGTCCGAAATGTTGAACCAATTGTCCCTAATAAAGATAACTTTATATGACATGTCTGTGGAATTTGTTGACTCATCCGAGGGGACGGAGAATACTATGTAATTTAACGCACGCTTTCTGTAACCTTCTCTTTGTATTATCTGCCATCTCATACTTGTGTTCTGCGTGATACATTTATTTGATCAAACATCTTGCTTCTATCAGAGCAAAGGACTTTAAAAGCTTAAATGAAACACTCATTGACAATCTCTTCATCGAAAAATCGTTTCGAAATACTGGTATTTTTCCTCTAATGAGATAGCTCACACGAACAGCCTTCTCCAAACATTTATTTGCATTGAAAACACATTCTGCGTCCTCTTTAAGGATTTTTTTTAATGAACAATTTTATCATGTAACACTTGACCCTCCACAGTGAACTGTAACTTTCTTATTTGGATTGAAAATGACGTTTCAGGATGTACTCATTAAGAAAAGAAACTTTTTCATTACAAACTAAACACATTGTGTTATCCAGATATCATTAGCTCTTTACGTCTTGTCAGACGATAGAAATTGTGCTTTGGAAAAAAACTATGCAACTACAGTCCATGGCGGTTACGAATGTGACTCGTAAGACCAATCCCTGCCGAGAAGCGTCTTCCACAGCGTGTGCAAGGAAAGTCAGGACCGTTTGCGGCATCGCATGGTGTGGCGTGTCTTCTCAAGCTCTGTCTTTAGCCTATCAGCAATCCGTATCTCATTTGTCTGTAATAATGCTTAATCCTGCTCCTCCATTTAACACGATCCATGGTGTCCTATTCCCATGATTCCAAATCGATGCCTGCATCATTCATATCCCGCTTGCATACATCCTTGTACAGAAGTAGTGGCCGGCCCCGATACCTTTTCCCAACTGTAATTACCCATAGAGAAGACATTTTGGTATTCTGCCATCATCCGTCCTCCGAATGTGCCCCAGACATCGAAGCCTTCGAAGACTAAGCATGGAAAAGATTGTGACAGTGTATGTTCCCTCCAACACCTCTGCGCTGGTGATCTTGTCTATATCCCGTTATAGAAAGAAGAAATAATGCGGAGTCCATCTTTTCTGGAAAGTATAAAAATCGATTTCCGTTTCTTGTTGATATTGCCATAGCGTAACTAACTTGTGTCAACTGATTACCAACTTTCAACGTCTTCTTTATTCCAAAGAACTTACTGTCTACCTGCACCCCCACGATCTCTTTTCTTTACCGATACCAAGGACAAAACGACATCGCTCATTCCATCACAAAGATTTGCCGGCCGTAGAAAAAATAAACTGTCGTCGCTTCATTTCTCATTGTTCAAGACCAGACACGACTGACACTGTCCTCACTTGTCTGAGCTAGTTCCGAACAAGTGTTCAACTTGATAATCAAAGATTTGACCAAATTATTTCCGTTCTGTCTGTAGTATTTATCTACTTATTATTTAAAAAATTGTTTTATGTGAACCTTTTTTCTCAATAATAATTTTTTTTTGGGGGGAGGGGTAGGGGGTGGGGTGGGGTTGGGGAAGGATATGCGAGTGTTTGTGTGTTAGTTTACACTCCCGTTCTCGGCCAGGTGGTAGTAATATTCAATCAACATCAGTCAAATATGTTTGGTGGCTGGTTCTGTCTCATAGCTTCCCCACCCTAGATGTAGGACATTCAGGTAATCTGAAGGTCTATTTTTCTCTGGGTGTGTCATAACCCTGCTCTTCTAAGTTTGAGGAGGAGAATAGCCAACTCACGAAACAAAAATCATTTTTCTTCTTCTTCTTCTTCTTCTTCTTCTTCTTCTTCTTCTTCTTCTTCTTCTTCTTCATTTTCTTCTTCTTCTTCGTACGCTGTTAGACGTCAACTTGTATTTGTTCGAAAAGGCAGCTGTCATCCTGAGGCTGTCGACACTGCCATAGAGCTTGTCTAGTGTTGCCACTGGTGATGGCCACATGTGCTTTCTCTGGTCCTCGTATGTCGGGCAATTTTGCAGCAGATGTTCAACGGTCATTTTCCCTGTACCACAGGTGCATTCGTCAGTGCCACCTATCTTCAGTTTATTGAATATGTGGTACCTCAGTCTGTTATGGCCAGTGCGGAGTCTGAAGACCACGACCTGCTCTCTTCTGTTCAACTGGTAATAGGCATCATTTTGTGTGTAGCCAGTATGTTCTGTTTCCCATTTGTCCATGTATCTAGCCCTAATAAGCCGTTTTGACTCTTCGTATGTCACACTAGAATCTGGTTGTGATAGTCTTGCACCTTCTTTTGCCAGTCTGTCTGCCTCCTCGTTGCCTTGGATGTTACAGTGGGATGGAACCCACTGTACTACTACTCTTTTTGGTGCGGACTGCTGGCATAGTTGACAGAGTACTGCTCTTAAATCATTAAGTTCAGTATTTTTCTGGCTTTTTAGTGCTGTAACTACAGCCAGGGCATCTGTGAACAGGACTATCTGGCTTTCATTGCTTTCGCCTGTCAGCATTGTTTTTACTGCAGCCTTTAGTGCCTCTGCCTCCGCTCTGAAATTGCTTGAGTATTTTCCAGTTGCCACTGACAGTGTTATTTTTCTACCATTTGTTAGGCTCAGGAATACCCTTCCCCCTCTATTCTGTGTTGTGTTTGTAACAGAACCGTCGGTGTATGCATGGGTAAAAATCATTCGATAACAGAAAGGGGAACTGTGTCAGTGGAACAGCCAATGCGTGTAATTGCGACAAAGATAAAATGACTGACGAACTTTGGCTGCAAACATTAAGACCATGCAAAGAACAAAGAAAGCACAAATGACCACCTGGATAAGATCTCTAGTGATACCAGCACACGTTTTCTCTCAAAAATGTCAACAAACTTTGAAGATTAATACAGTGTGTTAAATACCCGCAATGAGTAGGATCACTCTTGTGCACCCTAAAAAGGATGTTAAGTGGAGGGTTGTCGTAGCTTTCCTCACATCCTGAGTATACTGATGAAGGTGGACTGGGGTCCTCCTGGTGGCTCTGCTATGCTTGACTTCATCTGCGTGCTGCTCACTACTACGGAGATCCCGTAGATCCCTCTCCTTGTTAGCCTGGCTGCCATAAAAACATCCCGTTTCCAGCAAGAGCTACGAGGAAGCCAAGGTGATGGTCTTGTCCAGTATGTTTTGTCTGAACCTGACTAACATGTCTGATCAGTATATTTTGACTGACCAGACGTTAGTATTCCTTCCCGTATTAAGCTAAACCAGGATTTAAATTCAAATGAAAGAGCGAATACGTCATTATTTTGGTTTATTGCTTAAGTAGCGGTTCTGTCCACAGACACTGATGAGATTGTCGTACAACAGAATTACAAACGTCATGAAACAGTTCCCTTGGGATTGGGATTTGAGCACAGTTTATTTGTGTTGCTGCTTTCAGTGAATCGATTGATACCGGTTTAATGCGATGAACATTCTCTAACAGTTTCCCTGTAAAAAAAAAACATTCAATGACTTCTGGTATGATGAGCCAGTGGCAACCTCTTCATGAAATCTACATCTCCAATTAATGTTCAGCAAGATGAGTCCGTACATCACAATGGTAGTAGGCAGTGATCTTTCTTGCTGGAAATAAAAGTGCTCCTAATCGCTAAACAGCTCGCGCATCGACGGAATCATTTAGTAAGTTCAAATAAATGGCACCATTTATACATTCTCAGACATTCTTGATTGTATTTCTATGGCTCTTCAAATCATAGTTTGCACACATCACTATTCACACTGACCAAAAGTTAGTTACGTATGGATTAGTCGTCTGGATGCCTATGAAAATAGTAGAAAACATCCCTCATTAATGCTACAGGAATACAGTAATGACCAACTCATATACCCGGGAATCTGAAGTAGCAGAGAAGAAGCGATACCAATACATGGGTGTGTTATCACTGATTTATTACGCATTATTCAAGAGGGAACAGGATGAAGAACAACACCAGCCTTGAATGCCACATATTGCATCCATCAGACCACAAATGTGAACCTGGTTCAGGCAATTCTCTTGATCTTCTGGCAAAAGTTGGCAAATTGATGTTCCTTAAGTTTGTTTAATCAGCATCGTCACCCATCGTGGCACCCATCGACCATCACTGCGGGCATGGTGGGCAAACGTAGGGCCCATAGTGAGTACAGGACAACAGGACTGGCAGGCCTACTTTGTTTGCACAGGGGGCGTAACGCTTCGTTTGTTTGTCGTAAAATACCAGGCGATATGTCACCCGAGTTTGGGTGTCTTGTGGATTAGACGAAGTTGAACGCACTGGCTAATTAGGGGCTTTAACACGTGCGCCGACACACTGTGCACGTGTGTGGATGTGAACGTGTCCACGTGCCTTCCTAGAGCCGTGAGAAAAGAGATTGGAATCAATACGTTGTAGAGTTATTATTCCCGGCAGAAGGCACTCTTCACGCTTGGCTGAAACACTTGGTAATGTTCATTGTTCAATAGATAAGAGCGTCGGAAAGTAATCACACGTACTGTGATTCACCGATTGCTGGGGTGAAGGCTGTTAAGGGTGGAGGCATTGCACAATCGTGAGAACCAACGGTTCTCAGATATTTCCAACATTTGGAGGTCATATTGTTTGCTGCGATTGTTGAAAGAGTGATCGGAATTATCGGCAAGCAAAGAGCACGAAAGCAACAACTACAGCGAGAGATTACGGAAAGAAAGTGTAGATTAGCAAGATTATCGGGGAAGAAACAAATATAATTTGATATCCGAGCGTAGTGCACTAGTGCGACTATCACGGCAGCCTTTTCAGCGACAGGTGGAAGATAAGGAGAGGGAAGAGGGTATTGCACTGTCTAATAAAAGTTGCACGCATGCGCAGAAGATGTCAAGGCTCTTCCTCATGCCACGCTAGTCTTCCACGGGATAACTATTGGCTTGCTACAAAAAATCAGGTCAAATAACTGCTTGTCAGACCTCGTATGTACGAGGCGTGTTCAAGTGAAACCGGACCTAACTGCACCAAGTGAACATAAGTACGTTGCGCATGATGACGTCAATTCTGGTGTAAACAGCACATACCAACCGTCAAGTTTGCAAATTGCATTATCCTCCTAGTTTCCTCAGCAGAACGTTGAAAAAATGGCGGATGTGATTCGGAATATGTCCAGAGTTGATCAAAGAGCGGTGATTCGGTTTTAACAGCTGGAGGATGTCGACCAGTTAACATTCATCGCAGAATACTGGCAGTGTATGGGGACCCGAATTTCTGCATCAATGTTGGCGATGGTATCTTCTGACGCAACAATATGTGCCTGACCTGATCTCGGAAGATCGTTCGCTAACTCGCGTCCTTCTTTAAACATCGTTGTCCAGTTCTTCCCTGTTGTCTTCGACACACTTGTGCCACCATACACTGCCTGCATTCTGCAACGAATGTCAACTGGTCGACATCCTGCAGCTGTTAGAAACAGAATCACTGCTCGCGGATTATCTCTGGATGGATTCCGTAGTTTATTTTATTTTTTTTATTTGTTAGAGGCTTTCGTTTTGATTCTATGTTATATGTATCGAATGTGACAATACTGCACCCATATCAAGTAAACAACAATATCAAGAACATATAGGAAAGCTAGCAACAAACAATAATATGTCAATGACCAGTTGTTGTAAGATCGTGCTGTAATCGATGAATCCTCCATTCATCTTCTTCTTTATGAGATCTAGCTCAATCGGTCTCATACGACATGGCAGACGTGAGTACATCAAGTGAGTTGTAGCAACCACTAGTTACAGGATCACTGTGACGTGTACTGAAACAAAGACCGAGCATCAATGGGCCTGTACGTTGTGCAGTGATAACGTTTCTGCGCAGCATAACTGAACAGGCCCCCCGTTAACCAAAGTCACACTAATAGTATCGATTTTCATATATATATATATATATATATATATGTGTGTGTGTGTGTGTGTGTGTGTGTGTGTGCGTGTTTGTTTTTGATTCTGTTGTCCAGGCTGCCATGCGGTATTCAAGTATTGGCCTGACTGTGCCAGTATATACATTTTTAAGGATGTTGCTATTTGCAGCCCAGCTTGTTCCGGCCAGCTTCTTCATAGGGGATAGTTGTCTCGTTGCTTTTTGTTCTATCTCCTGTATGTGTTCCCTCCGTGTGAGTCTCTGGTCCATTTTCACTCCAAGATACACAGGGGTATTTTCTTGTACAAGCTCTTTGCAATTTAGATTAAGTTTTGTTTCTTCCTTGGTGTAGGACAGTGAGAAGCATGTTGTTATTGTCTTTGAGATATTAATCTGCAATCCCCAATCTGTAACCCATTTTCCAACAGTGTCCAGTGCTGTCTACATTCTGTTTTTAGCTGTTGGTAGTTTTTCTGCAGCACTCCACATTGCGAAATCGTCAGCTTGTAGGGCACTGATACTTTCTTTTGGGAGTTTTCCCGCTATGTCGTTTAAGAACAGGATATAGAGGGGAGGAGAGATGACTCCTCCCTGGGTTACGCATTGTTGGAGACTTATTCTATGGCTCAGTGATCCATCTAATTTCATTCACTCTTGCTATTCTGTATCGGAGGAAGTCTCGTATCCAGCTGTATATTCTCCTTTCTATTTTGTTGTTTAGTAGTTTTAGGAGGAGTCCTTCTCCATCCCTTGTCGAAAGCTTTTGTCATATCCACAAAGACTGGAAGCTCTTTTTCCTTACCCCGGAATGCATTTTCTATTTCTTGGGTTAGGTAGACTAGTTGGTCTTCTATGCTGCGGTTTTTCTAAAAGGCTGACTGTGAGTTGAGTGGGACCTGGGTTTTTTTCCAGATGTTTTATTGGTCTTGCGTTTACCATTTTTTCCCCTGACTTTTCCAACACAGCTGAGCAGACTTATTGGCCTATAACTTTCCTTGTTTGGCTTGTCCTTTTTTTGGTTTTCTGATGGGGATAATGATAGCTGCCCGCCAATGGTCTGGGTTCTTACCCGTGCTCCATGATTGGTTGAAGATTTTCAGGAGTTTTCTTCTTGACCCTTGGTCTATGTTTTTAATCATTTCATTTGTGATGCTATCTTTTCCTGGAGCTTTCTTGTTCTTCAGTTTTTGAATAGTGTTTATAATTTTCCTATTTTCCACGTGGGATTGATTTCTTTGCTGCCTAGATGATAGCCTCCGTCATGATGGCGACATTATTGTTTACATTTTTGGCATGGGATTTATTTTGACAGAGTTTATTTACATTTGTTCTAAATAGAGTCCAGTTTGCTCTTATGAAATTCCAGCTTGAGTGCCAATCTGTTATCTCTGTTTGTCCCATGTTACATATTTCTAAAGTTATTGGGACATGGTCGCTCCCACCCAGTTGGCTATTGACTGTTCTTGTTATTAGCCGGTGAAGGTCGTCCGTTGCCATCGCAAAGTCAGAAGTACTCATTGTTTCCATATTCTAGAGTAATATGTGTGCCTATCGTCTGGTCTATTTATTAGGATGAGTTTGTTTTCTATCATCCAATCTTCTACCTCCTCGTCTCTCTGGTCCCTTGTTTCATAGCCGCAGCTTGGGGAGTGATTGTTAAAATCTCCCACTATGAGGTGTCTCGACTCTTCAATTTTGACTTTGTGTATTGCCAGAGCTGTGGCTGGTGGACTACAGCAATTTGTTATCATTGAGTCTCCACTGGGTAGGATGATCTTTACTGTGATGTATTCTGGTTCCTCTGGTCCAGATCTATTTGTTTCTTCCGCTGGTATAGAGTTTTTGACAAGTGTTATTATTCCTCCTTTGACTCTTTTTTTTTACTTTCCTGACGAAAATATTCATATCCTCTTATGGAAAATTTTTTAGTTTCTTTTATATGTGGTTCCTGTATACAAATGATGTCTATGTCGTTTTCCTTTAGGAATTCTTGCAGTTCGGGTTTCTCACACCGTCTGCATTCCATTGCACCACTGTTATGTTCCTTGTTTGTTGATCAGTCGCCTCTGCCTCCCCCTGACCACTGGGTTAGCATAGGCACCATTTGCTTGGGTGGGCCCCCTCTAGACTGGGGGCCCGGCACCGCTCCTCCCCGGTTGTAACTTGTAGTAGCGACACCATGACGATAGGGTAGACTGTCACATGACCATATCCCGTTGATGCGCGTGTGCCCTGATTTTTCCCGGTTTCTGCGCCGTAGCTGGCACACTCCGTCTTCGGCAGGTTGGGTTGAGTTTTTTGTTTTGGGTTGTCTCTCATAGCCTTTCCATCTCTCGATGGTACCTGCAAGGCAACAGGTTGGTTTGTCTACCGTGGTTTCCTTCCCGTGGCTAGAGCATATAGCGGTTCTTACCCGCTTGGTGTACCCTCATAGGACACATGGGGTATTTCAGTGGGGAAAGCAGTGCCACCTGTTGTCCCACCCCATCCTACTGGAATACACCACCGGTTGGTCCACTACTGCTTATTCGTCCAGTTATTATACCCGGCTTATATCGCAGCTGACGCTCCATATCTGGAGGTCGTTCCACTATCCGCCACCTGTGGACGTGCCTGGTTGGGGTCAGTCGCCCCACTATCCACCACCTGTGGACGTGCCTGGTTGGGGTCAGTCGCCCCACTATCCGCCACCTGTGGACGTGCCTGGTTGGGGTCGGTCGCCCCACTATCCACCACCTGTGGACGTGCCTGGTTTGGGTCAGTCGCCCCACTATCCGCCACCTGCGGACGTGCCTGGTTGGGGTCGGTCGCTCATGTCTTCCAGGCCTATTCGTTCTAATGGGAGCACAAGGCAAGTACTGCACCTTCTCCTCATGTCATGATCCACTGATATATGACTGGTTCTTTCCATGTAGAACCAATCAAAAACATCTTTGTCAGCTGTAACTAAAAATGTAGAACCAATCAGAAACATATTTGTCAGCTATTAACTCAAAATCTAGAACCAATCAGAAACATCTTTGTCAGCTGTAACTAAACATGTAGAACCAATCAGAAATGTCTTTGTCAGCTGTAACTAAAAATGAAGAACCAATCAGAAATTCTTTGTCAGCTGTAACTAAAAATGTAGAACCAATCAGAAACATCTTTGTCAGCTGTAACTAAAAATCTAGAACCAATCAGAAACATCTTTGTCAGCTGTAACTAAAAATCTAGAACCAATCAGAAACATCTTTTTCAGCTGTAACTAAAAATCTAGAACCAATCAGAAACATCTTTGTCAGCTGTAACTAAAAATCTAGAACCAATCAGAAACATCTTTTTCAGCTGTAACTAAAAATCTAGAACCAATCAGAGAACATCTTTGTCAGCTGTAACTAAAAATCTAGAACCAATCAGAAACATCTTTGTCAGCTGTAACTAAAAATCTAGAACCAATCAGAAATATCTTTGTCAGCTGTATCTAAAAATGTAGAACCAATCAGAAACATCTTTATCAGCTGTAACTAAAAATGTAGAACCAATCAGAAACATATTTGTCAGCTGTAACTAAAAATGTAGAACCAACCAGAAACATCTTTGTCAGCTGTAACTAATAATGTAGAACCAATCAGAAACATATTTGAATGGCAATCATGAGGAAACTGCTGGCACAAGCTGGGGAGCAGACGAAAGAATACTCAAGAAACTGTACACTGGAAGAGTGAGACCAGTTCTCGAGTATGGCATTGCGGCATGGACAACAGCAGCAAAGGCGAACTTCGATAAAATTAGCAAACTTCAAAACCAAGCCATGAGAGTTATAACAGTAGGCAGGAAGTCAACGCCAATTGTAGAACTTGAAAATATTACAAATCTGCAATCGATGACCGACAGAAGAGACTGCAGAGCCCAGCAGCAAGCAGAGAAACTCAGAAGACTGACAGACCACCCAATGCATCAGAGACTAAAACGATTTGGAAATGGGAAACTAAAGAGGAGAAACTTTGCAGAAATAGCCAAAGCAAAGATGAGCGAAGACCCTATGAACACCAAAACAATACCAAAGCCCATCCCTACTGTACGCAAACCGACATGGAAGCAGCATATCATTCCGTAGGTGGTAGAAAATATACCAGGTATTGGAAACAAGAACAGCCAGACTGAAAAAGAAAGAAGAGACATAACCCTGAGGTACATAGCGGAAAACTACCCCAGCATGGACTGGACCCAAGCATACACCGACGGTTCTGTAACAAACACAACACAGAATGGAGTGGGGGGGGGGGGGGGGGTATTCATGAGCCTAACAAATGGTAGAAAAATAACACTGTCAGTGGCAACTGGAAAATTCTCAACCAATTTCAGAGCGGAGGCAGAGGCACTGAAGGCTGCAGTAAAAGCAATGCTGACAGGCGAAAGCAATGAAAGCCAGATAATCCTGTTTACAGATGCTCTGGCCGTGGTTACAGCACTAAAATGCCAGAAAAATACTGAACTTAATGATTTAACAGCAGTACTCTGTCAACTATGCCAGCAGTCCGCACCAAAAAGAGTAGTGGTACAGTGGGTTCCATCCCACTGTAACATCCAAGGCAACGAGGAGGCAGACAGACTGGCAAAAGAAGGTGCAAGACTACCACAACCAGATACTAGTATGACCTACGAAGAGTTCAAAAGGTTTACTGGGGCCAGATACATGACCAAATAGGAAATATAACATACTGGCTACACAAAAAATGATGCCTATTATCAGTTGAACAGAAGAGAGCAGGTGGTAGTCTTCAGACCTCGCACAGGCCACAAACTACTGTGGTACCATCTATTCAATAAACTGAAGATAGGTGGCACTGACGAATGCACCTGTTGTACAGGGAAAATGACCGCTGAACATCTGCTGCAAAATTGCCCGACATAAGAGGACAAATAAACGATATGCATACAAAGACAAACATGAATATATCATAGACTAAAAATTCAAGGTTACAAAAAAATTGCTCAGTTGGAAGTTACGACTAATGTCAGGGTCATGCCTAGCATACTGAGATACATCCCCCTCTACATTTCTTCACTGTGCGCCTGGAAACATACTTTGTTACATCAGCCTGCCTAATGAAGTTGGCATCGCCAAAGTGATATCATTAGTGCTGTGCATAATGAGAGACAACACCGCATTGCACTATAGTCAGGAGGATCTGGCTCTAAAACATCCAGCAAACCTCGAGTTTTTAGAGGAGCCACTGTAACCGGCCATCAAGAAAGCTTTGTCAAGAGTGAAGAACTTAGTACGAATAGATTCGAACGGCAATAACAATAATTTGACATAATGGCGCAACTTCTACAATATAGTGTTATCTTATTATGCTTTATAATGGTATAAGATATAGCATGATACCTTAAGCTAAGCCCATATATTGTTTGTATAGGATAGAGCAGGATACCTCAAGCTACGCCCTCCTTATATTTTGTATAGGATAGAGGAGGATACCTCAAGCTACGCTCTCCTTATATTTTGTATAGGATAGAGCAGGACACTTCAAGGTAAGCCATCCTTATATTTTGTATAGAATGGAGCAGCCTACCTCACGCTTGGCCCTTATAGTTATATTGTTTGTATAGGATGGCGCAGCCTACCTCAAGCCCAGCCCTCCTGAATTGCCTCTTACGAAATAGGTAGCAGGTAGCGGTGCAGTGCTCCAATTCCTTGCACCATTTTCAGACCCCGGTAACAACGTGTGAAAAAAACCTAGTCGAGATAAACGTATCTGGCTTTGTAACATCTGACGTGTTATTCATAACGTTACGTTCTGTAAGTTAGAGTATTCTGGACACAAGCATCACTTCAATGAACGCACTTTACTAATTCTCATTTTTGTATTAATTGCGGAACTGCTGTCAGGATGAGTTGTGAGCATTATACGTAACATAAAGAGTTGGGGAAAATATACAAACGCAAACTTTGTACCTTATCAAGGAGAAAGTGAAGTGTACCGTCATTCTTCGACTAAACATTAGCGCAGTTTTGAAACTTAAATACAGCACTCTAAAAGCATCCATCATCGATCGCGTGTTTCTGAGCCTTGTAAAGCTCACACTAGTGAGGGATATGGACGTTAATGGCTTCTCTCCTTTGTTTCTGCGCCATCGATTGAAATTAGATGGTAGCTTGCTCACACCAACGACGCGCAGAAAGATGAAACATAAAACGCGTTCAAGTTTTCATTTACACCGGGAACTATAGCTAGACCTATATAAAGTAAACGTTTCGCACGTTAAACTAAAAAAAATATATGTATAAAATTTTTATATGTATTTAAATCAGGGAAAAAAAATAAAAAGGGTCCGGATCAATTATGAAGGAAAATAAATATACTCACTCCCAAAATGGTCCCAGGAAAACGATTGTGCATATTTTGCCTCGGAAACCCTGCATGGTAAACCAAGGGAACACGAGAAAATGAAAATAGCAACCAAATACCTACGAAGGACAACGAGAGGGTCATCAAATTTAGAGAAACAAGGGGAGGAACATCACGAAAATACCAGGTTAGGTACAAACAGATACACACACGCACCAATGCACTGGTTTTTGCGTCTTAATATCGCCCAAAATGACTACGGTCTAGGGTGGAAAAGACGCGCCTCCGCCAGTAAAAACTAGTGACGCTAACACATAAAATTTAAAAAAATAAAAAGTTAAACTGTAACATCGAAGGCTGCTCTTATTTAACTATCTCGTTTATAGACAACTTATAAAGCTTATATGTGAAGTCCTTCATGACATTTATGTAGTATCACATATACAGCCAATTCGTTATAGTTATGGCGCACATTGGAGGTGTTGTTGTTGTTGTTGTTGCTGTTGTTGTTGTTGTTGTTGTTGCTGTTGCTGTTATTGCTGTTGCTGTTGTTGTTGTTGTTGTTGCTGTTGCTGTTGCTGTTGTTGCTGTTGTTGTTGTTGTTGCTGTTGTTGCTGTTGCTGTTGTTGTTGTTGTTGTTGTTGTTGTTGTTGTTGCTGTTGTTGTTGTTGTTGTTGTTGTTGCTGTTGCTGTTGTTCCTGTTGTTGCTTTTGCTGTTGTTGTTGTTGTTGTTGTTGTTGTTGTTGTTTGTAGTCACTCATTAGCTCTTCATTACTTATAATGCTTCTTTGAAAATATATTCAAGTAGTGGCGCTTCTGTTATCCTTAGTTGAATTAGAGAATGGGATCAAGACACTGAGCAGCGCATGAGCTGCAGTGGTCAGCGACCAATAGCTGACTGCTAGTGTCAGGGCCAGCGAACCATAGCTGACAAGACCCTTCTACACCTCCACGTGGTGATCCTGGATAACAGGCTGCAGCAGGGCAGACTGGTTAAGGAGAAGGGATCGAAGGGGGAATGCTAACCCAGTACTCAAACAATGCTTGCTGAAGTCGGATGTGTTGGACCGAAAGGTGCAAATATCGCAGCCAAGCTGTAAACTACGACACAACGCATTCCGTTCTCTGTACTACATTCTGCTACTTAAGCCCGTTCAGGGTTTGGTAGCGGGAGATTGAGAACGAACGAAGAAGAAGAAGAAGAAGAAGAAGAAGAAGAAGAAGAAGAAGAAGAAGAATTAAGGAATGTAGGCCTGTGCAATCCTGGTTGTAGTTCAATGTGTGGGTTTTTAATGAACTCGCCAAGACGAGGATCAAAGTGTCCATTCCTACCACTTTATCCAAGCTGCTGTAACACAGCTTGTTTCCAGAAGCACGACGTGAGACTGGGTAGGGGGAGTGGTCTTGGTCAGCATGTTTCTGCTGAAGCATAAACTAGAATAGCAGCAAACACTGTATCATGTGTTTGTGGATTTTAAGAATGCGTTTGATAGGGTATGGCATAAAGCACTTTGGACAATCATGAGGATGTATAATATCAACGGAAATATTATAACGGTCCTTGAACACCTGTATGACAAGGCGTCTAGCGTAGTTCTTGTGAATGGGAGGCGAGGGGACTGGTTTCGCACATCAGTTTGTGTGAGACAGGGGTGTACACTCTCTCCAACTCTTTTCAATATATTCCTTGAAGGAATTATGAGTGATGCACATGGAGGTCACGTTGGTACTGTCAAGACAGGGGCCGAACGATTACCAACCTTCATTTTGCAGATGATATCGACGGGCTGGCGGGTTCAGAAGCAGAACTCCAGAAATGGGTCAGAAGGCTCGATGAAACAGCTTTTGACTATGGTATGGAGATAAACGCTGGAAAGACAAAAGTAATGACCAACATCGCTACGGGCTTTAACAGCAGGATAAAAGCTAACGGTCAGGAACTCGAAGTGGTTGACCGTTTTAAATATTTTGGATCGATTGTCAGTCATGAAGGATCAAAATGTAAGGTGTTGACCAGAATAGCACAGACAATAGCGGCGCTTGCACGGCGTAACAAAATCTGGCAAGATAAATGGTTAGCACTATGCACGAAAATCAGATTAATGCGTACACTGGTCATGTCAATATTCCTCTATGCGTGTGAGACATGGACAGTCACAGCTGACCTTCAACGAAGGATACAGGCCTTGGAGATGAGATGTTTCCGAAAACTTTTAAATGTCACGTTCAAAGATCGAGTTACAAATGAGGAAATACGCGATAGAATTACAACACCAATAGGGCCTTTCGAAGACCTCTTGGCAACTGTCAAAAGAAGGAAACTCACTTGGTACGGTCACATATCGAGATCAAATGGTCTTGCAAATACAATCATCCACGGGAAGGTGCATGGCAGATGACGAAGAGGCCAGCCCAAAAAGAGATGGGAGGACAACATAAAAGAAAGGACCAGTCTCCAACCAGAAGAGTTACAGGCAGCGGCATCTGACAAAGAGGGGTGGCATAGGGTTGTGAGGATGTCTTCATGTGTGCCCCAATGACCTCACCGGTTACGGGATGACCTGACCTGACCTAAACTAGCCTTAGCTTCAAAATTATGTCAGTATATCGGTATGTCGATCTGTGTCGGTCTGTCTGTCGGTTTGTCGGTCAGTCTGTCTGTCTGTGGGGGACGGAGGGGGGGGGGGGGGGTGCTATAGTCAAGAGGTTACGACACTCGCTTCTCACAGTGATGAACAGAAACTGTGGGCGATCAAATCCCGCAAGTTTCAAGCGACCGCTGGTCTCACGGGAGGTAAGACCAGAGTGCCTGCATCCAGAGTTACCTCCAATCGTCTCGACCAATAGTCTTGCCACTGATCCAAGGTAACTCGGGATAAGACTGGGATTTAATGACCAGTGCATACGCTCTCACACTATACTCCAAATACAGTGCCCATCCCGTTATTGTATGTATGTATGTATATATGTGTGTGTGTGTGCGTGTGTGCGTGCGTGCGTGCGTTGCAATGCAATGCTATGCTATGCTATGTTATGTTATGTTATGTTACGTTATGTTATGTTATGTTATGTTATGTTATGTATGTATGTATGTATGTATGTATGTATGTATGTATTGTAATGTATGTATGTATGTATGTATGCATGTATGTATGTATGTATATATGCATGTAATGTATGTATGTATATTTGCATGTAATGTATGTATGTATGTATGTATGTATGTATGTATGTATGTATGTATGTATGTATGTATGTATGTATGTATTGTAATGTATGTATGTATGTATGTATGTATGTATGTATGTATATATGCATGTAATGTATGTATGTATGTATATTTGCATGTAATGTATGTATGTATGTATGTATGTATGTATTGTAATGTATGTATGTATGTATGTATATATGCATGTAATGTATGTATGTATATATGCATGTAATGTATGTATGTATGTATGTATGTAATGTATGTATGTATGTCTACTCATGAAATCCAAGAGCAGCCTGGGTTTACTGGTTACGCACAAGAAGCCTCCACTAAAGCATGTTTTAACTATGCAAATCTATTTTCTGTAGCAGTTTTGTTTTACAGTTGTAACCGTTTTTATTAACCATTGTTAAACAATAGAGTACCTTGACCATAATCTCTTCTCACACCAGCCCCCAGCGATTGTTGAAAAGAAATAACGTGCACCAGTCCCCCCCCCCGCCCACCTGCCCCCTCCCTCTCCTACCGTTTGTTGAAAAGACCTACAGCACACCAGACCTCACTGTTCGTTGGAAGGACCTACCGCACACCAGCCCACACCGCTTATTGAAAAGACCTACCTCACACCAGCCCCCACCGTTTGTTGGAAAGACCTACCTCACACCAGCCCCCACCGCTTGTTGGAAAGACCTACCTCACACCAGCCCCCACCGCTTGTTAGAAAGACCTACCTCCCACCAGCCCCCACCGTTTGTTGCATGGACCTACCTCACACCAGCCCCCACCGCTTGTTGGAAAGACCTACCTCACACCAGTCCCCACCGTTTGTTACATGGACCTACCTCACACCAGCCCCAACCGTTTGTTAGAAAGACCTACCTCCCACCAGTCCCCACCGTTTGTTGCATGGACCTACCTCACACCAGCCCCCACCGCTTGTTGGAAAGACCTACCTCACACCAGTCCCCACCGTTTGTTACATGGACCTACCTCACACCAGCCCCAACCGTTTGTTAGAAAGACCTACCTCACACCAGTCCCCACCGTTTGTTGCATGGACCTACTTCACACCAGCCCCCACCGTTTGTTGGAAAGACCTACCTCACACCAGCCCCCACCGCTTGTTGGAAAGACCTACCTCACATCAGCCCCCACCGCTTGTTGGAAAGACCTACATCACACCAGCCCCCACCGTTTGTTGCATGGACCTACCTCACACCAGCCCCCACCGCTGGTTGGAAAGACCTACCTCACACCAGCCCCCACCGCTTGTTGGAAAGACCTACCTCACACCAGCCCCCACCGTTTGTTGCATGGACCTACTTCACACCAGCCCCCACCGCTTGTTGGAAAGACCTACCTCACACCAGCCCCCACCGTTTGTTGCATGGACCTACTTCACACCAGCCCCCACCGCTTGTTGGAAAGACCTACCTCACACCAGCCCCCACCGTTTGTTGCAGGGACCTACCTTAATAACAGTTGAAGTCGATAAACATGTTTGCAATAACGGAAATTATTTGCTACAGCTACGAAAACATTTATATCTTGGTGTTATGTGTATCGGTTTTGTAATTATATATATATACATGTGTGTGTGTGTGTGTGTGTAGGTCTGTGTATTTTCGTGTGTATGTGTGTGTTTGTAAAGCTGCGTAAGAGCTTCGATTGGTGGCATCTAATCATATAGATAGCCAAAGAGACTTCTGTTGTAGTAACATTGATATGTGGATAAGCGGGACACGTTCAATTCAATCAATGAGCGTCGGTTTGGTGAGGACAATTCAATCTTTTTCTTCTTCTTCTTCTTCGTTCGTTCTCAATCTTCCGCTACCAAACCCTGAAATGGCTTAAGTAGCAGAATGTAGTCCAGAGAACGGAGTGCGTTGTATCGTAGTTTACAGCTTGGCTGCGATATTTGCACCTTTCGGTCCAACACATCCGACTTCAGCAAGCATTTTTTTTAGTACCGGGTTAGCATTCCCTCTTCGATCCCTTCTCCTTAGCCAGTCTGCCCTGCTGCAGCCTGTTATCCAGGATCACGACGTGGAGGTGTAGAAGGGTCTTGGCAGCTCTGGTTCGCTGGCCCTGACGCTAGCAGCATCTTGATCCCGGACAATTCAATCAATGAGCGTCTGTTTGGTGAGGACAATTCAATCAATGAACCGGTAATCGGTTGACTGAATGAGTTTGACATTCATTGTAGGTTGATTTGGAAGCGGAGTATGTCAGAAGTGTGCACAGCCAGGGAGCTGCTAGAGCCATCAGTATCCATACACCTTGATATTTCCTGAGAGATAGGCCGAGCACCTATTTGTCTGCCTGGAGTACAGTGATCCCCACACTGTATGGCATACAAAGCATAAACACGTCCAAGAAGAATGGTCCGAAATAATTTGTTTAGCTCAGATTCCCAAAATGGAAGAGTTCGCGTGCTGTTTGGCAAACTCAAAGACACCGACTGACGTCACTTTCAGTGTCTTACTTTGTTTGAAGTATCCATAAAAGGTTGGGAGGCAGCGTGGTCTTGTGGTAACACATCAGTTTCACAATCGTAACGCACCGGGTTCAAATCACACCCGTGTCCAGATTGGCAGAAACTGGTGTTTTTTTTCTCGGACGATCGCTCCTCCACGAACAGAAAGTAATGGCAACCTACCGTTCTGCACACCTGCCAAAAAACTTGTAACAGCCAAATAAGTAGGCGGTTGTAAGAAGCGAGGTTCTGTAGACTTGCAACAGCCAAATATGTAGCCGGTTGTAGGAAGCGAGGCTCTGTAAACTTGTAACAGCCAAATAGGTAGCCGGTTGTAAGAAGAGAGGTTCTGTAAACTTGTAACAGCCAAATAGGTAGGCAGTTGTGAGAAGAGAGGTTCTGTAAACTTGTAACAGCCAAATATGTAGACGGTTGTAAGAAGAGAGGTTCTGTAAACTTGTAACAGCCATATCGGTAGGCGGTTGTAAGAAGAGAGGTTCTGTAAACTTGTAACAGCCAAATAGGTAGCCGGTTGTAAGAAGAGAGGTCCTGTAAACTTGTAACAGCCAAATAGGTAGCCGGTTGTAAGAAGAGAGGTTCTGTAAAGGATATACTGCTTACATTTATATTTACCATAATCAAGTTGAAATAGTTGTGAAAAGTACTAGTCGTTGACGTATGTTGTGTATTAACGTGGAGGGGACGGAGGGAAAGGAGGGGTCAGGGAGCTAGCCTACCAGTCATGAGGTGTCTACGGAGGATTGTGCATGGGGCTGAGTATCCCCTTCTGTAGAAATGATTAGCTAAATAACAAAGAAAAAGAAGACCACTATACAGCAGGGTAGAAGCGTGTGACTAACTCAAGTCATCAATCGTTATTTTGTAGGGACACATTGCCTAGCCTATTTCTAGTTGTACGGTAGATGGACACATACTTTAACTAGTCATTAGTCCAAGTTGGTTTCCTACTGAACATGTCCCGACAGCATGCAGTCAAGATCATCAGTGATACACGGCTGGAGAAACGGACAATTGTGACTTTCCAAGAATGTAGGAAAAGGCGACTGAAGAGAGCTTTACATGTGGCTAGCAACCTCATCATGTTAAACCAATGCTATTGAAACCGCCATTGCAAATGCTTGGATACAGGCTTCATATAAAGGGGTCAATTGCCCTATGTTTCACTTGGTACAGACGAATCGTCATCTGCATTTCTATTTTGATGTTTGTAATCTTCTTCTTCTTTCTTTTCCCTTTTTGTCTTTCTTGTACCTTTCATCGTCAGGTTATAAAGAGGTTTCTTGACTAGGCCCAATTATGTGCCTCGTACACGGGAAGCTTTACTGTTTCTGTTATTTCTGTTGTCCATCTTTTACGTGGTCCGTCCTTGACTTTATATCTATTGTGTCTGTATAGCATTGGTTTCTGAGGGATACTATCTGGTGTTTGGCGTGTTACGTAGCCGAACCATTTGGTTTGCTGTCTCTTGATGAGGTCTAGCACTGGTGTTGTACCTACGTGTCTCTTGATGAGGTCTAGCACTGGTGTTTGGCGTGTTACGTGGCCGAACCATTTGGTTTGCTGTCTCTTGATGAGGTCTAGCACTGGTGTTGTACCTACGTGTCTCTTGATGAGGTCTAGCACTGGTGTTTGGCGTGTTACGTGGCCGAACCATTTGGTTTGCTGTCTCTTGATGAGGTCTAGCACTGGTGTTGTACCTACGTGTCTCTTGATGAGGTCTAGCACTGGTGTTTGGCGTGTTACGTGGCCGAACCATTTGGTTTGCTGTCTCTTGATGAGGTCTAGCACTGGTGTTGTACCTACGTGTCTCCAAATATCTTCGTTTCTCATTCTATACATTCGTTATACGACAAGCAATCTGCGCATGTATTTGTTTTCTTTTGTTACGATGTTTCTTTTATCTTTGTTAGTCAATGTCCAATTCTGGCACGGATATCACAATGTGGGGAGGAATATTGTGGTGTATATAATTCTTTTTGTATTTATTGTCATGTGCTTACATATTAATATTTTTGTTCTAATGATTTGACTTGCTTTATTACATTTATTTTGGATTTTGGTGTCGCCTTTGCCATCTGCTGAGATTATGTTATCCAGGTACATGACATTTTTCACCTGTTTTACTTGCTGGTTTTGTATAAATATTGTAATTTCTATTTCTCTTCTTCCAACCGTCATAACTTCGTAATCTGACAAACTGTATATACTAAACTTTCTTCGTTATTTTTTTTCTTCTGTGAAATTTGAATCAATTTTTTCCCCGATGATTCGAACACGCGTACAAGTGTGCCGCCACCAGTTTTCAGCTGCAGAGATCACCCGCATTATATTTAGTGACCAAACAACACACAAGTATTTACTTTCCATTCATTGTGTTTATTTTCAGAAATCTAAGATCCGTCTTATTTGTCAATAGTAACTTGTTCAAATGCGGGAATGAAAATATCCACGGGCGTCAAGTTCGTCTATGACACAAGAGGACCTTCAGGTTTACTGGGGTGCACGTGCATCCTGGGGATTGAACGCGTGCGCGGTGCAAACACACGACATTGACAACGTCCGCGAATGCACGCCCGAACGGTTGCCGCCTCTGTCGAGACCAGAAATGTTTCGTGAGTTTGTCATTTCAAAGGCTTGTGCTGGCAGCGAACTCGCCTTTCCCAAGCACGGTTGAATAACTTTGACTTGACGTGAGGGGATATTCGATGTGGGAACAGAGTAGAACTCTCACGCCTTCACAATGAAACAAATTCGGAAGTATTTTCACACAAACTCTGGCCAGATGAAGTTATATATGGGCCGGCTAAGTGAAGTATGGGTGTGGTACTTCAATCATTCAGAGAAAGAGCTGTAGGGATCAGCAGGTCACTCCAAAGAAGACGTCACAATGGCTGAATTATTACCTTGTGTACAAATTATCTGACCTCTAACCCCCATTTGCATAATGCAAATTGATGAGAATTGTTCCCAAGATAATCAGCAAGCCTGCCTGCCCCCACCCTCTCCCATGTACCACCAGAAATTATTAGTACAGGAACATACGTAATTGCTGTAATCCAAACTTTCTGCAAGGGAGACCATATGTTCCATATGAGAAGGAAAGCCACAAGAAGATGACCTTTCCCTCAGACATACACCATACATTTTCTAACGACACCTGTTGACGTACAATTTTCAGAAGTAACCCTTATTACGTCATTAGAGAAACTACCATATCGAACTTCTTATTATGACCCTCAAAATACTACAGTGGAATGCGGAGGGAGTCATTAACAAAAAAACTTTCCCTAACACATCACCTGCATGAAGGTAAGATTGACGTGGCATGTATCCAGGAAACGCACCTCAACAATAATCATAAATTCTCAATCAGAGGATACCAGACCTTCCGTCTAGATAGAGAAGGCCACAAAGGAGGGGTCCTGATACTGACCAGAAACTGTATACCGAGTAGCGCGGTATCTGTCAATCACACCGGACAAGCAGAAATTGTAGGAGTTGACATAATGGCTCAAGAGACGAAGCTCCGCATTTTCAATCTGTACGGACCACCAAATAGAGACCTATCGCTCTCGAGTATGGAGCTCAGAGACTCCAACTGCATAGTAGTTGGAGATTTCAACAGCCACTCGGAGAGATGGGGATACTCTGACACAGACAGCAGAGGTGACGAAGTGGAAGATTGGGAGATAGATGCAAATCTCTCCCTAATCAATAGGCCGGAGGATAGCCCTAGCTTCTATTCAAGAACATGGCATACCACCTCGACTCCAGATTTGGCCTTCTCCACACAGGACATACACCATAAAATAGACCGCCAGGTGCTAAACCAACTGGCAGGTAGCGACCACAGGCCGATCAGGCTAACCATTGACATGGAAGTAGGCCCACAGGAAACAAAACCGCTCCCACGTTGGAATTACAAACGAGCCGACTGGGACAGATTTGCAATCCTGACAGATGGGCTGTGTGAAACCATCAACACTAGAAACACCAAAATGAAGCCCATGGTAGAGAGCCTAAGCAAGGCAATAATTAAAGCCGCCACTGAAACCATCCCAAAAGGAGCTAGGAAAAACTATAAGCCCTACTGGAATGATGAGTTGCAGAAAGTGGAAGATGCAGTAACAAATGCTAGGAACATGGCAGAGCGAGAAAAATCCATGGAGGCAAACATCGCCCTCAAAGCCGCCGCGGCGAAGTACAAACACACTCTCAAGCAAACAGCAAGAGAAAGCTGCAAAAATAAAACGGAAAGTCTAAACCTGGACAAAGACGGGAACAAGCTATGGAAGCTAGTCAGAGCCATGAACGACAAAACCCCGTCACATAAACAAATTACTATCAAGCAGGGCGAGAACTTGATCACAGGTAAGAAAGCCGCAAACGCCTTTGTCGATCACTATGCCAGAGCAAACCACATCGAGGTCCCTGCAGATAAGCATACAGACATTAGCGAAGAGCTAAAGGGGCACGAAAACATGAATACGGCACCTGAAGAGCACATGATGGCGAAATTAACAATGCGCGAAATGGAAGAGGCTATGAGAACACTAAAGAAAAGGAAATCTCCCGGAAAAGACGGGATAACAAACGAAATGCTGATGGGGCTGGGCCAAACAGCGAAGAGGAAACTGCTATCGGTCCTGAACCAAAGCTGGAAAAGGGGAATTGTACCACAGGCATGGAAAGACGCAATACTAGTACCACTACCAAAAACAGGAAAGGACAAAACAGATCCAAATGGATACAGGCCCATAAGCCTACTGAGCTGTGTCGGCAAGCTGATGGAACGGATGATAAACACCAGACTGATGTGGCATCTGGAAGAAAAACGAATACTAATTCCACAGCAAGCCGGCTTTAGACAGCACAGATCCACTGAGGACCAGGTCATCCTCATAGCCCAGGAGATAGAAGATGCCTACCAGGCACAGAAATACACAGTAGCTGTTTGGGTGGATCTGGAAAAGGCATTTGACAAAGTCTGGAAAGATGGACTTAGAGTCAAGCTAAGAAGAAGTGATGTTTGTGGGAAGATGTACAAGTGGATCCACCACTACCTCAAACAAAGAACGGCCAGAGTCCAAGTACAAGGGCAGATGAGCAAAAAGGTGACACTCGAGCAGGGAGTACCCCAAGGGGGAGTACTGTCACCCACACTCTTCCTGGTATATATAAACGATATTACAGAGAATATACCTAGAAGAGTCCATAGCTCAATGTTTGCAGACGATCTGGCTATGTGGACCTCTGAAAAGAATCTCACCATAGCAAGAAATCGGATGCAGACGGCCCTAACATCGCTGGAAGAGTGGGCGAACTCATGGCTGGTCAAAATAAACGAGGAGAAAACCACATGCACAATATTCTCGCTTTCATTAAAACCCCAAAGTACCAAATTAAGTCTAAATGGCAAATTCCTGCAGCCAAACGACAACCCAACCTATCTGGGAGTCACATTTGATCGGCGCATGACATGGAAAAGTCAGATTGAGAGAAACCGAATGAAAGCAAGAGAAAGAATGGCAATCATGAGGAAACTTGCTGGCACTAGCTGGGGAGCAGACGAAGGCATACTAAAGAAACTGTACACTGGAAGAGTGAGACCAGTTCTCGAGTATGGCATTGCGGCATGGACAACAGCAGCGAAGGCGAACTTCGATAAAGTTAACAAACTTCAAAACCAAGCCATGAGAATTATAACAGGTGGCATGAAGTCAACGCCAATTGTAGAACTTGAAAAGATTACAAAACTGCAATCCATGACCGATTGAAGAGACTGCAGAGCCCAGCTGCAGTCAGAGAAACTCCGAAGACTGACCGACCATCCAATGCACCAGAGACTAAACAATTTGGGAAATGGGAAACTAAAGCGGAGAAACTTTGCAGAAATAGCCAAAGCAAAGATGCACGAAGATCCCATAAACGCACTAACAACACCAAAACCCATCACTACTGTACGAAAACCTACCTGGAGGCAGAATATATTTCCAGAGGTGGTAGAAAATATACCAGGTATTTCAAACAAAAACTGCCAGACTGAAAAAGAAAGGAGAGATACTACCCTAAGCTTCATAACGAAAAGCTATTCAAGCATGGACTGGACCCATGCATACACCGACGGCTCTGTAACAAACACAACACAGAACGGAGGGGCAGGAGCATTCCTGAACCTACCAAATGGCAGAAAAATAACACTGTCATTCGCTACTGGTAAGTACACAAGCAATTTCAGAGCGGAGGCAGAGGCACTGAGGGCGGCAGTGGAAGAAATGGTGACACACAGTGAAAATGAGAGCCATATAATCCTGCTGACAGATGCTCTCGCCGTAGTCACAGCGCTAAAAAGCCAGAAAAACACTGAGCTTAATGACTTAAGAGCAGCACTCTGCAAACTGTGCCAGCAGTCCGCACCAAAAAGGGTAGTGGTACAGTGGGTCCCATCACACTGCAACATCCAAGGCAACGAGGAGGCAGACAGACTGGCAAAAGAAGGTGCAAGACTACCACAAACAGATACCAGTATGACGTACGAAGAGTCAAAACGGCTTATCAAAGCCAGATACATGACCAAATGGGAAACCGAACATACTGGTTACACCAAAAACGATGCCTATTACCAGTTGAACCGAAGAGAGCAGGTCGTTGTCTTCAGACTTCGCACTGGCCACAATAGACTGAGGTACCACCTATTCAACAAATTGAAGATAGGGTGTACCGACGAATGCCCGTGCGGTACTGGTAAAATGACCGCTGAACATCTGCTGCAGAACTGCCCGACATACGAGGATCAGAGAGAGCAGATGTGGCCATTACCAGTGGAACTGCAAGACAAGCTCTTTGGCAGTGGCGACAGCCTCAGGATGACCGCCGCTTTTTTCGAAAAAATAATGGTTACTGTCTGACTGCGTACGCAGAAGAAGAAGAAGAAGAAGAAGAAGAACTTCTTATTATAACAATCGTTCAATGCGTCTTGCACTGTAGCTTGCTTCTCCCTGAATACAAAAACATGGAGAGTCGCGTTAATACTAAACACAAGAGCGTCTCCATTCTCTTGGCATTTACCAGACTAACATGGGACGCTCTTTCTAAAATAGTTGACTGCGATGAATGGCGTGGCCCACTGAACAAGGCTGAGAGCAAAAGATCTCAGTGGTTAGTACACTGGCTTCTCAATCGAGAGATCGGGGTTTGGGCCCCAGTTGGTGTAGGATGTTTCCGATCGCAAAACGGATCCAGAGGTCGACCCAGCTTCAAAAATTGGGCTTTGACTCCATAGTTTGTCATTGGTCTAGAACCATAGGGCCTAACACTAGATATGCCACACTGGTTTTCTAAGGTAAAAGGTCAGCTCTATGGCAACAACTGCCGTCGGGGATGAAGGTAACTCTTCATGTACTATTCCACAGTCTATGTGAGGTGGGAAGGGGGAGACAGTTACCTTCCTTGCTGTTTATACCTTTCTCAACTCATACCTTAAGTACCCATTTACAGCAGGGTCGACTGGAGGAGCGGCCGTACCAGGATTTTTCCTGTCCGTCCGTGATTTCGAACTCTGGCACGCTGTAATCTCAGTCTTAGCAAGCCAGCTTTTTTTGTCGACTATCCAACACACTCAACACGCACTTGTTAATAAGATCTTTACTTTACTTTTACTTAAAAAGCCCCCCACCCCATATTCAATCCGTGCACATTGAAGCGCCTGTTTTGCAACATCCTGGCTAACGAGGTGGGAATCAACACTGAAATAAAGATACTGATGAGCCTACTGAGAGGCCACCTTCAGTAGATAAGTGATGGAAGATGATCCATAGAATAACTGCTACCAAAGAAAACTGAGTCAAGGAATCAACACGACCAACTTCCATAATAAATTAGCAAGTCTCTGGTAGTGTACCTGTGCGTTCTCCACGAAAGATATGCATGTGACAGAGGCGTGGATAGGACCACACACACACTCAAACAATGTCACAAGAGGCAACTCACTGTGCGTTCTAATCCCTCTTAGGTCCAACAGTTGGGCATATAACAATGTACATTCAAAACTTAAAATCCCTTGTATGCCTGCTCAGTGCGCATAAGCCTTCTATGTTTTCAGAAAGGACTAGAAAGAAGTCTCAATTTCATACCGGAGAAAAACAGACAATAATTCGTTTTCCGAAGTTTTAATAATATTAATAATAGTAATAATAACAATACAAACAATAGGCGGAAGAAAACAAAAATAAGAAAAGTGAAACGTAGAATAAGAACAAATAGAAGAAGAGGTACAAAACAGAAAAGGAAAAACAACATCAAAAATAACAACTACAAGGACAAGAAGAAGAAGGAGAAGAAAAAGAAGAAGAAGAAAAAGTAAAAGTAACTCAAAAGCTCACAGAACGTTTATACAAACAAAGATTGATGACAAAGGCCAAGTTCAAATTATTGGTAATTTCAAAATGTGGATTCTTGCCCAAATAGATCAACAGCTAAAGTCGCTTGGTCACGTGATCGTGCTAGTACAAACACAAAGGTTCTCAGCGAAGGTCGAGACGATCATAAAGACTCCTTCAAGACGAAATGCCATGGCCTGCCCCCTTTAGTTACATTTGTTATCCGAAGGCAAACGGTCCTAGAGTTCCCAAAAGACAGATTTTTAATCGCTTGTGTCTCGGCACGTGGCAGTGCTCATGATGGCCTGTCGTTTCTGTCCGCTCGTTAGCTCTCGTCACCATTCGTTCCCACCGGCTATTTCGATATGGCATCGAGCAATTGTCAACCGGTTTTCCAGCTCACTGACCACAAATTATGTGTGGAAATGCGATGTAAAAGCAACCTTGCATAGCCTAGGAGATTCGTGAACGCGATCGCTGGATCGATGATTAAATTGTGGGTACTCATGTATGATATCCAGACTCCTTCTTCCGCTCGTAGTATTGCAGATCTGAGACAAGCGTCCCCTGTGATATAACTCTCAATGTAGTGGGACATAGGAGGATGAAAGCAGAGTATTTCTTGTGAATGAAGTGCTAACGTCGAAATTTGTAGAATGGACCAGCTTGTGAAGTTCGTCTATGATCTACATGACATCCATTTAATTTGGCAAATCAATTTGTATATGTGAAAAACCATCAATACGAATACCAGTCTTTGAATTTCTCATTTCAACATTGCTTTTCTTCTGTGCGTGCCAGCGAGCGTGTGTGTGTACAAGCGTGTATGTCTGTGTGTGTGTGTGTGTGTATGTATGTGTGTATGTATATGTGTCTGTTTGTGTGTATGTGTGCAAAGAACATTGACAGTCTCTCTATGGGATCAAATTCGCAATACAGAAATTAGGCGACAAGCCGCACTGAATGGCGTCATAGACATTGCATTGTGAAGAAAATGCACGGGGACATGAGATTAACGTCTGGTCACACAAACTATTCTGATCAGACAATATTAGTCAGTGTCAGGCAAAATATTCTGATCATACAATATTAGTCAGTGTCAGGCAAAATATTCTGATCATACAATATTAGTCAGTGTCAGGCAAAATATTATTATTTGATAATATTAGTCTGGGTCAGGTGAAATACTCTGATCTGATAACGTTAATCTGGGTCAGGTAAAATATCATGATCTGACAATGACAATGTGTGTGCGTGTGTGTCGGTGTGTGGGTGTGTGTGGATGTGTGTGTGTATGTAGGTGTGTGTGTGTGGGTGTGTTTGGATGTGTGGATGTGTGTGTGTAGGTGTGTGTGGGTGGGTGTGTGTGGGTGTATGGATGTGAGCGTGTGGCTGTGTGTGTGTAGATGTGTGTGTGAGGTTGTGTGGGTGGTTGTGTGTGTTTTTGTTGGATATGTGTGCTACGTGGGAGTGATTTATAGATATATATATGTGTGTGTGTGTGTGTGTATGTCGGTGTGAAAGAGAGCGGGAGTATGTGTGTATGTGGAAGAGGGGGTGTATGTGAGGGACAGCTTATGTGAGAGTGAATGTGTGCTAGAGAGGGGGGAAGGGGGAGAAAGAATGTGTGAATGAGACAATGTGTGCGGGGTTGAGCGTGTGTGTATGGGAGAGAGTGTTTGTGTGTGTGTGTGTGTGTGTGTGTGGGATAGAGTGTTTGTAAGAGAGAGTGTATGTGAGAGAGTTAGTGTGTATGAAGAAGAGAGAGATAGTGTGTGAGAGAAGGAGAGAGATAGTGTGTGTGAGAGAGGGAGAGAGATAGTGTGGGTGTTAGGGAGAGAGATAGTGTGTGTGAGAGAGGGAGAGAGATAGTGTGGGTGTTAGGGAGAGAGATAGTGTGTGTGAGAGAGGGAGAGAGATAGTGTGGGTGTTAGGGAGAGAGATAGTGTGTGTGAGGCAGAGAGATAGTGTGTGTGAGGCAGAGAGATAGTGTGGGTGTTAGGGAGAGAGATAGTGTGTGTGAGGCAGAGAGATAGTGTGGGTGTTAGGGAGAGAGATAGTGTGTGAAATGGAGAGAGATAGTGTGTATGAAGAGGGAAATAATAGTGAGGCAGAGAGATAGTGTGTGAAATGGAGAGATAGTGTGTGTGAGAGAGGGAGAGAGATAGTGTGGGTGAGAGAGGGAGAGAGATAGTGTGTGTGAGAGAGGGAGAGAGATAGTGTGTGAAATGGAGAGAGATAGTGTGTGTGAGAGAGGGAGAGAGATAGTGTGTGTGAGAGAGGGAGAGAGTGTGTCTGAGAGAGTGAGAGCTATAGTGTGTGTGAGAAGGAGAGAGTGTGTGTGAGAGGGAGAGAGTGTGTGTGAGAGGGAGATTGTGTGTGTGAAAGGGAGGGAGTATGTGAGAGAGGGAGAGAGTGTGTCTGAGAGAGTGAGAGCTATAGTGTGTGTGAGAAGGAGAGAGTGTATGTGAGAGGGAGAGAGTGTGTGTGAGAAGGAGAGTGTGTGTGTGAGAGGGAGAGAGTGTGTGTGAGAGGGAGAGAGTGTGTGTGAGAGGGAGATTGTGTGTGTGAGAGGGAGAGAGTGTGTCTGAGAGAGTGAGCGCTATAGTGTGTGTGAGAAGGAGAGAGTGTGTGTGAGAGGGAGAGAGTGTGTGTGAGAGGGAGATTTTGTGTGTGAGAGGGAGATTGTGTGTGTGAAAGGGTGAGATAGTGTCTGAGAGAGTGAGAGCTATAGTGTGTGTGAGAGGGAGAGAGTGTGTGTGAGAGGGAGAGAGTGTGTGTGAGAGGGAAAGATAGTGTGTGAGAGGGAGAGATAGTGTGAGAGAGGGAGAGAGATAGTGTGTGTGAGAGGGAGAGAGTGTGTGTGGTGTGTGTGAGAAGGAGAGAATGTGTGTGAGAGGGAGAGAGTGTGTGTGAGAGGGAGATTGTGTGTGTGAAAGGGAGGGAGTATGTGTGAGAGGGAGAGAGTGTTCTGTGAGAGGGAGTGATAGTGTGTGAGAGGGAGAGATAGTGTGTGTGAGAAGGAGAGAGTGTGTGTGAGAAGGAGAGAGTGTGTGTGAGAGGGAGAGAGTGTGTGTGAGAGGGAGAGAGTGTGTGTGAGAGGGAGATTGTGTGTGTGAAAGGGAGGGAGTATGTGTGAGAGGGAGAGAGTGTTCTGTGGGGAGAGAGTGTGTGTGAGAAGGAGAGAGTGTGTGTGAGAGGGAGAGAGTGTGTGTGTGAGAGGAAGATTGTGTGTGTGAAAGGGAGGGAGTATGTGTGAGAGGGAGAGAGTGTGTGTGAGAGGGAGAGATAGTGTGTGAGAGGGAGAGATAGTGTGAGAGAGGGAGAGAGATAGTGTGTGTGAGAAGGAGAGAGTGTGTGTGAGAAGGAGAGAGTGTGTGTGAGAGGGAGAGAATGTGTGTGAGAGGGAGATTGTGTGTGTGAAAGGGAGGGAGTATGTGTGAGAGGGAGAGAGTGTGTGTGACAGGGAGAGATAGTGTGTGAGAGGGAGAGATAGTGTGTGAGAGGGAGAGATAGTGTGTGAAAGGGAGAGATAGTGTGTGAGAGAGGGAGAGATAGTGTGTGAGACAGGGAGAGAGTGTGTGTGAGAGGGAGATTGTGTGTGTGAAAGGGAGGGAGTATGTGTGAGAGAGAGAGTGTGTGTGTGAGAGGGAGATTGTGTGTGTGAAAGGGAGGGAGTATGTGTGAGAGGGAGAGGGTGTGTGAGAGAGGGAGAGAGTGTGTGTGAGAGGGAGAGATAGTGTGTGAGAGAGGGAGAGAGATAGTGTGTGAGAGGGAGAGATAGTGTGTGAGAGAGGGAGAGATAGTGTGTGAGAGGGAGAGAGTGTGTCTGAGAGAGTGAGAGCTATAGTGTGTGTGAGAAGGAGAGAGTGTGTGTGAGAGGGAGAAAGTGTGTGTGAGAGGGAGATTGTGTGTGAAAGGGAGGGAGTATGTGTGAGAGGGAGAGAGTGTGTGTGAGAGGGAGATTGTGTGTGTGAAAGGGACGGAGTATGTGTGAGAGGGAGAGGGTGTGTGAGAGAGGGAGTGAGATAGTGTGTGAGAGAGGAAGAGTGATAGTATGTGTGTGAGGGAGCGTTAGTGTGAGAGAGAGGAACAGAGATAGTGTGTGAGAGGGAGAGATACTGTGTGAGAGAGGGAGAGAGTGTGTGTGAGAGGGAGATTGTGTGTGTGAAAGGGAGGGAGTATGTGTGAGAGGGAGAGAGTGTGTTTAAGAGGGGGATTGTGTGTGTGAAAGGGAGGGAGTATGTGTGAGAGGGAGAGAGTGTGTGTGAGAGGGAGAGATAGTGTGTGTGAGAAGGAGAGAGTGTGTGTGAGAGGGAGAGAGTGTGTGTGAAAGGGAGATTGTGTGTGTAAAAGGGAGGGAGTATGTGTGAGAGGGAGAAAGTGTGTGAGAGGGAGAGATAGTGTGTGAGAGGGAGAGATAGTGTGTGAGAGGGAGAGATAGTGTGTGTGAGAAGGAGAGAGTGTGTTTGAGAAGGAGAGAGTGTGTGTGAGAAGGAGAGAGTGTGTGTGAGAGGGAGAGAGTGTGTGTGAGAGGCAGATTGTGTGTGTGAAAGGGAGGGAGTATGTGTGAGAGGGAGAGAGTGTGTGTGAGAGGGAGAGATAGTGTGTGAGAGGGAGAGATAGTGTGAGAGAGGGAGAGAGACAGTGTGTGTGAGAGGGAGAGAGTGTGTGTGAGAAGGAGATTGTGTGTGTGAAAGGGAGGGAGTATGTCTGAGAGGGAGAGAGTGTGTGTGAGAGGGAGAGATAGTGTGTGAGAGGGAGAGATAGTGTGTGAGAGGGAGAGATAGTGTGTGAGAGGGAGAGATAGTGTGTGAGAGAGGAAGAGATAGTGTGTGAGACAGGGAGAGAGTGTCTGTGAGAGGGAGATTGTGTGTGTGAAAGGGAGGGAGTATGTGTGAGAGAGAGAGAGTGTGTGTGAGAGGGAGATTGTGTGTGTGAAAGGGAGGGAGTATGTGTGAGAGGGAGAGAGTGTGTGTGAGAGGGAGAGATAGTGTGTGAGAGGGAGAGATAGTGTGTGAGAGGGAGAGATAGTGTGTGAGAGGGAGAGATAGTGTGTGAGAGGGAGAGATAGTGTGTGAGAGGGAGAGAGATAGTGTGTGAGAGGGAGAGAGATAGTGTGTGAGAGGGAGAGATAGTGTGTGAGAGAGGGAGAGATAGTGTGTGAGAGGGAGAGAGTGTGTCTGAGAGAGTGAGAGCTATAGTGTGTGTGAGAAGGAGAGAGTGTGTGTGAGAGGGAGAGAGTGTGTGTGAGAGGGAGATTGTGTGTGTGAAAGGGAGGGAGTATGTGTGAGAGGGAGAGGGTGTGTGAGAGAGGGAGAGAGTGTGTGTGAGAGGGAGAGATAGTGTGTGAGAGAGGGAGAGAGATAGTGTGTGAGACGGAGAGATAGTGTGTGAGAGAGGGAGAGATAGTGTGTGAGAGGGAGAGAGTGTGTCTGAGAGAGTGAGAGCTATAGTGTGTGTGAGAAGGAGAGAGTGTGTGTGAGAGGGAGAGAGTGTGTGTGAGAGGGGGATTGTGTGTGTGAACGGGAGGGAGTCTGTGTGAGAGGGAGAGAGTGTGTGTGAGAGGGAGATTGTGTGTGTGAAAGGGAGGGAGTATGTGTGAGAGGGAGAGGGTGTGTGAGAGAGGGAGTGAGATAGTGTGTGAGAGAGGAAGAGTTATAGTATGTGTGTGAGGGAGCGTTAGTGTGAGAGAGAGGAACAGAGATAGTGCCTGTGAGGGAGCGTTAGTGTGAGAGAGAGGAACAGAGATAGTGTGTGTGAGGGAGAGATAGTGTGAGAGAGAGGAACAGAGATAGTGTGTGTGAGGGAGCGTTAGTGTGAGAGAGAGGAACAGAGATAGTGTGTGTGAGGGAGCGTTAGTGTGAGAGAGAGGAACAGAGATAGTGTGTGTGAGGGAGCGTTAGTGTGAGAGAGAGGGACAGAGATAGTGTGTGTGAGGGAGCGTTAGTGTGAGAGAGAGGGACAGAGATAGTGTGTGTGAGGGAGCGTTAGTGTGAGAGAGAGGAACAGAGATAGTGTGTGTGAGGGAGCGTTAGTGTGAGAGAGAGGGACAGAGATAGTGTGTGTGAGGGAGCGTTAGTGTGAGAGAGAGGGACAGAGATAGTGTGTGTGAGGGAGCGTTAGTGTGAGAAAGAGGGACAGAGATAGTGGGTGTGAGGGAGCGTTAGTGTGAGAGAGAGGGACAGAGATAGTGTATGTGAGGGAGCGTTAGTGTGAGAGAGAGGGACAAAGATAGTGTGTGTGAGGGAGCGTTAGTGTCAGAGAGAGGAACAGAGATAGTGTGTGTGAGGGAGCGTTAGTGTGAGAGAGAGGAACAGAGATAGTGTGTGTGAGGGAGCGTTAGTGTGAGAGAGAGGGACAGAGATAGTGTGTGTGAGGGAGCGTTAGTGTGAGAGAGAGGGACAGAGATAGTGTGTGTGAGGGAGCGTTAGTGTGAGAGTGAGGGACAGAGATAGTGTGTGTGAGGGAGCGTTAGTGTGAGAGAGAGGGACAAAGATAGTGTGTGTGAGGGAGCGTTAGTGTGAGAGAGAGGAACAGAGATAGTGTGTGTGAGGGAGCGTTAGTGTGAGAGAGAGGAACAGAGATAGTGTGTGTGAGGGAGCGTTAGTGTGAGAGAGAGGAACAGAGATAGTGTGTGTGAGGGAGCGTTAGTGTGAGAGAGAGGGACAGAGATAGTGTGTGTGAGGGAGCGTTAGTGTGAGAGAGAGGGACAGAGATAGTGTGTGTGAGGGAGCGTTAGTGTGAGAGAGAGGGACAAAGATAGTGTGTGTGAGGGAGCGTTAGTGTGAGAGAGAGGGACAGAGATAGTGTGTGTGAGGGAGCGTTAGTGTGAGAGAGAGGGACAGAGATAGTGTGTGTGAGGGAGCGTTAGTGTGAGAGAGAGGAACAGAGATAGTGTGTGTGTGAGGGAGCGTTAATGTGAGAGAGAGGGACAGAGATAGTGTGTGTGAGGGAGCGTTAGTGTGAGAGAGAGGGACAGAGATAGTGTGTGTGAGGGAGCGTTAGTGTGAGAGAGAGGGACAGAGATAGTGTGTGTGAGGGAGCGTTAGTGTGAGAGAGAGGGACAGAGATAGTATGTGAGAGAGAGAGAAAAACAAAAGTTTTAACCGGAATTTCAAGAGAAAAATTGTGATCAAAGGGAAACAATCAGATAAATGACGTATTAGTTATGTGACTATGCGTAGTTGTTCTTTATATACGGCGACATGCAGAGAGTTGTGAGAAGGAACTCAACATATTATGGCGAAAGGGGACGGAGGAAAAGGGTTGAAGAACTGTGACGTCCACAATCAATACTATTATGATCTAGTTTTTAATGCATTAATAGTCTGTCAAATATACATATGGGTTAATAATGGACTAACACATAGCTCGGAAGGTATTGGGTTCTGCCAGTTCAGCGATAAGACCAAGACACATCACTCGCACGATTAGTGATGCTTGTGCGACCTATTGAGGTTGCAGATAAGACAAGACAAGAAGTAGAAGAAACTGGTTGTATACAGACTCTGCAGAGTCTTCTAAATCAGCATTGGTGATCATCATTGGTAACCTTTCCGTCTTGTCAGACGATAGTAGGTTGTGCTTTGAAAAAAAAGAGATGTAAAAACAGTCCATGATGAAAACGAATGTGACTCGTTAGACCAATTCGAGCAGAAATGAATCTTCCACAGTGTGTTCAAGGAAAATCAGGACTGTTTGCACCATTGCATGATGGGGCGGGTCTTCTTGAACGCCGAGTCCTTAGTCTATCTGCAATCATTCTCTCCTTTGCTTGTATTTCGCGCTTAATCCATCCCTTCCACGCAACACGATCCATGGTATCTTGTTCCCGTGATTCCAAATGGATTCCTACATCAGGTCTTTTCCTAAACTGTAATTCCCCATTGAGATGTATAATGACGTTAAGTTACTTTATTCCTTTTCTTGGTGCTTTTTGCTGCCAGTGGCAACTACATCGGCCATTTAGACGAACTAAAACAATGGATACTCAGCTGTTGCTGGTGTTGCTTAATGCAATTAAAAATTATTGTTTATGCAAAGATGTGGAAGAAACTGTTGATGACTACCTTACAAAAGCCCACGAGAATCTACTGCAGGCTATCAATTTATTGTTTACTTTAAATAACAGAGATTGATCTTACAGACCGAAATCTACAGTTTCTGGAAGAGCAGCTGGTATTGATGACATCAGAAAATATCACAGCAGAAAACTATATAGCATCAGCACTCAGTAGTTCGTCATTTATGGCTTATATCAAGTCTCCCACCTGCTATAGGTTTTTGCGAAAATCAAAGTTGTTGTGTCTTCCACATCCATCGACGTTTAAAATCCGGATCCCCACCATGTCAAAATCATCTGAGTTTCATATAGGCAAATATTTACAGGCTAAAAGCAGCAACCTGTCTGCATGGGAAAGAGTAATTGCAATTCAGATGGATGGAATCTATGTTAAATCTGCTTTGCCTCCAATGCAAAAGAGAGTGCCACAACTGTGCAGGCATTTATGATATCAATGTTCAGCAACTACACCGAGGTAGTAGTGTTAATCCCAATGAAAACAATGACAGCGGGTGATCTGCAAGCCAATGTGCTTCAAACTATACAGCATGTGCAGTCTGCTGGATTTACTGTACTAATTGTCAGTGCTGATAATAATGCAGTTAATAGAATGGTTTACCAGGAGTTATGCGCGCCAGACCAATACAGCTTTGACAATCCTCAGCACGCCGGCAAGCCAATATTCTACTACATGTCTCTGCGCATTTGTTGAATAGTATTTGGCATAACTGACTAACCATAAAGGATCTGGACAAGACATTTGCATGATCATCATATCCTGCAAATGCTGGTGAGAAAGATTTAAAAGCTGCAATGTCCAGTCTAACATTTGTATACTGTCAAGACAAAGACAGAATTCTTAAATTGGAACCAGCTCTTACACACAAGGCGCTCTACCCATCAACAAGGCGCTCTACCCATCAACTCTTGACAGACGAAAGATGTTACTTGCCCTAGTGGCGTTCTACCTTTCCAATCTTGACAGACAAGAGATGTCACTTGTCCTAGAGGTGCTCTACCCATCCAATCTTGACAGACAAAAGATGTCACTTGCCCTAGAGGTGCTCTACCCATCCAATCTTGACAAACAAAATGTGTTACTTGCCCTTGAGGCGCTCTATCCATCCAATCTTGACAGACAAAAGGTGTCACTTGCCCTAGAAACGCTCTACCCATCCAATCTTGACAGACAAAAGGTGTCACTTGCCCTAAATGCGCTCTACCCATCCAATCTTGACAGACAAAAGGTGCCACTTGCCGTAGGTGTGTTTAATGTCTATAATGTAGCAACTATGTGACCAACTGGTCAAAATGACACCGCCAATTTCATCTCTTCAATACTTCATTGGTGGAACATTGTAAATGTCAAAAGTAAATTTAGTGGCATCAAAACACGCAATTCTTTTGCACAACCTGTCACTTATGAAGATCAGAGTAATTTGATGCCCCTGGGACAGTTTGGTAAGTTGCTGGAGGTTTGGCAAAAGCTTGATGATAGAAGTAGAAAACATTACTAAAACCTTCAACGCGCTGTCTCGCACCGCAACTGCACTGATCCAGGTATCTGAGTATGCCCTCAACACGTTAGGCATTGAATATCTTTTATTAGGGAAATGTCAGACAGATAACCTCGAGGCAAGATTTGATAAATACGGACATCTGCCAGCGGCCAACTATCTTGTTTCAGTACAACAGATTCTGGAAGCAGAGAAGGAATTGAACATTTATTCTGTTCTATATTTGTGTTTATCAAGCTGTGGTGAAATTCTGATTTCTGAACTGTCAGAAGTATTTAGTATGGCTCAAACTAACAGTTACATAGAAGTAACAATATCTAGTAAGCCTGTGTTCAATCGTTCATGGTTCAATGGGAATGTGCAAGATTGTGACATTCTTGTTCCGAACGGAACAGTGGAAGTACTTATATACATAAGTGGATTTCTTGCTTTTAGAGTGTCTAGAAAACTGAAGTGTTCTACCTGCAGTAAGTTGTTGCAACAAAACAACTATTTAACTGTAGACATTGAACCTGACTTCCCCGTTGTTTCATGGCTTGACTACACTCGTCTGCTCGACCGAGGCAGTTTAAAGTATCCATCACAGTCATTCACAATTGTGAGTCTGATAGCCTATCTGGCAGTACAAACATTCATCTCGCCAGATTATGTACAGAAGCCTTCAATCACAATAAAAATTGTAATAGACACTGTTGCTGCCAGCTTTCTTAATTACTTCAAGGAAGATAAAACTGTTTGTGCAGCCTGTTGTTGCTCAACAGCAGATGTTTTGGTGAGGGTCATCCCAACGCTGGCAAACATATTTTTGATCAACTACAGAAAAACTAAAAATGAAAGAGAAAGTTCAACAAGCTGGCACATCAAAGAAAACAAAATTATGAAAATTTAAATAGCTTAAAAGTTATGTTGAAGAATAAGGAAGAAGAAATTTTCATTGAAAATATTACTTTTTTATTATAAGAAATATATGTTGCGTGACTACTTAGTAGCCTATGTTATGACCCGATAATTATGGAGAACAGAAATCGTAACAGCACTATAATCAGATAATCTAAATTCACTGCTTGTTAGAAAATGTTTGTATCCGTGATTTCTGCCGGTATACTAGGACGTTGTAAACAACGCATCAACAGTATTAGAAAAGCCAAGTATTTTTTTTTGTTGTAAAGTTAATTCATTAGAATTTGCATTTTTCTTATTAATAGATACAATATGTCTACAGTAAAATTACTTTATACTTCTGATATCATATCATTTTAGACGCTAGTACTGTTAGACAGTGTTAGAGCAGGTAGGACGTAAATTGTGACGTTAGCAGGCAAAATGCCAGACAGCACGGAGGCCTTTAAATTACAGATGGCCGTGTATAAACATCTCCATCTCCTGGTGTACACACAGGAAGTGTAACCTATCCACTCCGTGCTTTGATACGTGTTCTGATTATGCATTTGTCTCACTGTGCTACAATCTACTTTGTCCTCCTCAGAGCCCATAGTTGGATAAATGGGATGGGTACAGCTAATGAAAGAAGATAGTCTAGTGGAATTTTGCCACCTGCAAAGTTACATTATGACAAAAACCTGGAATTGAACTCTGATTACAAGGAAATACACTTGAAAAGATCATGGGAATCTGAGGACACATCAAATGGGATTATCTAATAGGTAAAAATGATATAGAAACCAAGTAAGAAAAATATATTGCTTACCCAGGTGAGGTGATTGGTACTTCTCAGTATCTACTTATTATGATATGTCAACTAAGATGAAAGAAATCAATGAAATCACAAAAACAAGCAAACTGAAATTGAAGTGCTTTAAACAAGTTAGAGAAAAGGGTTAACTATATAAACTCAATGAGTGATGGCTCTCAATACTTTCACTTTTGTCGTTTTGTTGGTGTTCTGTCACAATTTCGTCAGGTCTTTTAGTCTCTGTGTTGCAATGGCTAGTTGTCTTCTGATTTCATTGGATCAGTCGCCCTTTTTGTCAATTCTGGAACCCAGATATTCAAAATGCGGGACCTGATCTATTTCCTCACCACCTACTGTAAATGTATGCTGACATCGTGTTTTGCCGGTGGTCATTATCTTTGTTTTGTTAATGTTTATAAAAAGGTTTTGATCTTTGATGTGTCCATTTACGGCTGAAAGTAGCTGCTCTAACCCGTCTGCAATTCTTGATAGTATTACTGTGTCATCTGAATATCGTTACTCTGGAATATCGTTACCGCTAATCGTAAATGGAACAAAACGTTCAATCTTCTAGTCTTCTCTAACGTTTCTCATTATACATTCCACATATATGTTATATAGATAAGGTGAGAGGACACATCCCTGTCGGACTCCCTTTTGTACTGCGAATCAATCTGATGTTTGCCCAGAGACTCGGACAGCGGCTCGTTGATCTTGGTATAATGTTTCAATATGTTGAATAATATTTACAGTAAAACCCATTTTTTCATAAAGTTCCACAGATTTTCCGTATCGACGGCCCTGTGAAATCAATGAAACACGTGTTAAACTCTCTGCATTTTTCGTAGATATTTCTTATATTTTATATGTGTTCCCTGGTCCCTCTGTCTTTTCTAAAACCTGCTTGGACTTTGCGAATTTCAGATTCAAATCTGTTCACTGTCCTTCTCAATAGGATCCGCAAGAGAATGTTGCCAGCGTGGCTGATCAGCGCGATAGTTCAGTAGTTTTTGCACAGCTTAAGATTGCCTTTTTTTGGGGTGGGGAATATAAATTGATTTCTTCCATGCTTATGGCCACTCTGAGCTGTGCCATATCTGTTTACACAGCTTGTAATAGACTCAAGCACTTGCCTCCCCTCCTGCTTGTATTAGCTCTGCTTGGATATCATCACATTATGGGGACTTTCCCGTTATCAAGATTTTTTATTGCTGAGAATACTTTTTCCATTGTTGGGCCATGTTCTTTCTCATTTTTTGGTGGGATTATAAATCAGCACTTTGTGTTGTCATCATACATGATTCTGCAGTACAAGCAACAGATGAATATAATCATCAATGGAAAAATAATCGAACAAGTACGGAGTTTACATATTTAGGATAAACCACTACAAAAGATGTCGGCAAAGAGACGGGAATTACGACAAGAATTGCATTGGCAAAAAATAAAACTTCCGAGAAAAACATAAATTGCTAGGTTTAAATAAAAAAAGCATAGAACTAAGAAAAAGATTAATCACTACTCATGTATCGAGAAATGCATGGGGCTAAAACATGGACTCATCAAAGAAGGATGACAAAAAGCTTGGAAGCGTTTGAAATAGAGTGCTGCCGTAGTTTGAAATGGGGTGCTGCCGTAGTTTGAAATGGGGTGCTGCCGTAGTTTGAAATGGGGTGCTGCCGTAGTTTGAAATGGGGTGCTGCCGTAGTTTGAAATGGGGTGCTGCCGTAGTTTGATTTGGGGTGCTGCCGTAGTTTGAAATGGGGTGCTGCCGTAGTTTGAAATGGGGTGCTGCCGTAGTTTGATTTGGGGTGCTGCCGTAGTTTGAAATGGGGTGCTGCCGTAGTTTGAAATGGGGTGCTGCCGTAGTTTGAAATGGGATGCTGCCATAGTTTGAAATGGGGTGCTGCCGTAGTTTGAAATGGGGTGCTGCCGTAGTTTGAAATGGTGTGCTGCCGTAGTTTGAAATGGGGTGCTACCGTAGTTTGAAATGGGGTGCTGCCGTAGTTTGAAATGGGGTGCTGCCGTAGTTTGAAATGGGGTGCTGCCGTAGTTTGAAATGGGGTGCTGCCGTAGTTTGAAATGGGGTGCTGCCGTAGTTTGAAATGGGGTGCTGCCGTAGTTTGAAATGGGGTGCTGCCGTAGTTTGAAATGGGGTGCTGCCGTAGTTTGAAATGGGGTGCTGCCGTAGTTTGAAATGGGGTGTGCTGCCGTAGTTTGGAATGGGGTGTGCTGCCGTAGTTTGAAATGCGGTGTGCTGCCGTAGTTTGAAATGGGGTGCTGCCGTAATTTGAAATGGGGTGCTGCCGGAGTTTGGAATGGGGTGCTGCCGTAGTTTGAAATGGGGTGCTGCCGTAGTTTGAAATGGGGTGCTGCCGTAGTTTGAATTGGGGTGCTGCCGTAGTTTGGAATGGGGTGCTGCCGTAGTTTGAAATGGGGTGCTGCCGTAGTTTGAAATGGGGTGCTGCCGTAGTTTGAAATGGGGTGCTGCCGTAGTTTGAAATGGGGTGCTGCCGTAGTTTGAAATGGGGTGCTGCCGTAGTTTGAAATGGGGTGCTGCTGTAGTTTGAAATGGGGTGCTGCCGTAGTTTGAAATGGGGTGCTGCCGTAGTTTGAAATGGGGTGCTACCGTAGTTTGAAATGGGGTGCTGCCGTAGTTTGAAATGGGGTGCTGCCGTAGTTTGAAATGGGGTGCTGCCGTAGTTTGAAATGGGGTGCTGCCGTAGTTTGAAATGGGGTGCTGCCGTAGTTTGAAATGGGGTGCTGCCGTAGTTTGAAATGGGGTGCTGCCGTAGTTTGAAATGGGGTGCTGCCGTAGTTTGAAATGGGGTGCTGCCGTAGTTTGAAATGGGGTGTGCTGCCGTAGTTTGGAATGGGGTGTGCTGCCGTAGTTTGAAATGGGGTGCTGCCGTAGTTTGAAATGGGGTGCTGCCGTAGTTTGGAATGGGGTGCTGCCGTAGTTTGGAATGGGGTGCTGCCGTAGTTTGAAATGGGGTGCTGCCGTAGTTTGAAATGGGGTGCTGCCGTAGTTTGAAATGGGGTGCTGCCGTAGTTTAAAATGGGGTGCTGCCGTAGTTTGAAATGGGGTGCTGCCGTAGTTTGAAATGGGGTGCTGCCGTAGTTTGGAATGGGGTGCTACCGTAGTTTGAAATGGGGTGCTGCCGTAGTTTAAAATGGGGTGTGCTGCCGTAGTTTGGAATGGGGTGTGCTGCCGTAGTTTGAAATGGGGTGTGCTGCCGTAGTTTGAAATGGGGTGCTGCCGTTGTTTGAAATGGGGTGCTGCCGTAGTTTGGAATGGGGTGCTGCCGTAGTTTGAAATGGGGTGCTGCCGTAGTTTGAAATGGGGTGTGCTGCCGTAGTTTGGAATGGGGTGTGCTGCCGTAGTTTGAAATGGGGTGCTACCGTAGTTTGAAATGGGGTGCTGCCGTAGTTTGAAATGGGGTGCTGCCGTAGTTTGGAATGGGTGCTGCCGTAGTTTGAAATGGGGTGCAACCGTAGTTTGAAATGGGGTGCAACCGTAGTTTGAAATGGTGTGCTGCGTAGTTTGAAATGGGGTGCTGCCGTAGTTTGAAATGGGTGCTGCGTTAGTTTGAAATGGGTGCTACCGTAGTTTGAAATGGGGTGCTGCCGTAGTTGAAATGGTGTGCTGCCGTAGTTTGAAATGGGGTGCTGCCGTAGTTTGAAATGGGGTGCTGCCGTAGTTTGAAATGGGGTGCTGCCGAGTTTGAAATGGGTGCTGCCGTAGTTTGAAATGGGGTGCTGCCGTAGTTTGAAATGGGGGTGCTGCCGTAGTTTGAAATGGGTGCTGCCGTAGTTTGAAATGGGGTGCTGCCATAGTTTGAAATGGGATGCTGCGTAGTTTGAAATGGGGTGCTGCCGTAGTTTGAAATGGGGTTCTGCCGTAGTTTGAAATGGGGTGCTCCGTAGTTTGAAATGGGGTGCTGCCGTAGTTTGAAATGGGGTGCTGCCGTAGTTTGAAATGGGGGTGCTGCGTAGTTTGAAATGGGGTGCTGCCCGTAGTTTGAAATGGGGTGCTGCCGTAGTTTGAAATGGGGTGCTGCCATAGTTTGAAATGGGGTGCTGCCGTAGGTTGAAATGGGGTGCTGCCGTAGTTTGAAATGGGGTGTGCTGCCGTAGTTTGGAAGGGGGTGTGCTGCGTAGTTTGAAATGGGGTGCTGCCCGTAGTTTGAAATGGGGTGCTGCCGTAGTTTGAAATGGGGTGCTGCCGTAGTTTAAAATGGGGTGCTGCCGTAGTTTGAAATGGGGTGCTGCCGTAGTTTGAAATGGGGTGCTGCCGTAGTTTGAAATGGGTGCTGCCGTAGTTTGAAATGGGGTGCTGCCGTAGTTCTAAATGGGGTGCTGCCGTAGTTTGAAATGGGGTGCTGCCGTAAGTTTGAAATGGGGTGCTGCCGTAGTTTGAAATGGGGTGCTGCCGTAGTTTGAATGGGGTGCTGCCGTAGTTTTGAAATGGGGTGTGCAGCCGTAGTTTGGAATGGGGTGTGCTGCCGTAGTTTGAAAATGGGTGTGCTGCCGTAGTTTGAAATGGGGTGCTGCCGTAGTTTGAAATGGGGTGCTGCGTAGTTTGGAATGGGGTGCTGCCGTAGTTCTAAATGGGTGCTGCCGTAGTTTGAAATGGGGTGCTGCCGTAGTTTGAAATGGGGTGCTGCCGTAGTTTGAAATGGGGTGTGCTGCGTAGTTTGAAATGGGGTGCTGCGTAGTTGAAATGGGGTGCTGCCGTAGTTTGGAATGGGGTGCTGCCGTAGTTTGAAATGGGGTGGGAGTTGAATGGGGTGCTGCCGTAGTTTGAAATGGGTGCTGCCGTAGTTTGAAATGGGGTGCTGCCGTAGTTTGAAATGGGGTGCTGCCGTAGTTTGAAATGGGGTGCTGCCGTAGTTTGAAATGGGGTGCTGCCGTAGTTTGAAATGGGGTGCTGCCGTAGTTTGAAATGGGGTGGCTGCCGTAGTTTGAAATGGGGTGCTGCCGTAGTTTGAAATGGGGTGCTGCCGTAGTTTGAAATGGGGTGCTGCCGTAGTTTGAAATGGGGTGCTGCCGTAGTTTGAAATGGGGTGCTGCCGTAGTTTGAAATGGGGTGCTGCGTAGTTTGAAATGGGTGCTGCCGTAGTTTGAAATGGGGTGCTGCCGTAGTTTGAAATGGGGTGCTGCCGTAGTTGAAATGGGGTGCTGCCGTTAGTTTGAAATGGGGTGCTGCCGTAGTTTGAATGAGGTGCTGCCGTAGTTTGAAATGGGTGCTGCCGTAGTTTGAAATGGGTGCTGCCGTAGTTTGAAATGGGGATGCTGCCGTAGTTTGAAAATGGGGTGCTGCCGTAGTTTGAAATGGGGTGCTGCCGTAGTTTGAAATGGGTGCTGCCGTAGTTGAAATTGGGGTGCTGCCGTAGTTTGAAATGGGTGCTGCCGTAGTTTGAATGGGGTGCTGCCGTAGTTTGAAATGGGGTGCTGCCGTAGTTTGAAATGGGGGTGCTGCCGTAGTTTGAAATGGGGTGCTGCCGTAGTTTGAAATGGGTGCTGCCGTAGTTTGGAATGGGGTGCTGCCGTAGTTTGAAATGGGGTGCTGCGTAGAAAGGAGAGGATGAGTTGAACATAAAGTAGATCCATGTCCTCGCTGAGGTCTTACAACTGATCACCAGGAATACAGTCACATGTAGAGACATGCACAGTCAACCTTACAACCAGTCTTAGGACTGATCAACCAGGGAATACAGTCAAATGTAGAGACATGCACAGTCAACCTTATAATCAGTCTTAGAACTGATCAACCAGGGAATACAGTCACATGTAGAGACATGCACAGTCAACCTTACAACCAGTCTTAGGACTGATCAACCAGGGAATACAGTCAAATGTAGAGACATGCACAGTCAACCTTACAACCAGTCTTAGAACTGATCAACCAGGGAATACAGTCAAATGTAGAGACATGCAAAGTCAACCTTACAACCAGTCTTAGGACTGATCAACCAGGGAATACAGTCAAATGTAGAGACATGCACAGTCAACCTTACAACCAGTCTTAGGACTGATCAACCAGGGAATACAGTCAAATGTAGAGACATGCACAGTCAACCTTACAACCAGTCTTAGAACTGATCAACCAGGGAATACAGTCAAATGTAGAGACATGCACAGTCAAACTTACAACCAGTCTTAGGACTGATCAACCAGGGAATACAGTCAAATGTAGAGACATGCACAGTCAACCTTACAACCAGTCTTAGAACTGATCAATCATGGAATACAGTCAAATGTAGAGACATGCACAGTCAACCTTACAACCAGTCTTAGAACTGATCAACCAGGGAATACAGTCAAATGTAGAGACATGCACAGTTAACCTTACAATCAGTCTTAGGACTGATCAACCAGGGAATACAGTCAAATGTGGAGACATGCACAGTCAACCTTACAACCAGTCTTAGGACTGATCAACCAGGGAATATAGTCAAATGTAGAGACATGCACAGTCAACCTTACAACCAGTCTTAGGACTGATCAACCAGGGAATACAGTCAAATGTAGAGACATGCACAGTCAACCTTACAATCAGTCTTAGGACTGATCAACCAGGGAATACAGTCAAATGTAGAGACATGCACAGTCAACCTTACAACCAGTCTTAGGACTGATCAACCAGGGAATACAGTCAAATGTAGAGACATGCACAGTCAACCTTACAACCAGTCTTAGGACTGATCAACCAGGGAATACAGTCAAATGTAGAGACATGCACAGTCAACCTTACAACCAGTCTTAGGACTGATCAACCAGGGAATACAGTCAAATGTAGAGACATGCAAAGTCAAACTTACAACCAGTCTTAGGACTGATCAACCAGGGAATACAGTCAAATATAGAGACATGCACAGTCAACTTCACAACCAGTCTTAGGACTGATCAACCAGGGAATACAGTCACATGTAGAGACATGCACAGTCAACCTTACAACCAGTCTTAGAACTGATCAACCAGGGAATACAGTCAAATGTAGAGACATGCACAGTCAACCTTACAACCAGTCTTAGGACTGATCAACCAGGGAATACAGTCAAATGTAGAGACATGCACAGTCAACCTTATAATCAGTCTTAGAACTGATCAACCAGGGAATACAGTCACATGTAGAGACATGCACAGTCAACCTTACAACCAGTCTTAGGACTGATCAACCAGGGAATACAGTCAAATGTAGAGACATGCACAGTCAACCTTACAACCAGTCTTAGGACTGATCAACCAGGGAATACAGTCAAATGTAGAGACATGCAAAGTCAACCTTACAACCAGTCTTAGGACTGATCAACCAGGGAATACAGTCAAATGTAGAGACATGCACAGTCAACCTTACAACCAGTCTTAGGACTGATCAACCAGGGAATACAGTCAAATGTAGAGACATGCACAGTCAACCTTACAACCAGTCTTAGAACTGATCAACCAGGGAATACAGTCAAATGTAGAGACATGCACAGTCAAACTTACAACCAGTCTTAGGACTGATCAACCAGGGAATACAGTCAAATGTAGAGACATGCACAGTCAACCTTACAACCAGTCTTAGAACAAATCAATCATGGAATACAGTCAAATGTAGAGACATGCACAGTCAACCTTACAACCAGTCTTAGAACTGATCAACCAGGGAATACAGTCAAATGTAGAGACATGCACAGTTAACCTTACAATCAGTCTTAGGACTGATCAACCAGGGAATACAGTCAAATGTGGAGACATGCACAGTCAACCTTACAACCAGTCTTAGGACTGATCAACCAGGGAATATAGTCAAATGTAGAGACATGCACAGTCAACCTTACAATCAGTCTTAGGACTGATCAACCAGGGAATACAGTCAAATGTGGAGACATGCACAGTCAACCTTACAACCAGTCTTAGGACTGATCAACCAGGGAATATAGTCAAATGTAGAGACATGCAAAGTCAAACTTACAACCAGTCTTAGGACTGATCAACCAGGGAATACAGTCAAATGTAGAGACATGCACAGTCAACTTCACAACCAGTCTTAGGACTGATCAACCAGGGAATACAGTCAAATGTAGAGACATGCACAGTCAACCTTACAACCAGTCTTAGAACTGATCAACCAGGGAATACAGTCAAATGTAGAGACATGCACAGTCAACCTTACAACCAGTCTTAGGACTGATCAACCAGGGAATACAGTCAAATGTAGAGACATGCACAGTCAACCTTATAATCAGTCTTAGAACTGATCAACCAGGGAATACAGTCACATGTAGAGACATGCACAGTCAACCTTACAACCAGTCTTAGGACTGATCAACCAGGGAATACAGTCAAATGTAGAGACATGCACAGTCAACCTTACAACCAGTCTTAGGACTGATCAACCAGGGAATACAGTCAAATGTAGAGACATGCAAAGTCAACCTTACAACCAGTCTTAGGACTGATCAACCAGGGAATACAGTCAAATGTAGAGACATGCACAGTCAACCTTACAACCAGTCTTAGGACTGATCAACCAGGGAATACAGTCAAATGTAGAGACATGCACAGTCAACCTTACAACCAGTCTTAGAACTGATCAACCAGGGAATACAGTCAAATGTAGAGACATGCACAGTCAAACTTACAACCAGTCTTAGGACTGATCAACCAGGGAATACAGTCAAATGTAGAGACATGCACAGTCAACCTTACAACCAGTCTTAGAACTGATCAATCATGGAATACAGTCAAATGTAGAGACATGCACAGTCAACCTTACAACCAGTCTTAGAACTGATCAACCAGGGAATACAGTCAAATGTAGAGACATGCACAGTTAACCTTACAATCAGTCTTAGGACTGATCAACCAGGGAATACAGTCAAATGTGGAGACATGCACAGTCAACCTTACAACCAGTCTTAGGACTGATCAACCAGGGAATATAGTCAAATGTAGAGACATGCACAGTCAACCTTACAACCAGTCTTAGGACTGATCAACCAGGAAATACAGTCAAATGTAGAGACATGCACAGTCAACCTTACAATCAGTCTTAGGACTGATCAACCAGGGAATACAGTCAAATGTAGAGACATGCACAGTCAACCTTACAACCAGTCTTAGGACTGATCAACCAGGGAATACAGTCAAATGTAGAGACATGCACAGTCAACCTTACAACCAGTCTTAGGACTGATCAACCAGGGAATACAGTCAAATGTAGAGACATGCACAGTCAACCTTACAACCAGTCTTAGGACTGATCAACCAGGGAATACAGTCAAATGTAGAGACATGCAAAGTCAACCTTACAACCAGTCTTAGGACTGATCAACCAGGGAATACAGTCAAATGTAGAGACATGCACAGTCAACTTTACAACCAGTCTTAGGACTGATCAACCAGGGAATACAGTCAAATGTAGAGACATGCAAAGTCAACCTTACAACCAGTCTTAGGACTGATCAACCAGGGAATACAGTCAAATGTAGAGACATGCACAGTCAACCTTCCAACCAGTCTTAGAACTGATCAACCAGGGAATACAGTCAAATGTAGAGACATGCACAGTCAACCTTACAACCAGTCTTAGGACTGATCAACCAGGGAATACAGTCAAATGTAGAGACATGCACAGTCAACCTTACAACCAGTCTTAGAACTGATCAATCAGGGAATACAGTCAAATGTAGAGACATGCACAGTCAACCTTACAACCAGTCTTAGAACTGATCAACCAGGGAATACAGTCAAATGTAGAGACATGCACAGTTAACCTTACAATCAGTCTTAGGACTGATCAACCAGGGAATACAGTCAAATGTAGAGACATGCACAGTTAACCTTACAATCAGTCTTAGGACTGATCAACCAGGGAATACAGTCAAATGTAGAGACATGCACAGTTAACCTTACAATCAGTCTTAGGACTGATCAACCAGGGAATACAGTCAAATGTAGAGACATGCACAGTCAACCTTACAACCAGTCTTAGAACTGATCAACCATGGAATACAGTCAAATGTAGAGACATGCACAGTCAACCTTACAACCAGTCTTAGGACTGATCAACCAGAGAATACAGTCAAATGTAGAGACATGCACAGTCAACCTTACAACCAGTCTTAGAACTGATCAACCAGGGAATACAGTCAAATGTAGAGACATGCACAGTCAACCTTACAACCAGTCTTAGAACTGATCAACCAGGGAATACAGTCAAATGTAGAGACATGCACAGTCAACCTTACAATCAGTCTTATCACTGATCAACCACGGAATACAGTCAAATGTAGAGACATGCACAGTCAACCTTACAATCAGTCTTAGGACTGATCAACTAAATGATGATAGCATGTTTTCAGTTTTTGCACACTTCGCATTTGTAGAAAATACAATGAGAATATGGTGCACACCGGTGCATTGCGAACGATTTATTTTTGTTAGCCTCAATATATTTTTAAAATAATTTTGTTGAATTGTATCCATCCACACGTTTCCCATAAATGTAAGTTCAATCCAACAGTATATTGTTGGCTGATGCGAACGTCGGCTTCTTTGATATCATAAACGGTTCGCAAGTGAATTTCTGGCAAAGAAAGGACACATGGTCATAACAAACCATGGTCACACCGAGGAAACGCAGGTCTTCTCGTATCGGCACCGATTACAGCAGGCACGATGAATACATCTACGAAAATTATAATCAGGTAGTCACAATCATCAGCATCCTCATTTATCCGTCTGGTTCCCATTGGAACGTAAGACCGCCAGATATGTTTTGCATAGGTCCCTATTATGTGCCTTCTTATTGAGTTCCACTCACGAGACCCTGATTGAACGGAATTCCTTCTCTACCGTTCACCGCAAAGGGGTTCTTTAGCCTTCCCGTTGCTCTCTTTCTCTGTGGGTTTCAATCCAGCGCATGTCTGGTTATACTATCCAACTTCTTTCGGAGAATATGTCATAATATTCCAACTCTCTCTAACCGATTTTCTGCTGAACTGATGCTGCCGTGTTGTTTCTCTTAGATCTGTATTTGCCTTTACCTCCGGCACCTAACACATTTCCATTGTTTTGTTTACATTAATCTGCAATCCTATCTTTGCAACTTCATATGTTTGCCTCTTTATATTTCCTTGTATGTCCTGCTGCATATGTCACGGTATACATACACCAGCTGCAACATCTAGGTCTTCTAGATGTTTATCAAATGTCCATTTTACTTGTAATCCTGTTTTTCTGTCTGCGTTGTTGGCAGTTTCACTCAGTCTCTGACCCAGATAACAAACATTGTTGGAGACTGTTGTTGGCAGCTTCACTCAGTATCTGACCCAGATAACAAACATTGTTGGAGACTGTTGTTGGCAGCTTCACTCAGTCTCTGATCAAGATAACAAAAATTGTTGGAGACTGTTGTTGGCAGCTTCACTCAGTCTCTGACCAAGATAACAAAAATTGTTGGAGACTGTTGTTGGCAGCTTCACTCAGTCTCTGACCCAGATAACAAACATTGTTGGAGACTGTTGTTGGCAGCTTCACTCAGTCTCTTACCAAGATAACAAAAATTGTTGGAGACTGTTGTTGGCAGCTTCACTCAGTCTCTGACCCAGATAACAAACATTGTTGGAGACTGTCGTTGGCAGCTTCACTCAGTCTCTGACCCAGATAACAAACATTGTTGGAGACTGTTGTTGGCAGCTTCACTCAGTCTCTGACCAAGATAACAAAAATTGTTGGAGACTGTTGTTGGCAGCTTCACTCAGTCTCTGACCCAGATAACAAACATTGTTGGAGACTGTTGTTGGCAGCTTCACTCAGTCTCTGACCCAGATAACAAACATTGTTGGAGACTGTTGTTGGCAGCTTCACTCAGTCTCTGACCCAGATAACAAAAATTGTTGGAGACTGTTGTTGCTCAAGGACCACCAAGAGTATTATTACTCTTGTGTGCCCTGAAAAGAGCTTTAGGTGGCTGATTGCAAAACCTCTCCACACAATCCGGGTGTGCTCTTGAAGGTGAGTCGAGGTCCTTCAGACGGTTATGCTACGCATGGCTTGATCTTGGTGTCGCTCATTACTACTCGGATCGTGTCGATCCTCCACCTCGTTAGACAGACTGCCATGAAACAGCCTGTTTCCAAGGAAAATTGCGAGGATCTGAGATGGAGTCTTCGTCAGTTTATTTTGTCTGACAGTGTGGCCTCTTCATATTTTATTTTAATTTGTATACACATAAAGTACTATGTCAAGCAAGATTCATCTGTGTAACACACCCATGTGACCAGCCCACTGCCTAAGCTTGTCTCCCGAAAAAGTGAAGTATTCTTCTATGGGGCTTGTCCAGTGTTGAAACACTCAACGAAGAGGTTACCAAAGCAATTTTAGAAGCAGTATTGCAATGTCTCCCAAGGCACTGTCGAAAGTAATATAGACCATCCAGGAATAAAGAAATACAGAGAGCTATACATGATAGAAAGAATGTAAGAATAACCCTAGAAACAATGCCATCACTAGAAGCAAAGATGCAGTACAACAAAACGTGCACCAAACTAAAACTGACAGACACGATAGTCAAAAGTTAAGAATGTGCAGAGACATGCTCCAAATTAGATCTTCGGCATAATGGAAATAGAGCCTGGTCATTGGTCGACAGTCTATCCCGGGAAAGCAGGCAAGTGAACCCGAAGTCAGTGATAGGTGCAAAAAGAGTAATCACCGAAGATAACAAACAAAGCAGCGCACTTTCATCGTTACTTTGTATTAGTGAATAGACCAGGAAAACATACAGAACAGGATAGAAAACATTTGCGCTAACTGAGGAGGCAAGAGAAAGCTCCACGCGCCAATTTCTTCATATTTTAAGAATACCTCAACACGCAAAAGCTCCATCGTCCTGAAGAAACTCAGGCCCGGAAAGGTCCCAGTGCAAGGCAAGATTCATAATGAAATACTATTTTACCTGGGGCCTTGATGAAAAGAAGATGCCCTCAGATTGGTCAAAAGGACATGGAGAAATGGAAAGGTTCCCATGGAGCATGGAGGAGTGCACATATATTGTCAATACTGAAAAACTAAATCCTCTGGATGAACCCCAAAACTAGCGGTCCATCTCCCTAACATCGTTTCTGGGTAAATCAGCAAATCTATGTTGGTTTCTTGATAAATGTAACTCTCTATGCCAATAGCAAGCATAGTTTTGAATCAGTAGTTACACAGAAGATCCTTTTGTTAGGCTAACCCAAAGAATAAATAATGGTTTCTAGAACAATAAGCATACCGTGGTCATCTTTTTTAAACTACAACAGACTTACTTGAAAAAGTCTTCTAGTAAAGATGTTCAGCATGATAATTCAATGCAAGCTCTATAACTGGATAAAGTACTCGAACTTCCTGACTGAACGAACGATGCAGACGAAGATTAAGAATGCTATCTCTTCTAAAGAAGTCTGAGAATAAGGATTATCGTAAGGCTCATCTTTAAGTTATAATCTTTTCCTGATCTACATCAATGACTTGTCTGACCAAATCAAAGCCGAAAATGCTGTGTGTGCTGGTGATCTGGCAATATGGTTGAGCCACGAAGACAGTGAGGGTGAGGTACGAAATGTTAAATGGGGGACCTCGGGAGATTATTTAACTACTGTAAAACATGGAAGCTAAAATGGCATTGTGAAAAGACATTGTACGCCATCTTGACTAAGAACCACATAGTTACAAAATAAAATATAATTTTGAGATTAGTTCCGCAACTGAGTAGAGGGAAGCATCCTACACATCTTGGGGTCAAGCTTGACCGACAACTCAGCATCAAAGATCCCATCCAGAATGTAAAGAATAAAACCGTGAGACGTCTTTAGCTATTAAAGATGTTTGCTGGCACATTGTGGGGATCAGACAAAGATACTTTAATAATCTTGTACCTTGGTTTTCTTCGCTCATCAGTAAAATATAATAGTGCTCTCCTAACAACTTGCTCAAAATCTTAACTTGGAATTGTTGGACATTGTTCAAATGCTCTGCGCTTCATGATAGTGGAGCAATGAAAGTGAACACCAACGGCAGTTTGCGAAATTCACATACAGGTGCATTCCTTGGAGATACCTAGAGATAAAGCTATTATTGAAGCTTGTGAGCAAAGTAGCCGACTGAAACGGGATCATCCAAATAGAATTCTTGTCGAAAACTGGCAGCCAAAATTCAGAATTATGCAAACGTTTTTACTCCATCATGCAAATTAAATCAAAGACAGACCTCTCAGAAAGAAGACAAGAGTTACACAGAGAGTAGTAAAAGATATACCACCACAATCATTTATTAATACGCAAGAAATACTGTCAAAATTAATAGAGGATACAACAAAAAACTCAGATCCAAGTACTCTGATATAAGCAAATCTAGGAACTCTTGATGAATAGATACATGTCCATACTCATAGGTCTACATTAAAAGACGCCATCAAAGCAGGTTATGGCGTAAAACAATGGAATACTGAGATAGATCCTCTGATGAGCTGTCTGATGTTTGCCTTGTCGTTTCCCCCAACTATGAAACTGAAATCACTACACTTGATGCCGCGTTTTACTGAAGATAGTATTGTTTGCCTGTATCTCAAATATCCAAAACATTGAGGTTCTTTTACAGACTCGGTATCCGTCCTACAAGCGTTAGAAAATACAGGTCATTGTAGGTGTGACATTATCCAAATATCTCTAGATATTCCCAACATCATCTCTTCCCGTGTCATCCAAATAGCTATGCAGCGTATCACTGGACACTGAAACACACCTGAGAATGACAAAGCAGACAGACTAGCAATGAATGTACCAAGACAAGGACAGTCACTCAGCAACAGCTCTACTTTACAGGCAGCTCGTAATAACAGCAAACAAAGGAACTTAGCTGATCATATAAGCCATAGGAAATAGGTGGAAAATTGTATGCAGACATAGACAAGCCCCAATCCAAAATGACAATATCAATCAGCTCACAAGGAAGGTTCAGAGCACCATGTTCCCACTGAAACCCCAATACATTCCCAGTTAACAAGCACCTGAACAGAATCCAACCACATTACACTCTAACGTGCCAGCTGTGTACACGCCCATGCGAAAGCGTTGATCATCATCACTTTTAGGTCACGACCCTCAACGATGCTTGAAAAATGATACTTCCTCTAAGGCCATAAAAAAGGAGCACTAAACAACTAACTACCACGTGCAGACACCATCACATAGCATTGGGCCCAAGAGGAAGAGCATGGATGCTGTTGGATTGGTAACAGCAACAACATAGTTCTGATATATTCAGACTGGCGGTTTGCACCTCCCATTGATAGGGCTGCCGAATTACTTATGTGAAACTCCTATCACGCATGATGGTCGTTAGAAATTAGATGTTAGTTGTATATTCCATGAGACCTGCCGCAGTTGTCTCCCATTTCATGATAAGGTAGTTACATCTTTCGTCAAAGCAAGGGGATAGGAGATGAAGCGAAGTTATGGCAGCAACCTCCGCACTTGACTCTCACAATCGACAAAACAGACTCGGTTCATCGACCACTTTGATAACGAAATCATAACGTTCAACAAAGACTTGCAGATAACTTTATATTCCTTCTGTTTCAGAGTTCCTGTCCGGCACCAACCGTCAGGTTAGTCAACTCAGGAAAAGGTGACTCTGGAGTCACATATATTTGCCAATGTGGACAATCTATCGATGCGTCTCCCCGTTCAAACAAGACATCTGTCAAGTCGCCAGTTAAGTGTGTCACCTACAAGAAGAAGCTTGGCCCAGATAAAATACTCATCGTCAAGCAAGAACAGGAAGAACCTGTTCTAACTTGTTGGATAATTGCTCATGCCGCCATGTTCATTTTTTTTATGATCCTTCTTTTGGTAGTCTTTCAAATGCTTTCTCACAGCGTCACCAAAGTGGAGGAGATCATGTCAATGATGACCTTGCTTTTGATCGTTCTCGTATGTTTTAATCCTCGTTACTTTATTTTATCTCTGATATTTGGCAGAGAACGAGATAATCAAGACGTCGAAGTAGAATTTCAGAACGAATCATGCTAATGAAACGAACCGTAAGAGAGAAAATCTTTGAAGCTGAAATTACGATATCACCAAAATATCAACAATTATTAACGCAAGTTGATTAGTTCATAGCAATTATAATATTTATATATTGTGTGAGAGACCCTGTGAGTGCAAGACACGAGATGTTTTATATGTGTGTTAGTAAACACACCTAAATGGTACCCGAGTTGGAGAAAATAAGGCCATTGTACCCTTTTTCATTATGACGTAAAGGGCTACTAAAGAAGATAATGCAAGGGACTAACAATCACAGCATGTGTGACCGTTGCTATTGAAACCCGTCCCCCGACAGCTTGAATACATGCTTCCCTGCACAGGAGCAAGATGTAGTGGTGGTCCTGTGTCCCTTAAAGCTAAACTTCGACTTAGCATAGTTAGAAATGTGCCCTATATAAAATCACTAACAATGCACCAAATCACAATTACAGTTGTTAATGTGAATAGTGAGAGTTAATAGTATATAGTAATACCATCATCGAATAGGTATAATAAAGTCGAAGAACTTATAATTTCATTTGTGGTCGTAATTATAATTCCAAGTTACAAAACTTCAGTGATTCGTGCACATACGTTATCTTTGTTGAAACATCAATGGTCTGTCTACTGTTTAAAAATGTGTTCGTTCAAATGCTTTTAAACCCTCTGTGAAGACCGTTTCTTCTCTAAGCCTAACCTAAAAATACTTATTTAGACACTATAGTTACACACGACACTGATTTGTCAAGGCACTAAACACAATTGATCATATATCTAATTGTTCACAACAATCAAAAGACGAAAGATGGTCTGGTACGGGCTTGTCGCGAGGTCCAACGGAATTACCAACTCGATACTCTTTGGTTCTGTACCAGGACAGAGAGGGCGAGGACGTCCAAGGCAGAGGTGGGTGGACAACATCACTGACTGGTCAAGCCTTCGTCCCGGTGAGATACGACAGGCGGCGGCAGACAGAGAAAGATGGCGTGGGATTTTGGGAGTGTCTTCGTGTGTGCCCTTGCGACCTGATGGGTTACGGGATGAACTGAACTAATTAATCACACAAATATAACTTTTATTAAATTTTTCGCAAAAGAGATTGTTACCACAGCACATAAATCTATAATTCACATTCCTGTTTTCTATAATCTATGACCTATATCTTTGTCGTCAGTCTAATCTATTCTACTCTTGTATCCCGAGACATTCTGGTGTAACAACACAATTGGTGGTGTCTAAATCTGAACTCAGAATCCGATCGTTCGGCCGAATGAACTTTCGTCTATTTTGTTTATTTTCCGGCTGGTTTTTTTATGACAATTCTTTCCTTTCTCTGTCACTGCTGTTTTTAGTTCTCTGTAACTAGCGCTTGTTTCTTTCGTTGAACGTTGTGAAAATATATAGGTTGCCTCCTGGATAACTGTTGGCAATGTGTCCACTGAGAGATAGAATTCGTAAAGATGGTTTCTCTTATTTCAATGCTAATCTAGAAAATGAACCAGAATGCTTTTCAAATAGAGGCATTTCCTATAGACGTTCCATGACAACTGTTAGGAATGTGTCTGCTGATAGACATAATTCATGAAGATGGATTTCCTTGACTCATTTCAATTCTAGTATAGAAATAAATTGGAGGCTAACAGGAGGCGTAAACTGTAGTTTGGTGCTCACTTTGAACGTTGAACTCATCATCATCATCAGTTCCATAACTTAGAAGGTCGTTGAGGCACCATTATTGCAGTTTGTAGTACCAGCTCCCGCCATACAACAATGGTGTGTCTTGGTCCTCTACACACCTGACGGAGCCCATCTTTCTCCATGTCGTAGTTCATTATAGTTGTGTCTAAATTTCATACAACAAAGCTGACACTGTCTTCAGCTAGGGGCAAGGGCGCCAATCTTGGGAAGTTTGGCCGTGTGAACTTGACCGTGAAATACGATACAGGTTTAAGCGTAGTGCTATTCATGTAGCTGATGTCCATTCCAGGTTAATCGGACGGAAGAAAATACACAAAACGAACGAATTAACCAGCACAAATGGAAAACAACAACACGTTTCCTTGAATACAAGTGTAAGTCGTTGACTAGTGTGAATTTCTGGCAAATCCGTGGTCTGGCAGCATCTATAATGAACTAAAACAGAAGAGCAATGTAGACCCGCAGCCAGTTATGACACCATCTTTGCTGCTCTTTTCGATCATTGAACTGTTGAAGTAATTAGTCTAGTCCTAATGGTTCTGAGCTTAATGAAAACAATTCAATTGACCGGAGAGCTGGTGCTGGAACATGGACTTGTCTTATGTCTTGTCAAATCTGTCTGAAGTCCAACTGGCAGGCGTTTTGTCTACCTCTCTCTCTCTCTTATCTGGTTACTGACCGAATAAGTAATGCCTAATTTTTCTTTGTTTTTCTGTTCAAGGTTTTACCTCTTAGTATTCTACTAGCGGAGGCAGGCGCTTTTCCACCCCGGACCGTAGTCCTTTGGGTGATATCAGGACGTTTTAACAAGTGCTTGGATCCATATGTGCATCTGTTTGTACCTATGCTAACGTTTCAGTAATGCAAAGTGTTTATGTTTCTTTGGGGTTTACTCGTTGCTCCTTCCTTATTGCTTTTGATTTGCTCTTCTTTGTTCTTTCCTTCCTCCCCTTGACGTACACTGTCCGGTTGCGGATAACTACCAAGAAAGTCGCAGGTGTCAGGAAACCTGTCCCCAACGTAGGCCACCACCAAGAACCCCTCCGCCGCAAATAAGTCGAAACCTTCAAAGGTCGCCAAACCCAAGTAGGCAGTCACCAAAGGAGTCCTGCTGAGGCCAAAAAGACTTCCGGCAAGGTAGCCGGAGTTGTTTTTTCTGAGTTTTTCCTCTTTTTCTGTCTTTTTTGTTCATTTTCTTTCTTAATTTTTTTTTTTTTTTTTTTTCTCAAATCATTTTTTTAAAATAAATTCACAAATCGACACATCATTTTTTTTTAAATATTTAAAATTTTTTTGTTTATTTGTATGTGCCTGGGGTAATGAAACACAGACAAGGATCAATAGCCACTTTTTGAACTCTTGTGGCTAATAAGATGTCAATGGCGAGGATGACTCAACAATTATATATATTTGGCTTGGCTTTGTTCGTTCTCAATCTCCCGCTACCAAACACTGAAAGTGCTTAAAGTAGCAGAATGTAGTCCAATGAACGGAATGCGCTGTGTCGTAGTTTACAGCTTGACTGCGATATTTGCACCTTTCAGTCCAACACATCCGACTTCAGCAAGCATTTTTTAGTACAAGGTTAGCATTCCCTCTTCGATCCCATCTCCTTAGCCAGTCTGCCCTGCTGTATCCTGTTATCCAGAATCACCGCATGGAGGTGTAGAAGGGTCTTGGCAGCTCTGGTTCGCTGGCCCTGACGCTAGCAGTTAGCAATGGGTTGCTGACCACTGCAGCTCATGCGCTGCTCAGCATCTTGATAACATATATATATAAAAGGGATAGACTGTGTCTGTTGTCCAGTTCTTCATTTGTACTCAAACTCTCGATACTAAGACCTAAACAGGTCTTTGTAAGTAGCAGGATGTAGTCAGGAGAACGGAGTGTGTTGTCTTAATTTTAAAAACCAGCTTGTAAACTCTTGTGGCTTATAGTGGTGTCAGTTGTGAGGATGGCTCAATCATAGAGATGAAACATTTATATATGGTGTGCTTTAGATACATGTTTATATGGGTGAAGTGAGTGCGGAGGGAGAAAAGAGTGAGATAAGGAGGTTTGGGAGTGTTGTAAGTATCAGCTTATCATCCATGGAGGGTCAGTGTCCAGTTCTTAGAGCTACTCAATTTCATGACACTAAGACCTTAAAAGGTCTTTGCAACTAGCAGGATATAGTCCGGTGAATGGAATCCGTTATGTCGTATTTTAAAAGCCAGATTTTAAACTCGTGTGGCTATTGGGGATGTTAATAGTGAGGATGACTTTATTATATGTATCCGCGCGTTTGGGACTTGTGTGTCTCTATGGGGAGTTGTGTGGGCTTTATTATATGTATCCGTGCGTTTGGGACTTGTGTGTCTCTATGGGAAGTTGTGTGTTCCTGGACTTTTGTTCTTCCAGTAAGAGTCCCTATTTAGTTCTATAAACTCAGGTTGCTAATAATGTCCTCATGCCTAACGGACGCTATCTAAACCGGATTAATACCCCTTTACTGACTGATTCACGTGACCAATGCGATGTATTGCATTGTCCAAACGCGGCGTTAGACGCTAGCCTCTTGTTAGATCTGGCCCATCCATTGTTTTTCTAAGATGAATCATGCGAGAATTCGGTTTGGGGCTGTTCTGAAACCACAAAAATTTCTAACAAAATAAACCTCCTCTACTATTTTCTTACGATATTCCCTGCGTTACTGGATTTACTCTTACTGTAGGATTGAGTAGGTGTGCAGGATCGCTACATAGTGCTAATAAACTATCCATGTTTTGTGGAAACCCTGCCCCGCCATGGGGTAAATCAGACAATCTGAACAAGCTGTGATGGTGTTTCTAGAGTCTCGTGGAAGATACATTATCTCTGGTTTTCTGCGACGCTTGATAATGATTCTCGCTGCAGAATCTTTCTCTACCCAGATTTACAAACATCTTTTCATCCATTTCTTCTGATCTTCGAGGACATAAGTAATTCACTCTTGTATTCCTGTATCACGTGCATTTCTAGAAATATTCAGTTATGTTCTGCTTCTACAAATCCAAGTCAATGCACTCCAGGCATACTCATAGGTTGTCCGTCTCTCTCCGCAGATGATGAAGTGTGTTGATACTGATGGTTCCTGTAGCTTGTTGGTTGTACATACTCCTGACCAGTTTGCCAAACTCCACTTAGAAATCTGCAGATTGTTGATTTAATTATTGCAGTGTAATTTTTAAATGCGGTCATCTGTAGACTTCAAAATGTCACCCCTACTCATACCTACCGCGAACATAATTGGTGCTGTTGGTGAAGCCATGATTTCATCTGTCGTTGCTCTGATTTCCAGCGTGAACAGGACAGTAGATACACACCAGACTCTGGAGGTTGAAGTTATCTACAGCTGATATCCACTATGCCCTGACCAGCCATTATGTGTCTTTTGAAGTAAGGATTGGGACGGACACAATAACTACCCTTGTCAATGTGGTCTCAGTTAGCCATTTCAGAGCTGAGGTCATTGCTTCAATCTCCATTCTTGCACTGACAGTTGTTGCTCTTTATGTCTCGTTCTAATCAGCATCAGCCTGATCTCTGGCCCTAACAGAGAAGCCGCAGACATGTCTTACTGCGTAGCACCGATCTATCGGTATGTATGACGGCATCACTATCCTGAGTGTTATCATTGATCAGTTCTTTATGTTATCAGTTTTTTTTTCTTCAAAGCTCGAGCTTTGCTTTCTCGTTGCATCCCTCTGCATTCCTTGTCCACCTTTCTTATGTCTGTTTTAATATGTCACTCTATCACCAGTGTTGACTTATTCTTCTCCCTTGACGTTCGCCTGAAATGTAGTCACGTGTGCAATTGTTCTCTCTGCCTACGCCTTCCTTACATCCATCTCTTGATTATTGATCACTGATGTCTGAGGTGTTATTGCGCTACGAGTGTCACATGTCTGCATATAATTGGGTTGACTCGTGGGTGGTGATCTGCATATCAGATGCTCTGGATGGCGAAACAGTTTCACTCCTGAATCTGAGACATAGAATCGATGCGAATGTGTCCAGGACTACCCAAGGGTCTCTGCTCTCACACATGGGTCTCTGCTCTCACACATGGGTCTCTGCTCTCACACATGGGTCTCTGCTCTCCCACATGGGTCTCTGCTCTCACACATGGGTATCTGCTCTCACACATGGGTCTCTGCTCTCACACATGGGTCTCTGCTCTCCCACATGGGTCTCTGCTCTCACACATGGGTCTCTGCTCTCACACATGGGTCTCTGCTCTCACACAAGGGTCTCTGCTCTCACGTATACTAATCGACATATGCACAATAAAGTGCCCAACCTTCAACCAACAGGACCAAAGCAAACACCAACATTAGCAGATGATATACTGACGCGCAGAAATGGAACAGATAGACATGAGATAGTCAGATATAGCAAGGAGATCTTGCAGGCAAAATCCGATATTGTCACCATCAAAAGAGAAGAAATCGATATTATAATTGGAGACTTTAACGAGAGACCAGAATATAACTGAACAGGAATGACTATCCACGGACATACGGAGACACAGAAAGCTAGAGAAATGAGAACGGCTGCAGACATCATAGAGATGTGCAGACATCATAGAGATGTGCAGACATCACGATTAGTTCATAACAAACATCTTTCTCCAGCACAGAAGCTCATATGTATGCACATGTTACAGGTGAAATGATTTAAACCAAAAAAGCAATATAGACTTCATACTAGCCAAGAAAAGTAGAGACAGACAAGTGACCAATGCAAGAGCTATTCCTAACCTGTGTGTTGATGCTGATCATAAAGCTGTAATTATGACAAAATGGAGAGCAAAGACAAAGTAAACTCAACAAACAGAAACGTAGACAATCAAGTTAAAAGACTTTTTTTTAAAATCAAGACACAAGAGAACTACGTAAAGCAAGTAATTAGGTTTTACAAAACTCACCAAAAAAAAAAAAAATTGTTTAAGAAGAATAGGCGGCGATTACTGAAGCCTAGAGACCAACTTGCAGAATTGTAAAGGGCCCAAAACTTAAAATTACACATGGTTGAGTGACTAAGTAAAACAGCAATTAAAGAGAAAGAAAAACAAATACAAAATATGGGTTAAGAGCAAAACAGCGACAGACTATACTAAATTAAAAGTTGCAAGATACGTCACAAACAGGTTAATTCAAAAGGAGAAAACAAAATCGTGGATAGAATACAGAGAAAATCTGAACACAGACAACAAAAATGAATATATGCGGGTTAACGCCGACAAGATGTACCCGCTGTCCGATTCTAGATCTGTCAGACCCAGAAGGCTAACCCAACTAACTCGGCAGGCTTTTGGTATGCATGAATAGCGAAACAGGGTATTCAAAGCCCTCTGTCAGTCGGCCCTTTCGACATGCTCTCTGTTGGCCCTAACGACATGCTCACTGTTGACCCTAACGGCATACTCTCTGTTGGCCCTAACGACATACTCCCTGTCAGCTCTAACGACATACACTCTGTTGGCCCTAACGACATGCTCTATGCTGGGTCTAACGACATACTCTCTGTTGGCCCTAACGACATACTCTCTGTTGGCCCTAACGACATACTATCTGTTGGCCCTAACAACATACTCTCTGTTGGCCCTAACAACATACTCTCTGTCGGCTCTAATGACGTGTTCTCTGTCGGCTCTAACGACATATTCTCGGTGTATATAAATGTATATATATATATATATATATATATATATATATATATATATATATATATATATATATCTCGTGTGTATAGAGTTTTCGTATGGAAATAAATGCTGATAAAACAAAGCTCATGACCAATAACGTTGCAGGGTTTCAATCTGTCATAGAGGCAAATGGGCAGGTACTTGAGGTGGTGAAACGTTTCAAATATCTTGGATCGTTGATCAGCGAAGAGGGTTCGAAGCCAGAGGTAATTGCAAGAATAGCACAAACAACAGCGGCGCTGACTAGGCTGCAACCTATTTGGCGAGACAAGCGCCTCGCCCTCGGCATAAAAGTCAGACTACTGCGCTCTTTGGTGCTGTCAATATTTCTGTATGCCTGCGAGACCTGGACCATTACAGCAGATATCTAGGGCAGAATACGTGCAATGGAAATGCGGTGCTATAGAAAACTTTTAAATTTTACATATAAAGATCGTGTCACGAACGTAGACATCCGTCAGAGAGTTGAAGACCCTATTGGTCCTTTTGAAGATCTGTTCACAACTATCAAAAGACGAAAGATGGCCTGGTGCGGGCACGTCGCGAGGTCCAACGGAATTCCCAACTCGATACTCTTTGGACCCGTACCGGGTCAGAGAGGGCGAGGACGTCCAAGGAAGAGATGGGTGGACAACATCACTGAGTGGTCGGGCCTTCGTCCCGGTGAGATACGTCAGGCGGAGACAGACAGAGAGAGCTGGCGTGGGATTTTCATTTCTTCATGTGTGCCCCAACGACCTGATGGTTTACGGGATGAACTGAACTGATATATATATATATATCATCATTATATATCATCATTATCATCAACATGAAGCATGTCCTTTATAGAACGTTGCTCCCATCACAGTCTGTCTGAAAGAAACTCGTTCCCTTGCCAAAACTTCAGCCTCCACCAGTCACACCCAGGCATTTCTGCAATCGTAAATGGGTCGAAACTTTTAATGTTCTCGTCTTCACGAACATTTCTCATTATACATTCCGTATACATGTTGTATAGATAAGGTGAGAGGATACATCCCTGTCTTACTCCCTTATGTGCAGCAATCCAATCTGATGTTTGCCCAGATTCTCGGACAGCGGCTTGTCTATTTTATATATATATATATATATATATATATATATATATATATATATATATATATATATATATATATATATATATATATATATATATATATATATACGCCGTAGACACCTCATGTGGCAGGGGTTGAGCCGGCGTTCCTGTTTAGTGTACGTACTCCAAGTCTCGCTTTCATACAGGACAGTGCCAAGAACACAGGTCTGATTGACTCAGACCTTGGTGTAGTGAGACTGCGCAGTGTTCTCCCAGACTCACTACGTCACGCGGGTCATGAAGGCACTTACCCTGCCACGCCTACTATCTCCTTCTCGAGCGAGAGAGTGTTGCTGATGGCATACCCCAGATAAGCGAAACCGTTGACTAACTCCAGAGTGACGCCATCAATCTTTATGGAGGGCGTAGTGGTAATGCCTTGTGCGCAGTCTTTATCTTTTCCAGGCTTATGGTGAACCCAAACTGCTTGCACCCCTCAGCGAATCGGTCTCCCAGTCACTGCATGACCTCCTCACTATTGGTCACTAGAGCTGCATCATCCGCAAATAGCATCTCTCTAATGAGCACCGTCCTCACCTTGGTCCTCGCACGCAGTCTGGACAGGTTAAACAGCCGTCCATCTGTCCTGGTGTGCAGATAAACACCGTCCACAGACGTGTCATAAGCGTAAGATAGGGTCATGGAGAAGAAGATCACAAAGAGGGTCGCGTGAGCACACATCCCGCTTCACTCCACTCAAGAGGCTTATATTGGGGATCCGGTAGCGTGAGAGATGTCACACAATACGGTCTTACAGAGAGAAAACATTCACAACATGTACTTGATGTTGAGCCAGCGACGTTTACGATGTTTGGGACATGTTTATCGCATGGAAGACGAGAGGCTGCCAAAGAATATCTTTTGTGAATAGCTAGTCATTGGAGTTAGAAGAATCAGCAGTCCCACACTGCGATTGAAGGACGTATGCAAGAGGGACATGGTCATGCGACATTCCATCCGAGGTGTGGAAAAAAATTGCTCAGGATCGAGCTATCTGGAGACAGTCAGTTGGATGGGGCATAGTGGCTGGTGACGCTCGTAGAGGTCTTCTGGCTGCAGAGAAAAAGAGAACGAGAGACCGAGGAACAGCCAGGCATGCCAGCCTCCTTAGTATGATTTTACGATCTGTGGCAGAGACTGTCACTAGCGGATCGGCCTTTACAGCCATAGCAGACAGTGTCGAAATACAGGAGACAGAGCTGGACAAAACTGACAGAGCGCCACGCGCATAGTCTAAAAAGACTGAGACGCCTATGAATATATATATATACACATACACACACACATACACATACACATAGACATACATACATACATACACATACATACATACATAAATATAATCTCATAACAGAAGCTGCCGCCGGGGATGAAGTGACAGGCATTTTTCATTGCAGTAAGACACAGTGTGAGTGCTTCCTTTCTGTCTTTCTTTCCCTCATTTTAGGGCAGATGTTCATTTTCAAATGAACCCCCTACACAATTGCCGGTTGCAAGAGTTGAACCCAATATCTTTACAGCGAGTGATTTACCAATCCTCTAATAAGACGATCTATGTATATTATAGCACAAAACATTAATTAAGAGAAGCCTTTTTGTCAACAACACCTACATAACACATTGTCTCAATAAAAACAGTATCAGATATTTATCACATTTTCACTTTCACATGGACAGTTGACCAGTGAAATCGAAACTACATGTGGTACTTGTGCCTTAATTAACCCCAAACAGAGTTCCCTGGGTTCCCTTTATACGTATTTGACAGCTGATACACTGAGAACTGTAGCGGGACATTCCATTTCCGGTTACGGGGAGGACAGGTCGATATAATTTAATTTTAAATAAATAAGTAAAAACTTAGATAAAGATAAATGTGTAGAAAAGAGCGTTATATTCAGTTGCAAAAATGGATGCCTGTCAGCTCTTGAGACCAGCAGTATACAAACAGAATTATCTGCCTGTAGGCCAAGCGCGAGCTTTGTAGTCCAGTGCATTGCCGCACAGAGATGTTCTGCCTACATTGTACCAGTTGGCATCTCCATCTAATATGTCGTTCAGTCAAAGACAACACCTTAACATGATTGTCATTGCATCGTCTGACAGCATGGATAATGACATGCTGCTGTAGAAACTGGATGCTCCTCTCCTTTTCATGGACCAACGTTGACAGATCCAAAAAATGCATTGCTGATTTCAAATAAGATGGCAGAAATAAGAGGAAGCAGACGCGAAAGCAGAATTGTGTACAAGCAGAATGCACATACCTACAAGTTTGCTTGGCTTCGTTCGTTCCCAATCTCCCGCTACAAAACCCTGAAAGGGGCTTAAGCGGTCCAGAGAACGGAATGCGTTGTGCCCTAGTTTACAGCTTCACTGCGATATTTGCACCTTTCGGTCCAACACTTCCGACTACAAAAAGCATTTATTTAGTACAGGGTTAGCATTCCCTCTTCGATCCCTTATCTTCAGCCAGTCTGCCCTGCTGCAGCCTGTTATCCAGGATCACCGGGTGGAGGTGTAGAAGGGTCTTGGCAGCTCTGGTTCGCTGGCCCTGACGCTAGCAGTCAGCTATAGGTCGCTGACCGCTGCAGCTCATGCGCTGCTCAGCATCTTTATCCCACCCAAAAGTTAAAAAGTGGCCTATTCTGTGGCGCTACTACCTTCAAATCCGAAGCTAAAAATATATATCGGGTGCTATAATAAAATATATTTTATTAGTTTGGGTGAATTAAGGAACAAGTATCCGACATGTTAAAAAGCAGGTGCAGTAACTAACAACTTTCACCACTACTCAAACATCAGTACATCAGTATAGAAACAAAACGGCAACTCATAAACATTATTTTCTTACCAACTCTGTGCTAAACCTGACCTCTGTTCAAGGCACAGGGAAAGAGCATTGCGGCCCTGTGAAATAAGATGCACGAGAACAGTCATCGACGTCACCAGAAGAGACAGAATGAGAAATGACGTTTAAAAAAATGTGGAAACAACATCCTCCCAAGAATACATGCTTAAACAGAAAGCAAAGTGGTTTGGTATGCGGAAGACGGATGTGTTGGAAAGAAAGGTGCAAATATCGCAGTCAAGTTATAAACTAGCGACACAACGCATTCCGTTCTCCGGTCGACATTCTGCTACTTCCCAAGCCTTGCTCAGGGCTTAGTAGCGGGAGATTGAGAATGAACGCAGAAGAAGAAAAAGAAAAGTGGTTTGGCCATCTCATGAGAATGAAACCAGAACATCTGTCATTAAAAACATACAACAGTAGGAGATCTGAGTCCAGAGAAAATGGGAGACCACGAGGCAGATGGAAAGACAGCATCAAAGACATTTTATACATGCATGGACTCACAGCAACACATCTGGCCCAAGTACGAGACCTACATCTCCCCACTACGCTCCACGGCATCAGTGGAAGGATAATATAGTAAAGTTAGTTAATAGGATCGAATATAAAAATTTCACACAACAAAAATATAGAATCGCATGTATTGATACAAACACTGCATCGACACGTCTGTTCTACAAAAAATCAACAACTGTTATCATAAAACTTAACACGTTTTTATACTGGTTTATAAGACTATGCAGAGTCTGTAAACAACCAGTTGCATTTATATTTCCTTTGCTCTAAAAGCTATGTGCATCCAATATATTCTTAAATGCGTTAATTGTCCCTGCCTCCACTACTTCCTGTAGCAATGCATTCGAAGCATTCACCACTCTCTGACTAAAAATATATTTTCTAATATCTAATCTGGACCTGTCTTTAGTTAATTTGTAGCTACGCCCTCTTGTTCGGGTCTGAATTTTGAAAAGAAACGTGTTAGTATAATTTATCCGTTCCTTTGATTATCTTATAAACCTGTATTAAGTCACCTCGAATTCTTCTCTCTTCTAGACACTGTAGACTGGCATTTTCTGAGTCTTTCGTCATAACAGTAATTCTGTAATCCCACTATCAGCTCTTGTCGCTCTTTTTTGTATCCTTTCCAGTATGTTTATTATCTCCTCTACGATACATAGTACTCCAATCTAGGTCTAACTAATGCTTTATACAGTTTTACTATCACTTCCTTGCTCTTATGTTTAATATTTTTTTTTATCGTACCTAACATTGCATTTGTCTTTTTCACTCTACCTGAACTTGCTCACTCATTTTACCTGTAGGATCTATTATAACCTCTAGGTCCCTTTCCTTTTCAATCATTCTAATATTGTTCTCGCCCATTCTGTAATTATGTTCCATATTGGATCCACCCATGCGGATGACTGTACATTTATCTACATTAGTCTCCATTTGCCAGCTCGAAGACCATTCTCGAATTTTATCTAAATCCGACCTCAATATATCCACTTCTGCTTTTGATGAGACACTACTGCAAAGTTTTGTGTCATCAGCAAATTTTGCAATCATTGATTCGATATCAATGTCCAAATCGTTTATATATATTAAGAACAAAATTGGTCTCAAAACCGAGCCCTGTGGCATTCCCCTCTTTACTTCACACCACTCTTTATGCCCACTCTTTGTCTTCCTCCGATCAACCAATATTCAATCCATTTGGCAACTATCCCACCTGCGCCCATTTGTAAATAGACATACACCTAATTTCACAACACAACTAACATTGCGGTATGGTGTTTATTTCCGTTGCTGGAGTTCGCTAGAAAAATTTCTCAAAACACAACATAAAAACAAATCTTGGAACGTTCAGTATAAGTAACATAAAGAATTCAGATTCTCTTGTACAAGATAATATACATCGGATTTTAAACAGCAATAAAGACATATCTACAAGGACAAAATTGCATTCTCGCTCTCTCTCTCTCTATTTTCTTCCTTAAATGTGTATCTCCCCCTTATCCTTTCTCTCACTCTCTCGCGCTCTCTCTCTCTCTTTCTCTCTCTCTCTCTCTCTCTCTCTCTCTTTCTCTCTCTCACATACACACACACACACACATACACGCCCCTTACTTGGGTGCAGCTTTTCGCAGACACAACATGAACATAACACATGCCTGCACTTATGCAAAATAGACATAACACATGCCTGCATTTAAACAACATAGACATAACATCCGTACATATACACCATAAAAATAAAACCCGAACTTAAATGAGGGATGGTGAAAAAAGTGTTACATTTTAGTATTAAGAAGTCAAGGCACTTACCTCTAAATCGTTGTAAACATTAGTGCTTTTATATGTATTCACTTTGCAAGACGATACACTTCTATCTATTCGTCCGCTTCCTGATGCCCTGATTACAGGACTCCTTCTGCTGGGCCCGGGATCACGTGTCCAGCTCAGTAATCCTGGACGTCATATAAACGTACAGGTATGAAACCTTGCCACATCCAACACACTCGCCGGATCTAGACGGAGGCATTCTACAATCAGGGCATCAGAAACGTGAAGAGTAGATGTGAGAGGTGTTTCACCTTGCAGGCTGACTACATAGAGAAATACTTAAGTTCACACCAATGTCCAGGTAAGGACCTTGATTCCTTCATACTAAAGTGCAAAACTAGCCATATCTCTTACAACATAAGCATAAAACCTGCGGTTATACAATATAAGCATAAAACGTGCAGTTTATACAACATAAGCATAAAACCTGCAGTTATACAACATAAGCATAAAACCTGCACTTAAACAACATAAGCATAAAACCTGCAGTTATACAACATAAACATAACACCCGCACTTATACAACAAAATACAGACACTATATAGTAACAGATTGGTTCTAAATGTTGTTATAGCCGGGGATGTGGTTGAGGATGAACTCTCAACACCAGCTAAATGCTCCCATGGCGTGCGTCTCAAATAGCCTCTGACAACAAAGTCAATCTCACGGCCTTTGCGCGGCAGAACTGTTTTGACTAGAAGGAGAAGGGCTGGAAGGCGAGCCCCTGGCGCCTTAAACCGAATAGTTTCAGGCAGATGGGGCTCTAAAGCCTAGGAAGGCAGCTCATCTAGGAGAAGAAACTCTGATTTCATAGCTTCTGAAACCTTGCAGATAAGATACTGGTGTATCGGGTTTTGTCTGAAATGGCTTTGCAGCCTGTTTTCTGATAATTCTGAAATTCTGAAAGTTTGTCAGCGTCTACCAAACCTGACAACCGACGATTGAGCGAATCAGCACACGCTAGAGGATACAATGCCTTATCCTAGAGCGAGGAAAGGCAACCTCAGCTGAGTGTTGTGGCAGGGTAGACCAAGCCCTTGGCTTTGGTTGTCGGCTGGTCTAAGAGTGAAGCCCCGACAGGCAAACAGATAGAGCATTGCTCTGCTGATCCTGCAGCTTGTCTTGTTCCAAATGTATTGGTATCACCTTTCCCTTGGAGTAAACAAGGCAGACCGAGAGAGGGGCCACACTGTATGGGCAACACATGGTCTCTTTATTTCTGCCCGGGCTTTGTGCTAAAAGCGCAATTAATATCGTCTGACAAGACAAAAAAGAGCCAATGATGATAGTAACAGATAAGCCAGTAAAATACGTATATTTTCATGAATATCAATAATACATCACTGTTCTCACACAAGTATCTACAAGAACAAGAATATGCTTTCCAAGAACAATATTATTCTTCTTCCTCGTTCATTCTGAAAGTGACTTTGTGTCGCAGTTTACAGCGATGCAGGGATATATGCACCTTTCGGTCCGACACATTCGCGATTTCAGCTGGATTTTGTGAGTACCGGGTTAACCTTTCCACTACATTGACCAAACTACATTAGTGACTAGTGCAGCCTGCTTCCGGGTCGCTACGTGGAGAAGGAAAAGAGTCTTGGTCAGTTATGATTCGTCGACACTGATACACGCAGTCACTGGCTTCTGTCAGCTCATCCCATGCTGTATCACGCCCACAGAACAACATAATAATTATTCATATGTATTTATATATATATATACACACACGAGGACTGTTAAAATTAAACCGGGCATAACTGCACCAGGTAAACATACGAACAATGAGCCTGATTATGTCACTTCTGATATAAACAGCACGTACCAGCCGTCAAGTTTGCAAAATCGTACTCCACAATCGTACGTGGCGGTGACTATTATACTCATTCTGTGGATGTGGGCATTGAGTCTAAAATCTCCTGTTCTGAGTCTGAAGATCTATGTCTGTTCATCTCTGCCAAGTTTGTCTATACTGTCATTTTCTGGCATGTATTCTTTACGTTGGTCTCACCATTCCGTTCTAGTGTCAATGAAAAGGATGATCTGATCGTAATTGACAATTTTAATAGAAGAAAATAGGCCTTACTAGTTTGTATTTTTAGTATGGTGGTGAAACTTATACTTCGTTACCACACGCTGACCTATCTCCTTTAGATGTAATCCTTTCCTGTCTAGCATTTTACTTGTGTCTATTTTCACATCAATAGACTCTTCTTTCTTTCTTTTATTCGCTTATCGTGTTGTGCCTTTCAGGGTCAGGTTATGAGGAGATCTCTAGAACAAGCCCGCCTGTGGACATCATGCTCGGTAGCATTTACTGTCTCAGATATTTCTGTAAGCCACATTATCCTTGGTCTGCTTTTGACTTTGAATCCGTTGTATCTAAATAGCATTGCTTGTTGTGGGTGCTATATGGGGGCAAACTTGTTACGTGGTCAAACCATTTTAGTTGCTGTCTTTTAATGTAGTCTAATAGTGGTGTTGTTCCCACTAGTCTCCCAATGTTATCGTTTCTGGTCAGGTCTCTCTTTGTTAATCATATCTCTCAATAAACTCTATACCTATATATGCACACATCACCTATAACGTGAGGTTGACACCTATTCTCTTACTGTTTAAATAGTCTGACCCATCTGCTCTGTCTAAAATACCCATCATGGTGACCTACCTGTACTTTTTTTCTTTAAGTATTCCATCAGACTCTTGTAGATTTGCATATTTATTTATGTGCCATCTGTCTTTAGATTATTCGCTCCTACTATTACCACGACATGGCTCTTCGCTCTGTAACCTATCATCTTTATTTTATCTTCTATATTCTCATTTTCAGCTCCCCAAATATCCATTTTTTCAAACATTTTATGTCGTTCTGACGAATGTCTGTCAAACTCCTTCACCATTGAATCTTCTACTATCAACACTGAAACCTCCCTTAAAATTGCATACTTCTCTACAAAGCTCACTGTCCTGTTTTCTGTTTCCTCACTAGAATATCCACTACTTCCAATTCCTATCCTTATTTCCTTCTCCGACCCATACTTTACTAACAGTGGTTAGACAATATTAACTGTATAGACAGTAACGAACTCTCGAAGAAGTTCGAAAATGTGGACACATTGTACAGATTTTATGTTGATGGGCAGCATATACATGAAGACATTTTGAATTGCAACACACTTCCTATTCAGTCCCGCCAACATGAAAATATCAAAACCCGAAGACCTTCTCGAATTTATTGTAGTACAGTATGGAGATGAAATCATCTTTGATTTGTAATTCATTCATCTGACTCAAACAGATGTCTCCATACTGGGCCTTCCCTGTTCTGTAAATTTCAAAAGGTGTCACAATCTCTGACCACAAAAAATACGAAAAACGAATTGTTGTTATACCATGATCCAAGTCTTCAGTGGCGCGGCCATCTTGTACGGTGAATTGCGCATGAGCATACTGCTTAATCGTCACGATCCCTATATGGAGTATAGCTGAAGAGCCATTTTGTGTCCCCGAAATAAGATTTTCCGTTGTACATATTCTTCCATGCACTTTATAATAAAATTGATATTACTTAATGACTGTCCCTCGTTTATTGACCAAGACCTACACCACACTTCTATACGATTCCTCCTGTAACAATCTGTTTGATGGCAGTCTGGCTAACGAGGTGCGGGATCGACGTATCCTCGTAGTGATGAGCGACACGTATATGAAGCCAAGCATAGCAATTCGTCTGGACGACCTCGGTCTACCTTCATCGGCATGTTTTGAGTGGGGAGGAAACCTACTGCAACCCGCCTCTTAACGCCATTTTAATGGCGCACAAAAAAATCAACTAACTTATTGTGGGCATTCAACAACATATCAGTTCACATACATCGGATAGAAAAAAAATACAGAACTTAATCCAGTTGAAAAATTTCGTTATCTTGGAAACGTGCACATACGTCGAAACTTCATTCAGTTAGAGAACTCAGATAACTTGAAAGCGGGTTTCAAGCTGTCGGCAGGAGAAACAGGAGGATAGAAGCAAGGACTCAAACTGTCCATTACCATTACTAAGACATTCAAGCATTCCAAGCAAGGACTCAAATTGTCCATTACCATTACTAAGACATTCAAGCATTCCAAGCAAGGACTCAAACTGTCCATTACCATTACTAAGACATTCAAGCATTCCAAGCAAGGACTCAAACTGTCCATTACCATTACTAAGACATTCAAGCATTCCCAGCAAGGACTCCAACTATCATCATTACTAAGACATTCAAGCATTCCCAGCAAGGACTCAAACTATCACCTTTACTAAGACATTCAAGCATTCCAATCGACAGAAACAATTAATTCATACCGACATTACTACAAGTAGACCTTGCGATTTACAAGAGCGGATGATCTTAGCATCTGAAATTTAAAACCTGCGAAATGTGGTCAATGATTCCACATAGTGAGAAATATTGAAATCTGACAGAAAGGGGAAACAATGTAATGAAGAGTATATATTTATATATGCATATAGACAAAGAATTCCAACATATTTTAAAAAACTCTACAAGTCCGGCATACGGCGATTGTCATTGGTGAAGGATGCCGTAATCTATGCAGACAAGGTAAAACATAGATGGGTATGTCACATGCTGCGACGAAACGATGGAGCACGGCGACAGTAATGTGCTACTCCCAGGTAAAAAGATACCGCGAGGACGACCTCCAATGCGTTGGTCAGACTCTTTTGCTGTACACAACATCCGAGGCGCCTCTGGAGGAGGGCTTACCATGCACTGTACTTCCATGGCCTAAGACGGGGTCCGCTGATGACGAAGTTCGGACCCACAGCTACTCTGAGGAACGGATCATCAAGATCAAGATAGACATAGGTGGTTTGATTAAATGACAGAATTACTCTAATATAACCGTTGCTGGAGCTAACAACGGACAGCAGAGCTTCAGAAAAAAAGGGGAACCAATAAAAAGATGGGCTGACTGTGCAGCACTGTGCTAAGAAAACGGATTGAAAACATCTTACTTAAGTGATAAGATGAGATCGTGTAATTAGCTCTAGTGTTTGAGTCTATTAAGATGGACTCGCACATCGGTAAAAACCACTTTCCAAGAAACTGGTTGTATACAGTCTCTGTAGAGTTTCTAAACCAGTATAAAGACGTTAAGTAAAATACATTTCAAGTGTCGGTCGGTTTCTGTTATACTTTGTGATTTAGGAAGATCGTTATATGTAACCAATCAACGACTTACGTTATTCAAGATGGCGATGTAAACGAAAGGCTGAATTGCGGAAGCAGGAAATTGCAGACAATAAGTCGATTTCTTGACATTTCAACCATTACTTGTACCTTGATTGTGTAAGAAGCATATAATGTGTCATCGTGGTTTTAAAGTTTTAAAATATCAGGGTAATATGTACTCTCTACATATGTGTATTTATGTATTATTAGTATTAGTATCTAACAACAACGTTACAATTATTGAGTTTCTTCCAGTTGAGTTAGTGAGTTACTAAGTCTAAGTAGTTAGTCTTAGTTAGTGTGAGTTACAGTTAGTCACTAAGTAGTAAGTTTAGTGGTTGAGTTGAGTTGACTGTTGAGTGCACAATAATGATTATAATCAATTGTACTGGACTGGCTCTCAAATTAAAAATGTAAACCACTTGTTTTTACACACTCACACTCACAGCGAACGATAAAATAGACAATTAGACATGTAGCACAAATATATTATTTTTTTTTTAAATTTAATTTGTAAGAAAAAAAGTTTGAACTATGAATAATTTAGAATATTTTTAGAATATGTGTTATATATTTAGAATAATTAATCTGTTCCCTTAGAATACAACTTTGCATAATACATTATAATATATTATTAGGTCTGAAGCTCTTTATTAATCATCTCTCATACTCATCGAAAACCCATTTATACATAACATAGGCCTATATAGATAATATAATAATATTTAATAGTTAATGCAGCACGCACAACGCCAACGGTATGATTATACAAGTTTTATAATTCTCTGTTGGTAAATATAGATTTTGAATGTGTTTGCATCTTTGAAGTCGCATTGTGAAAAAAAAGTCAGCAAGGGAAACTATATACAATTAACTAGCTACACAAATGTATAGTATAGATCTAGACCTACAAGTTATTTTCTCTAATGAAACTTAGCAAAACAGTCATTTGGATGAAACTAGGACATGTTTAGTTTGCACAGTTTTCTGAAAACTTTTTACTATAAAATATTGCCCCCACCCTTAATTGAGCGCTTCTTAAGACGGCACAATGTCTTTGCATTCCTGTTTTTTTTAAATAATGTATCCTGAGTCACTCCATCTTTTCACCATATTACTTTCTTGGTTTTTATGTGAGATTCTAGATGGAATTGACTTGAAATATACAGCAGAAAAATACGAAAGTTAATTTCTTAATTGTTTATTCCAGTGGCTGTTGTTGGCTCCTTTCCCGGAGGTCTACATTTCTCACCATGTCCGCTAATGCAACTTTATGCATATTATCCTTCATCTGTTAACGATGGACTGGAGTCTTTGTTGTATGGCATTGGTCGTTCTCCATGTCTCCTCTCCATTCAGCAGCTTGTAATTGTCTTCATATTGATATTTAGTCTGATTGTTTTTTCACTCTATCAAGTTTCTTTTGCATTTGGCTATGACTGTGCAACAAAATACCAGATCGTCTGCGTATTCAAGGTCCATTTGGGACAAAAGTGTCCACTCGATACCAGTTCTCTTTCCCTCAATTGATGTCTTCATTACCAACTATATAGCCAACAAGAACAGAAAGGGCGAGAGTAGACATACTTGTCTCACCCCTGTTTGCACCCTGGAACTGTCACTCAGTGGTCCTTCATGTACTACTCTACTAACTGTATCTTCGTACATATTCTGTGAATGTTATATACTTCTCTGGAATCCCATTTAACAGTTTTCATACAGTACTTCAATCCACACTATCAAATGTCTTTCCATAGTCTATCAAATTTGCCCACAGGGATGATTTTCATTCAATAGCTTGTTCTACTGATGCATAATGTAGCATTATGATCTGTGCGTGGTGTTCTCTGGCAAAATCCTGCGTGTTCTGAGCTTTATGTCTAATTTTGTTTTGAATCTATCCAAAATGATTCTGTTGAATATCTTGTCTGGCACTGACAGCAATGTAATCTCCTTATAATTGCTGCAATCTGCCATGTCTCTTCTTAGACAGTTTAATCAGATATTCTTCTTTCCATTCTGTAGGCAATATCTCCTCTTCCCATATCTTTTTGAATAATTCTTGCAATGTACCTGTGGTCTTATCAATATATCTACCATTATAGCTTCTGCTGCTGGTCCTGTGCTTTCCCTTTCTTGAGTTTAGATATGACCTTTTAGATTTATAATATACTGGGGGGGGGGGGGGGGGGGGTGTGTTGCAGTCCAAGTTCATGATCTCCTTTGCTGGTAGGATGTTTGGTGTTTCTTGTGGTGGAGGTCTGTTAAGACTTTCTTTGAAATACTCAACCCATCATTTCTGTTGTTCCTGATGTCAATATCTTGTATTCTCTATACTTCATTGGTTTGTCTGTCTGCATATATCTAATTGCTATTTTCTGTGTTAATGAGTAGAGATCTCTCTATTTCCTCTCTCTCTCTGCTGCCTCCTGTGCCACCTTGGTCATATATTCTCTTTTTTTTTCTTTATACATGTCTTGACCTCTTTGTCTGTAACATAGCTTCTCTGTATTTTCTGCTTTGCTGATTCGGGTTCAGAAATTGCAGAGAATAACTTTCTTCTTCATCCTTTCTTCTATGTAATGTCTCTTTTGTGATCCATTCCTAATGTAAGTTCTCTTTAATCCTAGTTTCTTCCTGTTTTATTCCACATTTCTTTAGCCTGTTCCCACATACTATGAATGTCCATATACTCGTCCTTATATAGCTCTTGTACTAAAGAAACTGTACACTGGAAGAGTGAGACCAGTTCTCGAGTATGGCATTGCGGCATGGACAACAGCAGCGAAGGCGAACTTCGATAAAGTTAACAAACTTCAAAACCAAGCCATGAGAATTATAACAGGTGGCATGAAGTCAACGCCAATTGTAGAACTTGAAAAGATTACAAAACTGCAATCCATGACCGATAGACGGGGACTGCAGAGCCCAGCTGCAGTCAGAGAAACTCCGAAGACTGACGGACCATCCAATGTACCAGAGACTAAACAATTTGGGAAATGGGAAACTAAAGCGGAGAAACTTTGCAGAAATAGCCAGAGCAAAGATGCACGAAGATCCCATAAACGCACTAACAACACCAAAACCCATCACTACTGTACGAAAACCTACCTGGAGGCAGGATATATTTCCAGAGGTGGTAGAAAATATACCAGGTATTGCAAACAAAAACTGCCAGACTGAAAAAGAAAGGAGAGACACTACCCTAAGCTTCATAACGAAAAGCTACCCAAGCATGGACTGGACCCATGCATACACCGACGGTTCTGTAACAAACACTACACAGAACGGAGGGGCAGGAGCATTCCTGAACCTACCAAATGGCAGAAAAATAACACTGTCATTCGCTACTGGTAAGTACACAAGCAATTTCAGAGCGGAGGCAGAGGCACTGAGGGCGGCAGTGGAAGAAATGGTGACACACAGTGAAAATGAGAGCCATATAGTCCTGCTGACAGATGCTCTCGCCGTAGTCACAGCGCTAAAAAGCCAGAAAAACACTGAGCTTAATGACTTAAGAGCAGCACTCTGCAAACTGTGCCAGCAGTCCGCACCAAAAAGGGTAGTGGTACAGTGGGTTCCGTCACACTGCAACATCCAAGGCAACGAGGAGGCAGACAGACTGGCAAAAGAAGGTGCAAGACTACCACAAACAGATACCAGTATGACGTACGAAGAGTCAAAACGGCTTATCAAAGCCAGATACATGACCAAATGGGAAACCGAACATACTGGTTATACCAAAAACGTTGCCTATTACCAGTTGAACCGAAGAGAGCAGGTCGTTGTCTTCAGACTTCGCACTGGCCACAACAGACTGAGGTACCACCTATTCAACAAATTGAAGATAGGGTGTACCGACGAATGCCCGTGCGGTACTGGTAAAAGGACCACTGAACATCTGCTGCAGAACTGCCCGACATACGAGGATCAGAGAGAGCAGATGTGGCCATTACCAGTGGAACTGCAAGACAAGCTCTATGGCAGTGGCGAGAGCCTCAGGATGACCGCCGCTTTTTTCGAAAAAATAATGGTTACTGTCTGACTGTGTACGCAGAAGAAGAAGAAGATATAGCTCTTGTAGCACTTGGCATCTGTTATCAAGTTTTATGCTATATTCTGTCTTTCTTTCCTGGTCTTGTAAAAGGTGTACAATATATCTCACTCTCATTGTGACCCGTACTGTGTGCTATCTTAGTTTGGGCTGCAAGATCTCCATGTGGCCCTATGTACATTCTTCTATGGAAACATGCTTCATACAGTTATCTTTTTGTTTAGTGCACAAAGCTCTGCAAACATTTCTCCATTTTTGTTCATCTGGTCTATACCTTGTTTTCCTATAATCTGCTCATAAATTGAAGTCCCCCATTAATATTAAAATATCTTTCTTTTTTCTGTGTGCCAACGACCCCTTCCAGCTCGTTGTAGAACTTTTACATTTTATCATCTTCAGCTGCATTAGTTGGGACATAGCACTGAAAGATGTTTAAATTGATGTGTTTTTTTCCTAGTTCTAAAGCTTGCACTCATTCTTCTTCTTCTTCGTTCGTTCTCAATCTCCCGCTACCAAACCCTGAAAGGGCTTAAGTAGCAGAATGTAGTCCAGAGAACGGAATGCGTTGTGTCGTAGTTTTACAGCTTTGCTGCGATATTTGCACCTTTCGGTCCAACACATCCGACTTCAGCAAGCATTTTTTTAGTACCGGGTTTGCATTCCCTCTTCGATCCCTTCTCCTTAGCTAGTCTGCCCAACTGCAGCCTGTTATCCAGGATCACCGTGTGGAGGTGTAGAAGGATCTTGGAAGCTCTGGTTCGCTGGCCCTGATGCTAGCAGTCAGCTATGGGTCGCTGACCAACGCAGCTCATGCGCTGCTCAGCATCTTGATCCCACTCATTATTCAATTGGTAATCACCTCCTCACTTTATGAGCACCCTCTGTGTTTCTCTAGAAAGCATCAATGCCACTTCCTCTGTGTGTAGGGTTTCAGTTACCTCATTTCCAGAGCAAATTATCATTTCCCTGTTTGTCAGTCTCATCTGTCCTGATTGTGTCCATCTTGATTCACGCAATTCTAGCACTTGTAATTTCTCATCTATTTAGCTATCTGCTTTCCCTGCCTGGTACATTGTTCTAACATTCCATGTTGCTATATTGATTTTTAACTTAGTAATCAGAAGGACAGTAAGCCATGGAGCTTTCTTGTAGCTTTCACTCCACTGCATCATTCTTCTCATTTCTGAAGGACCTTCCTTTCTCAAGGCCATTTGCTTTTGCTTTGTTGTCAACATTTTCATAACCAACTTTGTTTATATAGATTGGGTGCCCAAACCTAACCTATTATACTCTAGGTGAGTTGTTTGTGTTTAGTCTGTTCACTTCCTCATGACATATCCAGCTTGGGTGACCCTTCTTTAGCTCCTGGGTTCATAGAGACATGCAAACTCCCACACCATTTCAAGGTAGTAGACTTGAGGGAGATTGTATACAGTGGTGCATACCTGTAAGTCTAGGCCAAGTTTTTTAATGTTTGTGGTTCCGACATTTAGTGATAGGAATGGTGGTCTTTGGAGACATGTGATGTCACACAATCAATTTTATTATTGTCTTCTATTTGAAAGTATTGTGAGTCTGCTGCATTATTCATTTTCTTTTTTGCTGCCAGTGCCAACTATCAGAGTTATTTATCGGTTCAGTATTCTTGTATTTTTAAGATCACAGTGTGACAGGTTGAAACATATCCAGAATGAAGGAACAGGACTGATCCCAGGCACATTAGAAATATCCCTATTATGAAGAAATGATTCATGTTTGGGCTTCATAAATCCAGACCGGCGAAAAAAATGACAGGCTACATTCGCGTTATCATCAATCATCACTATTGACAGCGAATGCAGAGCAAGGCGCAATGGCAAATTAGAGCTTAAGTTTGAACAGATAATAAATGATAATACTCTAGACGATGATGCAGATGTATATATCGATGGATCAGTACTGCTTTATGGGAAATTGGAATGTGTTGTTTCTGCTAGAATTAGAGGTAAGGTAGCAGCCAAATGGACTGATGTGTGACAACAACTTCCAGTATGAGAGTGAGGATCAAGAGGATGGCTTCAGTTCTGTGATTGCTGTCTGAGATTTTTTTAACAAAAGCAGTCATCAAATTGGACTGTCAATTTTTGCTTCAGAAGATACAGAGCAATTGACTATAGCATGAGTGGATAGTGAACATAGAGGCATCAAGCCTTGAAGGGCTTGTGTAGATCTACTGTCCTGGCCATGCTAATAGTATTATTTATTCCAAACTCCACTATCTTTAGAACACAGTAAATGTGGCCAACAAAAACGCTAAGATTGAATCTCACAACTTGTCAGTGTCAACCAACTGACAAAATCCGCTGACTGGACAAAATTAATGCATGGGCATAATGGTCCCCTATACCTCCTTGCCAAAGGATAATACCCAAGCTTCATTTGTTTCCGCTGAAAAAAATTACGGTCGAATACTTTTTGAACACACCTTGTATGTGGCAGGCACATGTATATACTGTCACGAAGTCCTGTAATTTACTCTTTCATTGAAGCTTTTATCCTTGATGTAAAGCCAATGAAGAAAAGAAACAAACTTTTTTACATGCGTAGTTATTTAAAACATGATCTTTCAGGTCAGGTCATCCAGTGAGGTCGTTGGGCCACACAATGAAGACATCCTCGCAACCCAACGCCATCCTTCTCTGTCAGGTTGTCGTTCCCTGTGCCTCTTTTGGAAGGAGATTGGTCCACTCTTTTATGTTATCCTCCCACCTCTTTTTGGGACGGCCTCTTCGTCGTCTGCCTTGCACCTTTCCGTGCAAGATCGTATTTGCAAGACCATTTGATCTCAATATGTGACCATACCAAACAAGCTTCCTTCTTTTGACAGTTGCCAAGAGGTCTTTAAAATGCCCTATTGCTGTTGTAATTCTTTCTCGCATTTCCAAGATCTTTACTTACAGAAAAACATAAAGGTCCACACTCAAATACAAGTATATTCTTTATCAACTTTGGAGTGTTAAAATGACTAACAAACACATTTTGAAGGCCAGCATTATAATACGAGGCGTATTCAAATGAAACCGGACCTAACTGCACCAAGTAAACAAATATACGATGCATATAATGGCGTCACTTCTGGTGTATACAGCACATACCAACCATCAAGTTTGCAAAATTTCATTATCCTCCGACCCATAGTTTCCTCAGCAGACCATGTTGAAAACATGGCGGGTGTATTACAGATTCCATCCAGAGTTGATCAGCCAGCAGTGATTCGATTTCCAAAAGCTGAAGGATATTGACCAGTTAACATTCATCACAGAATGCAGGCAGTGTATGGTCACAACAGTGTGGTGAACGTAAGCTCCCGCAATGGTCCACACGAATTGCTGCATCAATTTTATCGATGGCATCTTCTGACGCAACAATATGCGCCTGACCTACTCTCTGAAGATCTTTCGTTAACTCACATCCTTCTCTAAACATTGTTGTCCAGTTCTTCAGTTGTCTTCAACATATTTTTGTCACTGTACACTGCCTGCATTCTGCAATTAACATCAACTGATCCACATCTTTCAGCTGTTAGAAACCAAATCACCGCTCGCTGATCAACTCTGGGCAGATTCAGTATCACACCTGCCATGTTTTCAACAGTCTGCTGAGGAAACTATGTGTCGGAGAATCATGAAATTTTGCAAACTTGACGGTCGGTATCTGCTGTTTACATCAGTAGTGACGTGATCATGTGCATCATACGTATGTTCACTTGATGCAGTTAGGTCCGGTTTCATTTTTTCAATTTTTTGAAGACTCCATTGTACTAAGCCACAGCCTGGGAGAGGTGGGGTGGCCAGTGTCCTTCCTTGCTGTTTTTACTTACCCTAACTCATGAATCAGGTACCTATTTACAGCTGGGTTGACGGAAGAAGTGCCCCGATTAAAATCACGACCCTGATTTGTTTAGTCTCCGGGCGCGATTTGAGACACGCTGTTACCACAGAAAATAGCAAATTGCTCGCTATGAACTGAACTAACCCTCTTCCCCCCCCCCCCCCCCCCCCCCCCCCCCCCCACCTTGTCACATAGTTATGTGTGTTAATGTTTCTCGTCATCTGATACGAAGTACTTATAGGAGGCATCTATTGGTATTTATCTGAACATATAAAATATTCTTGGTAACCTGTCATGATTCTTAACCATGGAGAACTGTAGCCATTAATCAACCTAATTTTATTTAGCTGTGAGAAAGCTGAGGTTCGTCAGGACAGTCATTCATCACCTTTTTAGTTCCTGCATACTATTTATTGTGTTATGAAAGAAACAAAAGCCTATGAGAGAAATGTAATTCAATGGATCTTAAATAGCTAGAAGATCTGGACTTTGCAGATGACATGGCTTTCCTATTTCACAGCCAACTCCAAGTCAAGAAGAAGACGGACACACTAGACAGAATCTCTCAACAAGTTAGTCTAAAGATCTATGCAGAAAAACAAAAAAACTGTCAAATTAAGATCTAGTAATCAACATGGCTTCTATCAAAATCAAAGAGGAATGCCGTTGGAGTAGGTAGAGAGCTTCACATACTTAGGGAGCATAGCATATTAACAAGACCTGTGAGAATGCAGACGAGGATGTAAAAAAACAGGATATAAAAATCAAAAGTAACCTTTGTCATGTAAAAAATCAAATGACACTCTGAAGTAATAAAAATGCATACCAAGTTAAGAATCTCCAACTCCAATATAAAGTCAGTCTTTTTATATGGAGTGGGAAAAAAATGGTAGATGACCAAATTCAATATTATTAGATTACTGGGCTTACAACAGACTAAGGTACTATCTATTCAATAAACTTAAGATTGGTGGCACTGACGAATGCACCTGTGGTACAGGGAAAATGACCGCTGAACATCTGCTGCAAAATTGCCCGACGTACGAGGACCAGAGAAAGCACATGTGGCCATCACCAGTGGCAACACTAGACAAGCTCTATGGCAGTGTCGACAGCCTCAGGATGACAGCTGCTTTCTTCGAACAAATTCAAGTTCACGTCTGACAGCGTATGAAGAAGAAGATTACTGGGCTTCATCAACAGATCCCTGAGAAAGATTTTTGGTCTGTAGTGGTTCTACAAGATTACAAATGAAAGCTTATATGAGAGAGCAGGACAAAGATGGATCGAACAGGAAATCTTAGAAAGAAGGTAGCATTGAACAGGCCACACGCTGAGAAAGCCCCCGGGCTAGTATTCCCTTCCCCCCCCCCCCCTCCCGAATGAAAAATGAGGGGGGGGGGCTGAGACGCTAGTCCGGTTAGGTACAACATGCTGACCAGGATGTTGTGTCAGGGTCAGGTACAATATACTGGCCAAGATGACTTTCTCTCTTCCATGTAGTATCCCCCGGAACAGACTTTTTCAAGGTAGTCTGACTGGCCAGATGTGGATGGTTGTGATCCCCACAGCAGTGAGCATCAGGTAGATGAAGCCAAGCATAGCACAACAACCTGGAGGATCGTGGTCCACCTTTATCAACATGCTCAGGATGTGAAGAAAGCTACTACAACCCATCACTTAACTTTGCAGAGCGCATTAAAGAGTAAACTTGCTCATTGTGGACATTAAACAACAACTGGTGGGAGAAGATTGATGCTTTCTAAGCCGATAAGAAGGACAAAGAAAGGAAGAAGCAATATAGCTGTAGTTTCACATTTTACAAAGTGTCTTGACAGCAACACTGTTCTTCCACTGTTCATGGCACTTCCTAAATAGACAAAGCTGTACACCTGTTTATCCTTAGATGATCATAACTTTATGTCTGTTATTGCTTTCTTTATCTATATAATAGTTATCTACTCTTCAGAACACAAATTCTTCAATTGTTTATCAAATATCCATTATATTTTATGTGTGGTTTTCTTGCCTCTTGCCTTCTGTTTTAATTTGGAAGACTCTTTCAAATGCTCAGCACATTCCTATATTTCCTTATTTTTTTTTCTTGCAGCAAGACAAATGTGTCACTTTGACTGAGTTTTATTCCCCAGGGACCCCATTGCTTTTTTTTTTTCTGCTGTTTGATTATATGCATTCACATTACTTGTTAAATACTTGTTATTGTGATCAGTTCACCACATTGACTAGCTTCTTGTATCTTAGTTTTCTTCACTTGAACTTAAGCAGTTAATGCTGACCCACAGTAATTTAAGTTTGCCTGCCTTTTTTATAGGCCATTCATAACATGAGCACACAGAGGTCACCGCACACAAAAGTATTTGTTCAAAGGGATTTTTCAGATGGCATATCTGTCAAGTTTCAGACAAGATACCCCCCAGAGCTGGAAGGAAGGGTAAGGAGATACATGAATGTGTAAATTTATAACACTAAGGTTCATTCCAATTTTCAAGTTATGCATGAAAAGGTGTAGACTTACTAAGACCAAAGTTTTCAGAAACAGACAGAAAAAAAGGATTCCAAAATGCAACCGCCAGGTGAAACTTTTCAGCTGCTGTAATGGCTGGAGATTTATAATTGTCTAATTATTGAAACTGTTATTATTTAGTTTGTGTACCAAAAATAACTTAAAATATATTTTAGAATCAGTGGTTTTTATTAGTTTTTTTGTGTGTAATGTATGGTGATATTTTTGCCACATGAAAAGTTGATTTCATTAGTGATGTTGATCTTGAAGTTAACCATACAGTAGTTTCTATTAAAGTATGGAAAAGATATACTTCAATTAAAGCTTTGAAAATGTTTACTACCAAGTTTTGTTTTTGTATATATTCTACATAGATGTATGGTGATATTTTTGCCACATGAAAAGTTGATTTCATTAGTGATGTTGATCTTGAAGTTAACCATACAGTAGTTTCTATTAAAGTATGGAAAAGATTTACTTCAATTAAAGCTTTGAAAATGTTTACTACCAAGTTTTGTTTTTGTATATATTCTACATAGACCTCTGCGCTATTAACTTTTTTTACAATAGAGATAAGCATGTATGTCAAGTATTCCAGATTATAGTGGACACAATGAAGGCTTTATTAACTGTACTAGTTTATATTAAATAGCTTGAAGTGTAGGGAATATACTAGTTTACCCTAGAAAAACTAATGAAGTTTGATGCTGTAAATTTTTTTCAAAGCCCATATAAAAAGACAAAATAAAAATCAGTGATTCTGAAAAGCAAGAAGAATACAAGATAGAGACAAGTTTGATGTGGTTTCACATAAAAATACTAGAAATCTCATTGACTGAAAATAGATGATGGTCTTAGTAAAGATGTCGACATTGTGAAAAGGTAGGATATACACGTCAGCAAGCTAAATAACTCAGAAGAGAAATAGAGGAAGACAGAGAGAGGAGATACTGGACAATTTAACATTACAGCTTGGATATGAATCAGCAACAATAGATTCAGTAATACGAATAGAAAGCTATTGAGAAACTGGATCACCTTTGTCAATTGGCTTGACACTTCTTGACGATGAGTGGAAGGTCGGCTTTTTCAGACCAAATGTCAAACGAATATCCTAACTGTAGTACTTTATGAACGAAGCAGCCATGTTTCATTGTGATCAATTCTGTTGCACTATGTGTGGCTGAAATATTTTATTGTGTGTGTTTAGATCGACAGAGCTACATACGAGATGACAGTCAGCAAAATCAATGAAATGTTTGCAGAAGCAGAAAGTCTTGGAACCCGGACTTGCTGTGAGAGTTGCTTTGCATGTTTAACTGCTTATATCTCCTTGATGTGCATGGACACTCTTTATGAAAAAGTAAGTGCATGTAGTTTCAAAATTTGCCTTTTTACAATTTATGAAAATAAGCAGTTAGTGCTCCACTAATGCTATCATCATCATCTAGCATGTCCTTTGCAGAGTTCTTGTAGGTTATCTGCGTTTTTCCTTTTCGCTATCCATGGTATTTTGAGCACCTTTCTGTAGTATTATAGTTTAAAAGATGCAATCTTTTTCTTAAGTGTTTGTGTGGTAGTCCACGTTTCACATTTCACATCCGTACTTTGCCACTGGGAAGAAGCAAGTTCACAGGATTTTTATGTTTGTCATTTTATTAGTTTCCCATTTTATTTAACCTCTGCATTGCCATAGCCATTCTCCGTCTCAACAATCTCCATTGATGCTTATAATTGAGCCTAGGTACTAAAAACTTCTGACTTTCTCAATTTCCTGTTGATCTAGAATAACTTTAGGTTTGGTCTTTGTCTTGTCTGTGCTTATTAATTTGGTTTTACTTATATTCATGTATAGATTTTGTGTTGTTTTACTGACAGGATCATCTGTTCCAGTCCCGCAGCTCTCTTTGAGAGAACAACTGTGTCATCTGCATATCTGAGCTCTGGTATTTTGTTTTCACCGATTATTAATGGCTCGAACTTGTCATACTTTCCATCATTTTTGACGTTCCTCATTATAGATTCAGCATATATATTGAATCGATAAGGGAAGAGTACGCATCTCTGTCTTACACCCTTTTGAACTTCAAACCAGTCTGACGTTTCGCCGGCTATTCAATAAAATGAAGTATGTTGGGAACCCCATGTCTCTCATTATGTTCCACAACGCTTGGTGTTGTACACAATTGAACGCTTTCATGTAATCTATAAAGCAAGTATGTACGTCAACATTATACTCTCTGCATTTTTCTATAATGCATCTTATTTTAAAGCTGTGATACCTCGTGCCTCTACCTTTTCTAAACAAAAACCTGTCTGTGCTTCATGGACCTCCTCTTTGAGCTTGTTTTCTAGCCTCTTCATGATTATCCATAAAAGGATTTTGCTGGCATAACTTATTAAAGCGATGGTTCGATAATTGGTACATTGCTTCAAATCACCTTTCTTGGGGAGAGGTACATACACAGATCTTGTCCATATTACTGTGCCAGACCTTCCTACATAGTGCGTGATAGATGCTGACACTGGCTTCCCCTCCTGCTTGAATAAATTCACTGGCTATATCATCGCATCATAGTGATTTCCCTTTCTTCAAACCTTGGATTGATACCTATTTGTACAATTTTCATTTGCATGCTGGTTGTGAAATGGAAGGACAAGATAAATGGTATGAAGTCAAATCTCTGAAGATGTTAGATAATTATACCTTTTATGGAGTTTGCTTTGCTGATATTGAAATGTTGAAACATTTTTTAGCAATAAACACAAAACTAGTATACAATTATATTTCCTTGTTGGGCATCTTATTGTTAGTCTAGATTTAAACCTATACAGGATACCCATACAATTGTATGGTTCGTATCACATTTCCTTTAGTTTATAGCACTACACAGTTTTGTAGAGTATTGTTAGTGCAGAAAATATAAATTTACTTGCCATTCAAATCTCAGGTGGCTGGATGGGAATCATTAAGGTCTCCTAAAGCAATCAAATTAATCCAAAATGTGCTTTCTAGTAATTTATTGTCCATTGTCATTTCTTCATTGAAAATGTGTGGCCAGTATTATGTAAGCCAAGGTTTACAAATTTCCAGAAACCAATGGTTATTTTTTTATTTTATTTAATACTGTGTTACATAGAAAGAATTTTTAAACTTGCTGCACATTGTTTCAACTTCCACCAAAAAAACTATATAGAGTTGTGTGCTTGTTCACGTACATTTTTCACTTTCTAGTATGGTTTATGTTGGTCTAATGTATGTGTTTTCATCTGGTACAAGTTGACACACGTGTTAGATAGTGGCATTTTTATTTGGTAAGGCCTTGAAACCTCATGCTGTGATTCCAATGCTGTATTTAGCTGCAGAAACAAGTACACTTGATCATTCAAAAGATAAGCCATACAAATAGCTAAGATGAAAGTAATAACTTTTGTAATACTTAGATGAGTTGTGTTTTATATCAGATAATGAGGATAAAGCAACTGATCACACGGATATGCTTCAAAAACTGTCTAGACAAAATGCCATATCTATACTCCTGATGATACATCAGGCACAAAATCTGCATGAGTGATTACCAGGATTGTAGATGATGAGGCATGGCTTATAGAACACTTCCATTTTTCCTACATATTCTTTTTTGCATACTGTGTTTATCCACTACTATTCAAATCTACTGTTGCGAGAGAGCAATTGTTGTTATTGGTTATTCATTGAGTATCTAGCATTGAATATCATCTTATTTGTTTTCATTGTTATGCTGCATTAGTGAACATTTTCCTGTCTTTTATTGTAAAGACTCTCAAGAATGTGCGGAGCTACATAGAGGAGCAAAATCAAGCAATTTATATTTCTCGAGGAGTAATGCTCATTGATCCAGCCGAACGTGGACTGAGAATTGTATCCTTTCATTATGAAAAGCTAAAATGCAGTCTTTTCAGTGCTGCCGAAGACTGATGTGTCGGACCGAAAGGTGCAAATATCGCAAACTAGTAACACAATGCATTCCGTTCTCCGGACTACATCCTGCTACATGCAAAGCCCTATTCAGGGCTTGATAGCGGGAGATTGAGAAGGAACACAGAAGAAGAATTCCTTTCAGTTTCAGGTTATACCTTTCTAAAATTTAATGGAATGGAGATAACTCTTACCAAAACATATACCTGACCTCATTTTACAAATTGATTAGAAAGAATGGTTAAAGATAGAGTAATAAGAAACATATATTTAAATTGGTTGATAATTGCATGACATTAAATAATAATAGCATTATATTGTAACATTAAAATCAAAATCATGACATCTACAAGGGGATATTTCATCTCCACATCAATAGCAATGTTATTGAAGTGGAAATACCCATTAAGACTGCTATATCTATGTCTGGACATAACATTTGATATAACAGGTACATGTCATCAGTGGACAAATCATTATGAAAACTAGGCATTTTATTTATGCCTTATGTAATGTTTATGCGTAAAAGAGTTTGATGTCTCCAGCTGAGCAGGGCTTCAATAATAGGTCTATTTTGATCATCATTGCCTATTGTTGCTCAGCATAAACATTTGTTTATTGAACAAGATTTACTAATAAATAAACTGAACTCATCAATGAGGGGACAGCGTGGCCTAGTGGTTAAGTGGTATGGCTCACAATCCGAAGGTGCTGGTTTTGATCCCCACCACAGCACCGGCCGTTACCCCGGGGAAGCAAACCCTTAGAAAATGCAGGAGGAAGCAAGCAGACCCTTACATAAAATGCATGCTGAAGTCGGATGCACTGGGCCGACCGGCACAAAATAAAAACCACAGTGCAACGCACACCGCCTCAGGGATTAGAGAAATAAGGTAAACGCCAAAAAAAAAAAAAAAAACTCATCAATGGGAATAAACTTATAATATTGTGTTTTTTAAAATTAGTTATGCCAGTTGTCTTCATGGAGTTAATATAGCGTTCCAATTGCTACCCTCCCACTACGGAATCACTGGAAATGAGAGAGCTGACACTTTAGCAAAAGATGGCAGTAAAAAGGCACAATTTAATCATTGAGCGCCATACAGAGAGATCAAGAACATCATCAGAAACCAGTATATACACCAATGAAGCAAAGACATGAACATAAGCGGTAGACAAGACCCAATTCACCACCTGCAAAGAAACCAACAAACTACCTTATTTCGTCTGAGAACTGATCACTGCAGATTAATAGAACATCTATACCAACAAAAGATCTCACACACTGATGAATGCCTATGTGGAACAGGGAGCCAGAATCTTGAATACATTCTACAGGAATGTCCACTGTATAGGGAAATGAGATATCAGAGCTGAGACAAAAGCTATTGGGCAGCCGCTCCGACCTGATGAAGACTACAGACTTCATCATGATGACTGGCCTGCAGATATAGCATGACCAAAGATCCTGAATGCAAAGGAAGAGAGGTTTAAACATCTTTACATTGTTTGAAATTTTGAATCTAGAAAGATTGAAAAGAACGACAAGAGGGACAAAATTGTAAGGTTTCGCTGAACAATAAAAACTTTTAAAGATAAAAAGTATGTTACTTTTGATAGATTTGCATGTATTATGTAAATTCTTCGCCTTCCAACATAAATGCCTGATGTCCACTTTGTAACATTCCTCCCCTTCCCCTATGTACATCTTTTATGGATAGCCCCTTAAGGAAACACACATTCTTGTCTCACTTGTTTTTTTCTATCAATATATGGAGAGAATTATGTGACCAAACAGAATAGGGTAACTGTTTCCCTCCCAGCATGTTGTAAGAGGTGACTATGGAGGGTTGAGCATGGAGCTGACAATCTTATACATAACCACCATTGTAATCGTACTGCAAATAACTGGGTCCAGCTTCCCTAAAAGCTGGTAAAGGTAAGCCAAATGCAGTGTTGAACCTGTAACTCCATGATTTGGAGGGACAGGAACTTCTTCTTCTTCATCGGACGCAGTCAGACAGCAACCATTATTTTTTCGAAAAAAGCAGCGGTCATCCTGAGGCTGTTGGCACTGCCATAGAGCTTGTCTAGTGTTGCCACTGGTGATGGCTATATCTGCTCTCTCTGATCCTTGTATGTCGGGCAGTTTTGCAGCAAATGCTCAGCAGTCATTTTCCCGGTACCACACGGGCATTCGTCAGTGCCACCTATCTTCAATTTGTTGAATAGGTGGTACCTCAGTCTATTGTGGCCAGTGCGAAGTCTGAAGACCACAACCTGCTCTCTTCTGTTCAACTGGTAATAGGCATCGTTTTTTGTGTAGCCAGTATGTTCGGTTTCCCATTTGGTCATGTATCTAGCTCTAATAAGCCGTTTTGACTCTTCGTATGTCATACTAGTATCTGGTTGTGGTAGTTTTGCACCTTCTTTTGCCAGTCTGTCTGCCTCCTCGTTGCCTTGGATGTTGCAGTGTGATGGAACCCACTGCACCACTACCCTTTTTGGTGCGGCCTGCTGGCATAGTTGACAGAGTACTGCTCTTAAATCATTAAGTTCAGAATTTTTCTGGCTTTTTAGTGCTGTGACTACGGCCAGAGCATCTGTAAGCAGGACTATATGGCTTTCATTCCTTTTACCTGTCACCATTTCTTCCACTGCCACCCTCAGTGCCTCTGCCTCCGCTCTGAAATTGCTTGTGTATTTTCCAGTAGCGAATGACAGTGTTATTTTTCTGCCATTTGGTAGGTTCAGAAATGCTCCTGCCCCTCCGTTCTGTGTTGTGTTTGTTACAGAACCATCGGTGTATGCATGGGTCCAGTCCATGCTTGGGTAGTTTTCCGTTATGTAACTCAGGGTAGTATCTCTTCTTTCTTTTTCAGTCTGGCAGTTTTTGTTTCCAATACCTGGTATATTTTCTACCACCTCTGGAAATATATGCTGCCTCCAGGTAGGTTTTCGTACAGTAGGGATGGGCTTTGGAGTTGTTAGTGCGTTCATGGGGTCTTCGTGCATCTTTGCTTTGGCTATTTCTGCAAAGTTTCTCCGCTTTAGTTTTCCATTTCCGAAATTGTTTAGTCTCTGACAGGAACAAGAAGAAGAATTTATTGACTGATCTTATTATTGCTACTTGCTACCTAAATAGATCACTGTGATCCCTCTTCTCTTAACCAATCTACACTAGTGCAGCCTGTATCCAGGGCCACCACTTGTAGGCGGAATAGGGTCTTGGTCAGCTGCCGTTCACTGGCCCTGATGCAAGTAAATAGCTATGAGTCGCTGGCTGCTGTCAGCAACATCTTTAGCCCTGATAAGTCTAATTGACTATCTATCTTTAACTATTTCTTTGTAGGCATCCCATTTTCGTGTGATTTGGCAATCAAAAATGTCCCTGTTGTCTATGAAACTACATATAGATAGTATGTTTGTGAGCCTCTATACTTTTCTACTTGTATCAATATGCAAAGTTTTACTTCTCAGGTTCTGTAAATATATTTTTCTCTTAACACAATTTCAGCTTGAAATTGATATCTTAAGTATAGAAACACAGCAGCGATGATATGGACACCAATAAACAGATCAAGAATGTTGGGTTCCTACTGTCGATGATTACATCATCAAATAAAACTGGGAGAGACCATGGTCTTTGTTTTTATTAATGCTACAGCCTTCTATTCTTATGGCATATGAGAAACTATTTAATGCTACCTGGGATTGAATGCTTCATTCATATACTTGACCTTGCATTAGGAATTCTGTTGTTTTGAATATAAAGTTAACTATCATTTTGGGTTAATTTATACTGATGTTTATTATTGTAGTTCAGAACATATGAAATTCTTTATCTTTCATTACTGAGTAATTGTAATTTTCTATCTGAATGAGGAAGATATTTTTTCGTCTTCAAATTTCATTACCAGATTTTCAAAATATGATGCCACCATAAACAGACTAAGCAATTATTCACACACAGACTTCTATTTTGTAGTTCTAGTGTGTTGTTAGGTCCAATTTCATAAACTGATACCGAAGATATTAGTGAATTCTGCTTAAAATATACATTTTATTCTGTGAAGAATAATATGATGCAGACCATTCAGTTTAAAAAAACTTGCTGTTGGCTGATTTGGTGTTGACAATATCTATGCCTGGATTTTGTTGTTGTTGTATTAGTTGTCAAAGTATCTGTTGTAGTGACATACATCTTCATGTTACCAGCACTCATTACAGTTTATAATCAATATCTTTTATACGTTAATTATTTATGATCTGGTTTTCATGATAAATCTAGCTAAAAGCAAGGGCTACAAATGAAGGTGTTTAATAACACCTGGTTCTCTCATCACACAGAACAACTGCTTTAGAATACTACTCATCATTAAAAATCCTCAACCATTTTCAACATGCTTAGTCTTCTATTCTGATTTCCATTGCTAGTGTATTGCTCTGGACTTCTTTGAATGTACCCTTGTTTTATACAATAAAATGTGTAAATCCAAGATGGCCGCCAAGGTCACGTGACCCAATGTTACGCGATGATGTCAAAATTATTAAGCTTAACCATGTCCGAACACAATCTGAAAGTCTCAAGGTCCCAAGTTTATTTTTTGATTTTTTATGATTTTCTAAAATTATCACCCTTAAAAGTGATCATGTCCAAAAAATGCAGTGGCACTGGGCCAAACTTGGCTGAAAAAAGTGTGGCAGCGAAAGGGTTAAAGGTTACATTTTCATATTTAATGAGCATGCTAGTTGCATCAATAGCAGAAGTACTATGCATCGCCTGAAGGAGGCACTATTTTACTGATCAATAAACACTCATAAAATGATCCATGAGGACAGAATGGAGAGACCAGCACAAAGAATACAAGCTAGAAAATGACAGCATAGACAAACTTGACAGAGATTGGCAGACAAAGAATGGGACATTGCAGACTCGAAACCCAGCTTCACAGAATGGGACTTAGAGACAAAGCCACATGTGATTGCGGAGCATCCAAGCAAACACCAGAATGTATCCTGCAGGACTGCCCCTCTTATGCAGAACAAAGAGAATCAGTCTGACCCAGAGGAGCAACCATGCTTGAAAAGCTGTGGGGGACCAGCGAAGACTTGAAACGCAGTGTCCTTCATGAACCTAACTGGGCTAGAAGCATAGCATTGGTTAATCAAAGAATAAGAAGAAAGACTGGTCAACATTAGAGAACATCTGTAGAGTGAGACAGCACACAAAAACATTAAATGAAAAGAAATTTAAATAACACATGAATAAAGAAACTTATTATACGAAACAACACCGCTGAAATGACATGATAATCACAAAGTATTACATGAAACAAGAGCATGCTACGGTAAATAAGGTCTATTTCTCAAAGATAGAAACTACGCTGAACGATAGGAATATAAAAGTGGCCATGGTTTAACAGGTATGCCTTGTTGGAGGCAACATCTAAACAGGTGTGACTTGTTGAAGGCAACATCTAAACAGGTGTGACTTGTTGAAGGCAACATCTAAACAGGTGTGACTTGTTGAAGGCAACATCTAAACTTGACTTAACGTCTTTATACTGGTTTAGAAAACCGTACAAAGTCTGTATACAACCAGTTTCTTGGAAGGCGGTTTAACCGATGTGCGAGTCCATCTTAATAGACTCAAACACTAGAGCTAAGTAGACCCGCAGCCAATTAGGTGCCATCTTTAGCTGCTTTTAACAAACCATCTGGGAAAAGATACAAATAACTTGGGTAGATTTTTAACTTGAATTTTGTCCGGGCAGCGGCCATTAAGCATACTACTTTCGATTTCCAACAGCCAAGGATTTTTTAGTGTGCTCGACACTGAACACTGCAGTTCGATCTCACTACCCAGAGATCAGGGGAATTTTTACCACACATGAAAAAATCCTGCTCTTCACTGTGATTTGAACCTGCGACCTCCGGCACACATGGTGGACACCTTAGCTCGAGACCACTGAGTCCCCTATCTGTGTCTGTGTGCCTTGTTGGGGGCAACATCTAAACAGGTGTTACTTGTTGGAGGTAACTTCTAAACTGGTGTGACTTGCTGGAGGTAACATCTAAACAGGTGTCACCATCTAAACATGTGTGACTTCTTGGAGGCAACATCTAAATAGGGTTAACTTGTTGAAGACAACACCCAAACAGCTTACATCATTAGATAGTACACCAGAACATGGCAAGAATGAATAAGTGACTCCTTTGTATTTTAATTATACAATGGTCCGTTGAAATATTTAGAAGATAATAGCTGAGTATGTATAGGTTTTGAACTGTCATGGATTACGGACAATGATTTACAGAATTTGAACTGAGGCTAATATGAAAACAGTTGATAGAATTACATTGAGTATTCTCCCTGGTTAATTTCTGCACCCTGGAATAGAAGAGGAGTGACAAAGTAAGTAGTTACAGATATTCAGTGATGCACATTGCCAACACTGTCAAAACGTTTAATTATTCTTCACTCCATTTCCTCCTTGCATAAATGCTTAAAATAAAACAACATAAGCATGGTGATTGACAACCATCTTCTTCTTCGTACGCTGTCAGACGTCAACCTTTATGACAACCATCTTATTTTCAATAAACTGATTTCTTATTTATTGGATGTTTAGATGCCTGTCCTTGATTTATGCCAATCAATAATATTGGTTCAGTGGTAATGGGATACGGACATTTGATTTCTTGAAGAAAAAATAAATGTTATCTGCCTGATGAATATATGCAAGCAATATAAGATATAAGGTCAGAATGGAATCCATGAATATTATGGTGGTCTACATAGAAATGAATGTGGGATAACTAAAAGGAAAGAATGCAGAGTAGTTGACAACAAAGAGCTAGACAAATAAAGTCATTTCTGTTTTCATAGGAAGAGGGAATAGTGGAATCGAATATATAACTAAATGGCAATCAAGAAACTAGATTATAAAAAAAAATGTTATATTCTTGTAAAACTTAACAAAATACAGAAATACCGTTTTTCTTAAAAAGAGTATACTAGCAGACAGCAAAGACGACAACCTTTTCCATAAAGATAAATACACAAACTAATGAAGAAACAGAACAACAATAGCTTAAAGCATAGTTTTCCAATGTTTTATGTTAGTTTTATAACAGCATCTGTTCGTAGTGGTTTTTGGGAGTCTTGGATAAACTTGTAGTGAAAACATATCTTTAAAAGATTTTAAATAAAATAAATGAAATATTTTTGGGCATATATTTTAGAAACATGTTGATTTATTGACAACCATAAATTTAAAGAAAGTATCAAGAAATGTACAGAGTAATCCAGGGTGTACAACCATGGTGTGAAAGTGTTGATCTATTGTAGCTAGTCTTCAGTACGAAGACTATTTCATCTACTTAGTATTGTATCTGATGTTTGCAACGTCCTGTCCTATTCTGTTACCATATTTCAATGGTTTTTCCTTTTGCCAAGATGGAACAGATGGCAGAGCCATTGGTCTCTCAGTCAGAAGGTGCCAGTTCAAACTCAGATAAGGATAAGATCTATTGTGTTTTTTCCTTTTAGAGGTGAAATTCTGTGGACTCCAGCAATTGGGGAAAAAAATGCTGTAATAATTGTTTTTTTGTGTGTTTGTTTTTGTTTGCTAATCCTATGAAGGGTTATGTTGTTTACTCCTGAATAGTTTAAAACTATTTATTGCATAATTATTGTTACGAAATTGGGCCTTACCAGTGAATTGTAAATAAAGCAAACGGCAAAAATATATGTTCTGCAGAAGAAACATCCACTGATTTTATTTCTTTCTCTTTCTTTCTGGCATTCGTCCCGAAAAGGACATTGTGTTGTAGTTTACAGCAAAGTTGCGATATCTGTGCCTTTCAGCCCTATACATCCCATTCCAGTACAGCATTTTCGCCAGACTACATTAGTTCAGCTTGTTTCCAGGGCCACCACTTGGAGACGGAATAGAGTCTTGGTCAGCTATGGTTCACTGACCCTCACGCAAGCAGCCAGTTATGAGTCACTAACTGCTGTGAGCTCATTCACTGCTGTATCTTCTGCTGCTCATCCACCGATTTCATATTTTCAATATGTTCCTGTTTAATTAGTATTCAGAGTAGTATTAATCCACTATATGCACTGAAAACATGGACCAAATTGTCTTCATTTAATCAATTTATCATTTTATTAGATGTTTTGTTTCATACAAACATAAACCTGTTTAAGATACAGCAAATCTGTTAATGGTAATTTACAGTTGTATACAGAAAGCATAGGTGGGACTGAATTGTCACAAATATGACAGTGCCGTAAAACTGGGACACTTGTCAGCATATCTGGTAAAGTAATCATCAGCAAGTAATCTGCCTAGGCAACCAGGAACTGTCTGTGCACACAGATGAGTCCCAGGCATCATGCAGGACAGATGGAGTGGAGGCAATGTGTCTCAGCCCATTGTTGTACAGGCAACTCCATGAGGGACGTGGCCTTTTCTCACCCCTGATTTCAAGTGATAGGTATAGAAGCTGTGGAGCTGGAATATCCTGAGAGAGGCGAGACACATGACCGAAGAAAGGACGGCACTGATCCAGGATTGAAGAATTGCTCTGTGTTAATGATTAGGTCTTGCCAGCGGACTCCGTTATTGATTGCACATGTGGAAGGTTTTGAGTCGTTTTTGGTTTCCCTGTTGGACCGTCCAGACTCGTACAAGAGTATTGACATGACGCATTATTTATACAAGTACAGCTTGGTTTCCAGAAAGATCCTCTGCTGGGACCAGGCTCTATGCAGAGAATTCATGGATAATGCCACAAGACTAACCCGTTAAGTGATTTCTGGGTCACTGCGTGCATCAGAAGTCAGTCTGCACAGATTTAGTATGTCATAAAATATCTTGGAAATGTGTGGAAAGTATATTTTAATGTGGTGACATATTTTTCTTCCTTGAACAGTCTCAGAATATATATGTAAAGAAAGCAGTAGTCAACCTGAGATTATCTATATCCCTATAGAGATTTCCAGGAATGGTACTGGTGATGACCATATGTGCTTTATCTGCTCCTATGTTGGAAACTTTTGCAGCAAATGTTCAGCGGTTATTTTATCAGTACCGTACCTCAATGACACTCTTTATCTTTAATTCATTTAATACAGTAATACCTTGCACTTTCATCTGGTTAGGGACAAGAGCATGGACAGATAGCAAAGCATAGCCTTTATTTAGCTTGCAAATGCATTTTGACCACTGAAAAATGTGAAAAACCCTTGAGACAAGGGGTCGTATGAAACTTGTGAATTTCGAATGCCTACCATTTTGTGCTTTTGTTTATTGCTTGAGATGCAAGCACGTACATCTTTGCTAAAGAAGCGGCCCAAAATAATAAATAAATAAAACTAAAAAATGGCACTGAACAATGAAGATGCGCACATGGTTTGAGATAAACTGCGTAGAACATCGTTGATAGTCACATGAATATGGCTATAATTTAAAACAGATGAAAGAGCAGACAGACAAGAGTCAAGGTATTTGTGTAGATAATATATCATTTTATTGTATCATGTTTTGTATGGCATTGATGATAGGTATACCAGATATTTTTATATGAACTCTTCATAGACTCCTTAGCCTCTACACAAATATGACATTGGGAAAACATGATTTTTCTTCTATTTTTATATTTCCTCTAATGTGCATTAACTTTTTTTCCCCTATTGCAGAGTTTTATTACCGGTATAGAGACTTTTTTCGTATTTCTGTATCTTAAGCTATCAAGATACCATTTCTTAGTATCTCATCACAAATGGTGTATCATAGGTCAGTCATTCAGTTATCTTTCTTGCATGACTTGTTCTGTTCCACTGATGACAAGTAGAGATAGAGGGAATAAATAGATGTGTACTTCTGACCTACCTCAAGACACTATTTAATGTCAGTGTGTTCACAGATATTATATCTATAAATGTTTCATGCTTCTGTTACTTGCCCCTGAATGTTTAATCTCCCTTAGTTAACTCCTATGTATATCTTTTCCAGTAGTATTATAATTTATTTTCCTTTATTCTATGTAGATATGTTTTTTTAGTGTTACTATAGAGTTCATTTGCTTTTGTATCCAATTGTTTGTGTGCTAAACACTTATGAAAAATAAATTAAGATAAACAAACATAACTTGTTCATGTGAGAACACGCTTTGTGTCTTGTGTGAAGGCTGGCCAGTTTAAAGTGTGTCAGGTGGTTGTGCAATGATGTGTATGTGGCAGGTGTGGGTAACTGAGGGAGAGCCCTCTCAGCAAAATAGGGTATGTCTGTCCAGGCATGTGAAGCCTGGCGTCAACGGATTGGCGTAAGATCCAAAAAGACGGCCAGCAGGCCTTGAAGAATGCTGTGATGTTCGTCCATCACTTGTGATAAAGATCACTCTCTTTGTTCAGCTGTGTAGACAGTCTTTTCTCTTGCTGTGTCCACTGATATGGGTGACTTGCGCAGTCTTTTGGATTCAAGTGAGGAAGAAACTGCACATTTTGTTAACCTCACTCTCTAGTCCTGTGCAATCTTTGGCCAGTGACAAGATTTTATCAAGACGACTGGAGATAGCACATGATGCAGATTTTTACTCAGGGTTTACTCCAGAAGCCTTTCTGTTAACAAGTACCCTGCAAGGCAGCAGAGAGGTGGTGACATCTATCATTGTGTGTTGTGCCTTTCCCATAACCACAAGAGGTTGTAGGGACATCACTCAGCATGTGAGTCATGTGTTGGGCATCTCTCTCGGGCCATGTTGTAGCCCATTGTAGCCATGTCTAAAGATCAGTCACACCAAAACCGACACTGTCTGCAGCTAGGGCGAAGGGAGCCAATTTCGTGAAGTTCAGCTGTGTGCATTAGATCGTGAAAATACGACACAGGCTTAAGTGTAGTGCTAATTCATATAGCTGATGTCCAGGCCAGGATAATCGGAGAGAATAAAACACAAAAAAACCAACAAATTAACCAGCCCAAATTAAAAACTACACATTTCTGTGAATATAAATGTAAGTCATTGACTAGTGTGAATTCCAGGCAAATCCATAACCTTGCGGCATCCATAATGAACTAAAACATCAGAGCAATGTAGACCCGCAGCCAATACAGCGCCATCTTTGCTGCTCTCTGAAGAATGCTAAGAGCACGACAAGACACGAAAGCCCTGGTCATCTTCTGTAGACAGACCTGGACAAGAGAGTGAAGCTGACTCTAAGCAAATCTCCCTCACTTTAATTAAATTCATGTGCCACTCACATCACCCGCATTTTATACACATTCAAAAGTCTTGGGCGAATGGCGAAGCAGCAGGTGAGGATACACTGGAAGCTGTAGTTGCGCACCTGTATACAGACGCTTCAGGCCATATGGTGGTCTTTCATTTACTTTTGAGGCAGTACTGGAACACGGCAGACGACTGAGCATCTTTCTCTACGACAGTACTGCTCACCTACATAGCCTGAGGAACAGGCTAGTACAGGTGCCCTAAAAATTACCTGCTGCACTACACCCTGACCATCATGCCATGGTTAGAGAAGCTCCCATTATATTATAGTCGAAAAATAAATAAATAAAGATCGGAGGAACGCCCTGGTCGCAAGGGAACTGGCTATATATAACATCAGCATAGTCACCCTGAGCAAAACACGACGCGGAGAAGGGACAACTCTCAGGGTATGTTGCTGGATACACTTTTTTTTATGGAGCGACCGCAGCAGTCAAGAGAGACGTTAGGCTGGGGTTGGATTTGCCATATTACAGCAACTAAAATGTCTGCCTAAGGGAATCAGCAATCACCTCATGACAATGCGACTTCCTCTTGCAGTGGAACGGTCGGCCACAATTATAAGTGCCTACGTACCAACGTTGACAAATCCGGACAGAGTCAAAGACAGGTTCAATGAAGATCTCAAATCACTTATCGCTGCAGCCAAAAAAATTTACAAACTGATTCTGCTAGGAGATTTTAACGCCAGAGTTGACGCAGATCACACATGTTTAGTTTTGGCACATCAACTTTTCATGAGCTAACTAAAGAAAGGCATTTCTTTCTTGACCTAAGAAGTCGTGGGATTTTCCAGTAGGAACCATGAGAAAATTCAATTTGGCTGGATAGCCTTAAACGAGCAGTAGAAGAATTTTGAAAAATGACTGTTCTATTAACTCCATCTCTCGGACAGGGTTCTAAAGTTATGTGTTGGTACCACGACCGGTTTTTTGCAGGGCTTCCCTGATCTTGGATTGTCTGACCCTTGTAATTCTGTTACATGTGCTCTGAACAGTAGCTCAGAACGGAATATGCAGGAGGCCATGGACTGGTTCTCTGCTGGTTGTGACAACTTTGACTTGACAATTGGCACAGAGAAAACTGAGATCATGTACCAACGAGCACCAGACACAGCGTATAAACAGTCAGTGAGTGGACATAAATTACAACCTGTCGAAAAATGTGTTTCCCTTGGAAGATCGGTAACTATTTCTGATGAGCTGGCTAAAAGAATAGCAAAGGCCAGCATGGCTTTTGGCCGAATGCATTCGACAGTGTGGGAACGTTGAGGAATCAGCATAATGACTAAGCTGAAGGTCTACTGTGTTGCCATTCTCCACACCCTGCTCTACACATGTGGGAGCTGGACTGTCTACTCTGGTGACACCAGAAGGTTAACCCTTTACAGTCTGGTCTAATTTAATAGATTAGTGCCTTAAGACACTAATCTAATCAATTTGATCGAAATCTGAAGGATTATAACAAATCTTAAATGTATTAGACCAGGCTGTAATTGGTTAAGACACGAATCTCATCAGTTAGGTCAGACTGTGAAGGGTTAAGGCATTTCCACATGAATTGTCTGAGACACAAACTGCATATTCGCTGGCAGGACCATATTACAGATAATGAAGTGCTATCCAGAACCAACATGTCAGGTATTCATGCACTTTTGCAAAAAAAAACATCTGAGATGGGGGGCTGGCCACCTTGCTCGAATGTGAAATGGAAGGCTTTCATATAGGCTCTTATCTAGTGAAGGAGAACGATTAGACACATCCAAAAAAAGCATTTCAAGAACGGTCTGAAGGAGTCACTTAAGTGCTGTCAAATAGACAATAAAAAACACTGAACTTAATGATTTAAGAGCAGTACTCTGTCAACTATGCCAGCAGTCCGCACCAAAAAGGGTAGTGGTGCAGTGGGTTCCATCTCGCTGCAACATCCAAGGCAACGAGGAGGCAGACAGACTGGCAAAAGAAGGTGCAAAACTACCACAACCAGATACTAGTATGACATACGAAGAGTCAAAACGGCTTATTAGAGGTAAATACATAACCAAATGGGAAACCGAACATACTGGCTACACCAAAAACGATGCCTATTACCAGCTGAACAGAAGAGAGCAGGTCGTGGTCTTCAGACTTCGCACTGGCCACAATAGACTGAGGTACCACCTATTCAACAAATTGAAGATAGGTGGCACCGACGAATGCCCGTGTGGTACAGGGAAAATGACCGCTGAGCATCTGCTGTAAAACTGCCCGACATACGAGGATCAGAGAGAGCAGATATAGCCATCACCAGTGGCAACACTAGACAAGCTCTACGGCAGTGCCGACAGCCTCAGGATGACCGCTGCTTTTTTCGAAAAAATAATGGTTACTGTCTGACTGCATACGAAGAAGAAGAAGAAGAAATAGACAATAACACATGGTAAACATTGGCTCAAAATCGTTCAACCTGGAAGAGTGCGATCACAAACTGAATTTAAACCAGCGAGGACCTCCGTATTCAGGCAGCCCAGGATAGACGCGGAATTAGGAAGTCTAGAGCAGAGTGAATACCAGCGGCAACTGCGGACTGTGTTTGCCAGTGGTGTTATAGAACTTTCCACCCTCACATTGGCTTTATCAGACATGAGCGCACTCACATGCTCAAGGAGGAAGTAAAGTATGACATGGGATGATGTTGACGGTCCTCAACGACGACGGTGGTCGAATTATTTTTATTATTGTATGTAGCAGGTTCAACTTAAAATGAATAAATTATATTTAGTAGGTTCTTTTCCTGGTCGTTTAAATAAATTTGAATTGTTTCCCTTTTTTTACTTGTATCTGTTTACTGCATTCTGCAGGGAGGAAGACTAACGTCTGGTCAGGCAAAATATACTGATCAGACATGTTAGACAGGGTCAGGCAAAACATACTGGCCAAGACCCTCACCTCGGCTTCCTAGTACAATAGCCCTCTGTGAAAACGGGCTGTTTTCATGGCATCCTGGCTAACAATGTGGGGGATCGATGTGATCCCTGTAGTAGTGAGTGACACGCAGATGAAGCCAAGCATAGCACAACCACCTGGAGGACCCCGGTCTACCTTCATCAGCATGCTCAGGATGTGAGGAAATCTACGACAACCCGCCACTTAATGTTCTTTTCAGGATGCACAAAAGAGTAATCCTACTCATTGTGGGCATTCAACAACAATAACAACTCTATTATGTTGCAGCTGACTTAATTTATAGTAATTTAATATTTTTTTTAAACTGACAGATATAACAAGTGCCCCATACACCTAACTAGTACCACACTTATCATAAAACCTACACAGTATGTGTGCCTACAGCTGAATATATTACACACAGCAATATTGTTTGTCTGTGACAAGACAATATAGTGGGCATATAATTACATATAATTCCATGCACCTGTTAAAATGCATGTGATATTACGTCAAATAATATTAACTTAAGAAATACCACATTAGAACTAATGTGTGTCAAAATGTCTCAATTTCAAATTTGAAATATGTTTTTAAAAAAATTTCATGTTATATTTTTACAAACATATGTTTGTTTTTGCCATACATTAATAGTCCTTGAAAAAATTGTTTTCAAATAATCACAATACTAAAATCATCATTTACGAGATGCTATTCCATATTACAAAATGTACTAAATATTGTTCGAACAGAATCTATTAAAACTATTTTTACAGAACAATATATACTTGTTTCTAAAGATTCACAATTTCTGACTAGCCTTCAGGATTTTTAGTTTCAAAAACCTCAGTTTCAGAAGATCTATTTGGTGGCATTTTTAAGTGCTTGCTACTGTTCATTTATACAGCAATTTGTGTTGATCATTCATCATTGTATGAGGAATAGGTGGGCACTGAGCAGTTAGGATACAGGGCTTATGGTCAAGGAAACATGAGGTCAGTTATTTTAATATGAATAAAATCTTCTTCTTCTTCATACGCTGTCAGACATCAACCTGTGTTTTTTCGAAGAAAGCAGTGGTCATCTTTAAGCTGTCGACACTGCCATAGAGCTTGTCTAGTGTTGCCACTGGTGATGGCCACATGTGCTTTCTCTGGTCCTCATATGTCGGGCAGTTTTGCAGCAGATGTTCAGCGGTCATTTTTGTGGTACCACAAGTGCATTCGTCAGTGCCACCTATCTTCAGTTTATTGAATAGGTGGTACCTCAGTCTGTTGTGGCCTGTGCGGATTCTGAAGACCACGACCTGCTCTCTTCTGTTCAACTGGTAATAGGCATCGTTTTTTGTGTAATATGAATAAAATAAAAACCTATCTTGTAGACCTATGGCTAACTAGATCTGAGGCAAGCAAAATTTATTATTTGCCCTATAAATTCCTGCAGCAGACCTCAGCAAAGTGAATAAGAACGACAATAATAGTCTGTTTGATGAAGTAAGTCGGAGAGGAAGAGTAATGTCTGATCAGGCAAAATATACTGACCAAACTCCCACCTCTACTTTCTCGTAGTTCTTCTTGGAAACGGCTGTTCTTCTTGGCAGTCTGGCTAATGAAATGGGGGATTGACTTGACGCCCATAGTAGTGAGCGACACGCAGATGAAGCCAAGCATAGCACAACCGCATGGAGGATCCCAATCCAACTTCATTATCACGCTTGGGATGTGAGGAAAGCTACTGCAACCCGCCACTAAACGTCCTTTTCAAGGGCGCACAAAAGTGTAAACCTACCTATTGTGGGCATTCACAATATCAACAACAATTAGGTAGGTCATCAACGGTATTCAGTCTTTTGTAGGGAACAAAGGAGAAACTAGTCAATCTGTAAACAAAGTAGAAACTGCAATGACAATGGCAGCTACATTTTAATCACTCAGAAAACATAAACAGAAAAGAAATACAAGAAGTAATAGACACTCTTGAATCAGACATTCACAGCCTATGTATGGTCTAACTTTGATATAGACAAGTGAGCACATGAGCTGCAGCAATCAGCGACCCATAGCTGACTGCTAGTGTCAGGGCCAGTGAACTAGAGCTGCCAAGATCCTTCTACACATCTACACGGTGATCCTGGATAACAGGCTGCAAAAGAGCAGACTGGCTAAGGAGAAGGGATCAAGGAGGGAATGCTAACCCTGAACTAAAAAAATGCTTGCTGAAGTCGGATGTGTTGGACCGAAAGGTGCAAATATCGCAGTCAAGCTGTAAATTACGACACAACACATTCCATTCTGTGGACTACATTCTGCTACTTAAGCCCTTTTAAGGGTTTTGTAGCGGAAGATTGAGAGTGAATGAAGCCAAGCCATGTTGCTCATAATGTGAATATTATGGCTATCTCAGAAATAAACCAATTTTACAACTTGTAACATCTCTCCTGCTCAACTTTCATATACATATATTTGTAAGTTTGCATAATGCCCAGGAGCCAAAGAAAATCTTTAATGTGCATTTAGGAATATGTATAATTTACCCATATGCATATACACAACATGCTAAATATATTGAAATTGTAGACTATGAGCTCAACAACCGCATACATTTGGTTTAATATGTGGTAGATAGGTCTCATCATCATCTCATCTGTCCACTTATGTTGTTTTATGCCATGGGGAGGTGTAGTCTTCTTTGATGTGACCATTTATATTTTCAATCCAGTCCCTTGTACTGTTTCTTTAACACAGTTCATCCATCTTTTTCTTGACTTTCCTCTTGAAGTCATGCTGATTGGTATTGTAAGACCACAACATGTGTAGTCATGGAGACTTTCTTGTCATATGACCAAACAATTTAATTATCTGTGTGTGTATATATGAAATGCACGGCATTGTTCGCACTTGTCATGCATGGTATAAGTGAACAAACAGAGAATTAAGTGGTATTGATAGCACTAGACATATGAAACTTGAATAGCATGTGAACGATTTGCTAGATATTTTAGACAAACCAACTTTGCATGTCCTATTACTAGTTGACAGTCAGATTCTCAAAGTGTTCAAGTTTTAGATCAGAGCACAACGTTTTGTCCAATGATGATTTGTCATCTCCAGTAGTGTTATGGGACTCAGTCTGTTGGCTGGTGTGTGGCGTGTCACGGACACCAAATATGGTACTTCCTACTCTAACATTAGTACTTCCCATCTCAATCTGAAACAGATAAAAACAATAAAATTAATAGTGATCAATATATTTACTGGTAATCAGTTAAGTTTAAACAAAAGGTGGACTATTTTACTTCCAGGTAAAACACCAAAATGAGTTTAACATTTGGCCACCAGATATCAGACACTTGTGATGCCTGATTGAACACCAGGAATACAGACTTATTTTAGTTTCATAGCGCTCATAAACTTGTTAGTATCACTAATCAGCACTCATAACTTGTTAGTATCAGGTCAGTCAATTTGAGATAGAATAATGAAATCAGAGCACATAGTTTTGTCATAGTAAATAGCTTTTTTCAGATGTCTACCTTGTGCATATTTTCTCAGGAGCACAGGGGAATGAAATTTTACCTACCAGGTGGCCAGGGCTCAAAGGGTTAATGGCACAGTCATTAGCAAAGAGATGAACTAAAATGGCTGCTTGTTTCACTAATGTGAGGAACTGTGTCCATCCGTCCTATATCTGATATGCACTCCACTGGCACAGCTATGTGTAGCATCAGAAAACATGGCTGCAAATACCATTTTAAAGTGCACTGGGGCCAGCGCACAATCCTTTTTGACTCCATTTATGCCTGGAAAGGCTGCAGATAGTTCATCATCATTCCGTAAACAAGCTGATATGCCATCATGAAACTGGCGGACAACTGCTTGTTGAATTAGCCAAATCTTTCCATATTTTTCCAGAAAATGTCCTTGTCGACAGTGTCAACAGCCTTGGTCCGGTCAACAAAAGTCATGTTGTCAGTGACATGACGAGCATGGGAAACGATTTCATCAGGATATTACTACCCTCAAAAACAGGGAAATGGAATGCAGAAATGCTAGCCGACTTTTGGTGGACCCCGATGAGAGATGCTCCAGAAATGCATTACAAGCAAAAAGGGTCGCTGTCAATCATTTCCGCTATGAGCATTATCATATGGTATGAATACGGAATTGTGTAAAACTTTTTTTAGGTTATAACAAAATTAGAGCTAATCTGGTGTTTTAATGGTCATATTCATTTTCAGCAACCAAAATAACATAAAGGTAGTTTCATTTAATCTCAGATACACACATACAGTCAATATTTGTTGTCCAGTGTTATTAGAAGAGAATGCACAACTCACAGCATGCTCATAATCACCAGACATGCCCATGCTAAGTTCCAGGTCTTGTAGCTGAATATTCAAGGATCTGCATACAGTTTCCCGAATTTCAAACAGTGCCTATAGCAAACAAGAGCAAAGATGTAGCAAATAATTACATTTATAAAATGAATCCTTTTAACAATAACCCCTACTAAGCAACATGACATCATAATCAAGTGGTATTAGCAATCAACTTGTTCTACAACTACCTATCCTTGAACAACTCAGAACATCAGATGCTCACTATTTTCCCTTCCAATTTGTCACGCTATCCCAGATATTTTCTTCTTTGTCTTTCTGTTTCTCTTAGCCTTGATCTTTCCCACTGTCACAAAGTTGTCCAGCCTTCCTTTAAGAGCACATGTCCAATCAACATTGCCTGTCTTGTTTTTATTTTAGCTAGTTTACCAGTAACAGATACTGCAGATGGGTGTGAAGGATTAGAGACTTTGCTGTACGTGGTCTCAACATTTGTAACGTATGGTTAACTGTTCCTCACTGCCATGCCTTCTTTAACTCATTCAGCTCAGCACATGTCAAAATGCAGTTGAACAAAAGCACATCACTTTTAGCATTCCAAAGTTTTCAACAATTTATAAATGTATTTCCTACCAGAAATCTAGATAGTTAGCTCTCTTCATCTCACAAAGTGATGTATGGACAACATGGATTCCGTTATAAAAATATTTGGTTCTGGAAAAAAATGTAATTTACAACTTCACATGCCTTTATTAAATTGCATATTGTTATTGTTGTTGTTGAATGTCCACAATGAGTAAGATTACTCTTTAAGTGCCCTGAAAAGAGCATTATGTCGTAGGTTGGAATAGTTTTCCTCACATCCTGAGCATGCTGATGAAGGTGGACCGGGTTCCTTCAGGCAGTTGTGCTATGCTTGGCTTCATCTGCATGTTGCTCACTACTACGAAGATCACATCGATCTCCAACCTCCCTTGTTAGCCAGGCTGCCATGAAAACCAACCATTTCCAGGGAGACCTTCATTGAAGTGAAGTGGGGGTCTTGGCCAGTATATTTTACCTGACCCTGAATAACATCTCCGATTAGTATGTTTTGCCTGACCAAACACTAGTCTCATCTCCTCTGGCATATTTTGAAAATGACTGCAATTAGGTGAAGACCACCTTTTCACAAGGATTATATTCAATAGAAAGCCACTGATGCATTCATGTATGGGTATAAGCCTAAACTTTTGACTTGTGAGTACAAATACATTTTGTTAATACAACAAAAATGACGTTACTGTAATTGCTATAACACAAATCTCTTCCCTCATATCAAATATCTGTATTCCTTTCTATTTTGTAATCAAGTGTCAACAGTTGGTATATAATATTTGACATGTGCGTGAAACGTGATTGAAAATAATTAGGTCTGAAACATGTGATACTGTGTGGGAGTTTTACATCAGAAATATAAATGTACCCAAAGGCACACACTTTTCAGCAGTGAATTAATTAAGTATCAGGTACCCATTTACATCTATGCGGATAAGAGCAATAGGTGGATCAGTTAACAAAAGTAGAGAGTGTAACATATCAAGATTTTTTACAACAGACATTACATCCATAGAATGGTAACCAGAATTGTATTATTCAATTTCAAGCAATAGAAGAAAAAAAGCCAACATCATCCCATCATCGACTATTTAAGCAACTTGTACTAAGAAATATGTGATTTAACAGTAACACTAATACACAGCAATACAGTTTCAAAATTGGACTTTCTGATAAAAATGAACTAAAGATAAGTATGAATTACAAAATTTAAGACATATATACCTTAAAATCTGGGTTGGGACCTTTGCTTGGATCATGATCAAAAGAGCCAATAGTCATAAGACCAATAAGGCTTATTCTGGGACACTCCTCCTTAATATACTTGACCAATTGTATGGCTTCACTAGGTGAACATCCACTTTTGTCTATAGCGGAAGGAAATTGAAGAGCATCATTTTATTCTGGTCAGTAGAAATGACAACACTGCACTCCTGGCAGAACCACAAGGGCTCAGTCTTTTCAGAAGACGGTGAAGGGTGTGTTGGCTGATGGTGAATATGGTATGTATGTTAATGTGAAGGGTGTGTATGGTTATGGTGAAGGGTATGTATGCTGAAAGTGAAGGGAATGTATGGTGAATGGTATGTATGCTGAAAGTGAAGGGAATGTATGGTGAATGGTATGTATGCTGATGTGAAGGGTCTGTATGGTGAAGGGTATGTATGCTGAAAGTGAATGGTATGTATGCTGAAAGTGAAGGGTATGTATGGTGAATAGTATGTATGCTGAAAGTGAAGGGAATGTATGGTGAATGGTATGTATGCTGATGTGAAGGGTCTGTATGGTGATGGTGAAGGGTATGTATGCTGAAAGTGAAGAGTATGTATGCTGATGTGAAAGGTGTGTATGTTGATGGTGAAGGGTATATATGCTGATGTAAAGATCATGCATAATGATGGTTAAGGGTATGTATGCTGATGGTGAAGGGTATAAGAGTATGTACGCTAATGGTAAAGGGTATGTATGGTGAAAGATATGTGTGCGGATATTGAAAAGCATGTATGCTGATGTTTAAGGGTATGCTGATGGTGAAGAGTTTGTATGCTGAAAGTGAAGAGTATGTATGGCGATGGTGAAGGCTATGCACGCTAATGATTCCTGCAGCTTACACACACTTCTGCCATTTCTTCTCAGGAGCACTTTTTTTTCATCCTACGTTTGTTTCCAAATTATTGCTTGACAAGGGAACCAGCAATCATTTAGTTACTTTAACATGTTCCCTTTACCTCTATTGCACTTACTATTGGTGGTTTCAAGTCCAAATACATCCATTATTTCAATTCTGTGAACCCTAGATTGACCAGAACAGTAGATCCACAAAACTAAATGAAATATTAAGGCCTGTACAATTCCATTTCAATATGTTTGGGACATTCTGAAGAAATGTTGTTGTTGGAAGCTACTCAAGATGAGTTAACTCCTGACTCTGTTTATTTGGTAAAAGGTTACAGTGGCTCTTCTAACATCCCAAGACATACTTGAGAAGGTGGACTGAGGTCCTCTTGGACGTAGTTTAATGAGAAACTTTTTAGCATGCTCACTACTATGGAGATTGCAGTGTCATTGGCCAGACAGATGTGACACAGCCTGTTTCCAAGAACGTGAGGTATAGTCTTGATTTGTATGTTTCACCTGATCCTGATTACCTTTCACTCATCTTTGGAGGAAATAACTACAGTGACTAATATAGTTTCAGAAAGCTTTGAGTACTTTCCAGGTGGCTCTGTTTGTGACAGACAAGTATAGGGTCAAGGAGAGCAGCTTGTAAGAAATCTTTAAGAGTCTGGTCTAACCTATCTATAGTAGAAGACTCTCCAACTGGGTTTGAAGAAAAACTCTAGAGAGAATGTCATGTATATGATACAGCAATAAGAGACCACACCTATGTACTACCATGGCTCAAAAAGAGAGCAAAGAGTAGTAACACTATAAACTGCTAAGCACGTCATAAGAGGTGACTAAGGAGGATTTGGCCGTCTACCCCAGGGACCTGTCTAACCCATCCTGTAAAAACTAGGCTAAAAGAAAAAGAAAAAATACCACTACACCTCAGTGCACATGAAGAGGGACAGTTATAAAAGAGTGAATAATCTGTTTTCCAATGGATTGAAAAAAAATAGAAGGCTGAAGAAACTGAGAAGGAAAAAACTGTTATGATAACAGTAAATGTGAAGAGAAACAGAGTAGACTATGGTTGTAGTAAATATTACAATTCAGCGGCCCGTGATAGTATGATGATAAAGACTGATGAACAAGGAGAACCTATAGTTATAACATAATAGAAAAGATTAACTTAACACACACAATATTATATTAACATATACACATTATGATGTTATTTGAACTTAATATAATATTATATGAATTTAGCCCTTTACAGTTTAAATTTCCACTAGAGTCAATTAGAGTAGCACCACTTTATTTCCATTTATCTGAAACAACATGAAGCATATCAATCATATCTTGTTATTTAGCTCAATTTGATTTATAAACAAAAACTGTATCTTTAAATTTAAAAAGCAAAATTTGAGTTTTAATTACTTTTTGTTATTATTAACCATGAAACATAAAATTACTGTTCTTGTCTTGGATATTAAGACTAACACCTTGTAAATTACGTTGGACTGTAAAGAGTTAATACACATTATGATATTATATGAACTTAATACATATTATGATATTATATGACGACATTGTTTGTTCTGAATCTCCCGCTACTTTTTTTAAATTTATTTTTTATTTTACGTGTTTGCCTCACTAGTTTCTACTGGCAGAGGCGCGCCTATTTCACTCTAGGCCGTAGTCAATTTGGGCGATATTAAGACGCATAAACCAGAGCTTGGATGTATGTGTGCATCTGTATGTACCTATGCTAGGTTTGTGCATTGTGCGCTCTCAGAAACTAGCCCAACCAAAGTGCAATGGAAGGGTCTCATTCTGAGGGCGTGTGTGAAAGTTGTGCAAGAGTGTGACTGTAGGACAGAGTCAAATGAAACAGAGCAAGACTTGGCAGCTCTGGTTCAATGGACCCTGACACTAGCAGTCAGCTATGGTAGCGGACCACTGTAGCTCATGTGCTACTCAGCGTCTTGATCCCTGATATTATATGAACTTAATACATATTATATTTTCTTCTTTATCGCATGCAATACATTATGATATAATAACTTTGTGTTGCAGAGAGAAAGATTGCGAGAAATTAAAATTGAACATTTACTTCCTTCTCCACTCGTGTTGATCTGAGCCATGACCTTCAGAGGAACTTGCTTGTTTAGTCGTTGCCATGTATCATTAATGCCTTTAGCAAGACGAGTACTGTCAACAGTTTCAACAACATACAAATTTGGCACATCTGGAAATATACAATAAAGCAAATAGTGAGCAGTGGAACATAAAATTGAAATAGTATAATAAACGTAAAGAATTAAAGAATAGAAGTAAAAAATTTTAGAATAAATGTAATGAATTAAAGATTTAATTGTAAAGAACTAAATAATGCATGAAAATTTGACGGCAGACTAAAATGTGAATTGATGAACAAAAGAGTAGCACTATTGAAGAAAATAGTTAAGGAAAGAATGCATAAATGAATTAAGAAACAAAACTATTCGGAATAAATAAACAAGTGAATTTAGGAGCAAATAATGTAGTAATTTACAGAATTAATGTGAGTAGTTTAAGTTTAAAAAAAAAAAATTTTTTTAAACTTTTAAGCGGGGGCTTGACTTCATTGCCTCTGGTTTTTTTCCCCATTTTAGCTCGGTCTCTCTCGGCAGATGGGTATCCCATGTCGAGAGCATCGCACAAAGCAAGAACTCCGTAGCTCCAGCGATAAACCCAGGATCTCTGGAATAAATTGACATCATGGACCGACAATCGCAGCTCGAAATCGAACCCCGACCGTCTGAAAACGAGGCAAACGGCTTGACCACTTCGCCACAGAGACCCCCAGTAGTTTAAGTTATAAATAGTCAACTATCTGTTACAAATGACATGAAAGAAAATTGTAAGCTTTTTTTTACATTAAAATAAAAATACAAGCATATTCTGCTATAATGGCTGACTCAGTGCTGGACCATAAGTCAGATTAAAAATTGTAATTGATCAAAAATTGTCGCAGATAAAAATCACAGTCCCTTATTCACTTGTCAGAGCATTTAAAAGCTTAAAAACCTGCTTATATTTCAATTAATAAACTGTGAATAGTGTATTACCTAAAGAAACAATATGAATGTAAAATAAGTTTCCCATTGCTAGCTTGCTTTAAAATATTTTTGTATTCTGCTTTTGACTAATGAATGCAGCTTTGAAAATGAAGTTTACTTTTGAAAGAAGGATGAAGGAGATAGTTGGGATTCATCATCTGAACTTTCAATGAATCTTAATTATTTTGATGGTGGAGAGTTGGATGAAGAAGCTAATACTTTGTCCTGATGCTGAAGACTGTTCAACGCTGGGCCTACATTCTGCCGAAGGTTGTGTTGGCACTTTATTAAAGTATGACAACAACAAAGCTTGCTTCATGGATTGACACTTCCTTCCTCAAACAATTTTCGTGTGATGTTGTTTAATATGCTTCTGTTCACTATAGAACTTCTTTTGAAATTTGAATCGATCCTCTCAAAATCTGACAACCCCTTTTCAATATAGGAAATGTACTTTTGCAGTTTTTTTGTAGACATCTCTGAGATACTAACTGCATCATCATCAGCAGTAGACTCCATTTCAAGTTGTATCATTCTCTGTTCTCTCTTCTAGCAAAAGTAAATCATCTGTTAAAGGCTGATCATGAGATGCAGGTAATTCAGTAACATCTTCTGCTAAAGACTGATCATGAGATGCAGGTAATTCAGCAACATCTTCTGCTAAAGGCTGATCATGAGATGCAGGTAATTCAGTAACATCTTCTGCTAAAGGCTGATCATGAGATGCAGGTAATTCAGTAACATCTTCTGCTAAAGGCTGATCATGAGATGCAGGTAATTCAGTAACATCTTCTGTTACAGGCTGATCATGAGATGCAGGTAATTCAGTAACATCTTCTGTTACAGGCTGATCATGAGATGCAGTTAATTCAGTAACATCATCTGATGGTGAGAGCAAGGTGCAAACATCCATGGATGTGTTTTATGCTGAGCACCATTAATAAAGGTTTTTTTAAAATTATATGTTGTAATACATAGTACTATTCAATGCAATTCATATCTTCTTCTTCGTACGCTGTCAGATGTCAACTTGAATTTGTTCGAAGAAAGCAGCTGTCATCCTGAGGCTGTCGACACTGCCATAGAGCTTGTCTAGTGTTGCCACTGGTGATGGCCACATGTGCTTTCTCTGGTCCTCGTATGTCGGGCAATTTTGCAGCAGATGTTCAGGGGTCATTTTCCCTGTACCACAGGTGCATTTGTCAGTGCCACCTATCTTCAGTTTATTGAATAGGTGGTACCTCTGTCTGTTGTGGCCTGTGCGGAGTCTGAAGACCACGACCTGCTCTCTTCTGTTCAACTGGTAATAGGCATCGTTTTTTGTGTAGCCAGTATGTTCTGTTTCCCATTTGGCCATGTATCTGGCCCTAATAAGCCTTTTGGACTCTTCGTAGGTCACACTAGAATCTGGTTGTGGTAGTCTTGCACCTTCTTTTGCCAATCTGCTTGCCTCCTCGTTGCCTTGGATGTTACAGTGGGATGGAACCCACTGTGCCACTACTCTTTTTGGTGCGGACTGCTGGCATAGTTGACAGAGTACTGCTCTTAAATCATTAATTTCAGTATTTTTCTGACTTTTTAGTGCTGTAACTACGGCCAGGGCATCTGTAAACAGGACTATCTGGCTTTCATTGCTTTCACCTGTCAGCATTAATGCAATTCATATAATAGTTTTGATTTGTTTAGCAAACTAAGGCTGTTGAATGTATTATATAATGCAAGTAAGAATACCAGTTTATGTATAATCAAGGTGAAGATTGCTGAGTTCAACTAGGCTAAGGAAAATAGTGCCAGTATAGAGAAGCACCATAGATCTGTTATTCTATACGAAAGTGACATTACTGTAGAAAGCTTTAGTTTAATAGCTATATAGTCTTCATTTCACTTGTTTGTAATATATTATACATAGTTTAACATTATATTTACATTTGTAGCTTTGTAGTATCATTATGCTGAGTTCAACTAGGCTAAGGAAAAGAGTGCTAGTATAGAGAAGCACCATAGATCTGTTATTCTATACGAAAGTGACATTACTGTAGAAAGCTTTAGTTTAATAGCTATATAGTCTTCATTTCACTTGTTTGTAATATATTATACATAGTTTAACATTATATTTACATTTGTAGCTTTGTAGTATCATTAAGCTGAGTTCAACTAGGCTAAGGAAAATAGTGCCAGTATAGAGAAGTACCATAGATCCGTGCACAGTAATAGTGTACGTTTGTAATAATTACACAATGACCACAAAAGACTGACTTGCACTTGTAAAGTGCTCAAATCGATTAAGTTAAAAATAAATGCTATTGTGCATTACGAACAAGTGAATGGATTCATGTGTGTGAGTGATAGTTTTATAACTGATGATATATGATACTAATGATTTTTTTACATTTTTTTATAACAGGTCTGACATGCAAATACAAACCCAATAGTTTGGACACTTTATTTCTTTGTAAATGTCCAATAAAATGCCATCTGATATCTCCACACTGATCCTGTAGCTATAAATAAAATGTAAGACAAAGTGCTGTCAGAAAAAGGACACTATGTTGAAATACTCACGGCTACAAAAGTAATCTGAAGCAATAAACATGATGGAAGTGTCAAATTGAATAAATCTATTTACTATTTCTAAATTGCACAGAATATTTCTGCTGTCCTGGCTTCTTCTTTCTTCTTTTCGCTTCTTTATCCTGTTTTTGCCTTTCAGTGTCAGGCTATGAAGAGGTTTCTTGATTGGGCCCTAGTATGTGCTTGGTACACGAAGAGCTTAACTGCTTCTGTTATTTCTGCTAACCATCTTTTGTGTGGTCGGCACTTGGCTTTATATCCATTGTATCTGTATAGCATTTCTTTCTGATGGATACTATCTGGTGTTTGTCATGACCCATGGCCAAACCATTTGTTTCGCTGTCTCTTGATGAGGTCTAGCACTGGTGTTGTACCTACTTGTCTCTTGATGAGGTCTAGCACTGGTGTTGTACCTACTTGTCTCTTGATGAGGTCTAGCACTGGTGTTGTACCTACTTGTCTCTTGATGAGGTCTAGCACTGGTGTTGTACCTACTTGTCTCTTGATGAGGTCTAGCACTGGTGTTGTACCTACTTGTCTCTTGATGAGGTCTAGCACTGGTGTTGTACCTACTTGTCTCTTGATGAGGTCTAGCACTGGTGTTGTACCTACTTGTCTCTTGATGAGGTCTAGCACTGGTGTTGTACCTACTTGTCTCTTGATGAGGTCTAGCACTGGTGTTGTACCTACTTGTCTCTTGATGAGGTCTAGCACTGGTGTTGTACCTACTTGTCTCTTGATGAGGTCTAGCACTGGTGTTGTACCTACTTGTCTCTTGATGAGGTCTAGCACTGGTGTTGTACCTACTTGTCTCTTGATGAGGTCTAGCACTGGTGTTGTACCTACTTGTCTTGTAGATATGTTCCTGCAGTTGTTTCTCAGAAGTGGCTTTTAGTCTTTGGTCATCAGCAAAGAGAAGCTCATTTAAGTGATCATTGAGAATGTTTCACTCACTAATGTTGGCTTTTTTATATATTGCATCTATATATGTGATAAACAGTAAAGAAGATAGTACACCAATCCTAATATGAAAGTTTTCTGAATATTCTGTGTTTTTTCTTACCACACATTTGCTATTTACATAAAAACTTTTACCAAGGTTGGTCTAATGTTTTATTTACTTTCTAACGTTCTAATGTTGGTATCTGTCTACTCGATCGAATGTCTTCTCTTGGTCTATGAAAACAAACGTGTAGTGTCTGATCATGATCGTACTATTGTTTTCTCGGCTAGTTACCCGAGTCATGGCATGGAAAATGGCAATTCTTTTAATAGATACTTCAGAACAAATGCCCCAGTTTGGTCCCAGACTCAACTGCACAGTTGATTCCCCCCACCCCCATTTCAGATCCTCTTTATTGTGAATGATAAAATATGTATTTATACTATCAGACTCATGAACACTATTCTCTTAAAATTTATATAAATGATAAAACACCAAACTTTAGAGACAATGTGACAGTGTGTGTCCCCCCCCCCCCCCCAGACAACAAAACAGATAGCTAAAATGATAAGGAGGTGGTGTGTTAGTCGTACAATTCTAAGGCCTAGATCTGTCAACCTCAAATTAAATGTGTAGTCTTTAGCTGACACCATTATCCAGATAGCAGCTGGAAGGTCAATGGTCTTGTACAGCATATGTAGAGCAGTTAAACTGAAGGCTGGATTAAATGAGTGCTTGTTCTCAAGCCTGGTCATAAAATGGTCATGAATAAAATATGTTCATAGTAATTTTAAAATAATAAAATAATGTCATGAGTGAGCAACGTGCCAGCTGTTATCCAAAGTATTATTTTCATATCGGATCAAATATAATAGCCTTGAATATAATTTTACCTTTAAAGGTGTTCCACATTACAAATAAATTCTCATAAAAATAATTCAACCAAATACTCTTTACAACAAGCAAGGTTAAATACTTGACTTTTTAGTATGAACTATAGACACTGTGTAAGTGTGTGGTGTGGTGTGGTGTGGTGTGGTGCAAGAGCAGAACTTAAAGCAGTGTCTTGCACTTACACACTGATTCTTGTCTAATGTTCTTCATCTTCTGTTCTTATCCACTACCCTTGTACCTTAGGCTTCAATGGTTTGCCAGGGCGAATACTAAACTGGGGAGGAAGACTAACGTCTGGTCAGGCAAAATATACTGATCAGACATGTTAGTCAGGGTCAGGAAAAATATACTGACCAAGATCCTCACCTCGGCTTCCTAGTAACCCTCCCTGGAAACCGGCTGTTTCCATGGCAGTCTGTCTAACGAGGAGAGGGATCAATGTGATCACCGTAGTAGTGAGTGACACGCAGATGAAGCCAAGCATAGCACAACTGCCTGGAGGACCCCGGTCCACCTTCATCAGCACTCTCGGGATGTGAGGAAAGCTACTGTGACCAACCACTTAACGTCCTTTTCAGTGCGCACAAATGAGTAACCTACTCATTGTGGGCATTCGCAAACAACAATCTGCTGGATTTTTCCAGACCTGGTTCCAGTCTAGCCCTTTGTCTTTCCTGGTCATCCCAATTTATTTTGGGTCTTCTTTAGGATCAGAATCCCTGCCTCTTGGCATCCCATGATTGTTATGAAAGTTACTCATCTTTCATTTATTCTGCAGATAAAAACCAAACCAGTTTAGTTGAGAATGTTCCACTCTCGAGACTGAAAGGTCAGAGTTTCAAATACTTTATGTATTATCTGATAACAGACCTTATCCTTTCTTGTTACTTGGATCATCTTTCTCATCCTCTTTTCTGATTTTCGAGGTTGACTTTTGTCAGTTTTGGTCATTGTCCATGATTCACACCATTAAATCAAGGGTACTTAAGTGGCAAGGTGTACATACATCTTTATTTTCTTGCTTATTTCTCCTTTGGTTAGAAAACTTCTGTTTATGGCATGGAAAAACTTACTAGTTGCTGTACTTTGATGCACAATTCTTCTTTGATGGCTCCCATGTTACAGCTGAAATGGTCGACCGGTTTCAAGGGATGTTTTCCCAGGGTAATTTTATACTTTTTCTCCTCTTTGGAGGCCATCATGATTTTTGTTTTGAAGCTGCTGATGGTCATCACTTTTCTCAAGCTCATTTTCCAAGACTTGTAGGTTGGTCTTGAGATGTGCTTCTGATTTGGTGATAAAGCCACATTATCAGCAAATGGCAGCTTTGATAAACCAGTGTCTGATTTTCTAAAGCATTTTTTTTCCATGTATTTCTCCAAACTCCTCCCAGGATTTATGTTTTGTTGTTTGCAATTTGTTCTTGGCTTCCATTCTCAGAGTTACATATTCTTTGTATTTCTATGTTATCCTGCTGTATTCATACCATCCTAGAATTGTTTCCATGCCATTTTTCTTTCCTCTTTTCATCAGTTTTTAACATGTCCGCTCCACCATAGTGTTCTCTTTCTATGCTTCCCTGTTCTCATTTCACCACATGCTTCTTTTGGAGCTACTTTGAGAATGTCTTTTAATTTTAACCAGAGGGTGCCCAGATTCTCTATAGGTACTTCTGCACTTCCCATTTCTGTTGCTATAAACCCCTGATATCTGGTCTAAAGTTCTGGCTCTCGTAACTTGTGGATTTTAAATTTAATTTCTCCTTCTCAGCTATTTAGTTTCTTACATGTTGGTGTATGTTGCTTTGATGGAGCAACTATTTTGGTTGTTCCCTTTATTATAAAAAAGGAGTAACCTCACAGACTGCAAAAATTGGAAAGGAATCACTCTTTTCTCAGTACCAAGCAAAATAAGACAAGGATGTCCCTTATTAACCAAGATCTTTCTAACTGTCATTGATCGAGTGATGCGTCAGCCAACAGAGGACATCCATGAGGAATAAGATGGACATTACTCTCTACATTGGAAGATCTGGATCATGTAGATGACATTGCACTATTCACACATGACATCAACATATTCAAGAAAAAAGACTAAGTGCATATAACCAACAAGTTGGATTGAACATAATCTTAAAAAAACAGAAATCGTGACATTGAATGTAATAAATTGCACATCAATTAAAGTTAGAAATGAAGATCTAGCAAAGATGGACACCTTCCTAGAAAACCGCTCCATACCAGCAGGAGATACCTGGACCAATTTAAGAGCTGAAGCAACAGTTGTACATGCAGCCAGTCAGATTCTTATGAGCCAAAAGACAACTACAAAAAAAACGGTCATTCTGACAGACTCAAGGAGTGTACTCTAAGCCATCTCAAGCCCCAAACAAGAAAAGACTCATATGAAATAAAATATAACATTGAGTTGCTGTTCTAAAAAACAAATTTAGTTCTACAGTGGATTCCAGCCCCTTTTGAGATCCTTGAAAATGAGAAGGCAGATGAACTCGCAAAAGCAGAAGTAGCAGCATACAGACCTGCCATCCACAGAGCTATAAAGAAGTAAAGACACTCATCAAACGATCCACGAGGATGGAATGGAGAGTCCAGCACAAAGAATACAACCAGAAAATAACCCTCAAGCAAACATTAGAACATATCCTGCAGGACTGCTCCACTTATGCAGAACAAATGGTGGCAGTCCAGCCCGGGGAAGCGACCATTCTCAAAAATCTGTGGGGGACCAATGAAGACCTAAAATGCAGTCTCTTTTGTGAACATCACCAGGCTAGCAGCATAGCATTAGTTAATCCAAAAAAAAGGAGGATACCTTCCCAATTTTAGGAAATACAGCATACAGCAGAGTAGTCCAAGACATCAAAAAACACAATGATCAAAGCCAGTACAGCCTTTCCTAGCCTAAACAACATTTGGAAGTCTTCACATGATAGTACAAATACCAAACTAAGAATTAACATGAGTTGCAAGCTCTCTGTGTTTCTATAAAGTGCGGAGTGCTGGACAGTAACAGAAAAAAAATGTCCAAATTGTCATCTTTCCACACAACCTGTCTAAGAAAGATTCATTGAATATTCTTGTCAAACACTATGACCAATCAAGAAGGCTTGCTTATAGCAACCAAGAAGATGTTTACACCATCATAACAGGTAGATGCTGGAATTGATTCGGTCATGTCCTAAGGACACCCTCACCAGACCTGCAATGCTGTGGTCTCCAGAAAGAAGGTGAAAGAGGTCATCCAAGGACAACCTGGTGAAGTACCAAAGAAACAGAAATTAAAATCATGAAATAGGACTGAGGTACTGTAAGAAGAAGGATTGCTGCAAACCGATGAAGTGCAGGGAGTTTACTGCTACCTTTAATGAAGCTATCAAGGATCTAAGATGAATAGATATTATATTAGAGCAAATTGGATCAAGATGCTGAGCAGTGGTCAGCGACCCATAGCTGACTGCTAGCGTCAGGGCCAGCGAACCATAGCTGCCAAGACCCTTCTACACCTCCACACGGTGATCCTGGATAACAGGCTGCAGCAGGGCAGACTGGCTAAGGAGAAGGGATCGAAGAGGGAATGCTAATCCGGTACTAAAAAAATGCTTGCTGAAGTCGGATGTGTTGGACCGAAAGGTGAAAATATCGCCGCCAAGCTGTAAACTACAACACAACGCATTCCGTTCTCTGGACTACATTCTGCTACTTAAGCCCTTTCAAGGTTTGGTAGTGGGAGATTGAGAACGAACGAAGAAGAAGAAGAAGATATTAGAGCAAATAATTACAAAGAATTTTCTCAGATTTCAGTGGAGCTCTTTTACACCCTTACTATGCTGAACAGTTGCCTTTTTTATATGAACTCTTTTGAGACACCACCTTTAGAATAAATACTGGATTCACTGATACATGTTCGTACAAACTATTACACTTCAGCATATTTGAGAATATAAATTACCTGTATTCTTGTTTCTGCTTGAAGAATAAGCAGTTTTGTGAAATAACATTATTTAAAACACTCTCTCTTGCTCTCACTTTTGCTCCCTCCCTCCCTCCCTCCCTCCCTCCCTCCCTCCCTCCCTCCCTCCCTCTCTCTCTCTCTCTCTCTCTCTCTCTCTCTCTCTCTCTCTCTCTCTCATATTGTCTCCTGATTTTCTGGAATAACATTTAAAATAAGTCACACCACCACATCTTTGTATGAATCTATGGCTCCAACCTTTCCACAAAAAATACTTACTTCAATGTCATTGGCCTTATCATAAAGTTCTGCTACCTGAAAATAATACAAGAAAATGATATCTCTCTCAAATATATATATATATATATATATATATGCATACAAAAGAGACAGAATCAAATACGTATATTGCACATGATCACAAAAATACAATATTTAATGCCTCATTGGCTCTTTCTATCTTGCTAAATGATCCCTTTAAAAAAAAGGGATGCAACTACAGTCCATGACAATAACGAATGTGATTCGTAAGACAAATCTGAGTAGAGAAGTGTCTTCTCAATTGCTGAGCCCTTGGCTATCCACAATCAGTATCTCCTTTGTCTGCATTCCATGTTTAATCCTGTCCCTCACTGCAACATGATCCATGGTGTCCGGTTCCCATAATTCCAAATCAATGCCTGTATCATTCATATCTTGCTTGCATACATCCTTGTACCAGAGTAGTGGTTGGCCCTGAGACCTTTTCTCCAACTGTAATTCCCCATAAAGAATATTCTTTGGTATTCTGCCATCCTCAATTCTCTGAGTGTGTCCCAGCCATCTGAGCCTTTGAAGACTAAGCATGGAAAAGACATTAATGCCTATAATTTAAAAAATGAATATATAATAATCAATGTTGATGGTAAACAAACCTAAAGCTGAAAGATTATATGTGCTATGGGAAAGTGTTGACTCTACTGGTAGCAATAAACAAAACAGTGTCATGTAGTGTCCTGCCATAGTAGCGCCTACTTACATGAACATCTTCAATTATAACCAGAACTCTTGCATACAAACAGGAACTCTTTATTACGTCACAAACATAGTCCAAGTATGATTTTTAAACCAGCTGGTCTGTCCGTTTCAAAATGTCCTGTGCGCCTTGCTTTTCTTCAGTTTGATTTCAAAAGTTGTTCAAAACACAGTTCTTTGATACTGTTCATGTGTGTGTGTTCATTATATTAATAATTGTGAAAAAGCTAAAAGAAACCATAAGTCTCACAGTTTGAAAGAAAATTGTGAGCTAATCAAACTTAATCACCAAGGATGGGTGTGAGTGAAATACACTGCAAGCTAGACCTATCAAAATGAACAAGTTGCTACAATTATTAAGATTAAAGAAAATTGTTTAAGGAAATTTTAAACACTACACTAATGCATACTAATTGATAAGAATGCAGGACAATCAAATTCCTGATTATGGAAACAGCTTTACATATATGAAGTCCAAATCAGCCAAAATATTCTTCTAACCATAGGCATATATTATCCAGGCTAACACACTAATTATTTTTAATACATTGAAGGCAATAAAATGAGAGACATCAGGGGAAGACAAATTTGAGTCTATCAGAGGCTGGTTTGATAGATTTGGTTGATAGAAGGCAAGGCCCAATTTACATAATATAAAAGTGCAGAGAGAAGCAGCAAGTACTGACACAGCTGCTGCAGAAACTTATCCTACAGATCCAAATTTCAAAAGTGCAAAAGTCGATTCAATGCTGCAAAACACAAAGACTGTTATTGTGAAATGCTTTTTGCTGCTGAAGACGGATGTGTTGGACTGAAAGGTGCAAATATCGCAGTCAATCTGTAAACTAGCTACACAACGCATCCTGCTACCTGCAAAGCCTTGTTAAGGGCTTGGTAGCAAGAGATTGAGAACAAACGTAGAAGAAGAAGAAGATCAAATGCTTTGAGAAAAGAGACAAGGTCTCAATGTGGCAAACTACATTGCCCCCCCTTTTCAAGAGCAATAACCACATGCATTGCTAGTCACCTCTAACCTTTCAGATTCAGAGCCATCATGATCAGCCCCTGTAAGATCACCATCAAAGTTATCCTTCTACAAAAAGAATACAATTTACATTCACTAAATTGTCCTCCGAGTAAGAGGCTAAATTTAAGGTTCACATCTTTTTTCAATACACTTAAATCACCAAAATTTTATACATTCACTGTCCAGTTTTTCAAGAATCAAAATATTTAAAGTAAGATTTTGTTTTTTTATATTTATTGTTTTATTCTTGTTTATTTAACTTTTGCACACATTTTCAAATAATATATAGTGTGGTATTTACTTTCTCAGTGGACAAAATGCATTTTTTTTACTTAGTCACTCCTCTTCTACACCTTGGGAATGTTGTGGTCTTTTTGTATATACTTACAACTGAATATACTGACAAACAGGTGAACAAAATACATTTGGCAGCTAAACAAAAGGCTAAATTTCACTTCACAAAATACTTTTCACTTTGCTCTGGTATCAATGTATCAAAGTTAGTGAAAATTATGTTGAGAAATAAGTACAATGTAAGTGCAATAATAATTTTTTTTCAAGTTTGAATTGCATTTAGTTTTTTGTCAATAGCCATTTGTGACCTATTTCTTTTTTTTTGCGTTTGCCTTATTTCTTGATTCACCAAGGCAGTGTACGTTGCACTATGTTTTTATTTTGCACCTGTCGGCCCAGTGCATCTAACTTCGGCATGCATTTTATATAAGGGTCTGCTTCCTCCTACATTTTATTTGTTCGCTTCAAGTAAAGCATAGGACCACCACTATAGCTGACGACTTTATAGGTGGTATGTATCTGAGCATTTGTAATGGTGGCTTCAATAGCAAAGTTTTACATGACTATGTATGACCCTCTTTAGTTGCCTTTTACAACATGCTTGGAAGGTTACAAAGGTCCTATTCTTTTCTACCCAGGTACCACTCAGATAAGCCTTATGAATACTTACATAATTTTCCCCAAAATGTCTCTGGCCTGCAGCATAAGCTTCAATGATCATGTCAACAGTCTTAGTTTTTGATACAGCAACAAGTCTTGGCTTAGTATACTGTAGATTCTTTACAGAACATTTACACAAATTTTATTCAAAGGCAATGATAAAGCACATTTTAAAATGTATATTTGTGTGTTGAATATGACAGTGTGATAATTATTACAAACATCAGATGGAAGCGGTAACAGAATTTATTCCTCATTTTTAAGCCAATTTATTTTAACAAATTGAACACAAATGTAACTGATGTTCAGTACTTAATCAGCAAACTCTTTGAAAAAAGCTGTTTTTTTTCATTGCTAACTAGAAACTTGGAAGTTTTGTTACAAGAAAATTGAGATTATATTTATAAAAGTATTATCATGCATAATATAATCACATGATTTAGTTACACATCGATTATCCATTTATCTAGTAGTCAAAGGGGGCTCAGGGGTCTCGAGGTAAGGTGTCCGCCTCGAGTGCCGGAGGTCGCGGGTTCGAATCACAGTAGAGGCCGTGATTTTTTTTCGCGTGAATTTTCTGGTAAAAATTACCCTGATCTCTGGGTAGTGAGATCGGATTCCTGTGTTTAGTGTTGAGCACGTTAAAAATACCTTGGCAGTTAAAAAATTGAAAGGAGTAGTCTTAATGGCCACTGTCCTGACAAAAATTTCAGTTCAAAATCTATCCAAAATCTTCCCCCAGGCCTAGTCACTTGACCAGTTCCTGTCAACCAATGTTCAGACCAGTTGGTAAAGCAAGAATTGTTGAGATCTCTCTCAGAAACAACACTATGAATTGTACATTTATGTTATCTTATACAATGTTTATACACAAATGTAAAGGTGTAATATACATTGTTTACTCTTCTTTCTTTTCATTTATCCTGTTATGCCTTTCAGCATCAGGTTATGAATAGATCTCTAGAACGAACCCAACTGTTCTGAAAAAAAACACCATACTAACTCCACAGCAAGCCGGCTTTAGACAGCACAGATCCACTGAGGACCAGGTCATCCTCATAGCCCAGGAAATAGAAGATGCCTACCAGGCACAGAAACACACAGTAGCGGTTTGGGTGAGAAGGCATTGGAAAAAGTCTGGAAAGACGGACTTAGAGTCAAGCTAAGGAGAAGTGAAGTTTGTGGGAGAATGTACAAGTGGATCAACCACTACCTCAAACAAAGAACGGCCAGAGTCCAAGTACAAGGGCAGATGAGCAAAAAGGTGACACTCGAGCAGGGAGTACCCCAAGGGGGAGTACTGTCACCCACACTCTTCCTGGTGTATATAAACGACATTACAGAGAATATACCAAGAAGAGTCCATAGCTTAATGTTTGCAGACGATCTGGCTATGTGGACCTCTGAAAAGAATGTCACCATAGCAAGAAATCGGATGCAGCAGGCCCTATCATCGCTGGAAGAGTGGGCGAACTCATGGCTGGTCAAAATAAACGAGGAGAAAACCACATGCACAATATTCTCGCTTTCAATCAAACCCCAAAATACCAAATTAAGTTTAAATGGCAAATTCCTGCAGCCAAACGACAACCCAAATTATCTGGGAGTCACATTTGATCGGCACATGACATGGAAAAGTCAGATCGAGAGAAACCGAATGAGAGCCAGAGAAAGAATGGCAATCATGAGGAAACTTGCTGGCACAAGCTGGGGAGCAGACGAAAGCATACTAAAGAAACTGTACACTGGAAGAGTGAGACCAGTTCTTGAGTATGGCATTGCGGCATGGACAACAGCAGCAAAGGCGAACTTCAATAAAGTTAGCAAACTTCAAAACCAAGCCATGAGAGTTATAACAGGAGGCATGAAGTCAACGCCAATTGTAGAACTTGAAAAGATTACAAAACTGCAATCCATGACCGACAGAAGAGACTGCAGAGCCCAGCTGCAGTCAGAGAAACTCCGAAGACTGACTGACCATCCAATGCACTAGAGACTAAACAATTTGGGAAATGGGAAACTAAAGCGAAGAGACTTTGCAGAAATAGCCAAAGCAAAGATGCACGAAGATCCCATAAATGCACTAACAACACCAAAGCCCATCACTACTGTACGAAAACCTACCTGGAGGCAGGATATATTTCCAGAGGTGGTAGAAAATATACCAGGTATTGGAAACAAAAACAGCCAGACTGAAAAAGAAAGGAGAGATACTACCCTAAGCTTTATATCGAAAAACTACCCAAGCATGGACTGGACCCATGCATACACCGACGGTTCTGTAACAAAGACTACACAGAACGGAGGGGCAGGAGCATTCCTGAACCTACCAAATGGCAGAAAAATAACACTGTCATTCGCTACTGGTAAGTACACAAGCAATTTCAGAGCGGAGGCAGAGGCACTGAGGGCGGCAGTGGAAGAAATGGTGACACATAAAGAAAATGAAAGGCATATAGTCCTGCTTACAGATGCTCTCGCCGTAGTTACAGCACAAAAAAGCCAGAAAAACACTGAGCTTAATGACTTAAGAACAGCACTCTGTCAACTATGCCAGCAGTCCGCACCAAAAAGGGTAGTGGTACAGTGGGTCCCATCACACTGCAACATCCAAGGCAACGAGGAGGCAGACAGACTGGCAAAAGAAGGCGCAAGACTACCACAAACAGATACTAGTATGACGTACGAAGAGTCAAAACGGCTTATTAAAGCCAGATACATGACCAAATGGGAAACCGAACATACTGGTTACACCAAAAACGATGCATATTACCAGCTGAACAGAAGAGAGCAGGTCGTTGTCTTCAGACTTTGCACTGGCCCCAATAGACTGAGGTACCACCTATTCAACAAATTGTAGATAGGTGGAACCGACGAATGCCCGTGTGGTACCGGGAAAATGGCCGCTGAACATCTGCTGCAGAACTGCCCGACATACGAGGATCAGAGAGAGCAGATGTGGCCATCACCAGTGGAACCACAAGACAAGCTCTATGGCAGTGTCGACAGCCTCAGGATGACCGCCGCTTTTTTCGAAAAAATAATGGTTACTGTCTGACTGCGTACGAAGAAGAAGAAGTAGAAGAAGAACCCAACTGTGTGCCTCATGCAAAGGGGCATTCACTGCCTCATGTATTTCCTTAAGTACCTTTTTCATGATCTTCCTTTGGCCTTGAATACGTTATATCTAAATAGCATTGCTTGTTGGGGTGGGAGATTTTTGCTGTGTGGTGGTAGTCTTGTTATGTGGCCAAGCCATTTTAATTGCTGTATTTTGATGTAATCTAATACTGGTGTTGTTCCCACTAGTCTCATGATGTCATCATTTCTGGTCATGTCTCTCCTCCTTGTTACACACAATATATTTTGCAGACATTTCATTTCTGCTGTTACGAAGTGTCAATTTCCTTTTGATTCTATTTTTATTGACATCTTAAAAAGTAAGTCATTATTGATGCATTATTACTTGTATATAATAGTCTCTAACAGAATTTAAATATGTCACCAGAAACAAGCATACAAAATGAGAATATAAGCAGCTTTTTTAATCTTCTTCAGGAAAACACACGCACATTTGATTATCTTTGTCAAGCTATAACTTGGCTTCATAAAATTTCAAAATTTACTTAAATCTGCCACATATATTTTATTATTTATTTTATATATTCATTACCACTTGCGCAGTTATCAATTGGAGAAACGCAGACAGGTTTAACACTATGGTTGGTGAAAGACAGGACAGCCTATTATCACCATCCTATTTAATTTCAGGAAAAGAATTGTTGTAAATGCTCTAGATGATCATAATGGGAAAATTACTATAGGTTATCACATACCTACACTTCACTGTTCACATTTACACTCCGGCTGGTAATTAAAAAATAACTTCAAACAATAACAACTAGGCCAGATACCACATTTAGAAAAAAATTACATGGAAATCAACACTGGAAGCACAAAGCTAATGACAAATAACAAGGAAAGAATACAAGACTACATCACTATAAATGGACAAAAGCTTGAGACAATTACACTATTCAAATATCTGGGATCTGTAATTGGAGTAACGGGGCCAAAGTAGAACTAAGAACAAGAGCTGCATAAGCAATAGCTATTTCTACCTCAATGATGCCCCTGTGGAAAGGTATGAACATATTGCTTAAAACTAAGAGTAAACTAATGCAAACATTGATCTAAGATCAATTTAAAACAATCAGTGATCCACTCTGTATACTTATATGCTTGTGAAACATGGACAATTAACGTTGAGTTGGAGCAGAAAATCTAATATTATATGAGATGCTTCAGACAGATCATTGAATAATATTCTGTGATCATGTTACAAATGTCAATGTACGCAGTACAATCCAATAGAATATCTGACGATATTAAGATCTCCTCTCAGCTGTAAAATCATGCAATTTCAAATGGAACGGCTATGTGATATGATCGAAGGAGTTGCCTAACTCAGGAGCACTGTTTCTGGCAGAAGAAAGTGACATTGTCATAAGATATGTTGAACAAATGATGTTCGGAAATGAATGGACAAAATCTAAAAAGATATCAAAACACTGGTGTCAGACAGAGAAAGCAACAGTTTATAGTGTAGTGAGATGTGATGCCCTTATGATTTCTTAGGTTACAGGAAAGACCAGACGAGATATATATTCATTTATATCAGTCCTAGTATCTAGTATTTACCTCAGGCCTTTTTGCAGCAGCTGTGTCAATTTTATCAAGCACAAACTTTATTTGACGGACAATGGTCACTCCAGTGGTGGACATTTTGCGCTGCACAAGTAGCATATCAAAACAATCACAGCTTAGTTTATGAGTTCTGCAGGTCAGAACTGTGTTTAAGAAGTGTAGCGTAGCTTATATTTTGTTTATATTGCTGCGGATAAAAACGAGACAATAATAGATCAAAATAGGAACCGATTTAACCCTTGTGATATAGTTCCAATAATAATGAGATAATTTAAAAAATATTTCCGCAATAAAGGTTACAGAGCTATCAGAATAAATATAACATAAAAGATGAATTACAAGTTATACTATCTTAAAAAAAAGGTAAAAACATCTTTAGTCAATTAAAAGTCAAACTTAGAAGAGGAGACGATGTGGCCTAGTGGCTAAGTGACACGGCTCACAATCTGAAGGTGCTGGGTTCGCTCCCCAATCACAGCAAACCCTTAGAAAATGTAGGAGGAAGTAGACCCTTACATAAAAAATGTCAAAGTTGGATACTCTGGGCCGTCTGGCACAAAATGAAAGCATAAGTGAGAGAAAAAAAGAAAGAAAGAAAATGACTTTGTTTGCATTTGCTATGGTGCACAACTGTCTCCTAACAGCGTTTGATGTTTTACCAATTGATACTGAAGCACTTATTGTGAAAATTTTCAAATATTTTCACATAGTTCGCATAACACAGCTTAAGAAATTTTTTTGACTTTGCCGGAGTGGAAAACAAAAAAGCTATTAAAGCATGGTAATACCAGATTTTTATCAATGCTTCCAGAAATTTCACAGTAATCTTTACATTTTTTGATGGCTTGAAATAATACTTTTGTTCCCAAAAACACAGTTCGGGATTGATGAAACAATTCTTTTAAAATTGTTGCGAAAAAATGTATTTATGGTTGTACTTGGACAAGCCTTTTCAAAACAATGATTTTGGTCACAGAGAAGGAATATGCCAGCAAAGCAGATATCAAACTAGGAATGCAAATCCTGATTACAATTATTGAAGAACGAAAAAACAGTGAATTTGTACACTAAGCAGAAAAGGTCTTGCTGAGAAAACTTGAAGGAAATTGTGAAATCATTGAAAAAGTGAACAGAGAATTTAAAAGTTTTTATGGTAAATATCTCTCATATCTGGACCCATAGAAAGAGAGTTTTGGACAGGTAAAAGACTGTATGATTAAATTCTGGAGACATATCTTGGCCCAATTTTGAGTAGTCCGCAGCTAAAATTAAACATTGATGAATTATTTGATGAGGTTGCTATTGCAAAGAGCATTTGGGCGTCTAAGGAATAAATTTAATATCATCATCAAGTGCACTGCTGGTTAATATTGGCAATTATGGACGTCTATCTCTTATCATGTGTGTCGGTGATCACTATTGATCGCATCTCATGCTATGCCTTCAAGCTGTCCAATATTTTCTCTCTTTACCTCCCTCTGTCCCTCTTGCCTGCAATTCTGCCCATCGTCACCATCGTGTGTTCCAACTCAGCTCATGACATGCCAGAAAAAGAATTGACTGCTTTATCCTGATTTTTGCCATAGCTATCTTTCTGTGCATCCTCAAGTACCACATCATTAGTTTTCCGTGTAGTCCATGGAACTTTCAGCATTCTTCTGTAAAACCACATTTCTCTTGCCTCAAATGATCTCTGTACGTGCCTGCTGATTCTCCATGATTCACTGCTGTATGTCAGCACTGGTTGCACATAGCATCTAAGAACTCTTTCTTAAATCCAGTGTGATAGGCTTTTGTTGCACAAAAATCCCATCGTGCTCTGGAAGACTGACTTTGCCTTGGCTATTCTGTTCTTTATTTCATAAGTGCATCTCCCATCAAAAGTGATGTGAGTGCCCAAGTATTTATTAGAATGTACTTGTTTTAGTTCCGTCTCCTTCACCTTTAAATAACATTATGGAGATTTGTGCTTAGGAAGAAATTTGTGAAACGCAAAACATTAAGTTGAAAGATAAGTGGTAGTAGTATTTTGATCATTGCAAAGAATCAGTTTTAAAGAACTAGAAACAATTTGAATATATTCGTTGTCTCCATAGTACTTCTGCACCAGCTGAACTCATGTTTTCTGTAATAAATAATATATGGTCAGAAGAGAGAGACCACATCATCATATGCTAGAAGCTACAGCCAGGGGTCTTCTGGTGACTAAAATAAATTTACCACTAAGCAGCTGGTTTTTGACAAAATTAAAAAGAGAAAGGAATTTCTTTGGAAAAGATGTTTTAAGTGAAAAATACGAAAGTACTGGGGATTGAATAACAATATTACTTAATTACTGGTGTCGTTAATAATGATGAATTCTAGTTAGTACACAATTCAATAAAAACGTTACGTGGACGTGAGTTTTTTGTTAGATTAATTTATTTTTAACTCAGTTAATAACTGGTTTCGATTTCGACTCTGAAACGTATGGAACTGGTCCGAGTTTCATTGCATTTCTTTCATTCATTTGGCGACTTTCGACTGACTCAGGCGGAGGATGTCAGTGTCGTCAGTTATTTCATTGCCATATAATTGTAAAACACGAAACAATCAATGCCATATATCAATTATAGAAGTGCAATATTAAAATTACTTAGATGTATTTCTTACGTGGCTACTGAGCACATTCCAACAAAATATGTGTTTTTTTTTCAATTGGATCTACCGTCAGTTCTAACGTTCATTTGTTTTGTTCCCCCCAAAAGAAATGCCAGTTATTTCCCCTAATAAACATCATCTTGTTGGCTACTTAAAGGCGCTGGAAATCAAACCCAACATCTCACTCTCTCTCTCTCTCTCTCTATATATATATATATATATATATATATATATATATATATATATATATATCCCTCTCTCTCTATCTATATATCTATCTATCTAACTATATATCTATCATCTATCAATTTTTCTCCCTTCTCTCTCGCTCTATATATAAATATATATTATATATATATATATATATATATATATATATATATATATATATATATATGTGTGTGAGTGTGTGTGTATCTCTATCACTCTACAATACCAACCCGCTTGTTGATCATTTCAACATTTCAAGTGAGGAGCGCACGACCGTCTCCAACTACCACTACTTTATAGTATATTTAGTGATTGTAGATTTCAATGAATCAATTCTGATTCTCTTAAATTTCCTATTTTATAAAAATATTAACTTAACTTAACTTAACGTCTTTATACTGGTTTAGAAGACCTTGCAGAGTCTGTATACAACCAGTTACATTTACATCACCTTGCTCTAAAATCTATGCGCATCCAGTTTATTCTTAAACGCATTAACTGTCCCTGCCTCCACCACCTCCCCTGGCAATGCATTCCAAGCAGACACCACTCTCTGACTAAAAAAATATTTCCTAATATCTAACCTGGACCTCTCTTTAATCAGCTTGTAGCTATGCCCTCGTGTTATTGTAGGTGGCTGTATTTTAAAAAACTTGTTATAGTCTAATTTATCGATTCCTCTGATCATCTTATAAACCTGTATTAAGTCACCACGAATTCTTCTCTCTTCGAGACACTGTAGGCCTGTTTTTCTGAGTCGTTCCTCATAACTGTAATTCTGGAATCCAACTATCATCTTTGTCGCTCTTTTTTGTATTCTTTCTAGCATGTTTATATCCCCTCTATGATAAGGACTCCACACCTGTACACAGTATTCAGGAGCTTTATTACCTATATGTTTTGCTGTACACGTTTGAAAATTTGTTTATGTCATTTATGCTTTTGTATTAGTTTTTATGTGCTGCATTAAACTTATATACTTTACTGTGTAACCCGGTGCTCTTAAATCTTGTAATACCTGGTGCCCACTAATATAACTTTCATGAGGGTAAATTTTCGTTACCGCCCACTCATATCCTCGTAAATTTAAGAAAATGCCGCTGAATGTCCACTGATGGTATTTTGGATGTTTTTATCATCATGTAGAAAGTCCTTTGCAAAACATCTCTAATATCACACAGCCCGTCTGAAAGAAACTCGATTTCTTGCCAGATCTTCAGTCTGCTCCAGTCATGCTCGTGCATTCTTTGACATCTTGGTGCAAACGCTTTCTTGGAATGCCTCTGCCTCTCTTACCTGGCGCCATACCTTACATTACCATTCTTTCAAGGCCGTTGTGTCTTTTGATGTAGCCAAAGTATTTTAATTTTATGTTCATTATCAAATTGATGAACCAGTTCTCCTCTATGGCCAGCTTTTGACCAAACTATACACCAAACTATTTGATATCCTGGATAAAATAGCGACTGAACAAACTTTCATCAAATTCATTCAAGATGTATACATAAACCAATGCGCCATGATATCCTTGAACGAGTTAATGACTGACCCAATCTCTCTTTCGCCTTCTATCAACCACGGGTGCATAGCCATCAATCAACCCTCGCCAAGAAGCTCTGTCCAGTGCAATCTTGTCCACTTCCTTACAGCGTTTTCATGTTTTCTTTACTTCCGCCTTCAGGTCTCGTCTCCATGTATTCATTGGTCTGCCTGTGCCTCTCCTTCCCTGGGGGTTCTATGATAGCGATTGCCTTGTGATACTGGTCTGTGGCTTTCTTAATGTTTAACCCATACATCTTTACTTTCTTCCTAAGATTTCTGTTCAAATTTACCTTCTCCCGCTCTCTCCCACAGTCTGTCGTTTGTAACGTTGTCAAACCATTATACACCAAGAATCTTTCTCAGGCATCTATTGACAAAACCCGGCAGTCTCCTGTCATTGCCTTTGGTCATCCTCAAGGTTTACGCTCCGTACAACAGGATTGGCTTCACATTTGAATTGAACATCCTTATTTTTCTTCTTCCTTCTTATTTCATTGGAGTTCCATATGGGTTTCAGCATTATGAATACAACTCTTGCTTTTTGTATCCTTGTTTTTATGTCATCGTCTGTCCCTCCTTCTTTGTTGATGATACTTCCTAGGTATGTAAATAGCTCTACCTCTTCCAGTGGCGTTCCTCTCAGTCTGATTGGTTCTGTGTTTGCTGCATTGGCCCTAATTATTATTGTCTTTTCCTCGTGTATCTTCAAACTGACTTGTTTAGAGGTATAGCCCAGTCTATCCAGTTTCCTTTGCATTTTACTTTGGCATCCGCAAAATCCAGGTCCTCCAGCTGTTTATTCAAGGTCCACTGGATTCCATTTCTCTCATGTGATGTTACTTTCATAATCCAGTCCACTGCCATGATGAACAGAAAAGTCGACAGCAGACAAACCCAATAACAATACGAAAAAGGATGAGACAACTTTGTCTGCTCTTCTCTGGTTTATAAAACGTTTATTCCGAGAGAATGATGGAAACTAACCTTCCAAAATTAAAACGAGAATAAGTGTAGAAGGCCAACGTTTGAATGCTATCAAATCTGCAGATAAATATTCTTAGTTCTTAGTCGACCTGTACTTCTACAGGAGCAGATGCCCATGTGCATGTCCCAGCTCTGGTATGAGCTGGATGTAGCCGGGAGAAAAGTGTCCTGCTTTGCGGGCTAGGCTCGAGCAGCTTAATACTCCGCTGCGCTAGGACAAGCGCTTACGGAAGGTGGTTAACCGATGTGCGAGTCCATCTTAATAGACTCAAACACTAGAGCAAAGTAGACCTGCAGTCTGTTAGGTGCCATTTATGCTGTTCTAATCAAACCACCTAACCATGGGCGGTGTTATGCCATGTGACACAGTTAGTCGCCTCTTACGACATGCGCTCTGCGAGGCAGTGGTGCTATTCTTGTCCTTGTCATGCACAAAGACTCCAACATACCACTCGTGCAGATAAATATAAAGAAGACAAAGGTTATGGTGATTACAAGAACCCCCAAAACAAAAAATCCAGTCAATGATGGACAAGACATTAAAATGTGACACAATTTCCATATTTGGGACAATTAATTACAGAAAATGTTTGTGCTCTATAAATGTTACAATTGTATGTTTAGGTGCAAGTCGTATTATGTTGTTCTTTGGCTTAATTGTATAAAGGAATGTTAATAAGGCATCTGTACATACTATTCGCTTACATAAAACAAAGCTGGAGAAAGACTAACATCTGGTCAGGCAAAACATACTGATCAGGTGTGTTAGTCAGGATCAGGAAAAATATACCTCATTGGACCCACACTTCGACTTCCCTGTAGTTCTCCCTAGAAACGGACTCTTTTTGTCAGCCTGGCTAACGAGGTGGGATCGACGTGATTCTCGCAGTAGTGAGCGTCACGCAGATGAAGCCAAGCATAGTACAACCGACTGGAAGATCCCAGTCCGCCTTCATCAGCACGCTAGGAACGTGAGGAAAGATACCGCAACCCACCACTAAACGCCATTTTCAAGTCAGACACAAGAGTAAACTTACTCATTCTGGGCTTTCTCAACAACAAGAACAACAACAGAAAACAAATTAGACTTTGCTTAGGTGAAGTTCAACAATTGGTCTAATTCCTTTTTCACACATATTTGTCATGTATGACAATGTAGTGAAATGCAAATGTATGTATGTATCACAATTCCATTTACTACATTTTTTCTCCCAGAATTAGTAAAAGCACATTTTATTATTATGTTTGTGTTTTTCTCCTTTTCTTTTTCTTAGATCATTGACAGATGGCCGAGATGAAAAAGTCAGTGACAATCACGTCTGGTCACATCTTTCAGAGCAGCAATATACTACAACATGCTGCATGTTTATATCGTTACTATTCTTTGCTCCCCTTTCAGGCCCCAACAATACTCAGCAATTTAGTACTATCTGTTAATAGTAGGCCTTGGTATTTAATATACTGTGCTGTTCCTTTCTAGCGAATCCTGTTTCTAAGATCACGATCGTTCATTATTCTTGTTAAGTATACTTTCTTTTAACGTTTTTATTGTTTACATAGAGTTAGGTTGTCTAATAATGGGCCTTAGTATTTAACATTATGGACGTTTATCAATGCCTTCATTCTGTGTACTGTGTCATGCTAGAGAATCATGTTTCTAAGAGTTTGTCATTATTCTTGTTAAGGAGACAATATTAATGTATTTATTTTTTAATGTTATAAGGTAGTTCTGTTTTTATTATGTTAAGGATTTATGTTGACGCATTCCAAACAGACCCATACGTGCTCAGTCTCTCTTAGCAAAAGGGTGTAGATGTTGGTGGCTTCTGTAATTCATTTGCACATAGTGGTGGTCTGTCTTCGCAGGCGCCTCTCTCTGCTGATCTCACATCTCATCGTTGGCTCCGCGTTACGGTGTCATCCCTAGGGTTACCTCGACTCAAAAGGCTTAGTAGGCTGAAGGCACGGTGCTTTGTGTGACGTGTATCCTGTATGTATATGCTTACAAAAGCCAACCAGCTCTTAAAGCAGGTCATGGACATCACGGATTGGTAACGACCCTCTCCATTATGACCCTTCTAAGTTCTATCACTGCCGCCGACGCACCACACGGTTAGATCAAACTAGAAAGACATCATCCTCATTGTATGCAGGCTGGGGAAGGGGGGGGGCGCACTAATCGTGTTCACGGAAGGTCGGCGCGACTGGCCCATGTCGCCTAAGCGGAATACCTACTTGCAAGCAAATATGAAATATAATAATTTACAAGTACACATTTGGCTTCCAAAACAGACAAAATGTGTTCAAAATAACAACAACGGAAGTTAGAAGCTCTCATGGCTGGGTTTTCGTATTGTATCAACAAACCTGATCCTGATTTCCTAAACCGGCGGAGCTGAACTTAGACATTAGGTATGTAAATAAGTTGTGCTGCATATTTCGTTATCCTCGGTGTGGTGACCTAGTTGAGAGACTCGTGCAGTTCAACAAAATAAAGGATACTGTTACATCGCTTGCATAAAGTTACTTGTTTTTTTTTAAAGCGTGTCATAGATATAGCCAATAGAAGAGGATAGTCGTATGATGTGACATTTGACAGGGACATATATTGGTTTTTAAGCCTGAATTTCTGAGAAAAATTCCTTTGCTGACATACCATTTGTGCATTCGTTAAATTTGGTGAGCTATTTTTTGGAGACAGTTTCTCTGCCGCTAGTGAGCTCTTTGAATAGTTTGAAAATGTGTATTGTTTCTTTGGTACATCAACGCACATATATATACTTGACGCAGATGCCAATTTTGCACAGCAACCTTGAGGTCCACCTTCCTTATCACGCTTGGGATGTGAGGACAGCTGCTGCAACCCGACACTTGAAGCAATTTTCAGGACGCACAAAAGAGTAAACCTACTCATTGTTGACAATCAACAACAGCAACTTGACTCTCCGTGTGGTTTACCTGTTGTAAAATAAAAAGGTATGGTTCATTTTCCTCACCGGCACACAAACTAAACGAAATCCACTTTGCGGCCATTATGAGAGAAAGACAAAGAGCAGGCTAAAAAAACGAACACATTGCAATAAGAACATTGCATGGACTTGACAATGGATACAATATTACTTGGACAGGGATACTCACTGGTCTGCTCACGCAACAACGTAAATTGGTATCAAACAAAACACTACTGAGAAAACGGGCATTCTAACAGACTCCAAGCCATTTCAAGCACCAAACAAGACAGACTCTCACGCGAAATAAAATGCAACATCGAATTGTTTCCTTAAAAAAAGATATAGTTCTACAGTGGATTCCGGTCCACTGCGGGATTCTTAGAAACGAAGAAAGCAGATGGACAACAGAAAGCCGGAATGGCGGCACGCAGACTATAAAGAAGCAATTACACCCATCAAACGACCCATGAGGACGGAATGGAAAGACCAGCACAAAGAATACATGCCAGAAAATGATAGCATAAACAAACGTGGCAGAGATGGACGAACAAAGATCTTCAGACTCATAACGGGATATTGCAGACTAAAGGCCCACCAAAATGGGTCTCAGAGACACCGTCACGTGCAATTGTGGAACACTGAAGCAAACACCAGAACATGTCATGCAGGACTGACCTGCTTATACAGACAAAAGAGAGGCAGTCTGGCCCAAAGGAGCACCCATGCTCGACAAGACGTAAGGAACCGGGAAAGAACTGATACACAAGTCTTCTTCGTAATACTCGCCGGACAAGAATCGTAGCATCAGTTGATTGAAGAAGAAAGAAAGAAAGACAGAAAGAAAGAAAGAATAAAGAAAGAAACAAAGAAAGAAAGAAAGAAAGAATGAAAGAAAGAAAAACCAATAAAATGTTTTCAGTATTTTAGAAGTATTTAATCTTTCTACGTTTTTTGAACGTTAACCCTTTCAAATAAACCCCAGAACACCAAAATAAGTCTTAACGGCAAATATCTGCGGCCAAACGACAACTCAAACTACCTGGGAGTCACATTTGATCGGCGCATGACATAGAAAAGACAGATCGAGAGAAACCGTATGAGAGCCAGACAAAGAATGGCAATCATGAGGAAACTTGCTGGCACAAGCTGGGGAGCAGACGAAAGTATACTAAAGAAACTGTACACTGAAAGAGTGAGACCAGTTCTCGAGTATGGCATTGCGGCATGGACAACAGCAGCAAAGGCGAACTTTGATAAAATTAGAAAACTTTAAAACCAAGCCATGAGAGTTATAACAGGAGGCATGAAGTCAACGCCAATTGTAGAACTTGAAAAGATTACAAATCTGCAATCCATGACCGACAGAAGAGACTGCAGAGCCCAGCAGCAAGAAGAGAAACTCAGAAGACTGACAGACCATCCAATGCATCAGAGATTAAATAGATTTGGAAATGGGAAACTAAAGCGGAGAAACTTTGCAGAAATAGCCAAAGCAAAGATGAGCTAAGAGCCTATGAACACCATAACAATACCAAAGCCCATCCCTACTGTACGCAAACCTACCTGGATGCAGCATATCATTCCGGAGGTGGTAGAAAATATACCAGGTATTGGAAACAAGAACAGCCAGACTGAAAAATAAATAAGAGACATAACCCTGAGGTACATAACGAAAAACTACCCAAGCATGGACTGGACCCATGCATACACCGACGGTTCTGTAACAAACACAACACAGAACGGAGGGGCAGGGGTATTCCTGAGCCTACAAAATGGTAGAAAAATAACACTGTCAGTGGCAACTGGAAAATTCTCAAGCAATTTCAGAGTGGAGGCAGAGACACTGAGGGCTGCAGTAGAAGCAATGCTGACAGGCAAAAGAAATGAAAGCCAGATAGTCCTGTTTACAGATGCCCTGATCGTAGTCACAGCACTAAAAAGCCAGAAAAACACTGAACTTAATGAGTTAAGAGCAGTACTCTGTCAACTATGCCAGCAGTCCGCACCAAAAAGAATAGTGGTACAGTGGGTTCCATCACACTGCAACATCCAAGGCAACGAGGAGGCAGACAGACTGGCAAAAGAAGGTGCAAGACTACCACAACCAGATTTCTAGTGTGACCTACGAAGAGTCCAAAAGGCTTATTAGGGCCAGATACATGGCCAAATGGGAAACAGAACATACTGGCTACACAAAAAACGATGCCTATTACCAGTTAAACAGAAGAGAGCAGGTCGTGGTCTTCAGACTCCGCACAGGCCACAACAGACTGAGGTACCAACTATTCAATAAACTGAAATAGGTGGCACTGACGAATGCACTTGTGGTACCGGAAAATGACCGCTGAACATCGGCTGTAATACATACGAGGACCAGAGAAAGCACATGTGGCCATCACCAGTGGCAACACTGAACAAGCTCTATGGTAGTGTCGACAGCCTCAGGATGACCGCTGCTTTTTTCGAAAAAATACAGGTTGACGTTTGACAGCATACGAAGAAGAAGAAGAAGAAGAAGAAGAAGAAGAAGAAGAAGAAGAAGAAGAAGAAGAAGAAGAAGAAGAAGAAGAAGAAGAAGAAGAATAAGCAGAACGTTAACCACGGAGAATAGTGCAGATTCAAATATTCTCCAGTTTGAAAGACGTGACCCTACTAGTCTAAGTTTTTGTATGCTGTTTAGAGCCATAGCTGAGTCCTCTTTGATGATTGTTCTGCGAAATCTCTTTCGTCATCCTGTCTTTCTGCTGGCACCTGGAACCCACATAGTTCCCTGTTAAGGAAGTCTGTTGTTCTTCATTCTAAGCACATGCCCGGTGTATGTCACCGCATTTTGTAATGATGGTAGAAACATATTGCTGGCTGGTGATTTCTCTCATTAGCTTGTTGGATGTGAATTATTCCCAATTATAAATGGTTTTCCAGCATTCACATCCATATGTTAGCATTGATATGACCTTGTATTTAAACAGGTTGAGCTTTGTGTGTTTGCTCATTGATTTCGACTTCCAAATGTTTGTTAGCTGGTTGAAGAGTGGAACTTTCTTTTGTTCTATCTTCATCTAATGTCACTTTACTTCACATACAGGTGAATCTTTTAACTTTATGTAATAGTTCTCTATTTAGCTTGATATGAAGCGCACAGGGAATACCAGAGGGACACATCATCTCCGGCAGCAAAAGCTGCCTTCAATACTGCTCGTAAAGCTGTCCAGACCAGGCTTAGAGAGATGCAAGACTCCTGGCTCAGCAAAAGAGCTGACGAAATTGAGATGTTCGCCGAGCGTCATGACACCAAACGGTTTTACAAGGCACTGAAAGCTCTCTACGGCCCGCAGCCCTCTAGTAATACTCCAGTTCGCAGTGCGGATGGAGCACTGCTAACAGATAAGGTTCAGATTCTAGACAGGCGGGCAGACCACTTATGCAAAATAATAAACCACCCATCGTCTATAAATGAAGAAGCCATCCGGCGAATGCCGCAGGTGGAACTGAACATGTCGTTGGATGAAGTCATCACTGAGGAGGAAGTCGACAGGGCAATCAGTTCACTTTCTATAGGAAAAGCTCCAGGAGCTGATGCAATACCAGCAGAGGTATATAAGACAGCTGGCCCATCCCTCACCAGAAGGATCACCGAACTCTTCTGTCACATGTGGGCTGAAGGAAAAATTTCGCAGGAGCTAAAGGACGCCTCAATCGTTCACCTGTACAAAAGAAAAGGCAACCGCCAGGAATGCGACAATCATCGTGGAATATCGCTACTCTCCGTAGCAGGCAAGATCCTAGCGCGCTTACTGCTAAACAGGCTCAACAAACACCTTGAACAAAACCACCACCTCCCAGAAAGCCAATGTGGATTCAGAGCCGGAAGAGGAACTGTGGACATGATTTTTGCCGCTCGCCAAGTGTAAGAGAAGTGTCGAGAACAAAATCAGGCCTTGTACACCACATTTATTGATTTGACAAAGGTATTTGATACAGTTAACAGAGAAGGGTTGTGGATGATAATGTCCAAGTTTGGCTGCCCCAACAAGTTCATAACAATGGTGAAACAGCTACACGAAGGCATGTGTGCTCGTGTACTGGACAGCGGAACAATCTCTAAAACGTTTCTAGTATCAAACGGAGTAAAACAAGGATGTGTACTCGTCCCGACTTTGTTCAGCATGATGTTCGCGGCCACGATGACAGACGCCTTCAGATCACTGGAGCTTGGAATACCCATAAAGTACCGCACAGATGACAAATTACTCAATCCCAGAAGAATGAAGGCCAAAACCAAAGTGGCTGGCGACATAATCAGGGAACTTGTATTTGCTGACGACTGCGCTCTAATGAGCAACTCAGAACTGAACATGCAGGTTGGAATGGACCAGTTCTCTGCCGCATGCGAAAACTTTGGCCTGACCATAAATGCCAAAAAAACAAAGGTCATGTACCAACCAGCACCAGGCATGCCGTACACAAAACCAGACGCTGAATGTCGTAGACAAATTCACACATCTGGGCAGCACGCTGTCGAGATCTGTCAGCCTAGGCGATGAGGTGGCAAAAAGAATAGCAAAGGCCAGCACAGCCTTTGGTAGAAAGCGCTCGATGGTCTGGGCACGTCGTGGCATCAGCGTTAACACCAAACTCAAAGTCTACCGTGCAATCATCATTCCAACCCTACTATACGCTTGCGAAAGCTGGACTGTATACTTTGGACATGCAAGGAGGTTTAACCACTTCCACACAGGCTGCCTGAGGCGAATATTTCACATCCGATGGCACGATCGTGTCACTGACATCGAGGTACTCTCGAGGGCTAACATGCCCAGCATACATGCACTGCTAGAGAAAGCACGACTAGGATGGGCCAGACACCTAGTCCGTATGTCAGACGAGCGGCTTCCAAAAAAGCTCCTCTACGGCGAGCTGAGAGAGGGATGGCGCGAGAGAGGGCGCCCAAAGAAACGTTTTAAATACGGTCTGAAGGACTCACTAAAAAGTTGCCAGATAGACATCGAAATCTGGGAATGTCTTGCCAAAAACAGATCTGACTGGAGAAGCGCAGTCAAATCGGGTGTAGCTGCCGGTGAAGATGACCGTGTTGTGAAAGCCCAGAACAGACGCGAGACGCGGAAATCCCGAGCAGCGGGAACACCATCCCCTTCTACAAACCTCGTGTGCCCGATATGTAGCAGATGTTTTCGTGCTCGCATTGGCCTATTCAGCCACATGCGCACTCACACCTAACAGGGAAATCTGTGACAAGGATGATGTCGGCGGTCCTCATCGACAACGATGGACAGCTATTATTATTAGCTTGATATCACCACCGTTTGTTTGCAAAATGTATTACTTTTGTCTTTGAGACATTTTCTTGGAGTCCTATTTGTTCTAATAGGGAGCATAATATATATATATATTTCTTATTCTGCGCTGCCTCTTGTCTTTACAGTTCCGCGTGTTTCTCTCGCTGCTTCGGGGACAGTACTCTTGAACGTTGCCCATTCTCCTTCAACTGTCTTTAAGTTGTTTTTTTTTTTTTGGGGGGGGGGGGGGGGAGAGAGAGATTTATAAAACCTTCTGATACTTTATTTATGCAGTCTTATTATGTCTTGATTATTTTTAATCTTCGACTAAACTAAACTAAACTAACCTTTTAAACCTAAATTGTTTCTATTTGTTGACTTGGCTTTGTCTTCGCTTTCCATGTTGCTTTTATAGTCATCTTTACAGCTTTATGAACATACTATCAACATACAGATTCGGAATAGCTCTTGCATTGGTCACTTGTTTGTCTCTACTGTTCTTGGCTAGTATAAATATCTGGCTTTTCTTGTTAAAATCATTCCACCTGTACCATGTGTAATCCTGTGAGCTTCTGTGCTGGACAAAAGGTGTTTATCATAATATTAATACAAAAACTGACTTTATTCTGATGTCGCCACAGAAACACACATGTAGGAATCTATGTTACGTTTTGACGTTTGTTGCGCTCTTTGGCAGCTTTCCACAACCTCTCTATTCGTTGTGTGTTTGCTCATGTGATACGGTCGACAAAATGTGCAGAATGATTCACCGTTTCGTGACTTAAACCAGGCACATTCTGAATGGTACTGTATGCACGCCATTGATCAGACACAACTGTCGTACCAGGACGAATGTTGGCTACGATAATGGGCTTTAGTGTTGCCGCTGAGCGGTCCGGCACTGAAACCATCAAACACTCACTTGTTTCACGACCAATGCCACCGAATACCCACTGCTGTGGAAATATACGATCGACGTAATTTTTCCTGGATGTGAACACACTTTCATCAATCTCAACCGTCGTATTTGGACCGCCAATTACAGCGGGATTAGCAATGAATGAATTTGCACAAACCTCACGGAGGTTACTGTTCCATTTTATGGCAGCATTATTGGCAATTCCTAGCTCTGATTTACAGAAAGCAATGCTAGTCATCTCTTTACTCCAACAGTAAATGAAGAGAATAATCTCCCTATAGGACAGACGTGTGCCCTCTAACCATGTGCCAGAATGAACAGGAATGTCCTGCTGATATGTGCGACATCTCTAGCGATCTTGGCGAACTGTGAGAGACAAAGTCATAACATGATTTTTAGCACACATTCGGACGGTGTGTATAATTCGTCTTTCCTGCAAAAACTGAACACAATTTATTTTCTTGCGTGTCAAGTGTGACAACTGCAAGAAATCCATGTTCCACGTACGGTGTTAGATTTGAGAATGACATGGACATAGGTTTACCGCGCGAATTGAAAAATATGGTGCTTCATGTGGCTACATACTACTAAATTTGACCTATTATAATCCGTGAGTGAATTAACGCACAAGTTCCCCAAAACGATATTGAAAATAATAATTTACTATTAAATGAAGTAAGTTATACTAACAGAATGACATTTAAGTCTATTAGTAATCAATTTATACCGTCAATTCATTTCCAATGGAACGGTTCTGATAAAAATGTTTTGGGACTCACACACCAATTATCCTAAGTACCCTCCTAAGCTTAATCCATGTCTGTGATAGAGCGCTTCCAGTTCACGGTAAAGGTACCGCGTTCGAACCCGTTATCAGCACTATCCAGTCGACCAAGCTGTAAATTGGTATACTGTTAGCTAAGGAAAGGAGTCGAGGAAGCGAACTCTGCACTCCCACGTCATAAACGAGCTGTGGCCTAGTCTCGTACAATGAAGCCTCTAACATTTCATCCCTTGACAACACTGTGTGCTAAGACGTTATCTATACATTCATTTATTAAAAGTGTGATCGTACTAAGTTAGTATGAGACGTGTTCAACTGAAACAAAAGGGATTGTTCCACGGGATTGAAAAGATGCAGGAGTGATCCCCTAATTATTTTTTTGTTGTTGTTGCCTTCGCCTTATTTTTCTAATCCCCAAGGCGGTGTGCGTTGCACTGTGTTTTTATTTTGCGCCTGTCGGCCCAGTGCATCTGACTTCAGCATTCATTTTATATAAGGGTCTGCTTCCTAATGCATTTTCTAAGGGTTTGCTGTGATGGGGATCGAACCCAGCACCTTCGGTTTGTGAGCCGTGCCACTTAACCACTAGGCCACACCGTCCCCGATCCCCTTATTCAAAAAAGGGCAAAAAAAAGCAGACCAAGTGAACTATAAACCTGTGAGTTTAACGATCATAGTCTGTAAATTGTTAGTTAATAATTTAAAAAAACCATTGTAATGCATTTAGACAAATTTACTCTAATTAAAAGTAGTCAGCATAGGTTTACTAGAGGGAGACCATGCTTAACAAATCTATTAGAATTTATGGAGGAGGTTACCAAAATGATAGATAAAGGGGAGCCAGTGGACGTTATTTATCTAGATTAGGCAAAGGCCTTTGATAGAGTACCTCATCAAAGATTATTTCGAAAGTTAAAATCACATGGAATAGGTGGAGAAGCTGCCAAACGGATTGACAATTGGTTAAATTGGATTAACATGCTGGAAAGAATACAAAAAAGAGCGACAAAGCTGATAGTGGGATTCCAGAATTACAGTTATGAGGAAAGACTCAGAAAAACCGGGCTACGGTGTCTAGAAGAGAGAAGAATTCGTGGTGACTTAATACATGTTTATAAGATGATCACAGGAATGGGTAAATTAGATTATAACAAGTTGTTTTTTTTAAATACACCCACCCACAATTACAAGAGGACATAGCTACAAGTTGATTAAAGGGAGGTCTAGATTAGATATTAGGAAATATTTTTTTAGTCAGAGAGTGGTGAATGCTTGGAATGCATTGCAAGTGGAGGTAGTGGAGGCAGGGACAGTTAATGTATTTAAGAATAAATTGGATGCGCATAGCTTTTAGAGCAAGGTGATGTAAATGAAACTGGTTGTATACAGATTCTGCAGAGTCTTCTAAACCAGTATAAAGACGTTAAGTTAAATTAAGTTAAGAAACTGGACCAAACTGCAACAAGTAAACCTACGAACGATGCGCATGATGACTTCACTTCTGGTGTAAACAGCACATACCAACCGTCAAGTTTGCAAATTTCATTTTCCTCCGACTCATAGTTTCCTCAGCAGACCGTTGAAAACATGGCGGGTGTGAATCGGTATTCATCCAGAGTTTATCGGCGAACAGTGATTCGGTTTTTAATAGCTGAAAGATGTCAACCAGTTGACATTCTTCGCAAATGCAGGCAGTGTATGATGACAAAAGTGTGCCGAAGAAAACAGTGAAGAACTGGATAACGATGTTTAAAGAAGGACGTGTCAGTTAACGAACGATCTTCCGAGACCAGTCCAGGCGCAAATTGTTGCGTTAACTCACGTCCTTCTTTAAACATCGTTGTCCAGTTCTTCACTTTTGCCTTTGACACACGTTTTTCACCATACATTGCCTGCATTCTGCGATGAATGTTTACTGGTCGACATTCTTCCGCTGTTAGAAATCGAATCACCTCTCGCTGATCAACTCTGGATGAATACCGTATCACATCCGCCATGTTTTCAACGGTCTGCTGAGGAAACTATGAGTCGGTGGGTAATGAAATTTGCAAACTTGACGGTTGGTATGTGCTGTTTATACTAGAAGTGACGTTATCGTACGCATCGTACATATATTCACTTGTTGCAGTTTGGTGTTTCATTTGAATACGCCTCATTCTATCTTAATAGTGGGAGTCCTTGTACATACTAGTGGGAGTCCTTAGTCCACTGGTCACAAATCTTAACGACTAGAGACGGGGATAGGACCCGCGCAAGATTTACTACCTGTTTGAGGACCGGGTCAATTATGAACTTTTGAACTATGTACACAATTTAATTAGGGAAGCTGTCAGTTGTTTTTTGGTTTTGTTATGTGGTGGAAACGGGTTGTCTACAGAGCCGTCTAAACCAGTATAAATAAGTTAATAGTGAGAATCCTTAGTACTTACTAGCTTATTAGTGGGGAATCTTAGCACTTATTAACTTAATAGAGGGAATCCTTAGTACTTATGGACTTAATAGTGGAGGAACTGAGACGCTAGTCCAGTCAGGCAAAACATACTGACCAGGACGTCGCATCAGGGTCAATACACTGACCAAGACCCCAATCTCTCTTCCATGTAGCGTTCCCTGAAAACAAGCTGTTTTCAAGGCAGCCTGGCTGACGAGATTTGGATCGATGTGATCCCCGTAGTAGTGACCGCCACGTAAATGATGTCAAGCACAGCACAACCGCCCGGCGGACCGCAGTCCACCTATATCAGCATGTTCGGGATGTGAGGAAAGGTACTACAACCGGCCACTAAACGTCTTTTTCAGGGCGCACAAAAGAGTGATCTTATTCATTGTGGGCATTACACAACAACAAACAACAACTTAATAGTAAGAATCCGTAGTACATACTAACTTAATTTAATAATAGTAAGAATCCGTAGTACGTACTAACTTAATTTAATAATAGTAAGAATCCGTAGTACGTACTAACTTAATTTAATAATAGTAAGAATTCGTAGTACTTACTTACTTAATTTAATAATAATAAGAATCCGCAGTACTTTCTAACTTAATAGTGGGGAATCTTAGTACTCATAAATAATTATATATATAGCGAATTCTGGTTTTAATAGGTAACTAGTTTTATTCTTGTTAATTCGACTTTACATTAAAAAATGTATTTAGTTTAATTTTCCCTTTATAATAAATACTTGACAGATGACTCGAAATAGCCCACATTTAATTTTGTGAGTCCTCCCCGACATTTACCTGGCAAAATGTAGCGACAATGTCCAGTATAGTTGTTGAGTATAGTCACCATAGACATATTAAAATGTATGTTCTGTCGGATTACGGATACACGAAATAACTAAATTAACGCACCAGGTCGTCTGCCCAGAGTGGTACGATACGGCCTTCAACACAAGGCGAGTGAGACAGATGTTCCGCTTTAAAATGTTGAATAGCTCTGGACAAGCTGCAACTGACTTGTTACAGAACCAAAAGTAAGTTTGTTTAGTAATAAGTAAGTTATATATATTCAATTTATATATAACAATAAATTATAAACTTTGAAACTGTCGCCTGGCAGGGGGTGATGTGACGGACGGTGTCACTAGTTTGCAATTGTACTACAGACTACAGCATTTATAGCTAGATTAGTGCATGTTTATGCACAATCCCAACGCCAACTCAACAGTGATCAGGTAAGTCTACAACACTACATTACTACAACAGCAACTACTAATCAACTACACTACAGTTCACTACACTGATGATAATAATCATAATACTTTCATTTCAAAACCGTTCGGTGGATATTTATTATTTGTTTGCGTGAGATCTCTTTTTTTTTATTTGGAAAAAAGTACTTTGACACTGAAGCCTAGTGTAACTCCGTGATAAAGTGATAACAATTAACACATTTGTGTGTAGTCTACATACTAAAAAGTACAATAGGATAAAAGAAACAAAAAAACATGTACATAACTTGACACAAGTTCCCATAGAGTAGACACTGCCGTCAGAAATGCTGAGATTGAAGTGTTAGATTCTTCATTTTACTAGTACTAGGTTTTTCATTAGTTTCAGTTTTTTAATTGTGAAATCATCATCACTGTCTTTCCAAAGTCAGATGCCAATTTACACATGGTTAAACTGGAGCATATAATCGAGACAGGATTCTTATTTGCTATTACTGTTTGCCCTGAAAAGGACATTGAGTCTTAGTTTACAGTGAGGCTATGATATCTCAATCTGCACCTTTCAGCCTGACACATCTGCCATCTATCTGGTCTCTCTCAGCTGGGAGACACTGAGACATTATTGAATTTGATCCCATGCCAAACAGCATTACCCTTACCGCAAGAGGCAAAGTACCGTGCTACTCCAACATAGGGTACTCAATTAAATTCCATTGTTTCATTTCTGCTTCTCATATGGATCCAAAGGAGTAAAGGATAGAACTACTGGCAACCTCATGATACAAAATCAATTGCTACAGAAACCACAGCAGCAAGTGCACATATAATGTTATAGCACAATCTGTCTAATAAGCCTGCTGCAGTGGAGATCCTTATGCTTTGTTAGGGGCTATAAATCATGTTTTTCTGTGGTTATTATCTTTGTTTTATGTTTAAAAACAGGTTTTGATCTTTACTGTGTCCATTTATGGCTAAAAATAGCTGCTCTAGCCCATCTGCACTACCTGATAGTATAACTGTATTGTCTGCGTATCGTAACTCTGGAATCTCGTAACCGTCAATCGTAAATGCATCAAAACTTTCAATGTTCTTCTCTAACGTTTCTCATTATACATTTCGCATAGATGTTATATAGATAAGGTGAGAGGATACATCACTATCTTACTCCCTTTTGTACTGCGAACTAATCTGATATTTGCCCAGATACTCGGAAAGCGACTCGTTGATCTTGATATAAATGAGATAGATAATATGCACAGGAAAATCCATTTCTTGGATGATGTTCCACAGATTCTGATGTTTTACCGTATCGAAGGCCTTGGTGTAATCAATGAAACATGTGTACAGATCCACATTAAACTCTACATTTTTCATAGATATTCCTTAAAATTGAATATGTGGTCACTCTGTCTTTTCTAAAACCTCCTTGGACTTCGTGCTAAAACCTCCTTGGACTTCGTGAATTTCAGATTCAAATCTTTTCTTTATCCTTCTCGATAGGATCTGCAAGAGTATCTTGCTAGCGTGGCTGATTTGACAGGGTTAAGCCGACCCCGCTTTTTACACCCTTCTCCATCCCATAGAATATGAATGTTTCTCCTGATGTGCTGATACAGTACCCTTGACCAGGACATCTGTATTCAGAGACTCCCAGAACATCTACCCTGAGTCTGGTCATCTCTTTTCCAATCATAAACAACTTGCCCTGGTATAGACTCCTGACATTCCAGATGCCAATTCTTAGATTTGTTTTTAGTTCCATTTCAGAGTGTTTCACTGTAATGCAGTCGGGCTTTAGGCCCTCATCTCTATTACTTGTACTGTCTCTGAAATTAGCGTTGATGATCTGCCTGGCCTGAGAGCCTCAACATCAGATTGGCATTTTAGATACAGTGGTTTGCTATTGCTTTCTGAACGTTGTTCTGGCTGCTTTCCATCTATAGTATCTGGTGCGCCCTTAGCCCAATACCCTGCATTTACAGCTCCCACCTTCAGAGTCGTTGTCAACCAGGTTGATCTTCCGCCTCTTTTGACATTTCAAGACACAACACTTAGTTGAGAAATATAATTATCTTTTAAGAAAAAAGGTTGTTGCCAACATACGCTGCCAATTTCTTAACTGCATGTTCTGATTTATAAATGGTTGCAAATTGATAGCTCATTTTAACAATGTATTTTTGCAATATTTTTAAAACTAATGGGAATTTAATAACAGGTTCAGGTAAAACAGGCCAAAATTATCCATTGGTTGGACGCAAATTGGCAAAGGTTTTGTATTTGCTGCTGTGGGACTACTTTTAACTTTTTGTTTAACCACAAAGTACCCAACAACAAATTTTCGAATTTTACAGAGTTAACTGAATATCAAAATATTTATAATTTTTTTTTAAAAGTAACTCACGCAGCATATATTTAAAGTGTATAGGAGACATGTAAAATATTTGTTAAGTATTATTACACTCAATAACATGAGTCAATCAATCAAAGCCTATCACTCCTCTTGGCGCAAAGGCCATTGACTCACATCTTGCCAGCATACATAGTCCTGGGCTATTATTTTTGCCTCTCAACGCCTTAAATGGTGAAACCATTTAATCATAGTTCCTTCTCATATTCTTTTTTCTGTGTATTTTTAGGTCTGCCTTTCTTTCTCTTTCCTTGAGGATTCCATGTGAGAGCTTGCCTGGCTATGTTGGACAGAGCCTTTCGCAGCGTACATCTTAACCAGCTCCATTTTCATGTCTTATTTTGCTGTTCCACTGGCGTTATTGGCTCCTTAACCACAGGTCATTATCCTGCACCATGTCTCGCCACTTCGTATCCATTATTCTCTGTAAGCATCTGTTAATGAAGGACTTGAGTCTTTGTTGTATTGCCTTGGTCGTTCTCCGTATTTCTGCTCTATACAACAGCACCGACAACAATGGCATGGAATATTTCAACGTTGATGTAAATCTTGATTTCTCTGGATCTCCATATGCTGTTTAGTGTCAGGGATGCCATTCTTACCTTACCAATTCTGGTCTTTACATCTGCATCTGTACCCCGTGACGTGTAAGTTGGGCTGCCCAAATGGGTAAAGGTATCCACCTCTTCCATCAGCTCTCCCTTCAGAGTGATTGGTTCTCTGTAGATCTGGTTAATTTGAAGAAACTTGGGTTTTCTTCATGTTGATATTCAATTCCAATTTGACTGATTGTTCTTTCACCCTATCAGAGACTGGTTGTATACAAACTCTGCAGAGTCTTCTAAACCAGTATAAAGACGTTAAACTTCCAACTTGTTATATATATTGTTATATATTACTATTTCAAAAATAAATAATTTTCTGTTACACAATTATACATTAAAAATAATAAATGTAGACATGTGTAATATACACTACAATAACCAGTTCAACTGGTGGTTAAGAACACCTGGTGAAGGACTATGAAAGAAAATGTAAAGGCAAATGTAATCTCGTTGGTAGAGCTCAAGAACACGATCCAACATAGGAATTGATGGAGATTGACTGTTGCAAGCCTATGCTCCTATAGATTTTTAATGTGAAAGGGAAGTGGAGAGTTATAGACTTATACCATATATATATATATATCAGTTCACACGTTATTTCATCTCCCAGCTTTGCCTTCCAATGTGAGTTTTACATAGTCCCTCGCCTTTCTTTCCACCCCATATTCCATATGCTGCATGTCATTATGTTATTTGCTCATCACTACAGCTTGAATGCTACCCAAATTGCGCACCGATATTGCCTATTAAAAGTGCAATAAAAGTTTTAGATAATGAAGCTTCAGCCTGAAATGCTTCTTCCTAGTTATTTCTAAGCAAGTTTTTATTAAAATTTAATTTAGCGAACACAATACTAGTTCCGTATGATTCTAGTTCTACTTGTGACGTGTCATTATCATTATTTGCTAATAGCTACAATAGTAAATGACGGTCAATGATTTTCACAAATGGTACTGAATACTAAATAACTTTGGAAATGCATTTTTAGAGATTGGAATGGATCTATACCAAATTAAATGATATTGATTATTCTTGTCGTAACTTTATTTGTTAAGGTGGTGATACTCTATTTTTTTAATATTCAGTACAATTATTAAAAATGTTTCAGATAATCACAGTGTAAGAGACCTGTTCCTCTGCCATGCTGGTTGGGCTTACATATCAAGAGGGTTGAGAATGGACTATAAATCTTTTAAAGAGAACCTACCAGTTCCACTATCGGAGGATTTAATGAGTCACGGTGCTGGAGATTGCAGGCTACTGAATAAAATGGATCAGCCTAGAAATGAAAGTCCAGATTCTTTATGTGATCTTGCAGTGAAACCTAGTAAGTGAAACTTAAATATTGCTTTTGTCAATTTTACGTGCAATTAGCTTTTGCTTCAATATTACAAAATGTACATTGATTGCGTTATTTAGTGCATTTTGTTTGTTTGAACATGTTACTATCAGTTTAGCACACATGTTAGTTTCCTTACACATTTCAAATCAAGCTCTAATTCAAATATACACACAGTATACTATGCAAAATCTGTACTAAACTATAATCAGGCAGAAATTACAGCAACCGATAGTCCGAAACCAAATCTTCAGAATATTATAATACATTCAGTAAAATATTAAATAGTTCAGTCATTGGTTAATGTATGAAAACCACTATGATACCTTTCTTTTACTTTTAATAGCTGTATCTTGCTTTGTTGCTGAATGCAATTCACTGCAATATTTCCTAAAAACATTTTTTTGGTTTATGTAGTATTACAAAATGCACTCTTTCTGCTTTCTAAAATGAATATAGGTAAATAATTTAATTTAAAACTGCAGTTATTGCTGATGGAGAGTCATTGAAATATAGATTACTGTCTTCTCTAGAGGGATTCAAAATTTCTTGATTTACTGAAATTGGTGATTCAAGTAAAGAAGAAAAGTCAGGTATATTAATTGGACATTAACACAGAGAAAATGAAGAAGACTATGATGAATGGCAAAGTAGACATAAAATCTTCTCTATGGATAATAATAAACAATAAAAAAAAATAGAACAGGTCAAGAGGTTCTCTTATCTTGGAAATCTAGTAATTAAGAATTAAAGAGTTGAAATAGAAATCCGTAATGGGATAAAGTTTGCCAATACTGTTTTTACCAACACGAGTCATATGTTGACATGCAAACAAATAACTCACAAATTGAAACTGAGAATGATCAGTGATTAAGGAAATAAAACAAATAAGAAGTGTTGAGTAAATTAGGGGGAGCATTGAGAATTGATGAATAAAATCCAATCAAGTTATTTTTGGCACATTGCTGAAAACAATACTAGAAGGAAAAGTGAATGGTAAATGTTTTGTTTAGTTTAGTCGAAGAATCAATGTCAATGCACATGGTTTAACCCATAAGTGCTCTTTTCTTCTCCATATTTGTTGAGAATCTTAGCACATTGCACGAACTTCGTAGCACCAGCAAGAATCCCGTAATAGATTGGGTAGTTTTTAAACATAATTTTGAATGGTAGATCTGCTAGTAGTTAACAATACTATAAGTGTGAAGATAACATCAAATGATGGACATGGAAAAGACTCAAATTGCACCATCAAGGCAAGATGGGACTCATTATTTATTCTCAACTCAGCTTTCTGAAAGTTGCCTTGATAAAATTGTGTTGTTACCTCAGTTAGTTAGTCTGTTAATCTATATAGAAAGAGAAGATTTGAGAAAAAAAATGGTTGCAAATGGTAACTTGGGTTAGACATTATTTTTAAAAACCTGAACTCCTATACATGTAATGGGAGCAAAATAACTGAAAATGGAGGCAGCACAAATTTAAAGACATATTGTACAAGATGCTTTCATTGTATTTGAAAATTTATGTAATTTAAGAGAGATCATATTTAATTAAATTTTAGAAATTTCAATTTAGACATCCAGCCCATTCTGATGTATGGATTAGAAACAAGAAAGACAGTTAGAGATAGCAAGTTTCTAGCATTAATAATTGGGTACTTATACAAACTGGAACGAATAAAACAGTAACACAAGATTATCAGTATGGAACTTGGTGAATTTAGATTATGGTGAGCTGTGTTGTTACTGGATATGGCCATAATATGACAGCAGTTTTTGATACCCTTGTCACTATGCATATTTATGGGATAGTATTGTGGCCTGTATGTAACCTTTGTGGAATTTACTAATGCCTTTGACACTATTACCAGAGGTAGGCTGTGACAAAATGATGACAAAATTTGTACACCCGACAAAATTTGTTACATTGGTCCTCCAATTCCATGGTGGCACAGGTCCAGAATGAGGGAGAGCTGTTTACTCCTTTTCTATAACAGATGGCATGAAGCGAGGGTGTTTAGTATGTTGTTTGCAGCCATGCTCTCTGAGGTTGTGAAAAATATTGGCACAGGCATTTACACCAGCCACAAAATTTTAGGGGGAGGGGCGGGGTGTTTGCTGGTTAGTCTCTTCAGTCGAAGGTGCTTACAATGACCACTAAGATGTCAGTTGCTACCATCTTGGATCTTCTATTGCAGTCAACTGTGCCTTGAGCACTAGTTCAGAGCAGGGCATACAATTCTACTATGGATGCGTTTTCCAATGCATGCACTTATTTTGATCTCACCATAAATACAACTAACCTGAGGTCCTGATCGAGCATGCCCCAAGGAAACCGTTCCACAAAGTGACAATCACAGTACATACTCGGCATCTATGGGTAATCGATTTATTTCAAGATTGATTTTAATTACCTGAGCAGCACCATAACCAGAGATGAGTGCATGCATAGACTCTAAAATGAACATTAGGATTGTCATGGCAAGCACTGCATTTCGCTTCTTTCTTTCTTTTTGCTCATCCTGTTATGCCTTTCATTCAGCGCCAGTTTATGAAGAGATCTCTAGAACGAGTCCGTCTGTGTGCCTCATGCACAGTAGCATTTACTGCCTTAGATATTTCTGTAAGCCACCTTTTTTGTGGTCTGCCTTTGAATTCGTTGTATCTAAATAGCATTGCTTGTTATGGGGTACTGTGGGATGGTAGTCTTGTTACATGGCCAAACCATTCTAGTTGCTGTCTTTTAATATAGTCCAATACTGGTGTTGATCCCACCAGTCTACTGATGTCATCGTTTCTGATCATCATGTCTCTCCTTGTTACGCCCAATATTTTTATCAGGCATTTCATTTTTGTTGTTACAATGTAGCGTTTTTCATTTGATGTTAGTGTCCAGTTTTGTCATTAATAGCGTAGTGTTGGGACGAAAATCATGTTGTATAAAGCTCTTTTGGTAGTTATTGTCATGTGCTTGCAATTAAGTATTGAAGTTAATTGCCCAAATGATCTGATTTGCCTTATTGCATCTTTGCTGAATTTCCACCTTAATTCTCCCATTTGCTGATAATGTGCTCCCTAAGTATGTGAAATCTTTCACATGTTTGATTTGCTGTTTTTTATAGCGATATTAATGTCTCCGACTACTCAAGATATTTTCATGACCTTATGTTTTTCTACATTGATTTTCATGCTGTATTCTTTACATGCTGTATTTAGTTTATCAATATGTGGCTGCGATTGTAGTTCTGAAGTTGCTATGACTGCTTGATCATCAGCAAAAAAGAAGTTCATTTAAGAGTTCACCAATGTTGCTACCTTCATTTGGGTTGGCTTTTTTACTAATGTGGTCTGCATATGTAATGAACAACAAAAGTGATAGCACACATCCTTGTCGTCCTCCTGAATTGATATGAAATCTTGCTGAGAGTCCTGTTATTGTTCGAATAGAGCACTGGCTATTAATGTAAAGACTTTTGCAAAGGTTAATTAGGTGATCCATAGTGTGCCAATATTTTCTATAGATAATGTCTATCTACCCTGTCAAAAGAGTTTTCTACAAACGCAACATACAGCTTCTGATCATATTAAATTGTTTTCTCCACCAATTGTCGAAGTGTAAAAATTGCATCTGTGTAGCTTCTGTTCTTTCTAAATCCCATCTGAGTATCGTTGAGCTGAGGTCCAATAATGTAGCATAATCTTTTTTCCAAGATTTTTCAAAATATTTTGCCAGTGTGGCTTAGCAGCAATATTCCTCTGTATTTTGTCTCTTTTGCTACCTTTCTTTTTCCATTTGGCTGCATGAGGGAAATTGTTTGGGATTAACATGTCATCAGTGCAGGATCTAAAGTCCAAGTGTGTTGTGCCATCGTTCTTACCACCCTACTCTACACTTGTGAAGCCTGCTAGCGTGGGCTGGGCATGCTGCTTGCATGTCCAACTGCCGCCGACCTAAGCAACTCCTTAATGGTATAAATCTGCCTACAAAAATCTGATGCTGCCACCATTTTCAATCGTGATTGGCAACTACTGCTATATATATATATATATACGTACATATGCACATACACACAATAATAATAATATATTTATTAACTGATTCACTTGGAGAAGCTGATATAATACCTGCTTCCATATTTTTTTCAGACAACCGATAAGTCGACACAACAGTTTTCGCAATTGTGTACACAAATTCACATATTTTCCGTTTCTTATTCTTCTAAAATTCTAATTTTGATGTCTTGTGGAAGTTCAGATTTTTTTACTTCATTTTGTGAGTTTTTTGCAAAAATGTGTTGAATTTTTGTACTTGGATTTCCAAAAAAGTTTTTGCAGCCATGAGTCAAGTTCAAGCCTCTTTAGCCAGACCAAATAAAGTTTCTACATTACAAGCTTCAGAATGGTTGGATTATTTTATCACTAATAATAGTGATGACAAAGATTTCTATTGTTCTGATAGTGACATTCAAATGTCCGTCTAGTGTTAGTTTTAGGTAGAGCGATAACCAGTTATCAGAGATCAGAGCAAAACTAGGAAAACTCCAGAGATCCTCAACCATACCGCTCCAGTGGCTACCCTCCCATTGCGGAATCACGGAAAACGAGAGAGCTGATGCTCTGGCTAAAGATGGCAGCAAAAAGGCACAATTTAATCACTGAGTACGATACAGAGAAATCAAGAACATCATCAGAAATCAGTATATACACCAATGGAGAGAAGACAGAAACATAAGCAGTACACCAGATCCAATTCACTATCTCAAAAAAAAATCAACAAACTACCTTATTTCGCCTGAGAACTGGACACTGCAGACCAGACTACTAGAACATTTCTGCCGACTGGGGATCTCACACACAGATGAGTGCCCATGTGGAACAGGATACCAGAACCCTGAGCATATTCTACAAGAATGACCAATCTATAGGGAAAGGAGATGCCAGATCTGGACAGAGGGTGCGGAGCTGAGACAAAAGCTGTGGGGCAGTCACTCCGACCTGGTGAAGACTACAGACTTCATCATGGTGACTGGCCTGCAGCTATAGCATGACCAAAAGATCCTGAACGCAAAGAAGACGAAGAAGGTCGAGCGATAAAAATGAATCTGAATCTGCTGATGATGGGTGATGCCTTCTTTTGTCTCAGCAAACAATGGCAGTAACAGTTAGGTAAAGTCTCAAGATCCTGCTCAGTGATGCTAGTGTATATAATATAGGTGTGTGTATATGTTTTGAATGCAAAAGGTACATTCTTTCTAGATGTATATAAACTTAATCGATTGATGTTGATTGGAACTTTTACTTTTGAACACTTTATCAACTTCACAGCCTTCAGTAAAATGTGGATATTGTGAAAACTTATTAGGTGCAACTTTTATAACATCTTCCAATTTGGATTGCCGACAATATAACACCATTGCTTTATTCATGAATTGGTTCAGAGTTCAATAATGTATTGGTGAGTAAAAAAACAGTTTGGTATATAATATGTGGTATTTCAGTGAACTTTTACTGAAATTAAATAGATGACAACTAAGTGATACTGTGCTCCAGTTTTATATAACAGTGCCTCCATAGGTCCAAAATATTCTAGAGCAAATGAGTTAATTTCCATTGTTTTTTAATATTTCGTTCATTTAAAAAATGTCTTCAATTCTAACATAGCCTGGTTTGACTTAGTTCCTCCTCTTGCAGCATGGGATGTAGAGGTCTACTTGTCTTTTTCTTGTGAAAAATAGTTTCTACAGGGTGAGGCTGCTGGCCTCATGTCTAAGCTTGTGGCTTACAATGACAGTTACTGTTCTTTGCTCTAATTTTGGGCCCCAGTAACACATCAATTAATATAAACAAAGTCTGTGGATCATCAAAGGTTTATCAATTTAAAAAAATTATTTTGATAGCCATGTGTTTGCAAAAGCAATAAGCAGTATTTTTATACAATTTAATTTCTCTCTCTCTCTCTCTCTCTCTCTCTCTCTCCTCTCTCTCTCTCTCTCTCTCTCTCTCTCCTCTCTCTCTCTCTCCTCTCTCTCTCTCTCTCTCTCTCTCATACAGTTCTTTTGTTTCTGTCTATCTATACACATTTTTGGCAAGTTTTTGTTTTGTCCACAGAATTGCCACTGTTTGGCATGGACATTGGAGGAACCCTGACAAAACTAGTTTATTTTGAACCAGAAAACTTTGATGAATTTGATGTGGAAGAAAGGAACACGCTCCAAACCATTCATAGATATCTCATGATGAATACAGCTTATGGAGAAACTGGCATTAGAGATGTGGAACTTGAGATGGGAGATCAGAAGATTTGTGGTCGTAATGGCACTATCCACTTCATACGGTTTTTAACAAGTCAAATGTCTGCTTTCATCGATCTTGCTAAACAGAAAAAGTTCTCTGACCTTGCTAGTGGCGTCTGTGCTACAGGAGGTGGTGCTTATAAATTTGCAGGTGTTTTGGAAGAGGTAAGTTGTAATTTTAAAATCAAATATTGATGTACGGACAATGCCTAGGTTTTTTTCTATCAGGGGTGAATTAAAAGCCTAGTATGTTCACTGTGAAAACTGTCAAAGCAAGCGATCTTTATTCCCAAACTCTATAAATTCTCTGGCTGATGCAAGCAGCAGCAAAAATGGTGTGATATTGACCAAATGCAGAAACATTTACCAATAAGGAATGATTATGGAGTTAATTAAACAGGGAATCTATTGTTCGTCTATCACAAGTGATCAAGACCACTGTCTTTGTTCAGCCGTGGGGACAGTCTTTTCTCTTGCTGTTTTCACTGAACTTGGTGACTTGCGCTGTGATTTGGATTAAACTGAGGAAGAAACTGCGCCTTTTGTCAACCTCACTCTCTGGTCCTGAGCTACTTTTGGTCAGTGACAAGATTTTATCGAGATGACTGGAGATAAGGGGAAGCATGTCCTCGAGTCTATCATAAGCTGTGTAAACAGGTAAGGCACAGTGCAGAGTGGCCAGAAGCATGGAAGAAATCAATTTATATTCCTCTCCCCAAAAAAGGAAACCTGAAGCTGTGCACGAACTATCGTGCTGATCAGCCACGCTAGCAAGATACTCTTGCGAATCCTGTAAAGAAGGACAGAGAAAAGGTTTGAATCTGAAATTCACGTAGTCCAGGCAGGTTTTAGGAAAGACAGAGGGACCCGGGACCACATATTCAATTTAAGGAATATCTATGAAAAATGTAGAGAGTTTAATGTAGACCTGTACACGTGTTTCATTGATTACAATAAGGCCTTCGACACGGTAAAACATCAAAATCTGTGGAGAATCATAAAGGAAATGGGGTTTCCTTTGCACATAGTCCATCTCATTGAAAAATTATACCAAGATCAACAAGCCGCTGTCCGAGTATCTGGGCAAACATCGGATTGGTTTGCAGTACAAAAGGGTCTGACAGAGATGTATCCTCTCACCTTATCTGTACAACATATATGCAGAATGTATAATGAGAAATGTTCGAGAAGATGTGAACATTGAAAGTGTCGACCCATTTACGATTTCGAGGTACGAGATTCCAGAATTACGATACGCAGATGACACAGTGATACTATCAAGAAGTGCAGAAGAGCTAGAGCAGCTACTTTCAGCCGTTAATGGACATAGTAAAGATCAAAACCTGTTCATAAACATAAATAAAACAAAGATAATGACCACTGACAAAACACAATGTCAACATAAATTTACAGTTGGTGGTGAGGAAATAGATCAGGTTACACATTTTGAATATCTGGGCTCCAGAATTGACAATAATGGTGACTGTTCGAAAGAAATCAGAAGAAGACTAGCTATGGCAATGCAAAGACTGAACAGCCTGAAGAAATTATGGCAGGGCACCAACAAAATGATAAACGTAAAAGTCTTGAGGGCCTGTGTTTTTCCTGTGGTAGCTTATGGCTGTGAATCATGGACGATTACCAAAGCTTCTAGACAAAGAATCAAATCTTTCGAGTCAAAATGTTACAGAAAGATCGTCAGAATACCCTGGACAGAGAAAAAAACAAATGCAGACATTCGGCAAGAGTTGAGCATAGAAGAGAACTGGTTTATCAATTCCATTTTGGCTAGAAAATGCAAGATCTTTGGTCACATCAAGAGACACAATGGTCTTGAGAGAACGGTGATGGAAGGTATGGTGCCAGGCAAAAGAGGAAGGGGTAGACCAAGAAGACGATGGCACCAAGATATCCAGGAATGCCTGAGTAAGACTGACGGAGGCTGGTGTTTTGGCAAGGGAACAAGTTTCTTTCAGGCAGACTGTGATCGGAGCGACGTTCTACAAAGGACATGCTACATGATGATGACTGGAGATAGCACAGCATGCAGATTGTTCCTTAGGATTTACTCCCAAAGCCTTTCCCATAAACAGGTATCCCGCAAGGCAGCAGAGGGGGATGATATCTAGGGGGGTGACATGTCTTTCCCATAACCGAAAGAGGTTGTAGGGACATCACTCGACGTATGAGTGAGTTGGGCATCTCTCCCGGGAATATTCCAGGCCATTATGGTCATGTCTAAATTTCACACACGAAAGTCGACACTGTTTGCCCCTAGGGCGAAAGGCATCAATTTCGTGAAGTTCAACCGCCTGAGCTAGGACGTGAAATACGACACAAGTTTAAGCGTCGTGCTATTCATATAGCCAATGTCCATTCCAGGATAATCGGACGGAAGAAATCACAAAAACGAACAAATTAACCAGTCCATATGGCATCACGTTTCTGTGAACACAAGTGTAAGTCGTCGACTAGTGTGAATTTCAGGCAAATCCGTGGTCTGACGGCATCCATAATGAGCAATGTAGATTTGAAGGCGGGAATAGACATATAAAAAAGTACACTCTTCATTTATAACATTAAAAATATAAATATTATATTAATAATATAAAGCCGTTTCTATCTGTCAACGGACAGTTCACTAAATAAAAATGAAAAATTGCGTCACAGTTACAAAAATACCTAACTCAACAAAATGCAGCCAGATTAGTGATGACACCTGCAAACATCTGGCATCAAGGAGAAGACACAGAGACAGTGACCTGCTCAATAAAGTCGAGCTATGCGAACTGAGCAAGAAGTTCAGATGCAGACTCAAAGTAGACTATGAGCACCATAGATTGCAAAACCTAATCAAAGCAGCAGAAACAAGGTGAAGCATAATCAAATGTAGTAAAGAGCTTCATAAGTTGAAGTATTTTATGTTATGAAAGAGTGAATAAATTGCCATGACGAATAGAAAGAGCATATGGATGCCGCCAGACCACGGATTTGCCTGGAATTCACACTAGTCGACGACTTACACTTGTGTTCACGGATACGTGGAATTGTTTTCCGTCTGGACTTGTTATTTCGTTCTTTTTTGTGATTTCTTCCATCCGTTTATCCTGGTTTGGACGCCGGCTGAATGGCGCTACGCTTAAACTAGTTATACCTGTGTCGTATCTCATGGGTTAGTTCTGCCGGTTCACCTTCACGAATTTGGCGTGTGGGAATTTTAGATGCTACTATGATGAACTGAATACAGCTGGGAGAGATGCCAGACTCACTCACGCGCTGAGTGTTGTCCATACGACCTCTTGTGGTTATCGAAAAGGCACGACAAACTGTGTTAAATGCCTTCCCACCTTTCTACCCTGCGGGTTACATGTTTACGGATAGGCTTTGGTGGTAACCCTGAGGCAAAATCTGCATCTTATGCTATCTCCAGTCGTCTTGATGAATGTCTTGCCACTGGCAAAAGGTAGCTTAGGCTCTGTGAGTGAGGTTGACAAAAGGCGCAGTTTCTTCCTCACTTTAATCCAAATCTCCGCGCAAGTCACCCATTTCAGCGGACACAGCAAGAGATACGACTGTCCACACGGCTGAACAAAGAGAGTGGTCTTCATCACTTGTGATGGACAAACTATCAGAGGAAAAGTGTAAGAGGTTTTACACTGACCTCTTCTCATCAAAAGCTGTATTTAACAAAAAGCCACCCAAAATAGAATATGTGCTGTTACCGAAGATCAAAATGGATGTTATCTTGTATGTGATTATAAATGTAAAAGCAGGAAAAGCACTAGTACTAGATGGAACTACCACAGACATGATTTGGGAAGGAGGGAAAACACTAGCATGACATCTAGCTGAACTATTCAACAAATGCCTTTGGGAAGGTTGGATCACTGACCAATGGAAAACATCAAAAACAAAAATAATTTTGATTTGCAAGAAAGGAGGCACAGAAAAACTTGCAAAGTACTGTCCAATCTGTTTTCTTTCGTACATGTGCAAACTTTGCACGTGAGTGATAGTGAGCAGAAGCAACCAGATGAAAATCAACCATGAGAACGTTGGGGTTAGGGGACTACTCGTCCACCACCCACTTTCACACAATCACCCAGTTAATGGAGAGGTCACGGGAAGTACATATGCCTTGTGTCTTGTGTTTTTTCTTCTTCTTCGTACGCTGTCAGATGTCAACTTGAATTTGTTCGAAGAAAGCAGCTGTCATCCTGAGGCTGTCGACACTGCCATAAAGCTTGTCTAGTGTTGGCACTGGTGATGGCCACATGTGCTTTCTCTGGACCTCGTATGTCGGGCAATTTTGCAGCAGATGTTCAGCTGTCAGTTTCCCTGTACCACAGGTGCATTCGTCAGTGCCACCTATCTTCAGTTTATTGAATAGATGGTACCTCAGTCTGTTGTGGCATGTGGGGAGTCTGAAGACCACGACCTGCTCTTTTCTGTTCAACTGGTAATAGGCATCATTTTTTGTGTAGCCAGTATGTTCTGTTTCCCATATGGCCATGTATCTGGCCCTAATAAACCTTTTGAACTCTTCGTAAGTCACACTAGAATCTGGTTGTGGTAATCTTCCACCTTCTTTTGCCAGTCTGTCTGCCTCCTCGTTGCCTTGAATGTTACAGTGGGATGGAACCCACTGTACCACTACTCTTTTTGGTGCGGACTGCTGGCATAGTTGACAGAGTACTGCTCTTAAATCATGTGTCTTGTGTTTGTGGACTATAAAAAAAAAAATCTTCAACAGCATTGAAATAATCACAGTAGTAAATGCCCTGAGAAATCAGAGTATGGAAGAAAAGTATGCTCTGCTGATAGACAAGATAAATTAAGACTGCTCATCTTAGATTACCCTAATCTACCAACCAGTCAACATACTAATACAACATGGTGTTCGTCAGGACAATACAATCTCCCCAAAACTTTTCATATTGGCCCCTCGGGAAGTCTTTAGAAAACTAAATTGGGTAGGCACATATATCAATAGAGTAGCGCATCAAAGATTATTTAGGAAGTTAAAATCACATGGAATAGATGAAGAAGCTGCCGAATAGATTTAAAATTGGTTAATGGTAAGAAGACAGAGAGTGAGCATAAATAAGGAGTACCCTGAGTGGTGTGTAGTTTTTTTAAATTTATTTTCGTTTGCTTTATTTCTCTATTCCACAAGGCGGTGTGCGTTGCACTATGTTTTTATTTTATGCCAGTGCATCTAACTTCTGCAGGCATTTAATGTAAGGGTCTGCTTCCTCCTGCATTTTCTAAGGGTTTGATTCCCTGGTATAACAGCCAGTGCTGTGATAGCAGAGCGAACCCAGCACCTTCAAATTGTGAGCTGTGTCACTTGTGAAGTAAAAAGTGGTGTGCCACAGGGGTTGGTTTTTGGATTAATTTTGTCCTTGATATATATATAAATGAAATGGACATTAATAGCAGATCCATGATTGCAAAATTAGCGGAAGTGGATATATTGAGATTGAATTTGCATAAAATTTGAAAATGGTCTGTGAGCTGGCAAATGGAGTTTAATGTAGATAAATGTACAGTCATCCACATGGGTAGATCAAATATGGAACGTAATTACAGAATGGGCGAGAGCAATATTAGAAAGATAGAAAAGGAAAGGGACCTAGAGGTTATAATAGATCATACAGATAAAGTGAGTGAGCAAGTCCAGGTAGCAGTGAAAAAGGCAAATGCAATGTTAGGTATGATAAAAAGAAATATTAAACATAGGAGCAAGGAAGTTATTGTCAAACTGTATAAAGCACTAGTTAGACCTAGATTTTAGTACTATGTACAGTTGTGGAGTCCTTATCGTAGAGGAGATAAAAAACATGCTGGAAAGGATACATAGAAGAGCAACAAAGCTGATATTGGGATTACAGTTAAGAGGAAAGACTCAGAAAAACCAGCCTACAGTGTCTAGAAAAGAGAAGAATTTGAGGTGAATTAATACTGGTTTATAAGATAATCAAAGCAAAGAATAAATAAGACTGTAACAAGTTTTTTCAAAATACAACTACCTACAAGAATAGGAGGGCATAGCTACAAATTAACTAAAGAAAGGTCCAGATTAGATAGGAAATGATTTTTTAGTCAGAGAGTGGTGAATGCTTGGAATGCATTGCCACAGGAAGTAATGGAGGCAGGGACAATTAATGTATTTAAGAATAGATTGGATGCGCATAGCTTTTGGAACAAGGAAATGTAAATGAAATTGGTTGTACACTAAATCTGCAGTCTTTTTTCTGTTTCTAAGAATCGACGTCACTGCATTCCGGGCATACCAATTGGTGCTCAGTCTCTCTCAGAAAATAGGCCTACTCTGCTCGAACCTTGTTTAATGTCGAAACTTTGCAGCCTGTGGATTGCTTCCTCAAATACATTGTAGATTCTCCATTCTTGGTAGTTGATTGTCATTACAATCCCTTGTAGCTCGACATCCTCAATTTTGCAGGTCCTAGCATCTATCCACCAGGGGACTGTGTGGATATAACTTCAGGTCTTGGTTATGTGGTTAGCGGAGCAGCTTAGATGGCGCCTGACAGGCTGCGGGTCTACCTTGCTTTAATTTACGCTTCCACCTCCACCAGTCTAATAAATAGGCGATCATATATTCCAGGGGCTAACAGATGCTGGGATTGACTTGGCAAGTCACTGGTGGATTTTCACCTGCCAAAAAATATGAAACAAAGGAGGTCACACCTCCATACGACGTCTAACGACATATGTGGACTGAAGATAGATAGATCTATCAACGTATGGGAAAGTTCTTGCTTCACATACATCACCAGTCCCCGCTTGCCGGGCCTGCATGGATTACAGTAGCACCTGTATCCTGGACACTTGATGACAGCATACTCCTTCAAGTAGGTCTCCTGGATCATGAAGATGTCTAAATCGTATACCAGTTTTTGGAGAATGACTTTGCGTTTGGGGGCACTGTGGCAATTCCAGTAGCCTATACGTACACTTTTTAGCCCAAGTCTTTCTGACTTTCTTTTACATTTTCTCTTTCCAGCTTTTTTCTTTCTCTCTCTCCTCTTGTCTCCCTTTCTCTTCTTCTACATCCACCTTTCTTGATGCCATTTGCTGGAGACATCGACATCAGAGCACAATCTCCACAGCTTCCGCAATGACTCTTATGTGTGGTTTGTCATCAGAGTTTTCCTTCTCCAAGAAGAGTTGCCTGTGGGGCTAACAGTCTCCTCTGGTCGGTCTTTTCTTCTATACCAGTATAAAGACGTTAAGTTAATATAGACAAAGAAATGCTAAACTACCTAAGGTTTGCTGATGACATAGTCATCCTCAGTCACAACGTAAGAGAGGCTGAGCAATGCCTAAATGAGATCAATGAAGCAAGCAGAACAGTAGACCTTAAAAGAAAACCCAATACATACTGAACACTTATTGCCCACGAGGAGGAATTGTGACTAGGAAATGATTCAGTTGAAAAAGTGAGTTCATACATTTACCTGGGCCAAGAAATTACAAACTCCCTAAAAAGAAATTGTGTGATTTCCAGTCGTATCAAACTCAAACTTCAACAGATGAGAAATGACAAGACAAGAGCGCACATCTTTCACAGCATGCTTATTCCAGCTATGATCTATTGCTGCGAGATTTGGTACCTATGAAAAGCAGATTCAGTGAATCTCTGAATAGCTCAAAGGCAATGAGCGAAGAACATTGATAGTCTCTCCACAAGAACGAATTCAGAAATCAGGCGCTGAACTGCCTTCAATGACATCGTTGTAGGTGCTGTGTTGTTAAAAATAATACAATGAAACGTGAAATCTGGATGGCCCAACAACTTTAAACGCTCACACGGATGTCCATCAATGAGATGGCCTGATGGTAATCCAGAGAAAAAAGACCTCATTGAGTTTAAGCAACATTTGACTACCAGGCATCAGGCTGTTCCTTTGTCTGATTGAATATCAGGATTGCAGATTACAGACAAATAAAACCATTATCACATTCATAACTAATGGAGGTATTGTGATGACTCATAGTTTTAATGTTCTCATGTTTTTTAATTTTTTTTAAATTTGTGACAAAAAGAGGGGACTCAGTGGTCTTGAGGTAAGTTGTCCGCCTTGGAGATCGCGGGTTCGAACCTCCGGTGGAGAGCGGGATTTGTTCACGTGGATCTTCTGGTAAAAATTCCCCTGGACTCCAGTGCTCAGTGTCGAGCACGTTAAAAGTACCATGGCAGTTTGAAATCGGAAAGAGTGGGCTTAACAACCGCTGCTGGACCAAATTTCAAGTTAATAATCGATTGAAATTATTTACATCTTCCCCCAGTACTTGTAAGCTGCAGGAAGTTGTAATCATGCCTGTTTGAATACCAGAATTCCAAGTAATTAATAAACTTGGAACCTCTACCTCTCTCTCCTAATTCTCTCCATTTTCTCTTTCATTTATACAGGAAATTCAGCTCCAGCTACACAAATATGATGAACTGGAATGTCTTCTTAAAGGAATACACTATAGTGACCACTATAACCACCGATCTGATTAATAAACTTGGAACCTCTACCTCTCTCTCCTAATTCTCTCCATTTTCTCTTTCATTTATACAGGAAATTCAGCTCCAGCTACACAAATATGATGAACTGGAATGTCTTCTTAAAGGAATACACTATAGTGACCACTATAACCACCGATCTGATTAATAAACTTGGAACCTCTACCTCTCTCTCCTAATTCTCTCCATTTTCTCTTTCATTTATACAGGAAATTCAGCTCCAGCTACACAAATATGATGAACTGGAATGTCTTCTTAAAGGAATACACTATAGTGACCACTATAACCACCGATCTGATTAATAAACTTGGAACCTCTACCTCTCTCTCCTAATTCTCTCCATTTTCTCTTTCATTTATACAGGAAATTCAGCTCCAGCTACACAAATATGATGAACTGGAATGTCTTCTTAAAGGAATACACTATAGTGACCACTATAACCACCGATCTGATTAATAAACTTGGAACCTCTACCTCTCTCTCCTAATTCTCTCCATTTTCTCTTTCATTTATACAGGAAATTCAGCTCCAGCTACACAAATATGATGAACTGGAATGTCTTCTTAAAGGAATACACTATAGTGACCACTATAACCACCGATCTGATTAATAAACTTGGAACCTCTACCTCTCTCTCCTAATTCTCTCCATTTTCTCTTTCATTTATACAGGAAATTCAGCTCCAGCTACACAAATATGATGAACTGGAATGTCTTCTTAAAGGAATACACTATAGTGACCACTATAACCACCGATCTGAATGTTACTACTTCTGCAATCCTCTGGACTCCGAAAGTTGTGAAAAGAAACCATTTGACTTTAAAAATCCATATCCTTACCTGGTTGTGAACATTGGGTCAGGAGTCAGCATACTCTCAGTACGTTCAAAGACAGACTACTACAGAGTCAGTGGGACTAGGTGACTATCCTTTATATTTTAATAATTTGTTTGGCGGTTGAAGGTTGAATTTTTATTTTTGCCTGTTATGGAACATTTTTAATAGAACTGATTTCATTGCATCTGAGCACATCTTTTAGTGCTCAGTCCCTTTTCCCGCTGAAAGTGCTGGCGACAGAGTACGAACTTCATAGCTCCTGCATAAGCTCTTAAATTTGCTCCTGTTCATCGGGTACCCATATACAGCTGGGTCAACTGGGAAAAGCGCCCATATGATGAAAAAATCTCACACATGCCTTGTCTGTCAAACTTATCACATGATTTTAACCAGTGACGCATCCTCAGTATCCAGTGGTTCGATCTCGTCCGTAATGTTGAGGTGTCCCCGTTCTACATGGCTCCAACAGATAGCAGTCACTCCTTCAGCACTGAACGAGGTTTGACTACAAGCCTCAGATTTTGGATTTGGTGGTGGTCTATTGACACATCGGGCCCTAGATGTCTAGGTGAACATTATTATTATTATTTGGGATAGTAAACAGAGCTCACAACCCATAGGCCACCGAGTCTTCAGTTATGATTGTCATGAAGAACTAATCTTATGCTAATTCTTTTATCTTCAATCATATCACAGAAATATGATCTTTTCCATTCATGCTTTCAATAAAGGAAAATGCATAGTCTCTTTCTCCAGTTTGCAGTAGGTTTAGCATGTGTGGTGATGTAATTTGGAATCTCCAGCACAAACAGTCTTACTGAACTAATCCTGCCAAAGATGGATGTGTCGGATCGAAAGGTGCAAATATCGCAGTCAAACTGTAAAATAGCAACACAACACATTTGGTTCTCCGGACTACATCCTGCTACTTGTAAGGTCCTGTTCAGGGCTTGGTAGTGGTAGATTGAGAACGAATAAGAATAAGAAGATTGAACTAATTTTAATAATTTTCAGAATATTGTCAATTAGAACAATGATTTCTATATTTTATTGTTGGTGGAATACAGTTTTGTCCTGGCCTGGCAACACTAAATGCAGGAACATACAGTCTTAAAGACTAACCATGTTAATATGTTGTGTTTATTCATATATTTGTAAAATAATTAATTATCAAGCAACACATAATAAATTTCCAAATTGTAAGTGGAGAAACTTTTACTAATAAGAAGCATTGATTAAGCTTCTGTTTACGAAAAAACACACTGTACAACAGCTGTGAATGTGGCTCTGAATTCAGTATTGAACACTTTAATCACATATTGCGATCTGTTGAGCCTTCGATACTGCCCTTTTAAGAATTTAAGCTCCAACTGTGTCAATGAAACTTCCTTCCATCTCTATCTATTTCTGTATGTTCTTGTCAGTGTGCTTTGCATTTGTTTTTTTATCCACTCACGGACTTTGATTACTGTACTCATTGTCCCATGCTATCTATATTCCTTTGTACCAATTATTCTAACAATAAATAGTTTCATGGAAACATGGTCTGCATGTTAGTCTGACCTCAAGTTTCCATTTTGAAAGGAAATGAAGTTCTTGACAGAAATTTTTTTTACCTGAGCATATGTTTATAATATTAACTTAACTTAACTTAACTTAATGTCTTTATACTGGTTTAGAAGACCCTACAGAGTCTGTATACAACCAGTTATATTTACATCACCCTGCTCTAAAAGATATGCGCATCCAGTTTATTCTTAAATGCATTAACTGTCCCTGCCTCCACTACCTCCCCTGGCAATGCATTCCAAGCAGACACCACTCTCTGACTAAAAAAATATTTCCTAATATCTAATCTGGACCTCTCTTTAGTCATCTTGTAGCTATGCCCTCGTGTTATTGTGGGTGGCTGTATTTTAAAAAACCTGTTATAGTCTAATTTATCCATTCCTCTGATCATCTTATAAACTTGTATTGTCACCACGAATTCTTCTCTTTTCGAGACACTGTAGGCCGGTTTTTCTGAGTCGTTCCTCATAACTGTAATTCTGGAATCCCACTATCATCTTTGTCGCTCTTTTTTGTATTCTTTCCAGCATGTTTATATCCCCTCTATGATAAGGACTCCACACCTGTACACAGTACTCCAATCTAGGTCTAACTAAAGCTTTATACAGTTTGACGATCACTTCCTTGCTCCTGTGTTTAATATTTCTTTTTATCATACCTAACATTGCATTTGCAATGTACACAGCAGGTTTCTTTTTTGTGTGCACATCTGCATCACTGCGAAGTATAGAAGGGAACATCGTTCATACATTCACATAAAAGTCACGCAGGAGAAATGTCAGAAGCATCTCTTCAATTAATTTTATGAAAATGCTTTTGATAATATTCACAGACCCTCACTATGAAAAATACTCAAGATAATCAATATCTCTCAAAAGATCATCTTTCTCTTACTCTGTCACGCACAATATTTTATTTTGTCCCAAGTTTTGAATGATTTCTGCTGCAAGTTTTTAAGGCCTTGAGTGAAAATGGAATGTATTTTAGATGTGATTGTAACAAATCTCTGACCCACCAACAGATTTTCACCCAGAAGTTTTAGAACCAGGGACTAAGGCGTTAGACGCTAAGTCAGTCTTAGAACTTTACGATTTTCACGCAATTAAAGCTTTGTCCTTTGATGTGCGAATATGCAGAGCCCAAATATGTAAATCAGGGTGACTGGCCATCAGAGCAAACATGTAACAGTCCGGTCAGTAGATCAAGGAATGCAGAGATCACACAACTATGCTAATCAGGTGAGCGGAGAATGAGCTCAGGGAATGCAGATATAGCACTTCTACACAAATCAGACCGATAGTCCAGATAGAGACTTGCTGAGTGGTGTAAGAGCATCCTTTGTCTTGGACAGATGGTGAGTTAAAAACGGAATTGGAAGACAACTGGGATTGGTCAGAGTCGATCATGCGAGTCGGAATGATAGTGGGTAGTAGTGGAGAGTGAGAGAGAGAGCAGTCCATCTCCCATGAGAGAGAAAGTGATAAAGATTGACCAGACCCTACACAAGTTCAGAAGTTAGAGACAAGTGTTCATTCAGTAGTCGAGAAAGGAAGAGAGTGGTCAGTCTTCCAGGAGCGGAAGAAGAGATATAGATTGAACCCAAGTAGAGGGGAGGAAGACTGTCTGGTCAGGCAAAATATACTGGCCGAGAACCTCCCACCTCAAATTCCTCGTAGTTCTTCCTGGAAACACCACATGATCTTATTTTTTCATCCATCAACTAGACAAATTGTGTGCTGAAACACTGAGTGATTTAGGATAGGCAGAATAAAGTTAGAAGCAGCATCAGTATCTAGAGGTAGCAGGATAATGACCAAAAGATATAATTTCAGGAAACTTAACGATACCATGCTTTTGCACCAAATGAATAAGATTGTTAGAGTAGGCAGGGGACAGTAAGTCCTTAGGACAGCATTAGAACTAATGGATATGATTGAGTTACTATATCAATGAAAGGGGGAATGTGAAAAAGTCAATAAAAGTTTGCTTTGCATGTTTGTTCAAAATCAAGCTGTGTTTTCTGTTGAGTGTAAGTGTGCCACGATTGTGTACAAGTATAGATAGTGAAGTTTGTCTATAGAGCTGTGTGAGGTAGATATAGATATAAACATTGAGCAGTTCTATTACATTAGAATATTAGTGATACAGTGACATTGTGTACTGATGAGCTTTTCGCTTTTGAAGAATGTATGGATGTTTTGTAGTTGCTGAATGGTGCAGTTAAAGGATTTAGAGATTGCTGTTGAGTCTGGCAACAAGCTTATATCTGTATGTAGTAACTCCTGGTTATGCAAGTAACATTTGTGCCGTCTTTCATGGATGCATACAATGGAATATTGTTTAACAAATTAGTGAAACATGAGATGACCTGTAATGATACTTTACATCAATATTATGAAGAAAATAAGAAAACAATACTTTCTATGAAAATCCAAAATAACTGACCCTAAGCCCAGATGAGAAAGAAGGAGGGTTGGGCATTGGGCCAGCTCTACCACCCCATAAAAACCATTTTGCTACAAAAGCATCAAACATGGCCTATGCACCCCAAGGTGATAAGGGCAATATACAGTGTGTATGTATATATGTGTGTGCGTGCGTGAGCGTGCGTGCGCGAGAGAGACAAGGACAAGAATAGCACCATTGCCTCGCAAGAGAGCTTGCCGTAACATGGCATAACACTGGCCATGGTTAGCTGGTTTGGTCTGGCAACAAGCTTATATCTGTATGTAGTAACTCCTGGTTATGCAAGTAACATTTGTGCCGTCTTTCATGGATGCATACAATGGAATATTGTTTAACAAATAGTGAAACATGAGATGACCTGTAATGATACTTTACATCAATATTATGAAGAAAATAAGAAAACAATACTTTCTATGAAAATCCAAAATAACTGACCCTAAGCCCAGATGAGAAAGAAGGAGGGTTGGGCATTGGGCCAGCTCTACCACCCCATAAAAACCATTTTGCTACAAAAGCATCAAACATGGCCTATGCACCCCAAGGTGATAAGGGCAATATACAGTGTGTATGTATATATGTGTGTGCGTGCATGCGTGAGCGTGCGTGCGCGAGAGAGACAAGGACAAGAATAGCACCATTGCCTCGCAAGAGAGCTTGCCGTAACATGGCATAACACTGGCCATGGTTAGCTGGTTTGGTTAGAGCCTTGCTCAAGTCTAGCCCGTTAAGCAGAAAATCATTCTCCCGGCTACATCCAGCTCATACCAGAGCTGAGACCTGCACAGGGGCATCTGCTCCTGTACAAGTGTAGGTCGATTAAGGATATATATATATTTGTGTGTGTGTATATATATATATGCACATTAATAAGAATATCATAAATATTTATTGCCTACCCAACATGTACTGATGAATCGCATGAAAAATTTACTTGTTTGATTAATGCATAATGCACATTTCTGTTGCCCTTGCATATTAAACATTATTCTTCTTGTAGATTGTCAAACATAGTACGCTTTTCTAACATCCTGCACAAGCAGCCATCATTATCTCCTATTACTTCTACCATAGCAATCATCTTCATTGTTGCATCATCATTTTAACAGTTTGTTTTATTTGCAGTTTAGGTGGAGGAACATTCCTAGGGCTTTGTTGTCTTCTCACAGGATGTGAGACCTTTGAGGAAGCTATTGAGTTAGCATCTAAAGGGGATAGCAAAAACATAGACAAATTGGTAAAAGATATCTATGGTGGTGATTACAGCAAGTTTGGGCTGAAAGGAGATACTGTTGCTTGCAGGTGAATGTTCACTTTAAACATTCAACTTTAGGAATGTCTTATTTATTAATGATAAGGGTTCTTTAGTTTCAGTATGGTACCCAGGAAAGAAATTATTGGATGAAAAGAAAATTGTGATCATGAAAAGAAAGGAAGGGCTGAAGATACACCACAGTGAATGAGCTAACAGCAGCCAGCGACTCGCTGAAAATACTGTGGACAAAGAAAGAAACAATAAAATCCATTCGGCAAGACCTGAATGTAGAAAAGAATTGGCTCATAAATAATGTAATGATCTGTAAACTTAGATTTTTTGGACACGTCAAATGACACAACGGACTGGAGAGAGTGGTTATAGAGGGTATGGTCACTGGAAAGCGAGGTTAGGGTAGACAGAGAAGATGATGGACTCAGGACATTCAAGGAGACGCTGGATTTGATCTTGGAGCAGGCCGGAAGACTGGCAGAAGACAGAGTTCCTATAGACATGCTGTCATGAGAGCAACGTTATGCAGAGGACATTCTACATGATGATGATGTATATATATATACATATATATATATGTATATATATATATAATAGCTGTCCATCGTTGTCGATGAGGACCGCCGACATCATCCGTGTCACAGATTTCCCTGTTTGGTGTGGGTGCGCATGTGGCTGAACAGGCCAATGTGGGCAGGAAAATATCTGCTGCATATCGGGCACACAAGGTTTGTAGTAGGTGATGGTGTTCCCGCTGTTCGGGATTTCCGGGTCTCGCGTCTGCTCTGGACTTTCACAACATGGTCGTCTTCGCTGGTAGCTACACCCGATTTGACTGCGCTTCTTCAGTCAGATCTGTTTTGCGCAAGACATTCCCAGGTGTCGATGTCTATCTGGCAACTTTTCAGTGAGTCCTTCAGACCGTCTTTAAAACGTTTCTTTGTGCGCCCTCTCTCGCGCCATCCCTCTCTCAGCGCATCGTAGAGAAGCTTCTTTGGGAGCCGCTCATCTGACATACGGACGAGGTGTCCGGCCCATCCTAGTCGTGCTTTTTCTAGCAGTGCATGGATGCTGGGCATGTTAGCCCTCGAGAGGGGATCAAGATGCTGAGCAGCACATGAGCTGCAGCGGTCAGCGACCCATAGCTGACTGCTAGCGTTAGAACCAGCGAACCATAGCTGCCAAGACCCTTCTACACCTCCACGCAGTGATCCTGGATAACAGGCTGCATCAGGGCAGACTGGCTAAGGAGAAGGGATCGAAGAGAGAATGCTAACCCGGTACTCAAAAAATGTTTGCTGAAGTCAAATGTGTTGGACCGAAAGGTGCAGATATCGCGGCCAAACTGTAAACTACAACACAACGCATTTTGTTCTTTGGACTACATTCTGCTACTTAGGCACTTTCAGGGTTGGGTAGTGGGAGATTGAGAGCGAAGGAAGAAGAAGAAGAAACCCTCGAGAGAACCTCGATGTCAGTGACACGATCTTGCCATCGGATGTGGAATATTCGCCTCAGGCAACCTGTGTGGAAGTGGTTAAACCTCCTTGCATGTCCAGAGTATACAGTCCACCTTTCGAAAGCGTATAGTAGGGTTGGAATGATGATTGCACGGTAGACTTTGGGTTTGGTATTGACGCTGATGCCACGACGTGCCCAGACCATCGAGCGCATTCTACCAAAGGCTGTGCTGGCCTTTGCTATTCTGCTTGCCACCTCATTGTCTAGGCTGACAGATCTCGACAGCGTGCTGCCCAGATATGTGAATTTGTCTACGACGTTCAGCGTCTGCCCGCTGACTGTAGTCTCTGGTTTTGTGTACGGCATGCCTGGTGCTGGTTGGTACATGACCTCTGTTTTTTTGGCATTTATGGTCAGGCCAAAATTTTAACATGCGGCAGAGAACCGGTCAATTCCAACCTGCATGTTCAGTTCTGAGTTGCTCATTAGAGCGCAGTCGTCAGCAAATACAAGTTCCCTGATTATATCGCCAGCCACTTTGGTTTTGGCCTTCATTCTTCTGGGATTGAGTAACTTGCCATCTGTGCGGTACTTTATGGGTATTCCAAGCTCCAGTGATCTGAAAGCGTCTGTCATCATGGCCGCGAACATCATCCTGAACAAAGTCGGGACGAGTACACATCCTTGTTTTACTCCGTTTGATACTAGAAACGTTTTAGAGATTGCACCGCTGTCCAGTACACGAGCACACATGCCTTCGTGTAGCTGTTTCACCATGGTTATGAACTTGTTGGGGCAGCCAAACTTGGACATTATCATCCACAGCTCTCCTCTGTTTACTGTATCAAATGCCTTTGTCAAATCAATAAATGTGGTGTGCAAGGCCTGATTTTGTTTCCGACACTTCTCTTGTACTTGGCGACACTTCTCTTCTACTGTTCCTCTTCATTCTCTGAATCCACATTGGCTTTCTGGGAGGTGGTGGCTTTGTTCAAGGTGTTTGTTGAGCCTGTTTAGCAGTAAGCGTGCTAGGATCTTGCGATAGGATAGTAGCGATATTCCACGATGATTGTCGCATTCCTGACGGTTGCCTTTTCTTTTGTACAGGTGAACGATTGAGGCGTCCTTTAGCTCCTGCGGAATTTTTCCTTCAGCCACATGTGGCAGAAGAGTTCAGTGATCCTTCTAGTGAGGGATGGGCCAGCTGTCTAATATACCTCTGCTGGTATTGCATCAGCTCCTGGAGCTTTTCCTATAGATAGTGAACTGATTGCCCTGTCGACTTCCTCCTCAGTGATGACTTCATCCAACGCCAGGTTCAGTTCCACCTGCGGCATTCGCCATTTATGGATGATGGGTGATTTAGTATTTTGCAGAAGTGGTCTGCCCATCTGTCTAGAATCTTAACTTTATCTGTTAGCAATGCCCCATCCGCACTGCGAATTGGAGTATTACTAGAAGGCTGCGGGCTGTAGAGAGCTTTCAGTGCTTCGTAAAACCGTTTAGTGTCATGGCGCTCTGCGAACATCTCAATTTCATCAGCTCTTTTGCTGAGCCAGTAGTCTTGCATCTCTCTAAGCATGGTCTGGACAGCTTTGTGAACAGTATTGAAGGCAGCTTTTGCTGCCGGAGATGGTGTGTCCCTTTGGTATTCCCTGTGCGCTTCATGTTTTGCATCGAGAAGGCCCTGTATTTCCAGATCGGTCTCATCAAACCAGGCCTTATGCTTGCGCGTGAGTGGGCCAATGTGTTTAACAGCTGTATCGTAGAGTGTTTTTCTCAATGATGCGCAGTTCTCTTCGATGTCGGTCTTTTCAAAATGAAGCTCAGATAGTCTGCCCTCAAGTTCTTCCTGGAAGCCTCCTCTCGTGGGTTCGTATTTCAGCTGAGAGACATTTAGCCTCCTTGGTGGTTTCTTTCTCTGGGTACGCATTTGGGGCTGGATCTTGAAGTTTAGCTTGGCAATGACAAGTCGATGATCGGTCCAACATTCTGCACCACACATGCTCTTCGTTACCATAGCATCCGCTCGATCCCTACATGTGATGATAATGTAGTCAATGATGTGCCAGTAGTGGGACCTTGGGTGCATCCATGTGGTTCTTCTTCGTCTTCTTCTTCGTACGCTGTCAGATGTCAACCTGTATTTTTTAGAAAAAAGCAGCAGTCATCCTGAGGCTGTCAGCACTGCCATAGAGCTTGTCTAGTGTTACCACTGGTGATGGCCACATGTGCTTTCTCTGGTCCTCATATATCGGGCGGTTTTGCAGCAGATGTTCAGCGGCCATTTTCCCTGTACCACAAGTACATTCGTCAGTGCCACCTATCTTCAGTTTATTGAATAGGTGGTACAACTGCCAGACTGAAAAAGAAAGGAGAGATACTACCCTAAGCTTTATATCAAAAAACTACCCAAGCATGGACTGGACCCATGCATACACAGACGGTTCTGTAACAAACACTACACAGAACGGAGGGGCAGGAGCATTCCTGAACCTACCAAATGGCAGAAAAATAACACTGTCATTCGCTACTGGTAAGTACACAAGCAATTTCAGAGCGGAGGCAGAGGCACTGAGGGCAGCAGTGGAAGAAATGGTGACACATAAAGAAAATGAAAGCCATACAGTCCTGCTTACAGATGCTCTTGCCGTAGTCACAGCGCTAAAAAGCCAGAAAAACACTGAGCTTAATGACTTAAGAACAGCACTCTGTCAACTATGCCAGCAGTCCGCACCAAAAAGAGTAGTGGTACAGTGGGTCCCATCACACTGCAACATCCAAGGCAACGAGGAGGCAGACAGACTGGCAAAAGAAGGCGCAAGACTACCACAAACAGATACTAGTATGACGTACGAAGAGTCAAAACGGCTTATTAAAGCCAGATACATGACCAAATGGGAAACCGAACATACTGGTTACACCAAAAACGATGCCTATTACCAGTTGAACAGAAGAGAGCAGGTCGTTGTCTTCAGACTTCGCACTGGCCACAATAGACTGAGGTACCACCTATTCAACAAATTGAAGATAGGTGGAACCGACGAATGCCCGTGTGGTACCGGGAAAATGACCGCTGAACATCTGCTGCAGAACTGCCCGACATACGAGGATCAGAGAGAGCAGATGTGGCCATCACCAGTGGAACCACAAGACAAGCTCTATGGCAGTGTCGACAGCCTCAGGATGACCGCCGCTTTTTTCGAAAAAATAATGGTTACTGTCTGACTGCGTACGAAGAAGAAGAAGAATAGGTGGTACCTCAAGTCTGTTGTGGCCTGTGCGGAGACTGAAGACCAAGACCTGCTCTCTTCTGTTCAACTGGTAATAGGCATCATTTTTTGTGTAGCCTGTATGTTCTGTTTCCCATTTGGCCATGTATCTGGCCCTAATAAGCCTTTTGGACTCTTCGTAGGGCACACTAGAATCTGGTTGTGGTAGTCTTGCACCTTCTTTGGCCAGTCTGTCTGCCTCCTCGTTGCCTTGGATGTTACAGTGGGATGGAACCCACTGTACCACTACTCTTTTTGGTGCGGACTGCTGGCATGGTTGACAGAGTACTGCTCTTAAATCATTAAGTTTAGTATTTTTCTGGCTTTTTAGTGCTGTGACTACGACAGGGTATCTGTAAACAGGACTATCTGGCTTTCATTGCATTCGCCTGGCAGCATTGCTTCTACCGCAGCCCTTAGTGCCTCTGCCTCCGCTCTGAAATTGCTTGAGAATTTTCCAGTTGCCACTGACAGTGTTATTTTTCTACCATTTGGTAGGCTCAGGAATACCCATGCCTCTCCATTCTGTGTTGTGTTTACAGAACCGTCGGTGTATGCATGGATCCATTCCATGCTTGGATAGTTTTCCGTTATGTACCTCAGGGTTATGTCTCTTCTTTCTTTTTCAGTCTGGCTATTCTTGTTTCCAATACCTGGTATATTTTCTACCACCTCCAGAATGATATGCTGCTTCCAGGTAGGTTTTGCGAACAGTAGGGATGGGCTTTGGTATTGTTATGGTGTTCATAGGGTCATTGCTCATCATTGCTTTGGCTATTTCTGCAAAGTTTCTCCCCTTTAGTTTCCAATTTCCAAATCTATTTAGTCTCTGATGCATTGGATGGTCTGTCAGTCTTCTGAGTTTCTCTGCTTGCTGCTGGGCTCTGCGGTCTCTTCTGTCGGTCATGGATTGCAGATTTGTAATCTTTTCAAGTTCTACAATTGGTGTTGACTTCATGCCTCCTGTTATAGCTCTCTTGGCTTGGTTTTGAAGTTTGCTAATTTTATCAAAGTTTGCCTTTGCAGCTGTTGTCCATACTGCAATGCTATACTCGAGAACTGGTCTCACTCTTCCAGCGTACAGTTTCTTTAGTATTCTTTCGTCTGCTCCCCAGCTTGTGCCAGCAAGTTTCCTCATGATTGCCATTCTTTGTCTGGCTCTCATTCGGTTTCTCTCGATCTGACTTTTCCATGTCATGCGCCGATCAAATGTGACTCCCAAGTAGTATAGGTTGTCGTTTGGCCGCAGGTATTTGCCGTTAATACTTATTTTGGTGTTCTGGGGTTTATTTGAAAGCGAGAATATCGTACATGTTGTTTTTTCCTCATTTATTTTGACCAGCCATAAGTTCGCCCACTCCTCCAACGATCAGAGCTGTTCGTCGTTCGGATCTGTTTGCTATGGCGTTGTCCAGTAGCGTGCGGACATTCCATGTTGCAAGCGTGATGGGTAGCTTTCGTGATCGTTTTCCGTCTGTTCCGCCACTGCAGTTTGGGGACCCTGCCAATTGCGAGTTGCTAGTCAGGGTGTGATCTGTAGGGTGATGTCGTGAGTTGCGCAATGTGTTTATAGTGAGGTAGATGTGCGCAGGATCTTCCTCACTCTCTCGTCCGGACTCAACATGTTCTAGAGGCAAGACATTGTCAAGACTTCTAGTGAAGGGTTCGGATGCAGACAGTATGGTGTCAGCGTGTGCCTCATTTTCTCGGTAGCCCTGTCCTTCTCTTTTATCGCTGGGGCGGAGCTTTGAGGTATGTGTGTCTGAGTGCATTTGTTTATGTATTCTTCTTCCACCTCTCTTTCCTCTGGTCTTTCGCCTTGATTGTATACTTGTGAGTTTCGATGCCTCCTCGGTTAAGTGTATTTTCAGCACAAGGAACAGATGTAGATCTAATTTTGAAGTGACGTAGTGTGCTGATCGAAACGCGATGATATATATATATATATATATATATATATATATATATATATATATATATATATATATATATAACGAATGAGATAATATTAAACTGTGTTATAAATATTAAATTTAATTCTGATTTTACTCTTTGTTCTTTCAATATTAATTATGTTAAATGTTATTTAATTCTAAATTTTTATTACTGTTTATTTGTGTGCTGTGCATAATATACGCCCCTGATATGAGTATGTGTAATTTATCATATAATTTATCATGTATTTCAGTTTTGGTCACATGATGAGTAAAGAAAAAAGGGAGTTGACCACTAAAGAGGACCTGGCAACGGCTACATTGGTTACAATAACCAATAACATTGGTTCTATAGCACGCATGTGTGCGAAGACAGAGGTGAGATGTTTATGGAGCATGTGAAGAAATGTTCTGCTTACTTGGTCCTTTGCCATTTAACCTAATTTACTAAATATTTGTCTAAATGTCCAATGTAAGAACAGTAATTCTGTTTTTGAAGTAGTTATTTAAAAATAATTCATTTAATTAAACTAAACAAATAAAAATTACGTGCTGATAAAATACTACGTTATCTCCTAGCTTTTGAAACAAAGATTGCATTACCACAAAAAGTCATTGTCTTAACATCATCATCAAAAACTTTCAGCTCCCTGTGGAGCACAAGGTTTTCAGCAAACATTTTTCAAGTCTTCCTTTTTTCGGCACAAATCAGACTCAGAGAAGTTTCGTATTAGTGAAAAGGCAATGAAGCGAAGAGTCCTAAATATACACTATGAGAGCACATTAGAAATTCTGGATGTTGTTGACTCATCAATGCGAAAGTACAGATGGGCTGACCATGTGGTCCGCATGACTAACAATAGATGGACTAGAAAGGTATCTTTCTGGCAGCCATAGAACTACAATCTCCCGCGAGACCGCAAACCAATGAGATGGAGACATGATCTGCACTTCACCTTTGTACCATCATGGTAATCTAAGACAAATTTAACCAGCTTTTAGCTACCTGGCATCATCCGGTTTTGGGCTATCCATTCCAGCTCTGTCCGTATCTTCTTTATTTCATTTATGTTTGCATCAAGCTCTCTTGTGTGTGTTTTGGTCCACATCTACTTCTCTTGCCTTGAACCTTGAGGATTGCAGAACAGAGACTGTCTTGTAATACTATCAGCTGGTTTCCAGAACTCTTTACAATTCCGCCTAATTTGGTAGATTTGTGTCTTGTCTTACAGCCCAAGGCAAGTGCTGCAACTCTGTATGTTAAAAGTTTTTTTTCTAAATAAAATAAATACATGTTGCTAAAATGTAGCTAAAATTATGATAGAAAAACGCATATTTAAATTTGCAATGACATGAAGTTTTCATAATAAAAATAAATATATATTAGTATGAAACATTAAATGTTATTAATGGGGAGAGGAAAATATGATGTAATTTTTTAGGGAGTATTTACCACAACAGTTGTATTTCTGTGTTATTCGATCAATAGCATTATCACAGTCACTTGACTTCTGTGTGTCCCACTCAAAATCTGAATCAGTCTTATATTGAATATCCACATGCAATCCAGTTGTGTGATCATTGGACCTAATCAATTAATAAATAATTTCTCAGGTCTTGAAGTCCTAATTCTATTGCACGAAAAACATAGATATTCTTTCACATTGAAGGTTATTTCAAAACACTGAATCGTTGTAGCTAACCGACATAGAAAAACAGTGGTCTTAGATACAGATTTTGACAAAATCAAAATATAATTTATTTTTGCATGCTATGGATTCCTACTGAACAGGACTTGTAAAGAGTTAAAATGTGTTCTATCCAACGCTAGCACATTTTCTTCACATGTTCTATTGATATCTGTCTGGTTCTGTCCAACAGTTCCACATTAGTGATCTTATCATACCATTTCAATCTCTCTATTCTGTCCAACAGTTCCACATTAGTGATCCTATCCTACCATTTCAATCTCTCTATTCTGTCCAACAGTTCCACATTAGTGATCCTATCCTACCATTTCAATCTCTCTATTCTGTCTGGTTCTGTCCAACAGTTCCACATTAGTGATCCTATCCTACCATTTCAATCTCTCTATTCTGTCTGGTTCTGTCCAACAGTTCCACATTAGTGATCTTATCATACCATTTCAATCTCTCTATTCTGTGTAGGCACCAATTTATTAAAGTCTGTAACTTTTTTATTATTATATTTTGTTCATGTTTCAGAACCATACAATAGAACAGACTTTACGTTGAAGATTTATATTTTTGTGTTGGACTTCAATTGTTTTGATTTTTATAAGTTTCCCACCAAGTTGTTTTGTTAAATTCCATTTTTGTTGATTGATGTTGTCGTCTACATAATCCAGTCAACAGCAAGCAGAAAGAGAAATTATGATAAGAGGCATCTCTGTTACACACCAATTCATATCTTAGTAAACTCAGAAAGCTGACCATCATGTAGAACTCTACATCTTGAAATGATTTCTTATTTATGTTATTGAACTTCAGGAATGCTGCATGTTCAAAAAGGGTGACAACCGACAATGTGAAAACCACAGATGCCTATTCTGGGAATACCTGGTATGGAAGAACATCTCAGCATCCTTAATCTGCGCTATACATAGGTTCTGTAAGACTGTAGACACTATGAGGGTGATTTTGAAAGTTTGATTTCCAGCGTCATAACTATGATAACAGTGTTAGCCATGTGACACCTATGTGAAAATAATCTCTAATGGAGTGACTATAGGGGCATGTAGTGATTATAAGGGCATGTAGGGGCATGCATTTGCAACATGCGCACAGCACAGTAAAATGGCGACCTACATGGAAATATGGTTGAAGCAACGTGCTGTTGTGTGCCCATCAACATGCATCGAAATATGACTGCGGATTGTGGTGATATACTGAGTCGTACTAATCACCTTGTCAAGCAGAAAGATACCATTGCATTACTTATGATTTCAATTCAGTGAGTCCATCACATTATGCATGTCCTGCTTGGGTATAGAAAAGTGTGCACAAGATAGGTCCCTCGGACGCTGACACCGAATCTGAAACAGCACCGACCGCAGGTGTGTCAGGAACTCCTGACGCGATATGAACAGGAAGGTGATGCCTTTATCTGCCAAATTGTCACTGGCAATGAGTCATGGGCACATCATTATGGCCCAGAAAACAAGGGAAAGCCTATGGAGTATAGATATAAGAACTCATCTGCCGCCAAAAATTCAATTTCATCACCTTTCCAGAAAAAGTAATGATGACCATTTTTTGGGACTGTGAAGGTGAAGTCCACACTGATTTTTTCGAGCATGACATTACCATCATCTCTGATCGATATGTGAAAACTTTGCAGAAATTTTGAGCACAATTGCTGCGTATTCGTGTGGGCAAGCACACCATTTTTCAGCATGATAATACTTGCCCACACTTGCTGCATTAGAGCATCTCAAGTTTGACAACATTTTACCGCACCAATCGTACATCCACGTTCTGGCACCTTGTGACTTCTTCCTCTTCTCAAGGCTGAAGGAACACCTCAAGGGATATTGTTACCCTTCTCGTGAGATCGTGCAAGCAGCTGTGCATACGTTGTTTTGGATGAAGACGTCTGATATTTTTCCTTGACAGGATAGCAACAACTTGTCCGACATTGGCGTTTGTGCGTGGACTGGGATGGTGGCTACATTGGAAAAAAAATGACAGTTCACCTAAAAGACACTCCAAGCTTTAAGAAAATGTAAAGCTCATATGTAAATCTTGCACATTCATGAAATTATCTACTCAAAGGCAACACTTTTCAAATCCTCGTAAATTAGGACAAGAAACTAAAAGTCAGAGGATTTCAAGACAACCAGCACTGTAAAACAAGGCGACATTATATTGCCATACCTTTTCATACTACTCATGGATGATGTCATAAAAAAACTAAGGAGAAAGGACCAAACAGTATTCAGTGGAGTACTTCTTCTTCGCATTCGTTCAGCAAAGGATGTTGTGTTGTAATTTGCAGCAAGGCTGCTATATCTGCGCCTTTTGGCCCATCACATCTGGTTTCAGCTGCCTTTTTTTGGAGTGGGTTACTGGAAGATAAGACAAGTCTATATATCAAAGCTGGCATTTGCGATGATCTGGCCCTGATTATGAAATAAAAATACTTCTCCAGACCAACCTTCAAATCTGGAAAGAGGATTTGGAGTCGAGAGATGACCATTTTGAATTCAAAAACAAAAACCATGGTCTCGAGACACAGAGAGAGAAGAGAAAAGACATTATATTTCTCTAGGTGAACAGCCTCTGGAGCAGGTCAAGTAGTTCAAATATCTTGAAACTGTAATAAATCAGAAGTGAGGTGTTAAAGATGAGTTGACTATGTGAACAGCAGAGAGTGGCAAACTTTTTCATACCATAAATAGAAAATACATCAGCAACAGAGAAATAAGTAAGAAAACTAAGATGGCTAAGTATCACTCCACTTATGTACCTATTTTGACTTACATAAATGAATCATTGTAATGACAACAACCCAAAAAAGCCAACTCAGAGCCCTGGTTCTGGAGGTAAAGCACATTCTACACAACAAAAATGAGATATTTTTGGTGAGGAGGGCGATCAACAACATAATCACATCCCACATGATTAACGCCAAATGGACCCCCTTGCAATGGACCCCTGGACATAGCGGGCTACCAGGAAACGAGATGGCTGACAGACTAGCAAAAATAACAGCCTCCAAACAACAATTGGATAGACCCTGCAATAACCACACAGTTAAACAAATCATTAAGAATAATATCACAGAAATCTGGATGAATATGTGGGCAATAGGAACAACAGGTTGCAGTGTATTTAGCGAAATGTCACAACCAAAAAGTAATGAGGACATAAATAGACTACATAGAAGAGATAAAAAGTCTCATCTTTCAGTTACAAACAGGACACACCAGAGTCAATAGCTACTTAAACCTCATCAATCCTTAGCATCTGCCCTAGGAAGACATTGCTCTCATCCTGATGAAAGAATTAGACACCTGCTCATTGAGTACAAAGTACTTGTAGACATAAAGAAAAGATTCTTACAAGCACCACTAAGACACTGTACGGAGCAGTGAAACAACTGAAGAAGACCTGTATTTAATCAAGAATGTCATTGGGCTGCCAAGAGCAAGCTTGCTCATCAGCTATGGGATAATAACAACAGCAACATGTATGTTAGGTGGAACCAGTGTTCAACTCATCTTCATAGTTTCTGTCTTTGATATGCTGATCTTCATATTGTATTTTTCATGTGCTGTGTAAGGGACTTCATATGATTTTACACTTCTATATTCAACCTCGTATATATTAGGCATTGATCGTCTGCAAAGATATTTTTTTGTTTGTTTTTGTTTTACGTTCGCCTTATTTCTCTATTCTCCAAGGCAGTGTGCGTTGCACTGTGGTTTTTATTTTGCGCCTGTCGGCCCAGTGCATCCATTTCAGCATGCATTTTATGTTAGGGCCTGCTTCCTCCTGCATTTTTTAAGGGTTTGCTTCCCTGGCGTAACGGCTGGTGCTGTTATGGGGATTGAACCCATCACCTTCTGGTTGTGAGCCGTGTCACTTAACCACTAGCCCACGCCGTCCCGGCAAACATATTTAAAATATTAGATTTTTAAATGAATTTTAAAAAAAATCTTGTTTGATATTTGTTCTGAAAAGGACGTTGTCATAGTTTACAGCGAGGCTGCGATTTCTGAGCATTTTGGCCCAGCAAATCCGATTTTAGCTGGCTTTTTTTAAGTGCTGGGTTGCCTTGCCACTAAGATCCCTATCCCTTGACCAGACTACACTAGTGACTAATGTATTCTGTTTCTTGGGCCGCCACATGGAAGCAGAGTAGGGTCTATGTCAGCTGTGGTTTGCTGACCCTGATGCAAGCAGTCAGCTATGAGTCGCTGGATACTGTCAGCTCATGCACTGCTACATCTTGGCCCCTTTTAGAAGTCTCAAGCTGCTCATGTACCGGAAGGCCATTCAGGTCTCACTAAATAATGAAATGGGCTTAGTGCAGGGTTTCAGAAAATTCAGGTGTTTTGCTATTTGTATGGCCAATATTCTCTGTGACATGAGGTTCAAAGAAAATTTTGCAAACAGCTATAAAAGACACAGTAGGAAGAAACACAATAAGAATCAGAATTGAATCACATCAAGATTTGAAAAATCGTGAATGAGAAGAATGGATATTGTAATTATCTGCTTTCTGAGAGAAAACACAAAATAAGAAAGGCAAATATGTGCACATACATGTTGCATATGTATATATTTTGATGCATATTTATACATGGTTATAGAGTTAATTTTCTTTTTCATCAACTTTCAGAAAATTGAGCATGTTGTGTTTGTTGGAAACTTTCTTAGAATAAATGAAATTTCAATGAAACTGCTGGCATTCGCAATGGATTATTGGTCCAATGGCAGTCTGAAAGCTCTTTTCCTAGAACATGAGGTAGGATTCTGAATTTTATAAACCCTTTCCTTACGGATTACATTTGCATAGTTCCTGTGATGAGAATTGTAGGAGCATTTGTATCATTATGTTTTTGGTAAAGTTTTTTTCCCCCAATGAATTCTGTTATCCCAAATTATATGTATGTGCTTGTTCAAGATCCTTGGTGCCTTGATGTCGATAAAAACATATATATGTATGGTTCAGTTACTGCATGAGGGCAAAAACCATGTTATGTTCACAAGACCTTTACCAGAGGCAAATAACAAATGAAAATCCCTAACAATTCACAAAATAAACAAAGGCAATCAACTCAACAGCCAATACAATATGTAACGCAGCAACCATTAACACCAGAGTGGGGCAGAGAATGTGTAAAACACGATATGCCACTTTGGACAGAGTAGGCCAAACAAGAAATGATGAAATATGAACCAATGAGTATATGCACTAGCACACACCTCCAGTATATAACCCTCAACATAAAGTATCATGGAAACACACTAGGTCACATCAATGGCATCAGATCGACTTATTTGTCACCAGACACTCAGCTCTAAACATGTTCCTCTCCAACAGAAGCTATCCCAGTGCAGACTGTGACTCCGTTCATGCTTTTGTATGCAGCAGGGTACACTTGCAGCTTCACACAATATGCCGCTCCAAAACAAAGGGGGCACCACGGCAGCATCAACACTGCACAAATGGTGATTCCTCCCAAGGCGGAGAGGTTTGTGTCTGACCTTGATCTTGCTCTTCAATAAGGATCAGAGTATGATTTATAATACAGCATTAGCAATGTTTGGCATGAAGGAACAGACCAATCATGACTGGCTCAATGCAAATTTTGCAAGGGTGGAACCAGTAATTGAGGCCAAACGAGAAGCCTTCAACAATTTAAAAAAAATGCCCAAATGAGATAATGCTTGCTGCCTTCAGGATGGTCTGATGCACCAATCAACGAACCGCTAGACAATGCACAAATGAGTACTAGCAGAAATAGCGTGAAGAAATTCAGCTAAATGCAGAGACTGGAAATATCTAAGGCATGTGTAGAGGCATAAAGATGGACTTGGGTCCAACAGCGAGAGGTGCTGGTGTGAGAATTATGGACTATGACCAGCTGGGTGGAGCACTACTCTGAGCTCTATTCGTGGGAAACGGTGGTCACTAACAAGGCTTTATGCAGGCTACAGGTCCTGCCCATAATGGAGGAACTTGAAAGGCCGCCTTCTCTGGATGAGCTTGGCAGGGCTATCGACTACCTCTCAAACAGCAAAGCACCAGGTGGAAATGCTATCCCATCCGAGGCCATCAAATTCAGGAAATATGCGCTAGCTCAACCAATGTTTGACCTCTTGTGCCTCTGCTGGGAGGAAGGTACAGTTCCCCACGATATGCGTAACGTGATGTCTTGCTCGTGAGCGTTGTTGAAAAAGTTTACTCCCGCATGCTACTCAACAGGTTGAGACTGCTTGCGAACAGGGTGTACCCAGAATCTCAGTGGGCTTTAGAGTAGGTAAATCGACATGATTTTCTCTATTCGTCGTATCTTAAGAAGTGCAAAGAACAGGACCAGCCATTCTATGTGATGTTTCTAGACCCCACCATGGCCTTCGAAATGGTTAGTAGAAAGGGTCTATTGAAACTCCTCAAGAAGATCGATAATTTCTTTTCATACTAATATGAAGGACTCAGTCCTATACAATGGATCATTTTCAAACTCTTTTTCCATTAAGAGTTTAGTGAAGCAGGGATGTAGGCTCGCGCCAACCTTCTTTGGGATCTTCTCCATGCTCCTATGGTACACGTATGGCACATCGTGAACGGTGTTCATCTGCACACCAGGTCAGATGGACGGATGTTTAACCTGTGCCGACTGTATGCGAGGACCAAGATGAGGACAATATTCATTAGGGAGATGCTATTTGTGGATTCTAGTGACCAATAGTGAGGAGGCCCTGCAGAGACTGGGAGATAGATTTGTTGAGGGGTGCAAGCAGTTTGGGCTCACCATAAGTCTGGAAAGGACGAAGGTCTGCGCACTGGGTATTACCACTCCATAAAGATTGATGGTGTCACTCTGGAGGTAATCAACAGATATATATATATATAAATCAACAGATAAATATATATATATATATAAATCAACAGATAAATATATATATATATATATAAATCAACAGATAAATATATATGCAAACATCCACATATATATAGAAACGGATGTACAAAGTGCCCAAGTTGGCTGCCTTCTTTGTAACAGTTTTCTGATTCATTTCATGAGGATATGATCTTGAGTAAAAAAAGAGGAAGGTTCTGTTCAGAACCAGCCAGCCATGACAGATAATAGTACATATTATTACAGCTTCAACAAAAGCTCTAGTCTCCTGCAGTCCATCCCATGAAAATCAGCACGATAGCATTGCTAAATATATGGACAGTTTTCAAGTGATCTGCTTATCTGCAGAGTTTCTGTTTTGGATGTGTTAATTTTCATACTATGTCTTTTGCACACAGAGTTGAGCACAGTAAGATGTTGCTCCAGATCATCTTGTCTTCACTCTTGCATAGTAGGCATTGACCATCTGTAAAAAGATCATTTAACCGATCAGCATCTGTCTTTTCTTCCTCTGCATTTCTTGGCAGATGCTCTAATTTGGCCTCCAGCGTTATTCTGTCCATATAAGTGTTGAAGAGTAGTGACGACACGACACATCCTTGTCTCACCCCGGTTGTTATCTCCATTGTTTTGGTCATGCCATCTGTTGTTCTTACTATACTTTGACATCCTTGGTATAGTGCTCTAATATTCTCTAATAGCTGCTCATGTACTTCGTAGTTGTCTAGGATGGCTCATAGTTTATTTCTGTCTACTATATCAAGCCTTTTCTTGATTTATGAAAGCAACCTTTGAGTTTTCAATCATTTTCGATGTTTGTTTGTTTTTTTTTTTGCGTTTGCCTTATTTTTCTATTCCCCAAGGCGGTGTGCGTTACACTGTGGTTTTTATTTTGCGCCTGTCGGCCCAGTGCATCCGACTTCAGCATGCATTTTATTTAAGGGTCTGCTTCCTCCTGCATTTTCTAAGGGTTTGCTTCCCCGGGGTAACGGCCGGTGCTGTGATGGGGATCAAACCCAGCTCCTCCTGGTTGTGAGCCGTTTCAATCGTTTTCGATGTTTGTTTCACTTAGTTGTCTCAGGGCGAATATAGCGCCTTGCAGCTCCTACCCCATCTGAAGCCAAATTGAGTCCCACTTAGCTGTGGTTCGAGGATCGGTCGAATTCACTGCTGTAGGATATTCGCGTACAGTTTTCCTGTGTCACCTAGTAGCGATATTCCTCGGTAGGTATCACACTCTTTTTTGTTACCTTTGCTTTTCCAGATTGGCACCATGATAGCTTTCTGCCAGTCTTCATGGACTTTGCTCCAAAGCTGCTGAGAATATTCTAATTAACCATTTTATTCCTAGGGATCTACAAGCTTTAATTGCCTTGCAGGTTATTCTGTCCGCCCTGCAGTTTTACGATTTGGCCTTTTTTTAAGGACTTCCTCAATCTCCTGGATTGAAATTTTTGGCTCTGTTTTTCCTGTGTTTGAACTTATATGTAAGGAGTACCTTCGCATGTCATTTGGGTTTAGGAGTTCTGGGAAATACTCTCTTTATCGTGATTTCATTTTTTTCTATATAGAAAATCGGCATTCCTTGTTTGTCGTTTATAATTGTGGTTGGGTTAAAGCTGTCACCTCTAATTCTCATTGTCCTGACACTTTTTAAGATATCTCTGGGTTTCTTGCGACGCATGAGCTCTAATTGTTCGTCGTATTCATTCCATGTGTCTGCTTTGGAGTTCTTGACTACGTTTTTCTCATGCATTCTTGCGAGTCTGTAGGTTGCATAATCCTCTTGTGACTTCGATTTTAACCACTTCTTGTATCATTTTTTCTTTGCTTGTATTGCTTTCTGTACCTATTGATTCCATCACACTGTTCTTTTCTTTTGGAGTCGTTGAAGTTTCTGTCTACCACATTTTGCATTTACTGTGTTCATCAGTGCTGATTTGAACCACTGCCACTCATTCGTTACATTGCCAGATGTTACTAACAAGGCCTAAAATATGTCTTTCATTTCTCGTTGTATGTCTTTGCGGATGTTTTCCTTCTCTAGTTTTGACATATTTTTTACATATATCTGTCTTGCATTTTCTGTTTGCTTTGTAATGTAGGTGTTTGGGTTAGTACTACAGGACGGTGGTCGGTGTCCATAATAATGTTGGGGAACACTCTTGACTAGTATGTAGTCTAATTGGTATGATGCGGCTGTATCATTCCATCGATACCAAGTTTGAATATGGCTTTTCTGGTGTTGGAAAAAAAGATTTGTAATAATCAGCCCCTGTTCAAGACATTGATTTATAAGCTCTTCCCCATTGCTTTTTCATTTTGGTGTACAAACCCACCAAGACAGGTCTCCTGTGTCGATTTTTTCCCAACTTTGTCATTGAAATCGCCCATCACTATTAGCTCGTTCTTCTCATTCATCTTATTTAAGGCATCGGACAGTTACTCGAAGATTTTCCTTCTATCTTTGGTTAAAATATGCAGAAATAGATGCATCTCTTAACACATTAACTACCATGAGCCACTCACAGCACAGGAGAAGTTTAAATTCTTTTAAATTTTAAACTATAATTTATCGTCAAAATTACCTGTGATTCATAAAAATATCTTAGCAATTAAGAAAACTACATGTACAGCTCAATTTAATACTCACCTAAGTTATAAAAACATAAATTATGCTACACCATGAATTTCCATTCAATAGTTTATGTGCTAAAGTCATAACATTTTCTTTTACACTACTCCCACAGGGCTACTTTGGTGCTATGGGATGCCTTTTTGAATACCTCCATCTTAATCATCATGGTTAGGATACACAGTGCTCAGCTTGAGCTGGGTCAGATTGTGATAGCTTTGAACTGTCACAAAAAATTGTGTATTAGAGTAAATGTGTAACTGGTTTAATGTGTTAAACATGTCTGTTATTTTAATGTCATATCTCTGGATATTGAATATTTTTATAACATAAGACAACAAGAAGGAAGGAAATTAATGATAATGGAGGACAGCACAGCAAATATGGATAAAACATAAGAGTTTCATAATACTGGAGTATGTAGCCTAGTCGACAGTGAGCTGGCTTTCTAGACTGAGATTACGTCGTGCAAGGGTTTGAAATCATGAACGGACAGAACAAAATCCGGGACGTGGTTCATTCTTGATACGACTGCTCCTCCGGTCGACCTATCTATAAACAGGTACCTGGCGTATGAGTTGGGGAAGGTAAAATCAGCAAGGAAGGGAACTGACCACCCCAGCTCACATAGACTGCGACTTAGTACATGAAGAATTATCTTCATCCCCAACGGCAATTGTTGCCATGGAACTGACCTTTAAATACTAGCCATATGCAACAGCACACATCACCAGCAGAAAGTACTTGACTTTTAACATAGAAGCCACTGAAGGATTTAGAAATGAAACAGAATGTAGGTAAAAATTAGAAAGCGTCGCAACCAGATAGAATGAGTTCCTAAAATATTTAAGCAAACAACTAATTTAGCCTTGTATGTAAACTAAGTATAAGCTTTAGCATAATTTCATAATGCCAAATAAAAAGATTAGCAATTACATAAACTACAAATGTAAGGAAGTCTGAAGAATATTAGTCAGTATTTCTATCAATAGCAAGTGAAACTCCCAGATAGATATTCCTAGATAAGCTTTACAAAAAAAGTTGCATAAAAGAAAAAAATTGATTCCGGTTAGGCAGATTTGGTACTGACTATCTGATATATGTAAAAATGGAGTAGACATGACAATATAATATATCCATTCTAAACAGCGTTATAGATTTTGAGAGTGCACTGTAGACACTGGTTTTGTGGAAGTTGAACACTGGAAATACAACATATTAAACTCTCTTGTAAGTCATGTCCATCGGTCAACCCTTAAAGTGGGAGCAGAAACTCTCTTGTAAGTCATGTCCATCGGTCAACCCTTAAAGTGGGAGCAGAAACTCTCTTGTAAGTCATGTCCATCAGTCAACCCTTAAAGTGGTAGTAGGAACTCTCTTGTTAATCATGTCCATCAGTCAACCCTTAAAGTGGTAGTAGAAACTCTCTTGTTAATCATGTCCATCAGTCAACCCTTAAAGTGGTAGTAGAAACTCTCTTGTAAGTCATGTCCATCAGTCAACCCTTAAAGTGGTAGTAGAAACTCTCTTGTAAGTCATGTCCATCAGTCAACCCTTAAAGTGGTAGTAGGAACTCTCTTGTAAGTCATGTCCAACGGTCAACCCTTAAAGTGGTAGTAGAAACTCTCTTGTAAGTCATGTCCATCGCTTAACCCTTAAAGTGGTAGTAGGAACTCTCTTGTAAGTCATGTCCATCAGTCAATCCTTAAAGTGGTAGTAGGAACTCTCTTGTAAGTCATGTCCATCAGTCAACCCTTAAAGTGGTAGTAGGAACTCTCTTGTAAGTCATGTCTATCGGTCAACCCTTAAAGTGGTAGTAGGAACTCTCTTGTAAGTCATGTCCATCAGTCAACCCTTAAAGTGGTAGTAGAAACTCTCTTGTAAGTCATGTCCATCAGTCAACCCTTAAAGTGGTAGTAGAAACTCTCTTGTAAGTCATGTCCATCAGTCAACCCTTAAAGTGGTAGTAGAAACTCTCTTGTTAATCATGTCCATCAGTCAACCCTTAAAGTGGTAGTAGAAACTCTCTTGTAAGTCATGTCCATAAGTCAACCCTTAAAGTGGTAGTAGAAACTCTCTTGTAAGTCATGTCCATCAGTCAACCCTTAAAGTGGTAGTAGGAACTCTCTTGTAAGTCATGTCCAACGGTCAACCCTTAAAGTGGTAGTAGAAACTCTCTTGTAAGTCATGTCCATCGCTTAACCCTTAAAGTGGTAGTAGGAACTCTCTTGTAAGTCATGTCCATCAGTTAATCCTTAAAGGGGTAGTAGGAACTCTCTTGTAAGTCATGTCCATCAGTCAACCCTTAAAGTGGTAGTAGGAACTCTCTTGTAAGTCATGTCTATCGGTCAACCCTTAAAGTGGTAGTAGGAACTCTCTTGTAAGTCATGTCCATCAGTCAACCCCTAAGGTGTGAGCAGAAACTCTCTTGTAAGTCATGTCCATCAGTCAACCCTTAAAGTGGTAGTAGGAACTCTCTTGTAAGTCATGTCCATCAGTCAACCCTTAAAGTGGTAGTAGAAACTCTCTTGTTAATCATGTCCATCAGTCAACCCTTAAAGTGGTAGTAGAAACTCTCTTGTTAATCATGTCCATCAGTCAACCCTTAAAGTGGTAGTAGAAACTCTCTTGTTAATCATGTCCATCAGTCAACCCTTAAAGTGGTAGTAGAAACTCTCTTGTTAATCATGTCCATCAGTCAACCCTTAAAGTGGTAGTAGAAACTCTCTTGTTAATCATGTCCATCAGTCAACCCTTAAAGTGGTAGTAGAAACTCTCTTGTTAATCATGTCCATCAGTCAACCCTTAAAGTGGTAGTAGAAACTCTCTTGTAAGTCATGTCCATCAGTCAACCCTTAAAGTGGTAGTAGAAACTCTCTTGTTAATCATGTCCATCAGTCAACCCTTAAAGTGGTAGTAGAAACTCTCTTGTAAGTCATGTCCATCAGTCAACCCTTAAAGTGGTAGTAGAAACTCTCTTGTTAATCATGTCCATCAGTCAACCCTTAAAGTGGTAGTAGAAACTCTCTTGTTAATCATGTCCATCAGTCAACCCTTAAAGTGGTAGTAGAAACTCTCTTGTTAATCATGTCCATCAGTCAACCCTTAAAGTGGTAGTAGAAACTCTCTTGTTAATCATGTCCATCAGTCAACCCTTAAAGTAGTAGTAGAAACTCTCTTGTTAATCATGTCCATCAGTCAACCCTTAAAGTGGTAGTAGGAACTCTCTTGTTAATCATGTCCATCAGTCAACCCTTAAAGTGGTAGTAGGAACTCTCTTGTTAATCATGTCCATCAGTCAATCCTTAAAGTGGTAGTAGAAACTCTCTTGTTAATCATGTCCATCAGTCAACCCTTAAAGTGGTAGTAGAAACTCTCTTGTTAATCATGTCCATCAGTCAACCCTTAAAGTGGTAGTAGAAACTCTCTTGTAAGTCATGTCCATCAGTCAACCCTTAAAGTGGTAGTAGAAACTCTCTTGTTAATCATGTCCATCAGTCAACCCTTAAAGTGGTAGTAGAAACTCTCTTGTAAGTCATGTCCATCAGTCAACCCTTAAAGTGGTAGTAGAAACTCTCTTGTTAATCATGTCCATCAGTCAACCCTTAAAGTGGTAGTAGAAACTCTCTTGTTAATCATGTCCATCAGTCAACCCTTAAAGTGGTAGTAGTAACTCTCTTGTTAATCATGTCCATCAGTCAACCCTTAAAGTGGTAGTAGAAACTCTCTTGTTAATCATGTCCATCAGTCAACCCTTAAAGTGGTAGTAGAAACTCTCTTGTTAATCATGTCCATCAGTCAACCCTTAAAGTGGTAGTAGGAACTCTCTTGTTAATCATGTCCATCAGTCAACCCTTAAAGTGGTAGTAGGAACTCTCTTGTTAATCATGTCCATCAGTCAATCCTTAAAGTGGTAGTAGAAACTCTCTTGTTAATCATGTCCATCAGTCAACCCTTAAAGTGGTAGTAGGAACTCTCTTGTTAATCATGTCCATCAGTCAACCCTTAAAGTGGTAGTAGGAACTCTCTTGTTAATCATGTCCATCAGTCAATCCTTAAAGTGGTAGTAGAAACTCTCTTGTTAATCATGTCCATCAGTCAACCCTTAAAGTGGTAGTAGGAACTCTCTTGTTAATCATGTCCATCAGTCAACCCTTAAAGTGGTAGTAGAAACTCTCTTGTTAATCATGTCCATCAGTCAATCCTTAAAGTGGTAGTAGAAACTCTCTTGTTAATCATGTCCATCAGTCAACCCTTAAAGTGGTAGTAGAAACTCTCTTGTAAGTCATGTCCATCAGTCAACCCTTAAAGTGGTAGTAGGAACTCTCTTGTTAATCATGTCCATCAGTCAACCCTTAAAGTGGTAGTAGGAACTCTCTTGTTAATCATGTCCATCAGTCAACCCTTAAAGTGGTAGTAGGAACTCTCTTGTTAATCATGTCCATCAGTCAACCCTTAAAGTGGTAGTAGGAACTCTCTTGTTAATCATGTCCATCAGTCAATCCTTAAAGTGGTAGTAGAAACTCTCTTGTTAATCATGTCCATCAGTCAACCCTTAAAGTGGTAGTAGAAACTCTCTTGTTAATCATGTCCATCAGTCAACCCTTAAAGTGGTAGTAGAAACTCTCTTGTTAATCATGTCCATCAGTCAACCCTTAAAGTGGTAGTAGAAACTCTCTTGTAAGTCATGTCCATCAGTCAACCCTTAAAGTGGTAGTAGGAACTCTCTTGTAAGTCATGTCCAACGGTCAACCCTTAAAGTGGTAGTAGAAACTCTCTTGTAAGTCATGTCCATCGCTTAACCCTTAAAGTGGTAGTAGGAACTCTCTTGTAAGTCATGTCCATCAGTTAATCCTTAAAGTGGTAGTAGGAACTCTCTTGAAAGTCATGTCCATCAGTCAACCCTTAAAGTGGTAGTAGGAACTCTCTTGTAAGTCATGTCTATCGGTCAACCCTTAAAGTGGTAGTAGGAACTCTCTTGTAAGTCATGTCCATCAGTCAACCCCTAAGGTGTGAGCAGAAACTCTCTTGTAAGTCATGTCCATCAGTCAACCCTTAAAGTGGTAGTAGGAACTCTCTTGTAAGTCATGTCCATCAGTCAACCCTTAAAGTGGTAGTAGAAACTCTCTTGTTAATCATGTCCATCAGTCAACCCTTAAAGTGGTAGTAGAAACTCTCTTGTTAATCATGTCCATCAGTCAACCCTTAAAGTGGTAGTAGAAACTCTCTTGTAAGTCATGTCCATCAGTCAACCCTTAAAGTGGTAGTAGAAACTCTCTTGTAAGTCATGTCCATCAGTCAACCCTTAAAGTGGTAGTAGGAACTCTCTTGTAAGTCATGTCCAACGGTCAACCCTTAAAGTGGTAGTAGAAACTCTCTTGTAAGTCATGTCCATCGCTTAACCCTTAAAGTGGTAGTAGGAACTCTCTTGTAAGTCATGTCCATCAGTCAATCCTTAAAGTGGTAGTAGGAACTCTCTTGTAAGTCATGTCCATCAGTCAACCCTTAAAGTGGTAGTAGGAACTCTCTTGTAAGTCATGTCTATCGGTCAACCCTTAAAGTGGTAGTAGGAACTCTCTTGTAAGTCATGTCCATCAGTCAACCCTTAAAGTGGTAGTAGAAACTCTCTTGTAAGTCATGTCCATCAGTCAACCCTTAAAGTGGTAGTAGAAACTCTCTTGTAAGTCATGTCCATCAGTCAACCCTTAAAGTGGTAGTAGAAACTCTCTTGTTAATCATGTCCATCAGTCAACCCTTAAAGTGGTAGTAGAAACTCTCTTGTAAGTCATGTCCATAAGTCAACCCTTAAAGTGGTAGTAGAAACTCTCTTGTAAGTCATGTCCATCAGTCAACCCTTAAAGTGGTAGTAGGAACTCTCTTGTAAGTCATGTCCAACGGTCAACCCTTAAAGTGGTAGTAGAAACTCTCTTGTAAGTCATGTCCATCGCTTAACCCTTAAAGTGGTAGTAGGAACTCTCTTGTAAGTCATGTCCATCAGTTAATCCTTAAAGTGGTAGTAGGAACTCTCTTGTAAGTCATGTCCATCAGTCAACCCTTAAAGTGGTAGTAGGAACTCTCTTGTAAGTCATGTCTATCGGTCAACCCTTAAAGTGGTAGTAGGAACTCTCTTGTAAGTCATGTCCATCAGTCAACCCCTAAGGTGTGAGCAGAAACTCTCTTGTAAGTCATGTCCATCAGTCAACCCTTAAAGTGGTAGTAGGAACTCTCTTGTAAGTCATGTCCATCAGTCAACCCTTAAAGTGGTAGTAGAAACTCTCTTGTTAATCATGTCCATCAGTCAACCCTTAAAGTGGTAGTAGAAACTCTCTTGTTAATCATGTCCATCAGTCAACCCTTAAAGTGGTAGTAGAAACTCTCTTGTTAATCATGTCCATCAGTCAACCCTTAAAGTGGTAGTAGAAACTCTCTTGTTAATCATGTCCATCAGTCAACCCTTAAAGTGGTAGTAGAAACTCTCTTGTTAATCATGTCCATCAGTCAACCCTTAAAGTGGTAGTAGAAACTCTCTTGTTAATCATGTCCATCAGTCAACCCTTAAAGTGGTAGTAGAAACTCTCTTGTAAGTCATGTCCATCAGTCAACCCTTAAAGTGGTAGTAGAAACTCTCTTGTTAATCATGTCCATCAGTCAACCCTTAAAGTGGTAGTAGAAACTCTCTTGTAAGTCATGTCCATCAGTCAACCCTTAAAGTGGTAGTAGAAACTCTCTTGTTAATCATGTCCATCAGTCAACCCTTAAAGTGGTAGTAGAAACTCTCTTGTTAATCATGTCCATCAGTCAACCCTTAAAGTGGTAGTAGAAACTCTCTTGTTAATCATGTCCATCAGTCAACCCTTAAAGTGGTAGTAGAAACTCTCTTGTTAATCATGTCCATCAGTCAACCCTTAAAGTAGTAGTAGAAACTCTCTTGTTAATCATGTCCATCAGTCAACCCTTAAAGTGGTAGTAGGAACTCTCTTGTTAATCATGTCCATCAGTCAACCCTTAAAGTGGTAGTAGGAACTCTCTTGTTAATCATGTCCATCAGTCAATCCTTAAAGTGGTAGTAGAAACTCTCTTGTTAATCATGTCCATCAGTCAACCCTTAAAGTGGTAGTAGAAACTCTCTTGTTAATCATGTCCATCAGTCAACCCTTAAAGTGGTAGTAGAAACTCTCTTGTAAGTCATGTCCATCAGTCAACCCTTAAAGTGGTAGTAGAAACTCTCTTGTTAATCATGTCCATCAGTCAACCCTTAAAGTGGTAGTAGAAACTCTCTTGTAAGTCATGTCCATCAGTCAACCCTTAAAGTGGTAGTAGAAACTCTCTTGTTAATCATGTCCATCAGTCAACCCTTAAAGTGGTAGTAGAAACTCTCTTGTTAATCATGTCCATCAGTCAACCCTTAAAGTGGTAGTAGTAACTCTCTTGTTAATCATGTCCATCAGTCAACCCTTAAAGTGGTAGTAGAAACTCTCTTGTTAATCATGTCCATCAGTCAACCCTTAAAGTGGTAGTAGAAACTCTCTTGTTAATCATGTCCATCAGTCAACCCTTAAAGTGGTAGTAGGAACTCTCTTGTTAATCATGTCCATCAGTCAACCCTTAAAGTGGTAGTAGGAACTCTCTTGTTAATCATGTCCATCAGTCAATCCTTAAAGTGGTAGTAGAAACTCTCTTGTTAATCATGTCCATCAGTCAACCCTTAAAGTGGTAGTAGGAACTCTCTTGTTAATCATGTCCATCAGTCAACCCTTAAAGTGGTAGTAGGAACTCTCTTGTTAATCATGTCCATCAGTCAATCCTTAAAGTGGTAGTAGAAACTCTCTTGTTAATCATGTCCATCAGTCAACCCTTAAAGTGGTAGTAGGAACTCTCTTGTTAATCATGTCCATCAGTCAACCCTTAAAGTGGTAGTAGAAACTCTCTTGTTAATCATGTCCATCAGTCAATCCTTAAAGTGGTAGTAGAAACTCTCTTGTTAATCATGTCCATCAGTCAACCCTTAAAGTGGTAGTAGAAACTCTCTTGTAAGTCATGTCCATCAGTCAACCCTTAAAGTGGTAGTAGGAACTCTCTTGTTAATCATGTCCATCAGTCAACCCTTAAAGTGGTAGTAGGAACTCTCTTGTTAATCATGTCCATCAGTCAACCCTTAAAGTGGTAGTAGGAACTCTCTTGTTAATCATGTCCATCAGTCAACCCTTAAAGTGGTAGTAGGAACTCTCTTGTTAATCATGTCCATCAGTCAATCCTTAAAGTGGTAGTAGAAACTCTCTTGTTAATCATGTCCATCAGTCAACCCTTAAAGTGGTAGTAGAAACTCTCTTGTTAATCATGTCCATCAGTCAACCCTTAAAGTGGTAGTAGAAACTCTCTTGTTAATCATGTCCATCAGTCAACCCTTAAAGTGGTAGTAGAAACTCTCTTGTAAGTCATGTCCATCAGTCAACCCTTAAAGTGGTAGTAGGAACTCTCTTGTAAGTCATGTCCAACGGTCAACCCTTAAAGTGGTAGTAGAAACTCTCTTGTAAGTCATGTCCATCGCTTAACCCTTAAAGTGGTAGTAGGAACTCTCTTGTAAGTCATGTCCATCAGTTAATCCTTAAAGTGGTAGTAGGAACTCTCTTGTAAGTCATGTCCATCAGTCAACCCTTAAAGTGGTAGTAGGAACTCTCTTGTAAGTCATGTCTATCGGTCAACCCTTAAAGTGGTAGTAGGAACTCTCTTGTAAGTCATGTCCATCAGTCAACCCCTAAGGTGTGAGCAGAAACTCTCTTGTAAGTCATGTCCATCAGTCAACCCTTAAAGTGGTAGTAGGAACTCTCTTGTAAGTCATGTCCATCAGTCAACCCTTAAAGTGGTAGTAGAAACTCTCTTGTTAATCATGTCCATCAGTCAACCCTTAAAGTGGTAGTAGAAACTCTCTTGTTAATCATGTCCATCAGTCAACCCTTAAAGTGGTAGTAGAAACTCTCTTGTTAATCATGTCCATCAGTCAACCCTTAAAGTGGTAGTAGAAACTCTCTTGTTAATCATGTCCATCAGTCAACCCTTAAAGTGGTAGTAGAAACTCTCTTGTTAATCATGTCCATCAGTCAACCCTTAAAGTGGTAGTAGAAACTCTCTTGTTAATCATGTCCATCAGTCAACCCTTAAAGTGGTAGTAGAAACTCTCTTGTAAGTCATGTCCATCAGTCAACCCTTAAAGTGGTAGTAGAAACTCTCTTGTTAATCATGTCCATCAGTCAACCCTTAAAGTGGTAGTAGAAACTCTCTTGTAAGTCATGTCCATCAGTCAACCCTTAAAGTGGTAGTAGAAACTCTCTTGTTAATCATGTCCATCAGTCAACCCTTAAAGTGGTAGTAGAAACTCTCTTGTTAATCATGTCCATCAGTCAACCCTTAAAGTGGTAGTAGAAACTCTCTTGTTAATCATGTCCATCAGTCAACCCTTAAAGTGGTAGTAGAAACTCTCTTGTTAATCATGTCCATCAGTCAACCCTTAAAGTAGTAGTAGAAACTCTCTTGTTAATCATGTCCATCAGTCAACCCTTAAAGTGGTAGTAGAAACTCTCTTGTTAATCATGTCCATCAGTCAACCCTTAAAGTGGTAGTAGGAACTCTCTTGTTAATCATGTCCATCAGTCAATCCTTAAAGTGGTAGTAGAAACTCTCTTGTTAATCATGTCCATCAGTCAACCCTTAAAGTGGTAGTAGAAACTCTCTTGTTAATCATGTCCATCAGTCAACCCTTAAAGTGGTAGTAGAAACTCTCTTGTAAGTCATGTCCATCAGTCAACCCTTAAAGTGGTAGTAGAAACTCTCTTGTTAATCATGTCCATCAGTCAACCCTTAAAGTGGTAGTAGAAACTCTCTTGTAAGTCATGTCCATCAGTCAACCCTTAAAGTGGTAGTAGAAACTCTCTTGTTAATCATGTCCATCAGTCAACCCTTAAAGTGGTAGTAGAAACTCTCTTGTTAATCATGTCCATCAGTCAACCCTTAAAGTGGTAGTAGTAACTCTCTTGTTAATCATGTCCATCAGTCAACCCTTAAAGTGGTAGTAGAAACTCTCTTGTTAATCATGTCCATCAGTCAACCCTTAAAGTGGTAGTAGAAACTCTCTTGTTAATCATGTCCATCAGTCAACCCTTAAAGTGGTAGTAGGAACTCTCTTGTTAATCATGTCCATCAGTCAACCCTTAAAGTGGTAGTAGGAACTCTCTTGTTAATCATGTCCATCAGTCAATCCTTAAAGTGGTAGTAGAAACTCTCTTGTTAATCATGTCCATCAGTCAACCCTTAAAGTGGTAGTAGGAACTCTCTTGTTAATCATGTCCATCAGTCAACCCTTAAAGTGGTAGTAGGAACTCTCTTGTTAATCATGTCCATCAGTCAATCCTTAAAGTGGTAGTAGAAACTCTCTTGTTAATCATGTCCATCAGTCAACCCTTAAAGTGGTAGTAGGAACTCTCTTGTTAATCATGTCCATCAGTCAACCCTTAAAGTGGTAGAAGAAACTCTCTTGTTAATCATGTCCATCAGTCAATCCTTAAAGTGGTAGTAGAAACTCTCTTGTTAATCATGTCCATCAGTCAACCCTTAAAGTGGTAGTAGAAACTCTCTTGTAAGTCATGTCCATCAGTCAACCCTTAAAGTGGTAGTAGAAACTCTCTTGTTAATCATGTCCATCAGTCAACCCTTAAAGTGGTAGTAGTAACTCTCTTGTTAATCATGTCCATCAGTCAACCCTTAAAGTGGTAGTAGAAACTCTCTTGTTAATCATGTCCATCAGTCAACCCTTAAAGTGGTAGTAGAAACTCTCTTGTTAATCATGTCCATCAGTCAACCCTTAAAGTGGTAGTAGGAACTCTCTTGTTAATCATGTCCATCAGTCAACCCTTAAAGTGGTAGTAGGAACTCTCTTGTTAATCATGTCCATCAGTCAATCCTTAAAGTGGTAGTAGAAACTCTCTTGTTAATCATGTCCATCAGTCAACCCTTAAAGTGGTAGTAGGAACTCTCTTGTTAATCATGTCCATCAGTCAACCCTTAAAGTGGTAGTAGGAACTCTCTTGTTAATCATGTCCATCAGTCAATCCTTAAAGTGGTAGTAGAAACTCTCTTGTTAATCATGTCCATCAGTCAACCCTTAAAGTGGTAGTAGGAACTCTCTTGTTAATCATGTCCATCAGTCAACCCTTAAAGTGGTAGAAGAAACTCTCTTGTTAATCATGTCCATCAGTCAATCCTTAAAGTGGTAGTAGAAACTCTCTTGTTAATCATGTCCATCAGTCAACCCTTAAAGTGGTAGTAGAAACTCTCTTGTAAGTCATGTCCATCAGTCAACCCTTAAAGTGGTAGTAGGAACTCTCTTGTTAATCATGTCCATCAGTCAACCCTTAAAGTGGTAGTAGGAACTCTCTTGTTAATCATGTCCATCAGTCAACCCTTAAAGTGGTAGTAGGAACTCTCTTGTTAATCATGTCCATCAGTCAACCCTTAAAGTGGTAGTAGGAACTCTCTTGTTAATCATGTCCATCAGTCAATCCTTAAAGTGGTAGTAGAAACTCTCTTGTTAATCATGTCCATCAGTCAACCCTTAAAGTGGTAGTAGAAACTCTCTTGTTAATCATGTCCATCAGTCAACCCTTAAAGTGGTAGTAGAAACTCTCTTGTTAATCATGTCCATCAGTCAACCCTTAAAGTGGTAGTAGAAACTCTCTTGTTAATCATGTACAACATTTAGAGTGGGAGCAGAGAAATATTACATTTTATTTTGAAAACAGCAGGACTTACTATAATGGCTACAGAAATTAAACATGAAAAATCCAGCATAAATTATTTATACACATAGAAATGTTTCTTGTTACTGTGTAATTGTCACATGTGATATCAGTTTGTGTTATGTAAAATAATACTTCATATGTAAATTGTTTTCTAAAAGTAATCTAAACCTTTTTTTATACATGCGTAGGGAATTGGCCAAGAGATGTATATACTTGGGGTAAATTTAGTATTTAATCAGTCATTAGTATTATTTTTTAAATTATTTTTAAATTACATTGACTGTTGCAATATATATCTTTTCATCTGTGAAGCTGGCAGCTTACCTGTATAGGGTGTGTTTGAATATGTGAAAGGAGGTTTATTGTAATGGCAATACAATTTTAATGTCCCAGATAAAGGATTATATCATGGAATTCATGTACAGTTGTACATGTTATTGTAATCTGTTTGCTTATCTTGAGATGACAGGAGAATGTTACTAATCTTTGCTGATATATAATGGGTTATTTTCGTAACATTCACAGTTAAATTAAAAGCTTATTTATATTACCATAATGTTCTTCAGTAACCTCAGTAGCTAAGTATTCTCTAGGTTTATGAATGTGTGCTCTAAGGATATCATCACATTACCACATTGTCCTTGGCATCAGTCTGGCAGATGTGCTGTATGCGAGGAAGCCAACAATATTCCCTATGCAACCCGATCTTTTGCAACGCTGTACAAATGCGGGTCTTGGTCTTTAGGCAGTCCATCTTGCCATTGTATAGGTGGACGACATCATGAACGTGTACAGGCATATGGCCACCAAAATGTTGTTCTATATGTCAATCTGTTGTAGGCTATCATCATTTATCTTATATGGTACTCAAGTTGAGAAGCATCATTCGTGTAACTCTTTGTTGTCTTTAAGGAGCATTGTCATTATCTATGTTTTAATGGTCATTAGTAAATAATTTTCTTAAGTGTTTGTGATGAATTGAGTTGACTGCAGACTTCAAAATGACTGCAGTCTAGTGTGTTTTAATGTATCTAGTGCAAAGTTTTAGGTATTATGAAACCGATGACAGCGGAACACAAAGAAATTACATACAGTGGCATGAACCTTCTTTTTTTGTGAGTCATGCTCCATTCAATAATGAAAAAAATCTTTCTGAGTTCCTTTGTTTTGTATCATTGTGCACCTAAGGTCTGATCTTATCCTTAAGGACTATTTGTATTATAGGAAATCTTTGGCATTAATATAATCCTTATGAGTCTTATTTCTTCATGCAGTATAGTGTGGCCATTAGGCTGCGTGAACTCTTACACATTGTTAGTGGTCAGTTAAGCCAAAGAAGGACTGTTTAACTTTAGACCACTAACCTACAGGGGAATTATTTTCCCTTAAGAACTGATCAATTTTTGAGCCAGAGTTATAAATCATATTTTTACCAGTAATTTAGCTCTGAGAAGAATTGTTTCTCCTATTTAAGGACAGAGTGAACATCAGACCTGATTTTATCATTAGCTTTGGTAGTGAGCAAGCACTGGGAAGAATAGTTAGTCAGCTGGATTCTTCCTGAATGACTGGCAGTAATAGTTGTTATTTGTTGTTGCCGTCCTTGTAACAATTTCTTTTTTAGATGTGGCTTGTTAGTCTTAACTTAATCCTCATCCTAGATGACCTGTTTATTCTTTTGGCCTGGTCATTTTCTCACAAGGCTGTCACTTTCATCACTCATTGCATCAATAAAGCAAATAAATCTTCCAACCATATCAAGATGAAGTATTTGGGATGACTGAAGATATACAGTTTAACTAAAATTTAGAAGTCCTCATAGTCTGTTTGGACCTGTCAGATTATATGGTCATTTCTAAATTGTAACTGTTTGGATACTGTCTAAAGTGTCATCTGTGTTATTCATATTTCTTACAATCTGTCATTAATGTGATACAAAGTGCATTATGGTATATCATTCTCGGCACTCTCTTTTTTTTCTAAAGTACATGTAACAGTTTGCTGATAGCTGGTTTAAGTTCTTTGTAAATGTGTGACTTTATATAATGTATATGTATCTTTCTTGCCTTATGGCATTCAAAAATTCTTTTATTCTTGGAAATAACTTGTCTGTCATAGGGTATAATACAAAAGTAGCAGACACCAACCTGATAATTGAGCTTTCATTGGGCTGTAAATGGCATCTATTGTTATACAGCTGCTGGAAAAGAGCGGCAGTTCAATTATTGCAGCACATGGTTTTCCCCAATATTACAATGTATGCATGTGACAGGCAATACAAAAATAATCCTATAAAACACATTATTCCTGCCTACATTATGCTATCAATGCCAGAATTGGACATTAACAAAGATAAAAGACACATCGAAACAACAGAGATTTAATGTCTGTGCAGAATGCTTGGGTAGCAAAAACGGATAGAATCAGAAACGAAGATATTAGGAGACAAGTAGGTAACTTACCAATGCTAGATCTCATTAAGAGACAACAAACCAAATATTTTGACCACAAAGCTTTGCTATACATATACAATGGATACAAAGCCAATGGCTGCCCACGTAAAAGATGGATTGCAGAAATAATGCATATGTATACCCAAAAAAAATCTCTACACCCTTAGAGGTGAAAGAGGAGCAACTAAGAAGCAGAAGAATTTCTGTGATACATCATCTTACCTTTCACTTGCATAAGTCATCTGCACTATTTACACACTTCTGAGCCACTTTTGTACATCAAGATTACACAGAACAGTCACAGAAACACATACAATATAAAACATGGATATTGCTGTTCTAATAATTGGAACAACCTGAAGATGGTGCAGTCCCTCAGCTGATTTCATAATGACATTTCATTTGAACATTGACATATACTGTATAATATAGAAGCTACGTCAATATCATTATAAAACATACACATGAACAACCATTCTCTTTTCCCCCACATCCTAATAATCAGAGCCAGCTTCAAATTGTAACTTAATTTCATTAACGGCACCCATATATTAAAAATTATTGGTTTTTTTAATGTTAAAAGAATGTTGTATGTTATTTACTTCTCACGTATTGTCAGCCCAGCTTTACAATTGTCGGTTTTGGTTTTTCCTGTTTTCTTCATTTTTTTATATTGTTTTATTGTTTGCATCATTCATTTGATGTGCATGTGATTTTCTTTCGTTCATTTTCCATTCTTCTTTTACATTGTCAAATCAATAAGTTTAACAAAATTTGTGGTATATTTTTAAGGCTGTTACTATATTATATATATGTCAATCAATCAAAACTCCTTGTGAAGCATCAAGAAATACACCAAGTCATCAAATGGTCATCTGCTCATAACTATTAATGTTTTTTTTATAAATATGTAATACGTGAATTTTTATGTTGAATCTATATTGCACAAGGATGCTATCTTTGATATAACAGAGAATTCTTCTTAGTATTTTTGCTCTTATAATATTTGAATGTATTTCTTTTTCTTCTTTGTACGCTTTCAGGCATCAGCTTGAATATATCTGAAGAAAGCAGTAGTTAGGCTAATGCTATTGGTATCTCTATAGAGCTTGTCCAGGAATTGTGTAGGGGATGGCCACACTTGCTTCCTCTGTTTCTCATATGTTGGACACCTTTGCAATGAATGAAATGGATGAGGCCATGAGTACTTTAAAGAAAAAGAAATCGCCCAGAAAAGAAATGCTGATGGGGTTGGGCCAAACAGCAAAGAGGAAGTTACTATCAGTCCTGAACCAAAGCTGGAAAAGGGGAATTGTACCGCAGGCATGGACAGACGCTGTACTTATACCAGTACCAAAGAAAGAAAAAGATAGAACAGATCCAAATGGATACAGGCCTATCAGTCTACTGAGCTGTGTAGGAAAACTGATGGAGCGTATGCTAAACACCAGACTGATGTGGCATCTGGAAGAAAAACACATACTTATTCCACAACAAGCAGGTTTTAGACAGCACAGATCCACTGAGGACCAGATCACTCTCATATCCCAGGAAATAGAGGATTTTTACCAGGAGAAAAAACACACAGTAGCGTTTTGGGTGGATTTAGAGAAGGCATTTGACAAGGCGTGGAAAGAGGGACTTAAAGTCAAGCTACGAAGAAGTGAAGTTTGTGGAAAAATGTACAGATGTATCAGCCACTACCTCGAAAACAGAACAGCCAGAGTTCAAGTACAAGGGCAGATGAGCAAAAAGGTGAAACTGGAGCAGGGAGTACCCCAAGGGGGAGTACTGTCACTCACACTTTTCCTGGTGTATATAAACAACATCACAGAGAATATACCAAGAAGAGTCCACAGCACCATGTTTGCAGACGATCTGGCTATGTGGACCTCTGAAATAAATCTCACCATAGCAAACAATCGGATGCAGCAGGCCCTAACATCGTTGGAGGAGTGGGCGAACTCATGGCTGGTCAAAATAAATTAGGAAAAAACATGTACGATATTCTCGCTTACAAATAAACCCCAGAACACCAAAATAAGTCTTAACGGCAAATATCTGCGGCCAAACGACAACCCAAACTACCTGGAAGTCACATTTGATCGGCATAAGACATGGAAAAGTCAGATCGAGAGAAACCGAATGAGAGCCAGACAAAGAATGGCAATCATGAGGAAACTTGCTGGCACAAGCTGGGGAGCAGACGAAAGTATACTAAAGAAACTGTACACTGGAAGAGTGAGACCAGTTCTCGAGTATGGCATTGCGGCATGGACAACAGCAGCAAAGGCAAACTTTCATAAAATTAGCAAACTTAAAAACCAAGCCATGAGAATTATAACAGGAGGCATGAAGTCAACGCCAATTATAGAACTTGAAAAGACTACAAATCTGCAATCCATGACCGACAGAAGAGACTGCAGAGCCTAGCAGCAAGCAGAGAAACTCAGAAGACTGACAGACCATCCAATGCATCAGAGACTAAATAGATTTGGAAATGGGAAACTAAAGCGAAAAAACTTTGCAGAAATAGCCAAAGCAAAGATGAGCGAAGAGCCTATGAACACCATAACAATACCAAAGCCCATCCCTACTGTACGCAAACCTACCTGGAAGCAGCATATCAATCCGGAGGTGGTAGAAAATATACCAGGTATTGGAAACAAGAATAGCCAGACTGAAAAAGAAAGAAGAGACATAACCCTGAGGTACATAACAAAAAACTACCCAAGCATGAACTGGACCTATGCATACACCGACGGTTCTGTAACAAACAACACAGAACGAAGGGGCAGGGGTATTCCTGAGCCTACCAAATGGTAGAAAAATAACACTGTCAGTGGCAACTGGAAAATTCTCAAGCGATTTCAGAGCGGAGGCAGAGGCACTGAGGGCCGCAGTAGAAGCAATGCTGACAGGCGAAAGCAATGAAAGCCAGATAGTCCTGTTTACAGATGCCCTGGCCGTAGTCACAGCACTAAAAAGTCAGAAAAATACTGAACTTAATGCTTTAAGAGCAGTACTCTGTCAACTATGCCAGCAGTCCGCACCAAAAAGAGTAGTTGTACAGTTGGTTCCATCCCACTGTAACATCCAAGGCAACGAGGAGGCAGACAGACTTGCAAAAGAAGGTGCAAGACTACCACAACCAGATTCTAGTGTGACCTACGAAGAGTCCAAAAGGTTTATTAGGGCCAGATACATGGCCAAATGGGAAACAGAAAATACTGGCTACACACAAAAATTATGCCTATTACCAGTTGAACAGAAGAGAGCAGGTCGTGGTCTTCAGACTTCGCACAGGCCACAACAGACTGAGGTACCACCTATTCAAAAACTGAAGATAGGTGGCACTGACGAATGCACTTGTGGTACCTGGAAAATGACCGCTGAACATTTGCTGCAAAACTGCCCGACATACAAGGACCAGAGAAAGCACATGTGGCCATCACCAGTGGCAACACTAGACAAGCTCTATGGCAGTGTCGACAGCCTCAGGATGACCGCTGCTTTTTTCGAAAAAATACAGGTTGACGTTTGACAGCGTACGAAGAAGAAGGACACCTTTGTAGCAGATATTCAGCAGTCATTTTATCAGTGCCACAGACACATTCATCTGTATTTCCTATCCTTAGTTTGAAGAACAGATTATATCTCAATCAGCTGCAGAGTCTAAAGTTTACTACTTGTTCACCTCTTTGGAGCTAGTAATGTGCATCATTTAGTTGATGACCTGTGTGCTCTGCTGCCTACTTGTTCCTGTATCTACACCTGGTAAACTTCTTATCCTCTTCATAAGTTATACCTATATCAATCAAGGTCACTTTCTACCTCCCTTTGATAGTCTGTCAGTAACTTCAATGCAAGAATGTTGCAATGAAATTGGAATCCACTGAATCACACCTCTCTTGAACAGGTGACATAGTTTGTAGAATATTACTGTTAGTTCCTTTAGGTTTGTGTATTTTTGTGTGGCTCTCTAGTGCCGCAGTCACTGACAGCTCATCTGTTAAGAGTACCACTAGTCTCTCTGTGTCTTCTTCTGTCATTAGATCTTTTGCTGCAGTTTTTAAGACCCGTGTCTTTGTTCTAAAGTTACTTGAAAATTGTCCTGCTGCCAATGACAGCTTTTTGTGTGTGCTTTTTATTCTCATACAGATTCCTCTGCTTCTGTTCTTTGTTGCATGTATTGGTGATCCATCTATACATATACAAGTCCAGTTGTTGCTTGGGTAGTGTTTTGCTATGTATTTTACAGCTATGGCTTTTCTTCTTTCTGTTTCTATATTTTTTTTTTCTTCATAATACCAGGAATGTTATCTATCAATTCTTGGAAGTGTTTTTTTTTATATCAGTTTTTTGGAAGTGTTATTTTCTATCAGTTCTGGGAGTGCTGTTCTCTATCAGTTCTGGGAAGTGCTGTTCTCTATCAGTTCTAGGAAGTGCTGTTCTCTATCAGTTCTAGGAAGTGCTGTTCTCTATCAGTTCTAGGAAGTGCTGTTCTCTATCAGTTCTGGGAAGTGCTGTTCTCTATCAGTTCTAGGAAGTGCTGTTCTCTATCAGTTCTAGGAAGTGCTGTTCTCTATCAGTTCTAGGAAGTGCTGTTCTCTATCAGTTCTAGGAAGTGCTGTTCTCTATCAGTTCTAGGAAGTGCTGTTCTCTATCAGTTCTAGGAAGTGCTGTTCTCTATCAGTTCTGGGAAGTGTTGTTCTCTATCAGTTCTGGGAAGTGCTGTATTCTTCAGGTCAGAAGCATGTGTGTACATAGGTTTGTATTTGTGATGTGCAGTTTATAGGGTCTGATCTCAACTTTGCTATTACTAATGCTACAAAGTTGCCTTGTTTGAGTCTTCCATTCCCAAGCCCATTTATTCTCTGGTATGTTAGTTGGTCTATCAGCCTTCTAAATTTCTCACTTTGTTAACTTAACCTAACGTCTTTATACTGGTTTAGAAGACTGTGCACAGTCTGTATACAACCAGTTTCATTTACATTACCTTGCTCTAAAAGCTATGCGCATCCAATTTGTTGTTAGGCCCTGCTGTCTTTTCTGTCCACCATTGGTTGCAGGTTTGTACTCTTTTCTAGTTTAGAATGGTTGTTGTCCTCATGCTCCCTATTATGATTCTCATCGCTTGGTTCTTTACTCTCTTTATTTTGTCTAAGTTTGATTTAGATGCAGTTGCCCATGCTACTGTGCTATATTTTAGAAGTGGTCTCACACATCCAGTGTACAGTTTCTTTAGTACACTTTCTCGCTTGCTCCCCAAGTTGTTCAGCAAGCTTTTTCATGATTGACATTCTTTTTCTTGAAAGTAGTTGCTTTCTTTCTTCTTTATCTGTTTTTTTGTCCACGTCAGTCGTCGATCAAAGGAAATACCTAAACTAGTTATCATCCAGTTGCATATTATTTTTTTTGGGAGGGGGGCTTAATTTAGAGCACTGTGGTTTGTTTGAGAGGGAAAAGATTGTATACATTGTTTTTTCCTAATTTATCTTCATTAACCATGCCTTTGCCAACTCCTCCAATTATGTTTTCATCAGAGATCGACAAGACTAAATCATCTGCAAAGACAGAGGTGTGTTTTTTGGAATATTGTTTTATATTGTTTGTATAAGTGAGAAACAACATGGGTGACAGGACTTCCCCTTTGGGCATTTTTTGCTCTAATATCCCATTTTTGTTAGTCTGTCTTTGAACTTGGAACTCTGTGGCTTTTCAAGATAGTGACTGGTCCATTTGTACATTTTCCCACAAGCTTAACTTCTACGCAGCTTGACTTTCAATCTCTCTTTCCATACTTTATTAAAAGATTCTTCTAAATCCATCCACCTAAACCACTTTTAAATATTTATGTTCTGTTGGAAGACTTCTTCAACATTCTGAGCAATGTGAGTGATCAGATCTTCAGTTGATTGCTGTTTTTAATGAATCCACCGTGCTGAAGAATTAAAATACGTTTTTATTACAAGCGGAAATATCGCGGCCTCACTGTAACACAATGTCCTTCTCTGGATGAGTGCATTTATATGCATGTGGAAGCTGCCTGGTAATTGAAAGAGAGTTTCTCTTAGCAATTCTATAATGGATATTCCCTGTGAAGAAGGTTAGATCCATTGTGTAGGTTACGTGCCACCGTCTGGGGTAGAAACTTTGTTCATTATCTGGCCTATTTATTAGGTGAGATTTGTATCAATTTTCCAGTTCTATACTTTATTTCCTTTACTATCTATGTGGAGCCGCGTAGCACAGGGGTTAGCGTGCTGGCTTCGCATCTGAGTGGTCCTGGGTTCATTCCCCAGTTGAGGCGGTAATGTTTTTTTCAGACCGCAATGGCTCCCGGGTCGACCCAGCCTTAAATGGGTACCGGTTCAGTCCGGGAAGTAAAAGCGGCGAGGGAGAGGAGATGGCTACCGCCCTCATATAGCCGAGCCTTTGAAATGTGAGATCGCTAACACCTCACACCCCTACGGCAGTAATGCTATGGAATACTTTACTTTACTGTACTTTTATCTATGTCTGAATATCCCCATATTTCTGAATGGCTATTCAAGTCTCCAACTACAATACATGTCAAGCTCTTTATTTCCATTCTAGAAAGTGATAGATCTTTTGTTTGTGGACCATACAGGCTATAAATACAGATGTTGGTTTTATTTGCAGTAATGAGTACTCAAATGATTCCTGTTTGGATATTGGTGGTCACTGATACCTCACTGCTTACTATTGAATTTTGCCTCGAGTCTGAAGGCTTGGTATCCTTTAACCAAACATTTGTGGTTGCTATTGAAGTTGGTCTCCTGGATATATGCCATGTAATTTTTATCTTTATGTAGTTGTTTTAATAGTCTGACTTTTTTTTTTCAGTACCCGTCTCCTCATTCCACTGCACTATATTGAGTGTTCTTGATGTTTGGTCAATAGCTCTTACCCCTTCCCTCTGTACTTTATCTACACAGAACAGAAGAGGGTGACCACCAGTAGTACTGAGTGAACCTCATCAAGGTGGGGTACCTGATACTCTCACTCCTGGTGATACTCTATAAGACAAGCATCATGCCACTTTTTTTTATTCATGAAATCCTCATAAGTGAAAATTATGTTGCACTATTTTGTGGACCAGTGCATTCAATTTAAACAGGCATTTCTGTCAGATTTTTTTTTTCTGTAGGCAATAGGTTTGTGTCTCTGCTTTTTCTTACCCTTTGACCTGTCTGGCTTGGGAGGCCCTGATGATAGCTACCCTACACCAGCATAGCTCTTAAGGCCATGAGTCACACAATCTCATCTACCTCAACTAGGTGGAGACACAAGAGATTTTTATATACAATACACAATGTGAGCTGTGATTGGATTTGCTTTATTTAGGATGATTTATAACAGCATAGTGTGCAGATTTATGCACATACATTTTAATATATGTAAGTTATACTGCTAGCAGCTGTTTAATTTTCAGGTATAAGAAAACTTGAATGAATCTATTTATGGCAGGGATAATTTATGAAGTAAATTGGATTTTTAAATGTTTTGGCATCTCAGGGCATTGTTATTTCTGCTGAATTTGGTCATAACATTGTGCTGTTTACAAATCATATTGCATGAAACACCATTAAGAGCCATCTGTTCGTTCTCTGAGGACATGTGAGAGCCCGTCTCTTAACTTAACTTAACGTCTTTATACTGGTTTAGAAGACCCTGTAGAGTCTGTATACAACCAGTTACATTTACATTACCTTGCTCTAAAAGCTATGCGCATCCAGTCTCCTTCAAGTCTACAATAATAATTTATATTGTGAATGAAAAGCACTTTAGCAATACAAAACTAGTGTATAGCTTGCTAATGATGTGTGTATGTGTGGATATATATATATATGTGTGTGTGTGTATGTATGTAAAGCAAATATCTTGTTTCTTTTTAAATGTTTGTCAATTAGAGCCGAAACAGGAACCACACACTGTATTTAATAAATATATCTTTTGTCAGTCAAAGAAGCAAAACAGAAGCCTAATGTAGAATTTAGTGCCAAATATGGTATAACATTCAAAATAATATAAGCAACCCCCACATAGTTAAATATTTAATTGGAAGCTACCACCTTCTGGCATAGGAGGGGATATGCTACTGTCTTTTGCACCGTAACAATGGGAAGACAGTGAACCTTTAATTGTTAAACTGCTGTGGTTTCTTTTCCATTGTACAGTTTGATTGATGGGCAGATCTTTTCTGCATGAAACTGCTAATATATAAGTTTATGTGTGTGTATTTACGCACTGCACTATGCTCAAATGAAATTGATTAACCACATTCAAACTTCAATTCAGGATTCCATCTGTTTTTTATATCATAGGGATATAATTATAACAATCAAAGAACTCTGGAGAAAAAACACAATCTATAACAACCAGTTTAATGTAAGAATAAGAACACAACATTTAGGTAACTAGGACACACCTTCAATAAACAGCATTCATTATAATCATGCATGCCCTCAACTGGAGTCAACAGGGGAAGAGCAGAATATGTATCTATAAATAATATGAAGAGTGCTAGAAGAGGAAGTCCAAGCAGCTGAAACATGGTTAGAGTTGAAGAAGATGGATTCAAATATGGATGATGATCAGAATACCTTACTTGCAAAGCCTGAGAGATATTCTACACTAAACATACACTAAATATTCCAAATTATTGTGCAGAATGCATGATATCATGTCATGTTTAAATCTCTTGTGCAGAGTAACATATTGAGATATTTACCTGTTTATTTTGGAACTTAAATTCTATACTAGTTTTACATTTGCTGCCATCTCATTGATTCATAATCTCTTTATTTTATTCAATATTGAAAGATGGTAACTTGGTTTGTTATACTAAACAAATTTTTGGTGTCATTCACACTAAACATTTGTCAAAACATTACTTGTTGACATTGATAACCATGAACTTACTTCCAACAAACCCCGTGGCATGTTTGATATTTATCCTGCCATGGTTGCACTATAAGTAACTATTTTGTGACATTAACTAGTATAGATATAAATGTTCACAGAATGAACTGAAAAGCTTACTTTGCTGCGCTGAGGATCTGGCTTTATAAATCATCACAGGTCATTATCAACTTTTTCATGTGTTCAAAATACCAACCAAGGGCTTCCTGACCTTATATTAGCTAAATTATGATGCTGTTAGATACCTGGGGAGTCTGTATTTTAATTATTTTAAACACTCCAGTCGAAATAATTAAAACCCTTAAAATGTGGTGGCAATTTTGAAATACTTAATATTTAATGAGCAGTCTTATTTGCTCAGCGAGTTATACAAGACCTGGTCCATCTTGTTTCAGGCCACACTACCAACACAATACTGGATTTGTCTAACAAGCGTAAGTCGTAGCATAAGATATATAATTGTTTAAATTGTGAGAGTTGTGTGCAATAGAGTAAGAAAAAAAATATTAATTAACGAATATTAAAACATTTTATAGGTATGGCAGTAATATTTTAATATATCTGACACAAAAGTATACATTATTTTAAATACATTTTTGACATTGGCTGCTGGGCATATAAAACATTGCTATGGGCCCAAAATTGCCAATATTTGATCTAATACTTAGTACCTTTGTCCAGTAACTATTTTTTTTTCCTCACCTTGAGTAAGTTTTGACACTTGAAACGCTTTTTTGGCACTAGTATGATTTTAGACTACACATTAGCATTTATATAAACCTTTGAATTGTTGTTTCGATTGTCCACAATGAGTAGTTTACTCTTTTGTGTTCCCTGAGAAGGACGTTAAGTGGCTGGTTGCAGTAGCTTTCCTTACATCTCGAGTGAGCTGATAAAGATGAACCAAGGTCCTCCAAGCAACTGTGCTATGCTTGGCTTCATCTGCGTGTCACTCACTACTATGTGAATGACATCGATCCCTCACCTCGTTAGCCTAGCTGCCTTGAAAACAGCCCATCTCCAGGGAGGGCTACTAGGAAGCTGAGGTGAGGGTCTTGCCAGTATGCTTTGCCTGACCCTAACATGTCTGATCAGTATATTTTGACTGACCAGACATTAGTCTTCCTCCCCAAACCTTTGAGTGAAATTTATTAATTTTGGAATAATATATAGTTATATTTCTCAGAACTTTTAAGTACAAGCTTTCCAGATCTGAAATTAGAACTTCTTGAATATGGAAACATAAAGCCTTTCATGCTAGCTGGCACTACAGTTGAAGAATTAAATAATCATTATCTGAGTGTTACCGGGGCCTGAAAAGAGAGCAAAGAATAGTAACACTGCAACCTGCCATGCATGTTGTGAGATGTCTTTAAGGATGGTTTGGAATATAGCCGGCTACTCCATACTTTAGAAACTTTAAGCCTCAAAAAGGTCAATGTTTGATGGCTTGGCATGCATTTGTTGAAGGCTTTATGCTCTCCAGCTTGTATGGGATTTTACCTGATCGCAAAACAGCTCCCGGGTCTTCCCAGCCTAAAATATTTGGTACCAGAATAATCTTGGAAAGTAAAGGCGGCCGGTGTGATGTTGACCGCATCATTCCTAGTGTGCCGGTAGCCAAGAAAAATATGGGCCAAACACCATATTCCTAATATGCCACACAGGCATGAAACCAAAATTTTTGTTGTTGTTGTCGTCGTCTATATAAGTAGTCAAGGAGTCTTCAAGTTCTGTTGTATAACTTTGTAAGTTTGTTGTTGTTGTTGAATGCCCACAATGAGTAGATTTACTCTTTTATGTGCCCTAAAAAGGACATCAAACGTGCATGAGCATGCTGATGAAGGTGGACCAGGGTCCTCCATGTGGTTATGCTATGCTTGGCTTCATCTGCGTGTCGCTCACTACTATGGTGATTACGGTAATCCCTCACCTCATTAGCCAGGCTGCCATGAAAACAGCCCGTTTCCAGGGGAGGACTACAGTGATGTCGAGGTGAAGGCCTTGGCGAGTATATTTTGCCTGACCCAGACTAACATGTCTGATCAGTATGTTTTACCTGACCAGACATTAGTCTTCCTCCCCACTTTGTTAGTTTAAATAAATTATATCTGTCTTTGACTGCATCTTTTATGTAGAATTGTGTTTCTTAGGACTCTGTATTTATGCTCATGATATCACATTACAAGTTTCTCTCTCTCTCTCTCTCTCTCTCTCTCTCTCTCTCTCACTCACTCACTCACTCTCTCTCTCTCTCTCTCTCACTCACTCACTCACTCTCACTCTCACTCACTCTCAAGTATACATAAACATATATGTTGTCTGCTGAGGGTGCTAATCTTAAAAAATGTTTAGAATTTACTGTGTAATGTAATATTACAATATATATTAAATCTGATGTTTGAATACCTTTGAACTGAAGAATCTTTCTACTTTATCATATGGGTTATCATTCACTATATATCAATTCATATTTCCAGAAATGTAATAAATATTAAAATAAATGTTAAAGTATCCATGTCTATTACTTTACAAATTTTTTTTTAATGTACATAGCAAACAATAAGTGATGATGATTAGTTTGTTCGATCCATGTGAAGCATAGGAGCACCACTACAGCTGTCCTATTTACAGGAGGCTTGTATATGAGCATTTTTAGTGATAATTTCAATAGCAATAATTTTACATAATAAGGCTGTTAATCCCATGCACAACCATCTTAAGTAATTTTTTGTTACATATTTGCAAGGTTATAATGTGTTTATTCATATTACAACTCAGGCAACAAACCATAAGTACCAAATTATAGGTACCAAATCATACAATAAAAATAAACCACAAGTATTAATCACTTTGGTTTTGGGTACATTCAACAGGCCATTGTATATTATAATCTTTTGAACTGCTTTTTATAACTTGTTTAAATTTAAAGTGTATATGTTATTGTTTTTCTATGGGAACACTTCAAATAAAGGCATTTAAGAGTTGAATGTATTTCATTATATATCAAAAGAAGTGATTCCTTAATGTTGTATCAGAACATGGAGATGTATGAAAGACAACAATCTGTGCTGCAACATTTTGTATTATTTTGACTCTCCTTTTTACAAGGTACAATGCCAATAACATAACCAAAAGTGCTTTGTAACAAAATCTTGTGAGTTTGGGAAAGTTTATCAACATATAAGAAATTTTGCAAACCATTAATCTACATCAATAGATTTCAATTTGAGAAAGCATGATTTTCTTTGGTTTGCAATCATTTTTCTATTATTATATCCATCAAAATCATCTTGGTGTCTGCCTTATGCATTCAATTTATTTTTCTTACTAGTTATGGATATTTGCTTCATTGTGAAAGATGGGGCATGCCAGCTTGCTGGCACAGACAAGTCTATAATTTACAATAAACACACTTCCATTCAGGAATCCAAATTATATGCTAGTGTACTGCTTTAATTGTAGGCATATGTGCATTGCTATTTTTGATAATTTATAATTTTGTAATTACATTTTTAAAATAACATTCCAGATTTAAGCTGAAATAATTATGATTGAGTTTTATCAACATTTATGTGTTTCCATGTCTTAACAATCTTTGATCAGATTTTGCGCAAAAATAAAGATATGCAGGCATACCTGACTATTTCGATAGGTTAGGGACTAGAAGGCTGTCAAAAGAAGAAAGTCAAGGCATAGCTTTTAATTAGCTTACAAATGCATTAGTGCTACCAAAAAACATAAATAACTAATTATGTAACAATTGCAAATGCATGCAACACCTAAATAACAGAAATAAATAATATATAGTCATAAATAAACAATACGCAAATAAAATCTTACCTTATCATTATTCTTAATTAGATGATGAATATATACAGTATGTACAGTTTTTAATGTTGGTGATTTAGGTGGATTTTAGATGTAGAACACTTGATGTCGAAAATTGAAGAGGCTTGTCTTAAAAACTGAAGGGACTATCTGAATCATTTAGGAGATAAGAACTTTTTTATCTTTAGGGCATGGGAAGACCAGTGTTGTGATGAACACAACTATGAACGGAAACGGTGGGCAAGTTTCCCGCAAGTTTCAAGAGATCCCTGGTCTCATGGGAGGTAAGACCATAGTGCCTGCATCCCAAGTTACCTCCAGTCATCTCAACCAATAGTCTTGCCACATATCCAAGATAACTCGGGATAAGAATGAGATTGATGACTAGCGCTTATTCGTCCTCACTATAATCCAAATGCAGCGCACATCACATTATTAAGACAAAACCGCCTGATGGTGTGGTCATCATCGCTTCGCGATGGGCAATAATTTTTGTGGCGTACCATTTCTCTGCCTATGTCATTAGCATGTTAGCTGCTATCTGCATTCTGTAGTTTGTGGTAGTGTCATGTTTATCAGTGCATAATGTAGGGCAGCTTTCACTCCAGCTGTGAGATCTTGCACTAGGTCATTGATATAAACAAGGAATAGTGTTTGAGAAATGACACTTCCGTACTCCATGTTAAAGCAGCACTTTTCTACTCTGCGCACCATCCGTAGTGACTAGTTCTAGTATTGTGCAAGTATGACTCGATCCAGCTTATCATACTGATTTGAATTCAACTTCTACTTGTTTTGTAGTAAGGTCATCTTTCCACACCATGCCATAGACTTGCTTGAAGTCTACCTATAATACTAGGATTTTTTTTTTCCTTGGAAGGCATCTTCAACTACTTGGGACTAGTAAATAACTTGGTCTTCTATATGGTAGCATTCTCTAAATACAGCTTATTCCGACAGCAGGATCTGTTCAGACTTAATACCATTTCAATCTATTTGCTCCATAATCTTCCACACATATCTTGGGATGACTGATTGACCAGTAACTTGAGGCATTTGTCTTGCACTTCCCTTTCTTTAATATGGGTAAGTAAGTAAGTAGCATGTCCTTTGCAGAACGTTGCTTGTTACAACTGCCACCTATTTGGGTGTTACGATCGCATCAATAAAAATCTCATGTCTGCCAAACTGGACAAGGTGGGATTTGAACCAGGTGTATTGGGATTATGAAAACGGATGTTTTTACACCTGGGCTATGCTCCACAATACGGGTATTGTGATGTAACAGAAGCTGATGTTGATGACTTAGAATATGAAGAGTTAGTGATGATTGCAGTTGGTTGTGATGGTTGTATTTTTAAAAAGGAGAGCAAGGTAGTTTGCCTGATTGATGTCTTATTCCTTACCCAAAGAAAGAAGTTCTCTCTAGCAGGCTATTTGGTGTTCTAGCCCACTATTTGCTTTAGAACTTCTGTTGAAATGGGGATCCACGCTTTCCAAAAATGCAATTGCATTCTCTATTTTGATTATTCCAGTTCTTAATCTTCTTAGGCTGAGCTGTATCTTAAGCCATGACTTCCTGTTCATTCAACAGTCTGTTTTGTTTTTCCATCGCCAATAGATCCTCATCAGAGGCTGATCATGAGATTCAAGCAGCTCTCTTACATCTTCAGGCTCTACCTCCATTTTTAGCTGCTGAACCATGTCCACAACATTTGAAGTGATGTCCTCCACTGTTTCTTCAAACCCTTCGAATGTCACCCTTTAGGGAAAGAATCACCTTTTTTCATGTCTGTCAGATCAAATTCTTGAACCATAAACGCACTAACAACACCAAAACCCATCACTACTGTACGAAAACCTACCTGGAGGCAGGATATATTCCCAGAGGTGGTAGAAAATATACCAGGTATTGCAAACAAAAACTGCCAGACTGAAAAAGAAAGGAGAGATACTACCCTAAGCTTCATAACGAAATGCTACCCAAGCATGGACTGGACCCATGCATACACCGACGGTTCTGTAACAGACACTACACAGAACGGAGGGGCAGGAGCATCCCTGAACCTACCAAATGGCAGAAAAATAACACTGTCATTCGCTACTGGTAAGTACACAAGCAATTTCAGAGCGGAGGCAGAGGCACTGAGGGCGGCAGTGGAAGAAATGGTGACACACAGTGAAAATGAGAGCCATATAGTCCTGCTGACAGATGCTCTCGCCGTAGTCACAGCGCTAAAAAGCCAGAAAAACTCTGAGCTTAATGACTTAAGAACAGCACTCTGCAAACTGTGCCAGCAGTCCGCACCAAAAAGGGTAGTGGTACAGTGGGTTCCGTCACACTGCAACATCCAAGGCAACGAGGAGGCAGACAGACTGGCAAAAGAAGGTGCAAGACTACCACAAACAGATACCAGTATGACGTACGAAGAGTCAAAACGGCTTATCAAAACCAGATACATGACCAAATGGGAAACCGAACATACTGGTTACACCAAAAACGATGCCTATTACCAGTTGAACAGAAGAGAGCAGGTCGTTGTCTTCAGACTTCGCACTGGCCACAACAGACTGAGGTACCACCTATTCAACAAATTGAAGATAGGGTGTACCGACGAATGCCCGTGCGGTACTGGTAAAATGACCGCTGAACATCTGCTGCAGAACTGCCCGACATACGAGGATCAGAGAGAGCAGATGTGGCCATTACCAGTGGAACTGCAAGACAAGCTCTACGGCAGTGGCGAGAGCCTCAGGATGACCGCCGCTTTTTTCGAAAAAATAATGGTTACTGTCTGACTGCGTACGAAGAAGAAGAAATTCTTGAACCTCAACATCTCTTATAGTTTTTATGCCATCCAGAATAATGAATCCTTTCTAAAAAGTTTTTAATTTATTTTCTTTAGGCCCCTCATCAGGAGCTATAAGCCTTTGCTAATGTATGTTTGATATAGTAATATTTAACATTACATCTGTCTATCGGCTGCAACACAGAAGTTGTGTTTGGAGCCAGAAACATAACTTTAATTTTTTTATGAGCGGGAATCGCAAGTCTTGGGCGACTTGTAGCATTTTCCAAGAGCAGACGAATTCGAAAGAGGATATTCTGTTGTTTACAATATCCCTCAAACACAGGCTTAAATGAACCAAGTTGAAAATAATTCACCAGTCATCCAAGTTATTGTATTGTATTTGAAATTAACTGAAAGGAAAGACTAAATAATTTTTCAGGACCGTGTAATTTTCTGAATAATAAATGAGCATAGACTTTAGCTTGCAGTCACCATTTTTATTATCTTCGAGCAACAGGGTAAATCTATCTTTGGCAGCTTTAAATCCATGTATTGGTTTTCTCCTTTGTTAATAAAAGTTCTGAATATCATCTTCCTCCAGAAGAGGTACATCTCTTCTGTGTTGAAGATCTACTGCTTTATGTAGCCACCATCTTCTATAATTTTTCCAGCTCCATTGAAAAAGCTGCTGCTGCAGCAGTATCTGCGCTAGCTGATTCTCCCTGCACTGCTACGTTTTTTACCTTTTCTTAAATTTTCTAGCTACAAATGTCCTTTCAGCTGATGTCTCCTTTTTTCTACCTTTATTTTATAAAATAAGAAATGTTGTGACTGCCTTGGTCTTCAATCCACACATTGAACATCTCCATCACACCATTTAAATTGTGCTTCATTCTAATAAGTTTGGTATGCACTGTTATTGTTATTTTTATTTCCAATAACACTTTAGTCTTGTTCTTTACAATTGTGCTGACTGAAGTGCAAGGTACACCTAGCTTGCGGCCTATTTCAGCATTTGAGATGCCTTGTTCATTAAGCTTGACAAGCTCAAGTTTATCTTGCAAATTGAGATCCTGATGAGTTTTTTTAACTTTTGTCACTTTGCTTGGGATCCATTATGAAAAACTTTTTACAGTATAATCACACAAATAATATAGTATAAATATTTTGGTTATAGGCACAAACATAAGTAGTATTAATATGTTTAATCACAACTATTAGAGATTCAATGAAGACAAATTTTAAAAGCAGTGCATACTAAATAAAAACTTTTCTTATACTTAAAATCCTGGTATTCAAACAGGGAGGTTTATGCCCACTACAAGCAACCGAAGGTTATCTGTAGTACGTTCTTTATCGCAATTTTACTTAATAGGCCTAGGGGAGGGTAAGTGGCGTATTGGGAGTATTTTTTTAAGTTTTTGTCTGGATAGCAGCTAACAGCTGTTTAGTGTTTACGTTTGTTTCAGACAATCACATATATATATATATAATGATAATAACAATAATAAATAGTCTTACTAAATGTCAGAAAAGAATGAATAACACAAATTAATAAAATTGAGTAAAATAGTGTTGTTGAGTGACCGCGATGATTAAGTTTATTCTTTTGTGCACCATGAAAAGGGCGTGATGTGGCAGGTAGCTTTCCTCACATCCCAACTATACTAATGAAGATAGATCGGCATCCTCCAGGTTGTTGTGCTATGCTTAACTTCATCTGCGTAACGCTCACTTCTACGAAGATCACATCGATCTACATCTCGTTACCCAGACTGCCTTGAAAACAACCTGCTTCTAGGGAAAACTGCAATTAAAGATAAGTGTAGTATTGGTCTGTTTATTATGCCTAACCATGATGCAATTTCCTGAACAGTGTGTTGTGTCTGTCCGGACTAGCGTCTCAGTTCCTTGTTAAATACTGATAAAAGTAACGACATTTTTTTTAAAGTTTAGAAAAATGCTTATAATTTATAACTGATGAAAGAGTATAATGTTGAAAGTCAAGGTGTGCCTGTATTTAGAAAATAGAACCCCATTGTGAGTATATGCTGACTTGGAATATCTATGCACACTTTTTTCAATTTATTGGGTTTATACAACTGCTTAATTATTAAACATGCCTCAGAGTGGTTTAAACTAATTTTTACATAGTTATAATATAGCTATATATTCTTATTTATGTTATTTTTGTGTGTATTTCTTTGTTACAATATAAGGGAGCTTGAATTTAAATTATGCTTTAATATTTGTTAATGCTAAAAATTAGTAATTTTACCATTTTGGAGCACAGGAAAAACTTTGATAAAGACTTTTTGCACATAGCGAACTGTTATAATGGCTCCCATGCTCTTTAAAGAGTGAAAAAAGAAACAAGAAGAGGCATACAAAAATGTTGGAATTATAATATTTAGAAAGAGAAAGGAAAAAAAAGTGGTTGCCCAAAAGGAGACTTTTGAGGTAATTTTTGCAACTAACAAGTACAGTAACATGCATAATATAGTTATATTGTATTTATCAAGATGTATATTTTTGAAAAAAATTGTTCAATGATTGTGACTACATAATAACAGTAAATACATCCTGGTATCCAGTACAGCAGAACAAGTGTCAATTGCCAGGAGCTGAATGTTGTTTACACTCATTTTAGTTTCTTGGCTTAGAGTATCATGTTGGACCAAGGGTTTTGCATAGGCCACCTCTCAATCTCAATGATGGATGTCTGGGTAGGTGCTTAAAGTTGTAGGGCCCCCACTAGAATTTCATTTTTTCTGAACATCTGTTGTCAGGAATTCACAGTACATGCCAAGACCATCTTAATTTTCTTAACAATTCAGTATCTACAACATCATAGGAGGAAGTTTGGCCGCTGATTTCGATATTGTAGATTTTGTTCTGTAGAGCGGCTGTCAGTGTTCTTTGCTCCATTGCCCTTTCAGTTCAGGTCAGTTCATCCCGTAACCCATCAGGTCGTTGGGGCACACATGAAGACATGAAAATCCCACGCCAGCTCTCTCTGTCTGTCACCGCCTGACGTATCTCACCGGGACGAAAGCCTGACCACTCAGTGATGTTGTCCACCCATCCCTTCCTTGGACGTCCTCGCCCTCTCTGTCCCGGTACGGATCCAAAGAGTATCGAGTTGGGAATTCGCCTGCTGATAAAGGTTTGCAATTACCCTCACAATATCACTGTTGAACTCATAATGCCTCATTGTTGACCATAGCGCCGTATGCCACACTCTGTCAAACGCCTTTCAAATGTCAATGAAGGCATGGTAGAGTGGTTGATAATACTAGAAATCTTTCAATCTGTCTGCTTTTGATAAGTTGTGTACCTTGTAGCGATATAGTATGGAATAACCATTCTTTTCAAGGTGTGAGCTCCTGCCCTGTCATTTCTCATCTGCTGATGTATAGGTTTGATACTATGGAAACTCATCCATCCTGCTATCCTTTGTGAAATCTCATGATTTAATTAATATGTGGGAGTTTGTAATCTCTGGACCCAGCCACAGTTCTGCTTGTGGACAAAAAGTGTTCATTATCTGTTGAGCTCATTTAAGCATCGCTCAGCTTCTCTAATGATGTGACTGAAGATAACCATCAGCAAACATTAGGTTGGTGAGCATTTCTCTGTCTATGTTGATGTCTTCATCGTTCCAATTTAGTGTTCTAAAGACTTACTTTAGGGCTGCTGTGAAAAGTTTTTGGGATATTGTCGAACATCACGTTGTATTTATATGTTGATAGGTCAGTAAAATAAGCTAATATTGGTTAAACAGCCCATGTTTATCTCTTCTATCAGCTGATCATACTTTTTATCAGTATCTAATATCTTGATATCACAAGGTATTCACTAGTGCAGTTATTTAAATGCTGTCAAAGACTTTTTATAGACTACAAACACAAGTGCCCTCTCCATTAGCTGGTTGATTATGTGGACGTAGTCTGTGGTTGAGTAGGCTTTTCTTAAACCTGTCTGCTATCAGGGTAGATTCTCAGGTTATTTCTTTAGTCGGTTCACATTCACTCTTGAGGAAAGCTTGTACATGGATGAAAGCAAACAAATCTATTAGTAGCATAGCAAAGGCAAATGAAGGGAAATTATTATTAATGGGGGATTTCAACTTTTCAGAAATAAAATGGTATATTTCAGAAGCACTTCTAGAGTCAAAACCTTTTGTTAAGTGCATAACTGACAATTTTTTAATTCAACATGTAGAAGCAGCCACCAAAGGCAAAAACACACACGACTTAGTTTTTACTACAGAGGAAAATATGATTGAAAACATTACCGTTGGGAACTGTTTGACTCAAGTTACCATCAAATCATTCGTTGGGATGTTATTGCAGGGAAAGAAGTAATCATGAACATGCGAACATACGACTACTGTAAGGCAGATGTTAAGAGGATGAAAGAGGCAGCGAGCCACATAATCTGGACAGATATTGTAGGAGGAACAGATGTTGAACAAGAGTGGGAGAGTTTTAAAACAGTTCTCGAAATGCTAAAAGAGGAATGTGTTCCATGTAGGGAGGTAAACCCCAATCGTAAAAAGTGGATAACTAGATTTGCAGTTAATGAAGAAGAGCTAAAAATAAAGCATGGAAAAAATATATAGAGGCAGGTAAATCAAAAGAAACATATTTAAAATATATTGACAAGCAGAACATAGCTCAGAAAGTGAATAAAACAGCAAAAGTACTTTGAAAAAAAAACTTGCCCAGAGGATCAAGATTGATAGTAAAAGCTTATTTTCTTATGTTAGAAATAAACAAAGAACGAAAGACAAAGTAGGCTCTCTCATATAGACAGTACAGGGAAAATAATAAGGGAGAATAGGGAGGCAGCTAATCTACTCAATCAGTACTTTGGCACAGTCTACACAAAAAAGGACTGCTCTAATATCCCAGAGCCTATAGATATTTTTCAAACAGACATGCATACAGCGGGATTAAGATCAATCTATATTACAGAGGAAATGGTTTTCTAAAAATTGGAGGGGTTGAAAGTGGATAAATGTCCAGGTCAAGTTGGTATTCATCCAAAATTGCTATTTGAAATTAGAGACCAACTAGCAAAACCATTGGCTATATTATGTTCTCAATCACTTGCAAAAGGGATTGTTCTACGAGATTGGAAAGATGCAGTGTTGAAGACTAAGTGTATGAGCCAAATAAAACTATCTGTAACTTTGTTCACATGCAGTAGGATAATTATGTGAATATTCTTATCATGTTTCTCTTTTCTTATGGAAATGCTCTACATGCATAGCCATACTGGGTTTTTATAGTGATTGTAATAAAATATGTTCAGCATTTAAAGTAAGTCAGTAGTTTGTGCCATACTTGTTGATTTAGAGTGTAATTCAAATATACTGAAACCTTTCATTGTTAATGGTATTTTCACTCATGGAGGTAACTCTAGAAGCAGAGGGATTGTTGATTGTCAGTATTGAAGATTACTTGATGTAACATGTTGTTATATTTGAGATATATAGATTATCTGCTGAAATAATAGGGTTATTTGATATATTGTATCGAATTTGAATGTAAATATATCCTTTTTTCAATGTTTATCATTTGTATGTTTGCCATTGTAATTTTCTAACATCGATGATATATAAATTATGAATTGTCGTTATGAGGATTAAGTTATGAAATAATTTATATTAACTGTCAGTAGGAGAATAATTATAAAAACACTGCACTGAATTCATAGATCAGTGTTTATTAAATTGTGTGCTTTGGTATTTCAGCCCCTGGTAATTCATTTTTAAAATGTGTTTATTTATAATTTCCAGTTAAGCAAATTAATTTTAAATGACTGCATCTCAACATTGATTTATTATTGAAGCTAGATACTGCAGAGACACCTATGATATTTTATTAAAATACAGACAAAATATGGTTGGTTAATGTTACCAGCAAATAAAAATAAATAAATGCAAGCACATATATTTTGTAATTGTTATTATGAAATGTACTTTGATATAAATAATCAGTGCGTTTACATATTAGTGGGCTCTGCTTAGGCGATATGGCCAGTTCTTGGAAAGAACTTGTCATAATAGTAGAAGCCATATAATTTGTTTCCTTTTTATTTATGCTTAACCAGATACTATTATATAATGTTGTTTATGTCCTTGAGAATAAAAGACTGTTTTATGTTAGTATTGAGAATATATTTTGTATAGTAGATGTGCACAATTTGAATGGATTATGGTTAATGTTGAAGAAACTATAAATAAAGCAGGTGAGACCAATAACTGTCAACTTCATGATCAATAGAAAACCCTGCTCGAAATAAAAATACAAGCAATCCCCGACTTGCGTGGATGTAGATCCAACAGGCTTAGACTTGAAATTACATAATAAAATCATTATTATTATTAATTTATACTGTCAAACGACTTTATTTCATTGCTGGAGTTATGAGAAATTTTTATGCAGAGGACTACAGGCCTCTTTGCCACTGCTGTCACCACGTCATGTGCTGGCTATGTTTGTTTATTTCACCCCCAACAGAAAATTAACATATGCCTTACTGGGAAATTGATCCGTTGCCATTCTTATCAGTAGGCAGGCATCAAAACCATTATTATTATTATGATGCAGCATTAGATATTACAGTAATGTTTATTTTTTTAGAGTAACTTGTTTTCCTTTTGAGTGTGCCATTTGTGTGTCATTTATAGGATTTCACTTACATTGTATTCTGCAGAATGATCCACCTGTGTAAATTTTTTATCAGTAGTTTTAAAACAATAAATACACCAGTAAAAATGGAAAATAAACATTTTTCAAGATGCAGCCACCATACCTTACAGATCGATAGGTTAAACTTACATGGCTTACTCAAAAATAAACAAGTAAATGTTACTTAATCTCTCGGAATACTATTTATTTTTATGTTTCCTCTCCTGCATTTGTTTTTCCAAACATTTAAATTTATTGCTAGCCATGTATCTTTTGTTACACAAATTTCCATGGAATATAAAAAAAATATTTAAGTGTTACAAAGTTCTAGAATCTTTTACAAAGATTCAGCAAAATCCAGGCAAGTTTTTCAAGTACTTAATGGGCACTCACTATAAGTTATGTTTCCACCTCTTCTTATTGAAATACTGCATGCTAAACACTGCCTCAGGTATACACATTTTATTGAATTATGTAAACAGATAAGCTACTGTATGACTTTTTGGTGTCAGTGAGCAAGAAGTTATGTCAACCAATAAAAAAGCATTTTAAAATTGTCTGTCTTTATTTGGAGTTGCATTTATTTCAAGATCAAGTGCTGCCATTATATATATTTTTTTAAAGGATAATATTTAGGATGTTTTCTCATCGATGAGGTCTTCTACAGGGATTTATATGGCTGAGGAATAAAGGTTGCTTGCTTTTGCAGCGAAGAGGCTAGGTTTTTATTTCACCCTCTCTTCTCTCTTTCTCCACCACAACCAGCAAATAAAAAAACCTGAAGCCTTATGCAGATTTTAGCTCATGTTCTCCAGGGCAGGAGAATGGTGTCCAAATGGCTTAACCATAATCTCTTACTTCCATTCTATCCTTTCATGTCATTGTCATGTTATGTCATTGAGTAGTAAGCACTGTGTTTCTTTTTCTTTCATCCTCAAATCAAGGTCCTGGTTTCTCTTACAAAGGACACCGTTGTTTGTAAGGCTGTTTTATCTCCATACAGCTTTTGTCTCATGTCTGTCTCACGAGGCCAGTATTGTTCTCTCTTTTCCTGCATGAGCATGCAGCTTTGTAGGATGTGTTCACGGTTATGGAATGTTCCCCACATGGACACTTGTCATCTGTCCCAATCCTCATTTTGTTGTAATGACGAACCTTGAGTCTGTTATGCCCAGCTCTCAGTCTGAAGATGATGCCTTGCTCTTCTCTAGTTAAGTTAAAGTAGCTGTTTTCTTTTCGGAAGTTGGGGTGTTCATCAGCCCATTTTCCCCTGAAGTTGGCTTTAATTATGGTTCTGGCCTCATTATATGTGGTACTCAGGTCTGTGGGGATGCTCCTCCACACTTTGCTAGTTTGTCTGCAGCTTCATTGCCTTCAATATTGCAGTAGGATGAGATCCACTGTATGACCCACCTTGGGTGTTCTGCTGAGAGCTGTGTCAGGGAGAACATACATTGTTCGAGATTTTCATCTTTGTGTTGTTTTAGAGCTGCTAATACTGACGTAGCATTTAAACACACACATTTATGTTTGCTAGTGAGACAATTAGCATTCAGAGTAGAAATAGTAGAAATTGGAATTTGTCCTGTACTCTGTCATAACTGATGTAGTGTTAGACGTCAATATGCACATTTTTTTATATGAATATTGACACGGTAGGGATGAACTTACTTTATGTACAGCATTAGACAAAGTGGAAGGGTTCATGCAGTGATCATGGTATGTTCCTATTTTCCCATCTGTAAATAATTACTGGCTTATGGAGTTAATGTCCAACAAAGGTATTGTACAAGGCATGTTTTTTTTAAATGTGGTTCATTAACTGGCTGTCTGCTATGTTTTCGATGTTGGATTCCTGTTTCATGCTGCGTTTGAGTGATTTATAGTGAGTGCAAAAATAATTGATCCCATTAATTGTTTGTTTCATATTGTGGTCCGATTTGTGTTAGCAAAAGACATCACTGCTGCAGGAATTCACAGACAACTCAGTGAGGTTTATGGGCCAGAAGTAATGACTGGTAGTATAGTTAGGAAGTGGTGTTGAATGTTTAAAGAAAGGTGAAAAAAAATCCACGATGAAGATTGTAGCGGTCAGCACAGTGTGATAACAGACAATTTGGTTGTAACAAGTGAACACAAAAATTCTATAAAATCATTGTTTCACAATTTCTGCATTGTCTATTGAATTTTCTGAAGTTTCACATTCAGAGATTCACGACATTGTGACAAGAAACCTTGACTGTAAAAAACTGAGTTGCAGATATGTGCTGAAAAAGTTAACCAATGAACACAAGCAGAAATTCCTGGCTTCTGCTGAAACATTTTTGCATTCCTATCGCAATGAAGGTTATAAATTTGTTTGCCACATTGTTGCTGGAGATGAGACCTGGATTTCCTAGACAAATGTCAAAACAAAGCAACAGTCAATGCAAATGGCAGCACACATGATCCCCAAAAGCAATAAAGTTTAAGCAAGCGCATTCTGTCAAAAATATCATGAACACTTTTTACTGGGACAAAGAAAGTGGTCTTGCTTGTTTATTTTCTTAAACGTGGAAAGACAGTTAATGCTATTGCCTATCGTGATACTCTGATGAACCTTAGACGTGCCATTCAAAACAAAATTTGCTGGATGCTGTTCACTGGGATTGTAGTTTTTAAAGATAATGCTTGATCTCATACCACAGGTCAAACTGTTCAACTGTTGCACGACTTTCAGTGGAAAATTTATTAGCAACCACACTACACCCCAGATCTCCTACCAAGTGATTACCACTGTCTCATGTACCTAAAAAAGTGGCTGTATCCCAGCAGTTTCAAACTGATGATTGACTGCTGACAGGTGTTAATGAAAGGTTCAAGACACTGACAGCATACTTCTTCAACACTGGAATTAGAAACTTGGTGCCACGATACCAAACATGTGTTGAAGTCAATGGCGGCTATGTTAAGAAATAATGTAAATGTGCGGTTCACTTTTGGCTGCAATGTCCTATTTATCTGTAATGGGTTTTTATATATTTAAAACTGGCACTTACTTGAAAATGTGCCTCGCATAAAGTTTGAGAAAGACGAGAAATTTAAGCAGAATGGAAAGAAGACTATCTCGTCAAGTTGCCAAAGAAGGGAGGTCTGTAGTCTGTGGCAGTGTAAAAATGATACAGAAATGATATCAGTTCTAGGGAACAATTTTGAACAGGATCATATAAACGAGACCCTAGACGAACAGTCAAGAGAAGTACAAGGTATGATGTTGACAAAATAGGCCCTGTACAGACCAGATATCTACAGTGAGAATCTTCTTCTTCGTACGCTGTCAGACGTCAACTTGAATTTGTTCGAAGAAAGCAGCTGTCATCCTGAGGCTGTCGACACTGCCATAGAGCTTGTCTAGTGTTGCCACTGGTGATGGTCACATGTGCTTTCTCTGGTCCTCGTATGTCAGGCAATTTTGCAGCAGATGTTCAGCGGTCATTTTCCCTGTACCACAGGTGCATTCGTCAGTGCCACCTATCTTCAGTTTATTGAATCGATGGTACCTCAGTCTGTTGTGGCCTGTGCGGAGTCTGAAGACCACGACCTGCTCTCTTTTGTTCAACTGGTAATAGGCATCATGTTTTGTGTAGCCAGTATGTTCTGTTTCCCATTTGGCCATGAAGGTTTATTAGAGCCAGATACATGGCCAAATGGGAAACAGAACATATTGGCTACACAAAAAATGATGCCTACTACCAGTTGAACAGAAGAGAGCAGGTCGTGGTCTTCAGACTCCGCACAGGTCACAACAGACTGAGGTACCATCTATTCAATAAACTGAAGATAAGTTGCACTGACGAATGCACCTGTGGTACAGGGAAAATGACCGCTGAACATCTGCTGCAAAATTGCCCGACATACGAGGACCATAGAAAGCAGATGTGGCCATCACCAGTGGCAACACTAGACAAGCTCTATGGCAGTGTCGACAGCCTCAGGATGACCGCTGCTTTTTTCGAAAAAATAATGGTTACTGTCTGACTGCGTACGCAGAAGAAGAAGAAGAACTTACTTGAATGTGCCACATTTTGCACTTGCTCTGACAGTAAAGCTGGTTCATGACAGGTTCCATGATTTCCAAGTACTGGTTAATTTTTTGTCTCAAAACCTAGGAAAAGAAAATAATTATCCAGTACTAGAGAATAAACAGCAGAATAAAAGCAGATTATTGTGAGAAAACAATTTATTAACATACTGCCATCAGGGAGGAAGACAAATGTCAGGTCAGGCAAAATATACTGATTGGACATGTTAGGGTTGGGCAAAACATACTGGCCGAGTCCCTCACCTCTGCTTCCTTGTAGCCCTTCCTGGAAATGGACTGTTTTCATGGCAGCCTGTCTAATGAGGTGAGGTATCGACGAGATCCATGTAGTAGCAAGTGACACACAGATGAAGCCAAACATAGCACAACCCCCTGGAGGACTCCCCCCCCCCCCCCTTCCCTGTCTACCTTCTTCAGCAACCTCGGAATGTGAGGAAAGCTACTGCAACCCGCCACTTAATGTCCTTTTCAGAGCGCACAAAAGAGTAACCTACTCATTGTTGGCATTTGCAAACAACAACATGCTGCCAGTTTATTAGATAATATGGGACCACAAACATAACCTTTAAAATAAAATACTATTTCTCTCTCTGTATGTGTATGTCCACAAGAGAATAGTGACAGTGAGTGTGAATTAAAAAACAAGTTCTATACCCACAGCCATATGTGTAATAATGAAAGGAAAAGACTAAATAAATATATTGATCTTTCACAGCTAATTACAATTACTTCTCATTATGAAACACAGAGAGACACAAATACAGAGATAAATGATATGCTAGAACTGTAAAATACTGGAACTTCAAATGCATGGGTTAGCAAGCTGTCCAAAACTATGTTTGCAATCAGATAAATATGACTTGAGTACATGCTAGCAAAAAAAAATTATTAATTTAATTATATTTGTGTGAAATGAACATAGACAGTCATTCCAACAAAGTATTTACAAGTGATTAAATTAAACAAAATGTCTAGTTCGTTCAATCGCAAATAATCACATCTATTTCTCTTATAAACTTGATGTCCATATCAGGCTTCTCTCATTGACATTCAGTTTATTCCTTAGTTGGGTTGGAGAGGGTAATCTTGTCACTTTGCTCCTCTCGTGGAGACAACAGACCTGGAGAACATGTTTTACTCTTTTTATTTATTCATATGTAACCATCTTCAATTTGGGCTTTGCTTCCTCCCTATTTGGCTAATATATCTGCGTCCTCATTTTTATGTATCTTACAGCATGCAGGAATCCACTATATTTTCACTCTATTAAAATTGTATCTGGTATTCATTAGTGCTTCTGACAGGCCTGTCCAACTAACTGTTTATATGGTTTCTGAAGACCATTATGACTTATAGAGAATCTGTAAGGTAGACTATCTTGTATTCAACATGCTCTTGTTTTCGGATGATGGCTAATTCAGCTGTTCTTAGTACCTCAGCCCTAAAGATGTTTGTGAGTTTGTTAGTGGCCACTTAAGTTTTGATTACATATCCATTGTTATATTAGCATAAATGCCTCTGCCTCCCTTTTTCACATCTCTCATTACTGATCTGTCTACATATATGTGGGTCCATTCTGTAGCTGTGTATATCTTTTTAGTGTATTCCAAGACTATGTATTTTCTCTCTATATCTGTTTAGATGCCTTTTTTCATCACTTATGGTATGTTGTCTATCGGTTGTGGGTATTGTGTTCTTTTCTTGGTAAAAATGTGCCACTTGTCATTACAGGCTCTGCCATTATCTGTGTGAGGTCTACCATTATCTGTGTGAGGTCTACCATGAAGTTCATTTGACTTTTGTGAAAAGAACAGCTTCTGTGGAGTCTGTTTGGTCCATATCCTTCCAGTATTTTTCAATCGATGACTTTAAAGCCATTTGAATTTTTCTATCAGTTGTAGTACTATGTAATCTACTTTGTCAGTCATGGGTTGCAGTTTTATTTTCCACGTTTCATTTATTAGTGTTAATTTCATAGCTCCTATAATAATTCTATTTGCCTGATTTTTAGTTTTTGCTTTTACTTTACAATGTTGGATTTTGAAGCAGTTGCCCAGGCTGGCCAAACACTTCCTGTGTACAGAAATTTCAATTTGATGGTCTACAACCCAATATCGTTCCCTCAAATTTGTTCATAAGAGTCCTTCGCTACTTAATTTTTGTTGCTGACACTTTTCAAATGCATTTTTCCATGTTAGAGTCTACTGTTCATTGTTATTCCTAGAAATGTGGGATTCTTCTAATCTGGTAGCTTGTATCCATTTAGCTTCACTGTGATTCTGATTGCTTCATTTTAAAATGTAAAAATTGTGTATTTTATTTCGATTTAATGTATATGTTCAGGAGCTATTTCTAAGTCCACTGAACTAATCCTTGTAGGGCTCCCTGCATCATGTCTGCTGATCGATGTTTTCTTCAGTTACCCATAAAGCTAGACCATCAGTGTACCTGAGATGTGTACCTTCTGTGGTATTTTATCCACTGTTATGTTGTTTGTCCATCACGAATGATGAGGACCTCTACTTTTTTCACCTAGCCAGTCCTTCCAGTCGAGTATTCTGTAAATCAAGGTTGTGGATGAGTGCGGAGATGGCTGACGAGTCTTCTTCTTCTTCTTCTGCGTTCGCTCTCAATCTCCCGCTACCAAACCCTGAACGGGCTTAAGTAGCAGAATGTAGTCCAGAGAACGGAATGCGTTATGTCGTACTTTACAGCTTGACTGCGATATTTGCACCTTTCGGTCCAACACATCCGACTTCAACAAGCATTTTTTTAGTACTGGGTTAGCATTCCCTCTTCGATCCCTTCTCCTTAGCCAGTCTGCCCTGCTGCAGCCTGTTATTCAGGATAACCGCGTGGAGATGTAGACGGGTCTTGGCAACTCTGGTTCGCAGGCCCTGACGCTAGCAATCAGCTATGGGTCACTGACCACTGCAGCTCATGCGCTGCTCAGCATCTTGATCCCGCTGACGAGTCTTCTTCTTCTTCTTCTGCGTACACAGTCAGACAGTAACCATTATTTTCTCGAAAAAAGCGGCGGTCATCCTGAGACTCTCGCCACTACCATAGAGCTTGTCTTGCAGTTCCACTGGCAATGGCCACATCTGCTCTCTCTGATCCTCGTATGTCGGGCAGTTCTGCAGCAGATGTTCAGTGGTCATTTTACCAGTACCGCACGGGCATTCGTCGGTACACCCTATCTTCAGTTTGTTGAATAGGTGGTACCTCAGTCTGTTGTGGCCAGTGCGAAGTCTGAAGACAACGACCTGCTCTCTTCGGTTCAACTGGTAATAGGCATCGTTTTTGGTGTAACCAGTATGTTCGGTTTCCCATTTGGACATGTATCTGGCTTTGATAAGCCGTTTTGACTCTTCGTACGTCATACTGGTATCTGTTTGTGGTAGTCTTGCACCTTCTTTTGCCAGTCTGTCTGCCTCCTCGTTGCCTTGGATGTTGCAGTGTGACGGAACCCACTGTACCACCACCCTTTTTGGTGCGGACTGCTGGCACAGTTTGCAGAGTGCTGCTCTTAAGTCATTAAGCTCAGTGTTTTTCTGGCTTTTTAGCGCTGTGACTACTTCGAGAGCATCTGTCAGCAGGACTATATGGCTCTCATTTTCACTGTGTGTTACCAGTTCTTCCACTGCCGCCCTCAGTGCCTCTGCCTCTGCTCTGAAATTGCTTGTGTACTTACCAGTAGCGAATGACAGTGTTATTTTTCTGCCATTTGGTAGGTTCAGGAATGCTCCTGCCCCTCCGTTCTGTGTAGTGTTTGTTACAGAACCGTCGGTGTATGCATGGGTCCAGTCCATGCTTGGGTAGCTTTTCGTTATGAAGCTTAGGGTAGTGTCTCTCCTTTCTTTTTCAGTCTGGCAGTTTTTGTTTGCAATACCTGGTATATTTTCTACCACCTCTGGAAATATATCCTGCCTCCAAGTAGGTTTTCGTACAGTAGTGATGGGTTTTGGTGTCGTTAGTGCGTTTATGGGATCTTCGTGCATCTTTGCTTTGGCTATTTCTGCAAAGTTTCTCCGCTTTAGTTTCCCATTTCCCAAATTGTTTAGTCTCTGGTACATTGGATGGTCCGTCAGTCTTCGGAGTTTCTCTGACTGCAGCTGGGCTCTGCAGTCTCTTCTATCGGTCATGGATTGCAGTTTTGTAATCTTTTCAAGTTCTACAATTGGCGTTGACTTCATGCCACCTGTTATAATTCTCATGGCTTGGTTTTGAAGTTTGTTAACTTTATCGAAGTTCGCCTTCGCTGCTGTTGTCCATGCCACAATGCCATACTCGAGAACTGGTCTCACTCTTCCAGTGTACAGTTTCTTTAGTATGCCTTCGTCTGCTCCCCAGCTTGTGCCAGCAAGTTTCCTCATGATCGCCATTCTTTCTCTGGCTTTCATTCGGTTTCTCTCAATCTGACTTTTCCATGTCATGCGCCGATCAAATGTGACTCCCAGATAGGTTGGGTTGTCGTTTGGCTGCAGGATTTTGCCATTTAGACTTAATTTGGTACTTTGGGGTTTTAATGAGAGCGAGAATATTGTGCACGTGGTTTTCTCCTCGTTTATTTTGACCAGCCATGAGTTCGCCCACTCTTCCAGCGATGTTAGGGCCGCCTGCATCCGATTTCTTGCTATGGTGAGATTCTTTTCAGAGGTCCACATAGCCAGATCGTCTGCAAACATTGAGCTATGGACTCTTCTTGGTATATTCTCTGTAATATCGTTTATATATACCAGGAAGAGTGTGGGTGACAATACTCCCCCTTGGGGTACTCCCTGCTCGAGTGTCACCTTTTTGCTCATCTGCCCTTGTACTTGGACTCTGGCCGTTCTTTGTTTGAGGTAGTGGTCGATCCACTTGTACATCTTCCCACAGACATCACTTCTTCTTAGCCTGACTCTAAGTCCATCCTTCCAGACTTTGTCAAATGCCTTTTCCAGATCCACCCAAACAGCTACTGTGTGTTTCTGTGCCTGGTAGGCATCTTCTATCTCCTGGGCTATGAGGATGACCTGGTCCTCAGTGGATCTGTGCTGTCTAAAGCCGGCTTGCTGTGGAATTAGTATTCGTTTTTCTTCCAGATGCCACATCAGTCTGGTGTTTATCATCCGTTCCATCAGCTTGCCGACACAGCTCAGTAGGCTTATGGGCCTGTATCCATTTGGATCTGTTTTGTCCTTTCCTGTTTTTGGTACTGGTACCAGTATTGCATCTTTCCATGCCTGCTGACGAGTCTGATTTGGGAAAGTTTGCTTTGCGAGATGGAAATCATGATTGTCAGCAAATCCATGTATCTCATCCGCTTTATTGCTCAACCAGGAGACCCGCAACTGACGCAGCTTTTTGGCTGTAGTTTAACTTGTCAGCGGACTTATGCTCTCCCCTTTTACGCTCGCCCATCGTCACAGGGTTTGATTGTGTTAGCACTGGATAAATGAAAAGAGAATAACTTGCGCGATGAATTTAACTTTAGTGAGGAAGGGTTGCGCAGTTCGTTGACCTCACTCTCTCGCCCGAGTCCAACTTTAACCAGTGGCAAGACAAGTCAGGACGACTAGATATGAACTCTGGTGCAGTGGATGACCACGACTGCTCAAGTCCCTTGTCGTATTCTGTGCGGTCCACACCACTCAGCACATTTGCTGTCATGGTAGCCTGACGATGAGTTTCCTGCTTAGCTGGCTGAGCTTGAGCAGGGGAGGGCAAATCTAAAAAAAGCTTTCCCTATTCTTGGCTTCCTACTTTTTCTTTTACCACCTCTCCTGCTCTTTTTCTTTCCATACGTTTGTTTAGGCCTCTCACTTACAAGGACTACAAGGTAGGCAAGACGTCTTGTAATGAGTGATCCCTATACATATACCCTATACCTTCAGTCTAAGTGTCAACGTGCCTTGAGAGTACGTGTGCATCTTCGCTGCACGCCCGAGCAATTTTGCACTCACACATTGTTGGGAACAGGGGACGATAGGCTTAAGAGTTCAACCACAACTAGAATACGGCACATTATCAAATAGGTGTATCTTATAACACATATACAAACTGTAGTATGGTCCTCGTGTGGTGTTCCGTCGATGAAACACTTCTTGAACTCATTTGAGTTTTGGAAGAAGATGAAATATCACAGAATATCTCAAGCTGACGTGTCAGCAGCCAGTCAGAGCACTCGACCGGAAGTTTTTTATCCACTACATTGTTGATGAAGTTCAAGAACAGTGTAGAGGTAGCAAAGTGGCTTGTTTCAATTTTGTTCTACGGCTTATGTCGCCTTACACTTTCACTCTGGCCTATCCATTTGTACAAGCGTCCACAGACTCCATATTTGAGTCATTTGTTCTTTATCCTTGCTCTCTACACTTTATTAAAGGCTCTCCATATCTACCCAGACTGCCAGTGTGTGTTTTGTTTCAAGTAAAGCATCTTCAATCTCTTGTGTAATATGTGTTAGTTGACCTTCCATTGACATGTATTATCTGAAGACAGCTTGTTACGGTGTAATCTAGTTTTTGCTTTCCAGGTGCCACATAAGTCTAGAATTTAGCAATTTTTTCTGTCGGTTTACCTGTACAGCTAAGCAAACTAATGGGCATATAACTATCAACTTTTCTTATATCTATATTTTGTTTTAATACAGGATTCATGGTTGTTTCCTTTCACATTTGTGGCACTATCACTTCTTGCCAGCTTACATTTATGATTTTAGTTATTTCTTTTTACTTTTGAATGCAAGGTTTTTTAATATTTCATTTGCAATTACATACTTTCCTTAAGATTTCTTGTTTTTTTAGTTACCTTTGCACATCTTCTAATTCTTGCAAGGTAAATTTTGTCAGCATGTGCTTCTTTGCTACATATGGTGTTTTGCTCCATTGATTGTCTATCTTTTTTCATATATCTCTTTCATTTTGCTGTTATGTTGCTTTATTAACCATGCTGTTTTTTCCAATTAATATATTTGCAGCAGGCTTTCCTGTTTTTCAGATTTCTATTTTCTTCTAGCATATTTTGTGTTTTTGTGGTTCACTGTTCAGCAATTTTTAAGTTTCCATAGTTTTGTAGAATATTTATGTAGATTGAGGCTCTCGGATTATTCTTTGCAAATGTTTTTTGTTGTCTCATTCTGTACTTTGTATGTCTTTCTTTAGATTGATGTTACTTTCCAGGGTCTAGTCTATTTCTGATATTTATCTGGCAGTCGATAGATCTTCCTGAAGTTTTTGCAGTAGATCTTCTGTCCAGTATGGTATGTAGTTCTTTATAGCGCTTCTTGATACTTATTTCTTTGTTGCTTTCAGTATTGCTCTATTAAACTTTTCTTCAACTTCTTTTATGTTGTGAGCTGATATCCTTGCAGTACATCTGACTTAGTCCTGTTAATTCTCCCTAGCCTTTTGATCGTCACCAGTCTACATACAAGGAAGAAGGTAATTTGGGGCCAGTCTTTCTTCTTCCCAAGCTAGCAAGTTTTATCTACCCTGGTTGTCTTCGGTTTTCTATGGTAGTATCTCATCTGCTGGACAGCATGTGACTTTCAAATCAGTTTTCCTTCTTCTAGACAAACTGCCTTTTCAGGCTGATGAGTCTCTAAATCATCTATCTGGTTTTAGGGCACCAGATGCTTGCCTGTTACCCCCTTCTCCTGATAGTACATAAAGGTGTGCCACGTAAAGGCTGGATATTCGATATTGCTATCAGAGGCTATATGAGACCCATGCCATGGGAGCACTTGATAAGAGTTGGAGAACTTATCCTCCACTTCACTCAAAACTATGACAGCATTTACAACCCCAACAACATTTTAAAAAAGGACTAGATAATGCCAAATAATATTAATGTACCTTTGGTGCATCAGATCCAATGCTCACATGAGGTTTTCGAGCTGACCTTAAAGCAACTCTCATAATGTGTCGTTTTGCAAGCAGAAATAGGAGAAAAAATAAATGTAGAAGAGAAAGCAAATACAACCCAACAAAGACCTGTCGCTCTCGAGTATGGAAATCAAGGACTCCAGCTGCCTAGTGGTTGGAGACTTCAACAGTCACTCGGAGAGATGGGGATATTCAAATACAGACAGCAGAGGTGATGAAGTGGAGACTGGGAGATAGACAAATCTCTATCTGATCAATAGGCCGGACGACAGCCCTAGCTTCTATTCTAGAACATGGCATACCACTTGCACTCCAGACTTGGCCTTCTCCGCGGGGGATATTCACCACAAAATAGATCGTCAGGTGCTCGACCAATTGGCAGGTAGCGACCACAGGCCAATTAGGCTAGAAATTGATATGGAAGTAGGCCCCCAGGAAATAAAACCGCTGCCACGTTGGAACTATAGACGAGCCGACTGGGACAGATTTGCAATGCTGACAGATGGACTGTGTGAAACTATCAACACACGAAATAACAATATGAAACCTATGGTGGAAAGCCTAAGCAAAGCAATACTGCAAGGAAAAACTACAAGCCATATTGGAATCATGAACTGCAGAAAGCAGAGGATGAAGTCTGAACTTTTTGCCGAAAACCGCAATGTACAGACGATTTGTGTGATAACTTTTTTTATTTTTAGCCAATATATGACAGGATAAATCGCATGGGAAGTGGGAGATTAAAGAGAAACCACTGTTGTCGACCCAACCACAGAAATTGGGTATCAGAAAAATCTGGGAAGTAAAGGCGGCAGGCGTAACACTGACCACATCATCCACTGTGTGTCGTTGGTTACAAAATAATATGGGTCTAACCACGGCCATCTCTAATAGTATAACGGAAGCTCTGGCCTAACGCCATATTTCCTATGCGTGGCACGATGTGACGGGATGTTTACTTTACTTACTTACTTCATATAAAAAAACAACAGAACTTGCAAGAGCAGACCAAATCATAAACCAGGCAGTGGTTATAGATCAACAAGCATCCCAAATTTCACCATGGAAAAAAAGCCACTGAGATAGTAGAAACCACAGAGGGAAGAAGGGAACTCAGACAGATTTAGAAGGAAATTTATCATGGAAAAATATCTTAGGAGAATATCCGCTAGAAATATGGATACGCGTATATACAAATGGGTCATCTAACAAAGCCACATCCAATGGAGTCGGAGGTGTCTATTACAGACTACGAAGCGGAGATGTAAAAACTCTAATAACTTCCATGCAGAAGCAGAGGCACTGAATGTCGCAGCTGAGCTTGTAATCCAAGATAAAAATATCCATCAAGATAACACAGTATTATCAGCGCTAAAACAACACGAAGATCTTGAGCAATGTTATGTATGTATTCCCTGACTCAGCTCTCAGCCGAACAGGGGACTCAGTGGGGGTAAGGTGTCCGTCTCGGGTGTCAGAGGTCGCGTGTTCGAATCACGGCGGAGATCGGGATTTCTTTTCATGTGGATCTCCCGGTTAAAAAAGCCCCTGGTCTCTGGGTAGTGAGATCGGACTCCCGTGTCAGTGTCGAGCACGTTAAAAATTCCTTGGTAGTTGGAAATTGAAAAGAGCCGTCGCCAGAACAAAATTAAATATAAAAATCTACACCTTTATCTGCACCTTTCCCCAGATGGTTTGTTAAAAATATAGATGGCGCCTAACTGGCTGCTGGTCTACTTAGTTCTAGTGTTTGAGTCTATTAAGATGGACACATCGGTTTAAAAAAAACCACCCGCCAAGAAACTGGTTGTATACAGACTCTGTAGAGTCTTCTAAACCAGTATAATGACGTCAAGTTATGTTAACACATCAGACCTGACATATAATGAGGCCAATAACACAATTAAAGCCAACTTCAGTCTGATCAACTTCCGAAAAAAAGATAGCTACTTTAATTTAACTAGAGAAGAGCTAGTCATCATCTTCGGACTGAGAACTGGACATAACAGACTCAAATGTCATTTTTACAACAAAATGAGGATTGAGACAGATGGCAAAGAAATGGTAAAAACGATTCTGATTAGATGGTCTAAATATTGTGCAGAACTTTTAAATAGTCCGATTTCAAAAGATCCTACATTCAGTCATGCAAGTAAATTGCGAGAGGAGAACTTTCACTTAAAAAAATTAGGAAAGTCGTACTGCCTTTGAAAAGCGACAAAGCCACCGGTCAAAATGTTATCTTTGCAGTATCGACCAAATCGGGCACTTAAACCTCAAAGACAATGTTGTACAATTTGCTTGGTAATGTTTGGGTGCGGGGAGAAATTCCGGAAGACTGGAAGGTAGTAAATTTTCCAAAGAAAAGCGATTTGCAGCATTAGACCAATTCTAGAGGAAAAATGCTATTAATTGTACCTGGGAAAGATTTGAATAGGATCATTGTAGAGAGATTGAAAAAGGCAAAAAAAGAACGGGGGGGGGGGGGGGGGGGGTTAGACCGGCTTTCGGCAGAATAGGCCCTGTACATACCAAATAGCTACACTAAGAATAATAATTGAACAAAGTAGGAGGTGGAATTCACCAGCTTATTCACTATCTGTGAAAAATCTTTTGCCAGCTTAGATGTGGAATAATTATAGAAGTTGCTCAGGCATTATGGCGGTCCCTAAATTTAAATAATATTTTTTTTTTTAAATATTCATGGCTCACTGCTGCGGCATGGATCCAGGTATCGTCCATAGCAGAGGGGGAGGCTGATATCTGCCGGATTATGAAGATACCATTATCAACCAATAAAAATAAATTTTAATTGACTGACAAAACAACTTCACGATCTGAACTTTGTCAATGATTTGGTTCTTCTGTTTCATTACCGTAATCAGATATTGCTTCTTTTTCTTCGATCATCCTCATATCAAGGTCCCGGTTTCTCTTACAAAGGACACCGTTGTTTGTAAGGCTGTTTGTCTCCAAACAACTTTTTGTCTCATATCTGTCTTGCGAGACCAGTATTGTTCTCTCTTTTTTCTACGTGAGCATGCAGCTTTGCAGGGTTCAGGCCAGGAAGAGGCACAGAAGACCATATCTTCAACATAATAAACATCCCAGAGAAAAGCAGACAATTCAATACGGACCTGTATGCTTGTTTTATAGACTACACCAAGGCCTTTGACTGCGTAAAACATCAGCAAATATGGAACATTATTAAAAATATGGGATTCCCAACACATCTAGTTCAACTAATAGAAACCCTCTACAGGGGGCAGTAAGAGGGCCGTCAGAATACATGGCGAAACCTCAGATTGGTTTGAGATACACAAGGGGGTCAGATAGGGCTGCATTCTTTCACAATACCTGTTCAACATATATGCATCAGGACATTATCAGGAATGGAAAGGCAGATCCAATTTCTACAGATTTCGATCTTTCACAATGGGAAGAAAGGAGATACCGGAAATATGACTTGCCGACGACACAGTTTTGCTCTCAAACAGCGCCAAGGGCCTAGAACAAATAATTACATCAGTTCAGAAACATAGTGAAGCCCAGAATCTCTACCTGAATAAAAAGAAAACAAAGATAATGACAACTGATAAGACAAAACTCCAACTTAAAATCAAGATAGCTGGCGAAGAGATTGACAATGTTGTACATTTTGAATATCTGGAATCAATACTGAACAACAATGGAGACTGTACAAAGGAAGTAAGAAGACAACTGCCTATGGCAATGCAGAAGATAAGGATGCAGAACCTATGGCATAATACAAACAAAGAACTAAAACTAAAGATCCTAAGAACATGTATTTTTCATGTAACAACCTACGGATGTGAAACGTGGACGATTACAAAGGCAATAAGAGCAAATATCGGTGGTTTTGAAGTACAGTGCTACAGAAGAGTTCTGCAAATCCCGTGGACAAAGAAAGAAACAAACAAATCTATCCGGCAAGACCTGAATGTAGAGGAGAATTAACTTATAAATGACGTAATGACCTGAAAACTTAGGTTTTTTGGACACATCAAATGACACAACGGACTGGAGAGAGCGGCTATGGAAGGAATGGTTACTGGGAAGAGAGGCATGGTCCGACTGAGAAGACGATGGACTCAGGACATCAATGAGATACTGGGTTTGTCATTGGGGCAGGCAGAAAGACTGGCGAAAGATAGTTTCCAATAGACATGCTGTCACGAGAGCGACGTTCTACAAAGGACATGCTACATGAAGATGATGATTAACTGGGGTCCTAACGCCTGCCATTCAAAATGTGCTTTGTGTGTCACTGTGGAGAGCATGATGGCCACCCCGTTTCTATGATGTGCATAAGCTTCAGTGTGACCCGATGCTTGTATTAATTCCCTTTTGCCCAGCGTCAATTTCTCCCCTCCTAAGTATGTCGTTGATACAGTAGTTTTGCATTTCCATGGCCATTTGCATTTCTTTTCCAAGTGTGTACTTTGTAAGTACGTTTTATGTACCAAACTTGGACGTGGACTTACTAGAACAACAACGATAAACTCATAATATTGAAGTGTCTATATTTGTTGAAGTTTCGACAGTGTCACAGTGTGTTCCAACCTGCCTCTTCTCATGACATGTGTCACAGTGTGTTCCAACCTGCCCCTTCTCATGACATGTGTCACAGTGTGTTCCAGCCTGCCCCTTCTCATGACATGTGTCACAGTGTGTTCCAGCCTGCCTCTTCTCATGACATGTGTCACAGTGTGTTCCAACCTGCCTCTTCTCATGACATGTGTCACAGTGTGTTCCAACCTGCCTCTTCTCATGACATGTGTCACAGTGTGTTCCAACCTGCCTCTTCTCATGACATGTGTCACAGTGTGTTCCAACCTGCCTCTTCTCATGACATGCCCCAAAAAGGATGACTGCCTTGTTCTGATTTTTGCTATAAACTGTCTTTGTGTCTGTGCTTCTTCAAGTACGTTGTTATTATATTTCAGTGCAGTCCAATGGACTTTCAACAATATCCTGTAAAACCGCATTTTCATTATCTCCAATTATCCATGTACGTACCTGCTGGTTGTCCATGACTCGCTGCCGTATGTCAGTACTGGTTCCATGTAGCATCCAAAAAGTCTCTTCCTTAAATTCAGGGAAAGGCTTTCGTTGCACTTGATTCCCCACATATTATGGAAGACTGATTTTGCCTTGAATTTTCTGTTCTTTTTTTCAAAAGTGCATCTCCCACCAGAGCTGACATGAGTATATTTATTTTAGTTCCATCTCGTTCACCTTGATACAACATTTTGGAGATTTGTGCATCTTAGTTACCACAATTTCTTCTTATTTAAGGTGAGGCCCTTATTTTCTCTTTGAACAGCTATCACGGTGACCAGTTCTTGTATATCTGATTAATTCTGCGCTATTAACAGTGTCACATAAATGTTTTTACAAATAATTAAATGAATGCCTTAAGACAAACAAACAAAAAATTAAACGTGCATTTCGTGAGGGTGTATGTTTTGATTAATAACAAGAAAATCAAAAAAATTTATTCCCTTTATCTATGTAAAGAAAAAAAAATATTAGCAGAGCGTGGTTTCGATCCACGGACCTCTGGGTTATGGGCCCAGCACGCTTCCACTGCGCCACTCTGCTTCGATATCATAATGTAATAAATGTTCCTTATATAGTATTGCAATTATTTACATAATTATTATATTTGAAAATAATATTTGTTATATTATAATTTAATTATGTGAAACTGTCAATTATTCATAGTTTCTTATTTTTTTAAATTAACTTTACATTTCGTTTTAAAATACAAATTTACTCATTTGTTGGCATTTCATTGATGCGATTCTTCCAAATATGAAACCGGAAAAGTACACGACATGCATCTAGTGTGTTTACAAGCTCAAATATTGAATACTAAAGATGGAACTTTGTACTCACACATTATTAGTAACATTATGATTTAATATGTAATACCATGCTTAGTTATCGATTAATCGATATTAAAGATGTGGTGAGTTACAAAAGTAAAAGTAATTTAATCCGTTATACATTGTTGGAGAAGTGCAGAGTGCTTTCTTTTCTTACTAAAGTAAAGGACTAATCCGACTAATCGTCTAATGAAGACTTCTACTGAAGAGTAAGATTCAGTGAGTAACAAAATTCATTTGACTACTATTAGTACTAACCCCTACTTTAGTATTTACTACTACTACTAGTAGTAGTATTAATACTACTTTAATACTACTACAAACTGTAGTACTACTGTACTCATGGTTACTCACTGTACTCTTGTCTGTACTCGACTCATTAGTTACTCACTGATACTGATAGTATCACTATCACTACTATCAGTGAATGAGTGATACTCATTACTCATACTGATATAGTATATCATATACCATCATACTGAGTGAGTCAGGAGTGATGCTACTGATACATTATTATTATCATTACTGAATACTTGTATTGTACTGTAACTTACTGTGGTAAATTTAAATGTAAGTTACAAGTAAAAGGACTGTAAAGTAATGTTAACAAGTGTCAGTCTTATTATTGAATTGACTAAAAGTAGTAAAAGTCTAAGAGTAACAGTAAGAGTGTCTTGTCTTAGTTATAGTAGTGACAGTAGTGAGTAGACTAAATCACTACTGATGACTAGTCACTTAGTCATTAATTATTTAAGACCGACTACTACTAACTATTAGTTAGTTAGTAGTTCACTACTTATAGCTAGTTTGTGATACAAACTATTAGTAGTATTAAGTAATAGTAGTAGTATTAAGTAATAGTAGTAGTATTAGTACTAGTATTACTAATATTAGTAACGACTAGTAGTTGTACTACTTACTACTAGATAGATTTACTCTACTCATTCAGTTGATAGTGTTAGTAAGTGACTAAGTGTTACAGTACACTACAGTTACTCTGACAGGGTTTGTGTTGCTAGGGCCTGAATCAGAAAGGGGAGCTTAGAACAGTAATACCGCTTTAAATTTTAAACCTGCTAAGTTAGTGGGGGTAGGACAGAAGTGTGTAAGGGACAGTACCTCACGGTGAGAGGCAGCCACATCCTTGATGGCCAGGATCCTATTTGGTTCCCCCACTTCTGTCTAGGTCACGTATGGCTCCTAGAGTCTGCCTGTGTACGTCAGCGCCATCCCCCGGGCAACGGCTTTGGCTGGCCGGCTAAACTACATGAATGAAACGACAAGAAGGGGAGTCCACCCCTGACAAGTACACACAGCTGCTGGTGGAAGAGGTGGTAAAAGTACAAGTAATAGAGATGACGGCCTAAAGCCTGACTGCATTACAGTGGACAACTCGGAAATGGGACTAAAAACAGAACTAAGAATAGGCACCTGGAACGTCAGGAGCCTATACCAGGGCAAGTTGTTCATGATTGGAAGAGAAATAAAGAAAACCAAGAAAAAACAAACAAATGCAGACATTTGGCAAGAGTTGAGCATAGAAGAGAACTGGTTTATCAATTCCATTTTGGCTAGAAAATGCAAGTACTTTGGTCACATCAAGAGACACAATGGTCTTGAGAGAACGGTGATGGAAGGTATGGTGCCAGGCAAAAGAGGAAGGGGTAGACCAAGAAGACGATGGCACCAAGATATCCAGGAATGCCTGAGTACGACTGTGGCGGAGGCTGGTGTTTTGGCAAGGGAACGAGTTTCTTTCAGACAGACTGTGATGGGAGCGACATTCTACAAAGGACATGCTACATGATGAAGTTAGTGCTAAGCAAGTGGACATGTCTGTAGTTGGCGATGACTAAAAAGGGCTTAACTCTTAATATACGCTCTCAAAAGCCATGTTCTTGCAAGCTCATTTTAAGGAGTTAGGTCTACTTTTTATACTTGGCTACTGTTACTGATTTTAGTTTAGTATATTTATTTATAAGGAAAATTAAAGAGTTATATCTCAAAATATGCAGATATGAAACACCCATTATCATATGAACATAGTTAAACATATGGAATATACATAAAGATTGGAATAGAACAAATATAAATTTATAAAACAGAACAAAAAATATTGTACTTACAATAATATTAAAATCCTTCAGCAACACAGAAACTTTAAATTCAGTATCATTGTAGAGTATATCCATTTCACAGAAGTTAGGAAAGTTTTATGTGTGTTTCTAAACATTCTGCATGCATTTTAAAATTGGTTGTCACAATTAGAAAAAATGATAGTATACAACCAATTATACACTTTCTATTTTGATATTTGTATTTCATATTTTAAATATAAAACTATATTGCTTCAACATTATCAGGTGTACTTGATCTTACATGTCTAAGTTCAGATCTATCTCGATATTCTACTTGTTATTGGAACATGATTTGTTTCTCTAGTAAGTAGTACTAGTAGCTTCAGCCTTGCTGAAAACCATGGCACATCCTTTTCAGGATGAATGCAGAAGAAGAAGAAAAATGGAAAACAGTCTTCTTCTGCGTTCTTTCTCAATCTCCCGCTACCAAGTCCTGAACAGAAATTTGCAAGAAGCAGGATGTAGTCCAGACAACAGCATGTTTAGCAACAAAATAATCTTAAATAAATATGAACAAGTCAGCTAAGAAAAATACATTTATATAGTGAGAGACAATAAAAATAATAGTTGCCCACCGCACTGCAAGCGAAGATGGCAACAGTATTAGGCATGTGTATTTAGATGTGACAGTATATGACTGTACAGTTCAATCCGAACACAACAAACTGAACTGCACATGGGGCACATGTGTACAGCGTCAGTAATTGGACCACCTTGCATTCTGTTCATTCATGTAGCTTGTTTTTTTCCACTAGATGGAAGCACCATGCATGTGATGACAGTGCACCAAGCAAATGCCTCCTGAAAAATAGGTGATTCAATGTAAATCTTGTGAAAAAAGACAGCAGATGGTGAAACCAATACAAGGAAGTGTCCTAGCACCCATGCTATATAACATATATACTAATGACCTACCCATGGACACAGACACAAGGAACTTCATCTATGCTGATGACACAGCAGTTGCTGCCCAGGGAAAAGGGTTTGAGGAAGTGGAAAGCAAACTGTCAAGTTCTCTCAATGCCCTTGCAGAATACTACCATACAGACAAACCCTGAAAGTCGCTGTACCGAGAGGTGGAACGAATTGCTGCAGGACCCAGAGATGGAACTTCGGGAGGAACCTGCTCCTAGACATCATCTACCATACACAACATGGAAGTCGCTGAACAGACTCCAAATTGGTGTATCACGGTGTAAGAGCAATATGAAGCGATGGGGATACACAGATGATGACACATGTGATTGTGGCACAATACAAGACCCAGACCACCTGATGATCTGCCCCAACCTCCAGGAAACATGCAATAGGGGTGACATAATGGAGGCAAATGACAAGGCAATCTATGTCGCTGAATACTGAATGCAAGATATATAACGTTGTGCTTGGACACATAAAGTAAGTAAGTACCAAGCAACTTCCTGAAGGTGACATCAATGAAGAAACTGTTCAGATATTCTTTGAGAGAGTCTTTGTATTGATTCTTCTGTCCCCGAATTCAAGTTCTTGTCTATTCTGAGCTTACTGCGCAACAGCTGCTTAGTGAGGAAGACAGTTTACCATTATTCAGTACATGCACCAACATTCTAACATGAAACTGGTGGACAACTGGCAAATTTTTTTGGGGCCGACGAATTTAACCAGGATATCTCAGTCCATCCCTGTTAACAGTGTCAAAGGCCTTGATTAGGTCAACAAAAGTCATGCACAAATCATGATACTGTGTTCATGGCATCTCTCCTGGATTTAACGAACTGCAAATATGTCAACAATCTCACAACCGCCTAAGAAACCAAACTGACTCTCTGGGAGTAGCTCTAGCTCTAGATGAGTTGTTAAACGGTTGAGCACAATCTGAGACACAATTTTTCCAGTAATTGACAGGTGGGAGATTCCAATGTGGTTATCACAAGATTGACAATTACCTGTGTACTTCTACATGTAGACAATGGGATTATCTTTCAGTCTCTTCATTATGTGACCAGCGCCCCAATTAGAGTGGTAAAGGTTGGTTACCTTGTGTAGCTGCACAGGGCCTCCTGCTTTGTGAACCTCACAGATGTAGCACATGACCCAGGAACAAAGGAAAAGATAACAATTTGTCAGTACACATGTTAGATAAGAGAAAATAGGACCCGAAGATGCAGCAGTGAATGAGTTACATTCATCAGGATCACCAAACCACAGCTGACCAAGACCCTATTCCACCTCCAAGCGGCGGCTCTGGAAACAAGCTGCACTAGTGTAGTCTGGCTAAAAGAATAGTAATAGCAGTGGGAAAACAAAAGCAGTACTAAAAAAAGTCAGCTGAAATCAAATGTGTTGGGCTAAAAGGCACAGGTATCACAGCCTCGTTGAAAACTATGACACATCCTTTTCAGGATGAATGCTGCAGAAGAATAAGAAAAATAGAAAACAATCTTCTTCTGCGTTCGTTCTCAATCTCCTGCTACCAAGCCCTGAATAGGGCTTTGCAAGTAGCAGGATGTAGTCCAGAGAACGGAATGCGTTGTGTTTACAGCTTAACAAAGACCATAACAATAGTAATGTTGCCAATCACAAGTGAAGATGATGACATCATCAGACTTTTGCTGTGCGATGTGTTACCATATGGCAATAAAAACCAATCATGCGCGTCAAACTTTGCCACACCCAAGGCACAGATGTGAGGAGTCAGCTGTGGAGTTGACTCTTTCGGGCAGCACGCTTTCTCTAAGCATTTGCAATAAAGTTCGCTCTGTGATCTGAGTTCCTCTGGTGATTCTAGCACACCAGGTGGAGCTGTTCTGTACAAGCAGCTCCCAGGAGGTAACATCAATGTTGAAGTTTTTCAAAGACACTTTAAAGAAATCTCTCCAGTGTTTCTTCTGTCTCCTTTATGAGCTTCTGAGCTGACTGTATAACAGCTGCGTGAGTATGCGCTCATTGGGCATGCGGTGAACAATATGTCTTTTCATCTGGGCTTTTTTGCAGAAACAGATAGATACTCAGCATGTTAGACTTGCTAAGAATTTCACAGTTAAGTACTTTGTCCTGCCACCCGATCCTGAATGGCCTACACAGACTGCTGAACTGAAAATCATTTAGCTGTCTGGTATGTCTGCTATACACTGTCCATGTCTCACAGTTATGCAGCATTGTGGTTAACACTACACCATGATACTTTTTTATCTTAGTAACAGGGGAAGAAGACTAAAATATACTGATCAGACATGTTAATAAGGATCAGGCACAATATACTGGCCAAGACCCTCACATTGGCTTCCTTGTAGCCCTTCCTGAAAACGAGCTGTTTTCATGACCTAGTTAACAAGGTGAAGGGTCGATGTGATCCTTGTAGTAGTGAGTGACACGCAGATGAAACCAAGCATAGTACAACCACCTGCTGTCCTATCTCATTTAGATGTAAACCTCTCCTGTCTAGCATTTTACTTTTGTCTACTTTCACATCAATAAATTCCATTACCATGTCAGCACACATCACCTGCAACCTAAGGTTGATACCTATTATCTTACTATCTAAATAGTCTGAACCATCTGCTTTGTCTAAAATGCCCATGATTGTGACCTTTCTGAACTTTTTTTCCTTAAGTGTTCCCATAAGACTCTTGTATCTTTGCATAATTATTTATTTACCATCTCTCTTTACATTATTAGTTCTTACCAATACTACAACATGACTATTTGCTCTGTCATCTATCCTCTTTGTTCTCCCCTCTATGTCCTCAATTTTTGCTCCCCCAATATCCATTTCTTCAAACATTTTGTGTTGTTTAGACAAATGTCTGCCAACCTTGTTCACCATTGAATCCCCTACTACCAATACTGAACCCTCACCTATATTTGCATACTTCTCTGCAAAGTTCTCTGTGTACTGTTTCACCACTAGAATCTTCCTTACTTCTAATTCCTATTTCCTTCTCTAACCCATACCTAACTAACAGTGGATTTATATTATCACATCGACTACGCCGGTTCCAGATGTCTGCTTGCAGCCTCCCACACACAGAGCAAGCCTTTGCAATCTTGCTATTGATCTCAGAGTTGATATTTGTCTCTCTGATGAAGGTCCTGCCTGGAGATGTGCACATACAGAATGGGAATAAATATAAGCCAGTGCACTTACAGAATGGGAATACATATAAGCCAGAATTATAACATGATTCCAAGCAAAAGGAAGAAAAGCTGCAAACATTTCAGTTCTTTGACCGTAACCTAGCAAATGATGTAATTGGGGCAGCTAAGTAATACTTTTATGAAGGGGAACATTACACAGAAGCACCAAGGTGGAATATCTAGTTAATTAGGAAAGAACTAAATGCCAAGCTGAGAGAGAGAAAAAACAGTGGCTATGAACTGTTTATGGAAAAGAACTGCTCCATGAGAATAAATAATGCAAATTGAGAGATCTGTGTCAACTTCTGTGATTTCAGTGATCTTTTCATTTATGAATGATCTTCCTAAAGAAAAACATAAATGCTCGACATAGAAAACAAATTGAAAATTTCTCAATGTGTAGAAAATGAAAATATTAATTACAAGATGTGAGAATAAAGAAAGTAGCAATATAGAAAATAAAACAATCGCCTCTTGATGGATTAATACAATTTAAATTGAAAACTTTCCAGGGCAACGCTATAAAGAACTAGTCATAAATATCATACATAACCTCACAAATAAGAACGCAATAGTTACATCTCTCATGAAAATAAGAATAGACTGCACAGCTCAACTGTGAACATTGGTTTTGCTTTGTGTGTCTTAAATGTTACATGTAACCAAGAATATCCCATTTAGACTGAAGACCTTCACAAACAAATCTCCAATGCATACTGAATATTAAAGCAAGAGTTAGACGTACCCTCATTAAACAACTAAATAAAATTACACATGTTCTGAACTGGAACACACATTGTGGAGGAAAAGAAGCTAAAAGCTGAAGAAGGTTTGGCTAATAATACGGGAAGAGAGATCTACAACAATAATAGTGTCTTGTAATGTGTTCCTCTAATAATATAATATTTAATTGAGCCAATCTTGCATCTGGGGAGGCTATTTGCAAATATTATTGCTTGTCTTGGTCATTTGAGTTTAATTTTTGCTACTTTTGCTATGCAGATGTTGAACAGTACAGATGATAGAGGAGAACTTTTCAGACATTTTTGAGCATATCCGCATAGACCTAATTTGTCATGATCGCTAGTGGAGTGCGAACATTCTCACCATAAGGACAGGCACTGTGTTTGGTATGTATAATCTGCTTTACTAAGTTTCTGTCTAGACTAGCTTCACATTGTACTATATTAGATTGAAAAAATATTTTCTCAATCACATTAAATTAGGGATCATCAGGGGACGGCGTGGCCTAGTGGTTAAGTGACACGGCTCACAACCAGAAGGTGCTGGGTTCGATCCCCATCTCAGCACCGGCCGTTACCCCGGGGAAGCAAACCCTTAGAAAATGCAGGAGGAAGCAGACCTTTACATAAAATGCATGCTGAAGTCGGATGCACTGGGCCGACAGGCGCAAAATAAAAACGCAGTGCAATGCACGCCGCCTTGGGGATTAGAGAAATAAGGCGAACGAAAAAAAAATTAGGGATCAAGATGCTGAGCAGCGCATGAGCTGCAGTGGTCAGCGACCCATAGCTGACTGCTAGCGTCAGGGCCAGCGAACCAGATCTGCTAAGACCCTTGTACACCTCCACGCGGTGATCCTGGATAACAGGCTGAGCAGAGCAGACTGGCTAAGGAGAAGGGATCAAAGAGGGAAATCTCACCCGGTACTAACAAAATGCTTGCTGAAGTCAGATGTGTTGTACCGAAAGGTGCAAATATCGCAGTCAATCTGTAAACTATGACACAGCGCATTCCGTTCTCTGGACTACATTCTGCTACTAAAGCCCTTTCGGGAGATTGAGAACGAACGAAGCCAAGCCATATTAAATTAGTCATTTTCATAAAGGGCTTTTATTTCTATTTTACTAGGACTGATGAAAAGCAGGAGGAACCAATCATGGTGCCACAGTTTTCTCTTGTCAGTGTTGTTTTATTCATTGCATCTGGAGTGCTGGTAAGCATAAGAATTAATGTTTGACACATGAAAGTTATTTTTTGTTAATACAATAAACCAAAGCATCTTAGTAGCAGAATGCATGCTTCTCATTCCAATGATGTTAGCTCCACAACATACACACTCCAGCCTGGAGGACAGGGGCAACCGACCCCAACGTCCACAGGTGGCGGATAGTGGGGTGACCGACCCCAACCAGGCATGTCCACAGGTGGCGGATAGTGGGGCGACCGACCCCAACCAGGCACGTCCACAGGTGGTGGATAGTGGGGCGACCGACCCCAACCAGGCACGTCCACAGGTGGCGAATAGTGGAACGACCTCCAGATAGGGGCGTCAGCTGCGATATAAGCCAGGTATAATAACTGGACGAATAAGCAGTCGTGGACCAACCGGCGGTGTATTCCAGCAGGATTGGGTGGGACAACAGGTGGCACTGCTTTCCCCACTGAAATACCCCGTGTGTCCTATGACGGGTACACCAAGCGGGTAAGAGCCGCTATATGCTCTAGCCACGGGAAGGAAACCATGGTAGACAAACCAACCTACTGCCTTGCAGGTACCATCGGGAGATGGAAAGGCTATGGGAGACAACCCAAAACAGAAAATTCAATCCGACCTGCCGAAGACGGAGTGTGTCAGCTACGGCGCAGGAACCGGGAAAAATCAGGGCACACGCGCATCAACAGGATATGGTCATGCGACAGTCTACCCTATCGTCATGGTGTCGCTCCTACAAGTTACAACCGGGGAGGAGCGGTGCCGGGCCCCCAGCCTCGAGGGGACCCACCCAAGCGACCGGTGCCTCTGCTAACCCAGTGGTCAGGGGGAGGCAGAGTAGTGCGACTGATCAACAAACAAGGAACCTAAAAGTGGTACAGTGGAATGCAGAGGGCGTGAGAAACAAGAAACCCGAACTGCAAGAATTTCTCAAGGAAAACGAAATAGACATCATTTGTATTCAGGAAACAGATCTAAAAGAAACTCAACAATTTTCCATTAGAGGATATGAATGTTTCCGCCAAGATAGGAAAAAAAGATCCAAAGTAGGAATAATAACACTAGTAAAAAATTATATACCAGCAGTAGAAACAAATAGATCTGGACCAGATGAATTAGAATACATCACAGTAATGAGCATCCTACCCAGTGGAGACTCAATGATAACAAACTGCTATAGTCCACCAGCCACAGCTATGGCAATACACAAAGGCAAAATAGAAGAATCGAGGCACCTCATAGTGGGAGATTTTAACAGTCACTCCCCAAGCTGCGGCTATGAAACAAGGGACCAGAGAGGCGAGGAGGTAGAAGATTGGATGATAGAAAACAAACTCATCCTAATAAATAGGCCAGACGATAGGCACACATATTACTCTAGAATATGGAAAAAAATTAGTACTCCAGACCTTGCGATGGCATCGGACGACCTTCATCGACTAATAGTAAGAACAGTCAACAGCTAACTGGGTGGGAGCGACCATGTCCCAATAACTTTAGAAATATGCAACATGGGACAAACAGAGATATCAGATATGCACCCAAGTTGGAATTTTAAAAGAGCAAACTGGACCCTATTTAGAGAAAACGTAAATAAACTCTGTCAAGATATATCCATAGCCAAAAATTTAAATAAAAATGTTACCATCATGACGGAGGCTATCATCCAGGCAGCAAAGAAATCAATTCCACGTGGAAAACGAAAAAATTATAAACCCTATTGGAGCAATAAACTAGGGAAAATGCACAAGGAACTAAGTGAGGCAAGAGATACCATGGAAAAAAATCCTTCCCCAGAAAACATAGGGAAACACAGCAAAATTAAAAACACATTCATAGAGCAAAAGAAGGAGGAGATCCAAAGAAGTTCGCATGAAAAGACTGAAAGCCTCAACATGGACAGGGATACAAGTAAACTCTGGAACCTGACAAGAGCCTTAAATGAGGAAACCAGATTGAGCCATGGGAAGACGGTCATTAAAGAAAATAAGAAACATCATACAGGGAAAATGGCAGCAAACATCCTAGCTGAATTTTTCAGAGATGAGAGTACCACAACATTGACACGAAAACGCAAACTAGAGGTAAAAAAAGAGATAAAAGAGAACCTGAAGACACAGAATGCGGATCCCTGCATGAAGTCATCATTCAAAATGATAGAGTTAAACACTGCTATTCAGAAACTGAAAAACAAGAAAGCTCCAGGAAAAGATGGCATCACAAGTGAAATGATTAAAAACCTATACCAAGGGTCAAGAAGAAAACTCCTGAAAATTTTCAATCAATCATGGAGCACGGGTAAGATCCCAGACCAGTGGCGGGAGGCTATCATTATCCCCATCAGAAAACCAAAAAAGGACAAGACAAGCAAGGAAAGCTATAGGCCAATAAGCCTGCTTAGCTGTGTTGGAAAAGTCATGGAAAAAATGGTAAACGCAAGACTAATAAAACATCTGGAAAAAAACCATTTCCTACTCAATTCACAGTCAGCCGTTAGGAAAAACCACAACACAGAAGACCAACTAGTGTACCTAACCCAAGAAATAGAAAATGCATTCCAAGGTAAGGAAAAAGTACTAGCGATCTTTGTGGATATGGCAAAAGCTTTTGACAAGGTATGGAGAAGGACTCCTCCTAAAACTATTAAACAACAAAATAGAAGGGAGAATGTACAGCTGGATACAAGACTTCCTCCGATACAGAACAGCAAGAGTCAAATTAGATGGATCACTGAGCCATAGAATAACTCTCCAACAAGGCGTACCCCAGGGAGGAGTCATCTCTCCTACCCTCTTTATCCTGTTCATAAACGACATAGCGAGAAAACTCCCAAAGAAAGTATCCAGTGCCCTACACGCTGACGACTTCGCAATGTGGAGTGCTGCAGAAAAACTACCAACAGCTGAAAATAGAATGCAGACAGCACTGGACACTGTTGGAAAATGGGTTACAGATTGGGGATTGCAGATTAACATCTCAAAGACAGTTACAACATGCTTCTCACTGTCCAACACCAAGGAAGTAACAAAACTTATTCTAAATGGCAAAGAGCTTGTACAAGAAAATACCCCTGTGTATCTCTGAGTTAAAATGGACAAGAGACTCACATGGAGGGAACACATACAGGAGATAGAACAAAAAGCAACCAGAAAACTATCCCTCATGAAGAAGTTGGCCGGAACAAGCTGGGGTGCAAATAGCAACATCCTCAAAAATGTATACACTGGCACAGTCAGGCCAGTACTTGAATACGGCATGACAACCTGGACCACAGCATCAAAAACAAACACGGAACGCCTAACCAAAATTTAAAATTCAGGCTTAAGGATAATAACAGGAGGAATGAAGACTACACCAATCCAGAAAATGGAAACATACACAAATATAAGACCCCTAAATACTAGACGAGAGGAAAGAGTGCTGACACATAGTGAAAAGATGCTACGCATGCCTGATTATCCCATACATATCAAACTAAAACACTCAAGTAAAAATTGGCTTAAGAGAACCAGCTTCATCCATATATCAAACCACCTACACCAAAAATATGGAGAACTAATTCCCAACCAACCTACAGAAATAGAAATGCTTATTAACTATGAAGAGCTAAGCTGCAACATAAACAACATCGAAATAAGTACAGAGATCCCAGGAATAAGAAGAAAAGACCAACACAGTGTCCACGAGCTGAAAATTTTAGCACAAACAATGATTGAGGAGAAATATAATACCAAGGAATGGACACAGGTGTACACAGATGGTTCAGCAGAGGGGGCAGGCCGAAACCGGGGAGGACGCATATTCATAAGACACAAAGTTGTCCACAAACCTTAGAGCAGAATCGATGGCCCTCCTGCGAGCACTGAATATACTTCAAACAGAAAGGCAACCTCCAACAAAAATAACTGTATTCACGGACTGCAGAGAACTATTAGAGGCAATAAAAAAAAAAAACAACGAACCACTGTTATCAGAGCAGAACTGGGAAATCTCCAGATGTCCTCAACAATAGCGCTCCAGTGGCTACCTTCCCATTGCGGAATCACGGGAAACGAGAGAGCTGATGCTCTGGCAAAAGAGGGCAGCAAAAAGGCACAATTTAATCATCAAGTATCAAACAGAGAAATCAAGAACATCATCAGAAATCAGTATATACACCAAAGGAGAGATGACAGAAACATAAGCAGTACGCCTGACCCAATTCACCAACTCAAAAGAAATCAACAAACTACCTTATTTCGCCTGAGAACTGGACACTGCAGACTACTAGAACATCACACACTGATGAGTGCCACTGTGGAACAGGATGCCAGAACCCTGAGCATATTCTACAGGAATGCCCAATCTATAGGGAAATGAGATGCCAGACCTGGCCAGAGGGTGCGGAGCTGAGACAAAAGCTGTGGGGCAGCCGCTCTGACCTGGTGAAGACTACAGACTTCATCATGGCGACTGACCTGCAGATATAGCATGACCAGAAGATCCTGAACGCAAAGAAGAAGACACACTCCAGTTCACACAGCTGTAAATGAGCACCTGACTTACTGTTAGAGAAGGAAAGACAGGAAGGGAACAGGTCACCTGCATCTCCATAAAATAAAAAAAGAAAGAAAATAAACCTAGCACAATGAAGTCTCCAATACGTCATCCCAGACAACAGTGTTCTGCTATTGGACTACTTTTGCCTTTAATAGTTCAAAGAGGTTGCATATTTCATTGTTGGAAATGTGTCATTATATCTGGCATTATTTACTACTTGTAGTCAGGGATGGATAAGGGTATATTGAAATCTTGAGCTAATTTAGTGATCATTATATTTGGTACCATATGATAGTTAACTTTCATCCACTTATGCTGTTGAGCATCATAGAGATCTTAAGTCGTCTGTCCAAGTTTAAGTGCATTGCGTTGGTCGTCATAGCCAGTGTCGATGTAGGCTAATTCTTATGTCGTCAATCCATGTGCCGCACTGCCTCCCATGTGATAAATTAATTAGTAATTACTCCATAATTTTGCGATGGACGTATGTAGGCACATATTTATTCTGGAAGCTGGTCGATACATGACTTCTGTTTTTTTGTTCATTTATGGTCAAGCCAAAATCTTTGCACGCGGCAGAGAACCGGTCCATTCCAACCTGCATGTTCAGTTCTTAGTTGCTCATTAGAGCACAGTCGTCAGCAAATACAAGTTCCCTGATTATTTCGCCAGCCACTCTGGTTGTGGTCTTCATTCTTCTGAAATTGAGTAACTTGCCATCTGTGCGGTACCAACCAGCACCAGACATGCCGTACACAAAACCAGAGATTACAGTCAGCGGGCAGACGCTGAATGCCGTAGGCAAATTCACATATCTGGGCAGCACGCTGTCGAGATCTGTCAGCCTAGATGAGGTGGCAAGCAGAATAGCAAAGGCCAGCACAGCCTTTGGTAGAATGCGCTCGATGGTCTGGGCACGTCGTGGCATCAGCGTCAAGACCAAACTCAAAGTCTACCGCACAACCATCATTCCAACCCTACTATACGCTTGCGAAAGCTGGACTGTATACTCTGGATATGCAAGGAGGTTAAATCACTTCCACACAGGTTGCCTGAGGCGAATATTCCACATCCGATGGCAAGATCGTGTCATTGACATCGAGGTTCTTTCGAGGACTAACAGGCCCAGCATCCATGCACTGCTAGAAAAAGCACGACTAGGATGGGCCGGACACCTCGTCCGTATGTCAGACAAGCGGCTCCCAAAGAAGCTTCTCTACGGCGAGCTGAGAGAGGGATGGCGCGAGAGAGGGCGCCCAAAGAAACGTTTTAAAGACGGTTTGAAGGACTCACTGAAAAGTTGCCAGATAGACATCGACGCCTGGGAATGTCTTGCGCAAAAAAGATCTGACTGGAGAAGCGCAGTCAAATCGGGTGTAGCTACCGGTCAAAGACAACCGTGTTGTGAAAGCCCAGAGCAGACACGAGACCCGGAAATCCTGAACATCGAGAACACTATCACCTTCTACAAGTCTCGTATGCTCGCTATGTAGCAGATGTTTTCGTGCCCGCATTGGCCTGTTCAGCCACATGCGCACCCACACCCAATAGGGAAATCTGTGACAAGGATGATGTCGGCTGTCCTCATCGACAATGATGGACAGCTATTATTATTATTATTTTGGAAGCTTAAAGTAAATTATTTAAAAGCAATAGTGTGGCACATTGGTTGCTGAAATATAAAATCAATGAGTATAGGAATATGCATTAATTTATGTAAACTTGTACTTTAGGATCACATATAGCCTTTCAATCAATTCAATCCAAAATGTGCTTTCTGATAATTTATTTCTTTTGGCCATAGAAAACCGTTGTTGCTGCTAAGCTACTGGAAATACTCATAGGTGGTTGACATATTACAATTACAAATTCAAAAAATAATCTGTTCAACACAAATATTTCTAGAAGTTTGTATGTTTTTTTCTAGTTTGAATTATAGTTACTTAAAAAGACATATAAATGTATGCTCATTGTTCTTTCCATCTAACTATCCAACGCACTCACACATACACAAAGAGTCATGCTATTTTTGAATATAGAGTTCAATTTGTCTAGCCAGGTTTTAGATTGGTCTGATGTACAAGTTTTTGTTCGGTATAAATTATCACGTATGGTCATCGGAAATTAAATCTGTCATACTGTATGACAAAATAACCATCATTGAAAAGCTGGTTATCATTTACATTACATTTAAAAATGTGACCTTATGGGATTTAGGTAATTCAAAACAGGATCACGTGTAAATGTAAACTGGCTATAATAAAGTAGCATATTTTTGCTAAGTTTAAATAATATCATTTTGCATTGAAGAATACATTAAAATTGCTATTTAATTGATCACTAATAATCTTTAATATCTGACTGCTTTTCTTCTTTAAACCTTATTTTGATTCACAATGGACAATGTCCAAACCCCTATCCCACACTAGCAACAAGATGAAACAATGATAGTAGTACCATTAAGGTAATTTCTTTGAATGTGAACTTTTCTTTTTTTAAGTTTTTATGTAGTAAAGGAGAATGGATTGGTATAAAGTTTATCACTGACTCGGTTGTATTTACTTTCTCTTCTACAGTTATTTTTTCTCCTATTTCTGCTTGCAAAACGACACATTATGAGAGTTGCTTTAAGGTCAGCTCGAAAACCTCATGTGAGCATTGGATCTGATGCACCAAAGGTACATTAACATTATTTGGCATCATCAGTCCTTTTTTAAAATGTTGTTGGGGTTGTAAATGCTGTCATAGTTGGGAGTGAAGTGGAGGATAAGTTCTCCAACTCTTATCAAGTGCTCCCATGGCATGGGTCTCATATAGCCTCTGATAGCAATATCGAATATCCAGTCTTTACGTGGCACACCTTTATGTACTATCAGGAGAAGGGGGTAACAGGTGAGCATCTGGTGCCCTAAAACCAGATAGATGATTTAGAGACTCAACAGCCTGAAAAGGCAGTTTGTCTAGAAGAAGGAAAACTGATTTGAAAGTCGCCTGCTGCCCAGCAGATGAGTTACTACCATAGAAAACCGAAGACAACCATTGTAGATAAAACTTGCTAGTTTGGGAAGAAAAAAGACTGGCCCCAAACTACCTTCTGCCTTGTATGTAGACTGGTGACAGTCAAAAGGCTAGGGAGAATTAACAGGACCAAGTCAGATGTACTGCAAGGATATCAGCTCACAACATAAAAGAAGTTGAAGAAAAGTTTAATAGAGCAATACTGAAAGCAACAAAGAAATAAATCTCAAGAGGGGCTATAAAGAACTACATACCATACTGGACAGAAGATCTACTGCAAAAACTTCAGGAAGAACTATCGACTGCCAGATAAATATCAGAAATAGACTAGACCCTGGAAAGTAATATCAATCCAAAGTAAGACATCACAAAGTACAGAATGAGGCAACAAAAAAACAGTGAACCACAAAATATGCTAGAAGAAAATAGAAATCTGGAAAACAGGAAAGCTTGCTACAAATATATTAATTGGAAAAAACAGCATGGTTAATAAAGCAACATAACAGCAAAATGAAAGAGATATATGAAAAAATATAGACAGTCAATGGAGCAAAACACCATATGTAGCAAAGAAGCACATGCTGACAAAATTTACCTTGCAAGAATTAGAAAATGTGCAAAGGTAACTAAAAAAACAAGAAATCTTCAGGAAAGTATGCAATTGCAAATGAAATATTAAAAAACCTTGCATTCAAAAGTAAAAAGAAATAACTAAAATCATAAATGTAAGCTGGCAAGAAGTGATAGTGCCACAAATGTGGAAGGAAACAACCATGAATCCTGTATTAAAACAAAATATAGATATAAGAAAAGTTGATAGTTACATGCCCATTAGTTTGCTTAGCTGTACAGATAAACCGACAGAAAAATTGCTAAATTCTAGACTTATGTGGCACCTGGAAAGCAAACATTAGATTACACCGTAACAAGCTGTCTTCAGATAATACATGTCAATGGAAACCCAACTAACACATATTACACAAGAGATTGAAGATGCTTTGCTTTAAACAAAACACACACTGACAGTCTGGGTAGATATGTAGAGTCTTTAATAAAGTGTAGAGAGCAGGGATAAAGAATAAATGACTCAAATATGGAGTCTGTGAACGCTTGTACAAATGGATAGGCCAGAAAGAAAGTGTAAGGCGACATAAGCCGTAGAATAAAATTGAAACAAGCCACTTTGCTACCTCTACACTGTTCTTGGACTTCATCAACAATGTGGATAAAAATGTGGATAAAACAACAAGTGGATAAAAAACTTCTGGTTGAGTGCTGTGACTGGCCGCTGACACGTCAACTTCAGATATTCTGTGATATTTCATCTTCTTCCAAAACTCGAATGAGTTCAAGAAGTGTTTCATCGACGGAACACCACACAAGGACCGTACTACAGTTCGTATATGTGTTATAAGATACACCTATTTGATAATGTGCCGTATTCTAGTTGGGGTTGAACTCTAAGCCTATTGTCCCCTATTCCCGACAATGTGTGAGAGAAAAATTGCTGGGGCGTGCAGCGAAGATGCACACGTACTCTCAAGGCACTTAGACTGGAGGTGTATATAGGTCACTCGTTACAAGATGTCTTGCCTACCTTGGAGTCCTTGTCAGTGAGAGGCCCAAACAAACGTACGGAAAGAAAAGGGGCAGGAGAGGTAGTAAAAGAAAAAGTAAGAAGCCAAGAACAGGGAAAGCTTTTTTTTTAGATTTGCCCAGCCAGCTAAGCAGGAAACTCGTCATCAGGCTACCATGACAGCAAATGTGCTGAGTGGTGTGGGCCACACAGAACACGGCGAGGCACTTGAGCAACCGTTGTCATCCACTGCACCAGAGTTCATATCCAGTTGTCCTGACTTGTCTCGCCACTGGTTAAAGTTGGACTCGGGCGAGAGAGTGAAGTCGACGAACTGCGCAACCCAAGTCAAATTTATTGCGCAAGTGATTCTCTTTTCATTTATCCAATACTAACACAGTCGAGCTATGTGACGATGGACGAGCGGCAAAGCGGAGAGCTTAAGTCTGCTGACAAGTTAAACTACAGTCAAAAAGCTGCATCAGTTGCGGGTCTCCTGGCTGAGCAATAAAGCGGATGAGATACATGGATTTGCTGACAATCATGATCTCCATCTCGCGAAGCAAACTTTCCCAAATCAGACTCGTCAGCCATCTCCGCACTCATCCACAACCTGGATTTACAGAATTATCGACTGGAAGGACTGGCTAGGTGAAAAAAGTAGAGGTCCTCATCACTCGTGATGGACAAACAACACAACAGTGGATAAAATACCACAGAAGGTACACATCTCACTGTACTCTGATGGTCTAGCTTTATGGGTAGCTGAAGAAAACATTGATCAGCAGACATGATGCAGGGAGCTCTACAAGGATTAGTTCAGTGGACTTAGAAATAGCTCCTGAACATATACATTAAAAGGAAATAAAGTACACAATTTTTACACTTTAAAATGAGGCAATCAGAATCACAGTGAAGCTAAATGGATACAAGCTACCAGATTAGAAGAATCCCACGTTTCTAGGAATAACAATGAACAGTAGACTCTTAACATGGAAAAATGCATTTGAAAAGTGTCAGCAACAAAAATTAAGTAGCGAAGGACTCTTATGAACAAAATTGAGGGAACGATATTGGGTTGTAGACCATCAAACTGAAATTTCTGTACACAGGAAGTGTTTGGCCAGCCTGGGCAACTGCTTCAAAATCCAACATTGTAAAGTAAAAGCCAAAACTAAAAATCAGGCAAATAGAATTATTATAGGAGCTATGAAATTTACACTAATAAATGAAACGTGGAAAATAAAGCTGCAACCCGTGACTGACAAAGTAGATTACAGAGTACTACAACTGACAGAAAAATTCAAATGGCTTTAAAGTCATCGATTGCAAAAATACTGGAAGGATGTGGACCAAACAGACTTCAGAGAAGCTGTTCATTTTACAAAAGGCAAATGAACTTCATGGTAGACCTCACACAGATAAAGGCAGAGCCCGTAATGACAAGTAGCACATTTTTACCAAGAAAAGAACACGATACCCACAACTGATAGACAACATACCATAAGTGATGAAAAAAGGCATCTAAACAGATCATCATGTAGCATGTCCTTTGTAGAATGTCACTCCCATCACAGTCTGTCTGAAAGAAACTCGTTCCCTTGCCAAAACACCAGCTTCCGCCACTGTCATACTCAGGCACTCCTGGATATCTTGGTGCCATCATCTTCTTGGTTTACCCCTTCCTCTTTTGCCTGGCACCATACCTTCCATCACCGTCCTCTCAAGACCGTTGTGTCTCTTGATGTGACCAAAGTATTTGCATTTTCTAGCCAAAATGGAATTGATAAACCATTTCTCCTCTATGCTCAACTCTTGCCGAATGTCTACATTTGTTCTTTTCTCTGTCCAGGGTATTCTGAGGATCTTTCTGTAACATTTTGACTCGAAGGATTCGATTCTTTGTCTAGAAGTTTTGGTAATCGTCCATGCTTCACAACCATAAGCCACCACAGGAAAAACACAGGCTCTCAAGACTTTTACTTTTATCGTTTTGTTGGTGCCCTGCCATAATTTCTTCACGCTGTTCAATCTAAACAGATATAGAGAGAAAATACATAGCCTTGGAATACACTAAAAAGATATATATGCAGAATTCACCCACATATATGTAGACAGATCAGTAATGAGAGATGTGAAAAAGGGAGGCAGAGACATTTATGCTAAATTAAACAATGGACATGTAATCAAAACTTAAGTGGCCACTAACAAACTCACAAACATCTTCAGGGCTGAGGTACTAAGAACAGTTGAATTTAGCCATCATCCAAAAACAAGAGCATGTTGAGTACAAGATAGTTTACCTTACAGATTCTCTATAAGTCATAATGGTCTTCAGAAACCATATAAACAGTTAGTTGGACAGTCCTGTCAGAAGCACTAATGAATACCAGATACAATTTTAATAGAGTGAAAATATAGTGGATTCCAGCATGCTGTAAGATACATGAAAATGAGGAGGCAGATATATTAGCCAAATAGGGAGGAAGCAAAGCCCAAATTGAAGATGGCTATATATGAATAAATAAAAATAGTAAAAATAAACTTCATAGACAAATGACTAAGAAAATACTCTGATATAGCAGAAGCATACTACTCCTTGCCAAAAAAGAGATCAAGTGACAATGTTTAGACTATGAATAGCCACTTCAGGCTGTTCAACAAATAAAAAGTCGGTCACACAGACATGTGCCAGTAGAACATGTTCTCCAGGTCTGTTGTCTCCACGAGAGGAGCAAAGTGACAAGATTACCCTCTCCAACCCAACTAAGGAATAAACTGAATGTCAATGAGAGAAGCCTGATATGGACCATCAAGTTTATAAGAGAAATAGATGTGATTATTTGTGATTGAACGAACTAGACATTTTGTTTAATTTAATCACTTGTAAATACTTTGTTGGAATGACTGTCTATGTTCATTTCACACAAATATAATTAAATTAATAATTTTTTTTTGCTAGCATGTACTCAAGTCATATTTATCTGATTGCAAACATAGTTTTGGACAGCTTGCTAACCCATGCATTTGAAGTTCCAGTATTTTACAGTTCTAGCATATCATTTATCTCTGTATTTGTGTCTCTCTGTGTTTCATAAGGAGAAGTAATTGTAATTAGCTGTGAAAGATCAATATATTTATTTAGTCTTTTCCTTTCATTATTACACATATGGCTGTGGGTATAGAACTTGTTTTTTAATTCACACTCACTTGTCACTATTCTCTTGTGGACATACACATACAGAGAGAGAAATAGTATTTTATTTTAAAGGTTATGTTTGTGGTCCCATATTATCTAATAAACTGGCAGCATGTTGTTGTTTGCAAATGCCAACAATGAGTAGGTTACTCTTGCGTGCGCTCTGAAAAGGACATTGAGTGGCGGGTTGCAGTAGCTTTCCTCACATTCCGAGGTTGCTGAAGAAGGTAGACGGGGGGGGGGGGGGGAGTCCTCCAGGGGGTTGTGCTATGTTTGGCTTCATCTGTGTGTCACTCGCTACTACATGGATCATGTTGATCCCTCATCTCGTTAGCCAGGCTGCCATGAAAACAGTCCATTTCCAGGGAGGGCTACAAGGAAGCAGAGGTGAGGGACTCGGCCATTATGTTTTGCCCCACCCTAACATGTCCAATCAGAATATTTTGCCTGACCAGACATTTGTCTTTCTCCCTGATGGCAGTATGTTAATAAATTGTTTTCTCACAATAATCAGGTTTTTTTTATCTGATGTTTATTCTCTCGTACTGGATAATTATTTTCTTTTTCTAGGTTTTGAGACAAAAAATTAACCAGTACTTGGAAATCACGGAACGAATCTGTCATGAACCAACTTTACTGTCAGAGCAAGTGCAAAATGTGGCACATTCAAGTAAGTTAATTAATAATACTTTTTTTTTTAAAATCCGCCAAGAAATGTAGTAAACACAGTGGACATTGATTCAAATGCATAAATAAAATAAAATGAAGAATATTCTTAGCGCTTTCATCTGTGTAAGCCAGTAATTATGTGCCATATCTTTTTTCTCTGTGCAATTTGTGGGACCATCACTACAATTGACTCTTTGAAGAAACCTGTGTAAAAGCACTTGATGTTCTCCTGCAATGGTTGGTTTTGTAGTGGTTCATCTTACATGATGAGTTAAGAGCTCAATACCAATTCTTATTCGTTTCCTTTTTTCGGCATATTTGGTTGGGTTCACTGATCATATTCCTTGTTAACAAATATTGGACTTCGGGGTCTACTTTGTTTTATTTTCTTTCAATTAAAAAGTAATGATTCAACGTGTCAGTCATCCTGTATGTCTCTCTTAGTGTCTCTCGTCAAATGTTTGATGCTCTTTATCTTTATCCTAGTTCGTTCCATATTTGCAATTTACAAATACCTCAAGGTGTCAGTTTTCTGACTGTGTGTGTCTAATACTTCTGCACTTCCATTGTCTTATATGTTGCTTGGCGGGTTCAGTGTTGTTGCTTTGCAGTTCTGAAAAGCTATCTTCAGGTGCTTCAACATTTTTTTGTCATTCAAAATGCATGAAAATGTAAAATTATGTAATACAAACACTGATTTAATTGGAACACTTAACAGTAATTAAAATAGTGAGTTGTGTACTTGTAAAAAACATTGCCCACATTCTTTTTGGGTATTAGAATATTCTAGGGTAACTCAAATAAATTGTAACCTTGTTTGTTTATCACAACCTCATTTTCGCTTCTAAATTTCACTTTGGATAATCGATGTATGATTGTCAGATTTAGATTATATGACATTGCTACAGTCATGTAGTGTCTTGAACCTGTGAAACTAATATTTTTAAATAGGGGAAAATATCTAAATACTTGGAGCAATACTTTGGCCAGTACTATTTTATTAAGGTAAACAGGTCAAGGTAGTCCTATGTTGTTGTTGTTAACCCATAGCTGCTGAGTAAGCCTGCTCTTGGCAGCCCAATGCCATTCTTATATAGATACAGGTCTTCTTCAGTTGTTTCACTGCTCCGTACAGTATGTTGGCAATTGTCGGCAGGGCCTGTAAGAATCTTTTCCTCATGTCTGCAAGCACCTTGCACTCAATGAGTAGGTGTTGAACTGTTTCATCAGGATGAGAGCAATGTCTGCACAAGGGCAAGTGCTGGGGATTGATCCGGTTCAAGTGGCTATTGACTCTGGAATGTCCTGTTTGGAACTGTAAAATGAGACTTCTATGTAGTTTATTTATGTCATCGTTACTTTTTGGCTGTGACAAGGTAGTCATATAACATACTGCTATTGGGGATAAAGTGTCATAGACTTCATTGTATGAAGTCTAAGTAGTAGTTTACCTTCTCTCTGCCATGGCTTCCAAAACAGTAACAGAGAAGCAGAGGCACCTATTTACAGCAGGGCATGTGGACTGTCAGTTTTCCTGTGAGAAGCAAACATTCTTACCAATGTGACATGAAAGCTTGACACATATTTTAAAATACCAGAGTGACATCTGAATAGAGAGTATATCAAAATGTTTACTTAAGAGATCTAATTAAAATGTATGAAAGTCAGTAAAAATATGTTGCTTTTGCTGCAGAAAAACTATTATTAATGAATCACTTAAATATTCTGACTATGCCTATTTTTTCCCAATTGTTACAGTATTGAAGTGCTTTGTGATGAATACAAAAAATAATCATTTGAAATATTTAAAATATTCTTTTACAGCGGAAAACCATTACTACTATCGCATGAAGGCTTTGGATACATTTTCTAATGCAGGTAACGACCATTTTGGAAGGAAATATCTTTCCTAGTCAATGCTCGGAGTAGATAAATCTTAAAAGCTGTAGTAGTAATTCATTATGAGGGAAAACTGCAACTTTTGTAAGCAGCAGAAAACTATTGACAACCACTGATGCAAACTGAGGAGGAAGCATTCTTTAATGATGCTTGGAATCCTGGTATTCAAAAGGCATTTTAATGTTTGTTGCCAGGTAACTGAAGGCCATCGGCTATCTGTAGTAGGTGTTGTAAACTTCCTGTGGCTCACTAGTGCTGGGGGAATTTACACAAAATTTGAGTAGATTTTAAACAAGAATTTTTTAATTTTGTTGGGCAGCAGCTGCTAAGCCTACTCTTTTCAATTACTAACTGCAAGGAATTTTAAACATGTTCTTCATTGAATGCAGGAGTCTGATCTCACTAGCCAGAGATCATGTGAATTTTTACCAGAAGATCTATGTGAAAAAATCCCAATCTCTACCATGATTAGAACCCACTGCTTCCAGCACCTGAGGGGGACACCTTGCCTTGAGACCACTGAGCCCCATTTTGATAATGCAAGAAAAGTTATTTAACAATGTACGAGTTATTTGGAAAGCCCAATGAATCTTACCAACGACAAGGTTTGATAACAAATAGATAGAAGGAAAACAATGTCTCTCTTTTCTTAGTCGCTCCTTTTCCACCCCTGGGGATGAAAAGGTCCTTTTGTTGTATATAGTTGCAACTGGGTGTGCAGACAAACATGTAATTGTGTTTTTGCCTGATGGAGGGGTCCATCTCGTTTTAGCTTTCATGCCAACCACTATATTGGGTAGAAATTTAGGTACCTTTAGAATTTTTGCCTTGATAGTGCCTAACAGCCAGGTCTTTTTAATTTTAAAATGCCAAGGGTTCTTTTACACACTGTTTGTGTACACAGGACCTCTGAGTTTTTAGTCCAACTTCAATAGTACTTGAAACAAGGGGACACATGAAACTTGCGAGATTCAAACACCCACAGTTTTGCATGTTTGTTCGTTCTTGAGAGGGAACAAAACTGATACATGGAGAATACCTGGTCAACTATGAACAAGCAAAAGCCATAACAGAAGGCCATTACAATGTAAAGTGGCAGGAAGAACACTCCAAACACCATGCAGATGACGGATACTACCAACTGTCCAGAAAAGACCAGATTATCATACTTAATGTCTGAACTTGCCACAACAGAATGAGACACCACCTGTACACCAAATTCAGGATAGGTATCATTCACCTATGTTAGTGCTGCCTGGCAAACACAACAGCAGCATGCGTACTTGAGGACACAGATGTAAGGAGAAGTGTGTGACCCAAGCCCACTCCCCAACAAAAAACTGTATGGTTGTACCCTGAGAAGACTGCCGATTTTATTGAAGAATCCAGAGCCCCAGTCTAACTGAGCAATGATCACAGAAGAAGAATTATCTAAAGCTTTCTTTCAAACCCAGAAGACATCTGGGGCTAGTGGCTCGATTGGCTCGCATCCAGTATTCGTACAGTGATCTCAGTCCCGCTAGACGGAGTGAGAGCGCGGGCTTGCCTACCAAACTCGCCCACGTCTCCCCGTCCATAAACGATGCCGACTAGCGATCCACAGGAGTTGCTTTGATGACTCTGCGGGCAGCTTCCGGGAAACCAAAGTGTTTGGGTTCCGGGGGAAGTATGGTTGCAAAGCTGAAACTTAAAGGAATTGACGGAAGGGCACCACCAGGAGTGGAGCCTGCAGCTTAATTTGACTCAACACGCCAACACTGTAATGATTGACAGGCCGAGAGCACTTTGGTTGGGTCTAATAGGGAACGGGTGCTGGTATTAGACCCTTGGAAGACAGGACAGTTTTACCCTACTAATGACAGGGCGTTGCTACGGTAATTCTGCTCAACTCGAGAGGAATCGCAGGTCTCAGACAATTGGTCCACGTGCTGGGCTGATAAGCCAATGGTGCGAGGCTACCATCTGAGGGATTACGGTCGAACGCCTCTAAGCCGGAATCCCGCCCTGAATCTCAGCACCACTGCAATGGGGGGACAACGATATGGTTGGGACCTGGGGCTCGCGTCTCAGCCCGAGCCGCAGAAAGAGGTCTCTGCCGATCAAAGCGGGCGGGGAGCTGCTCGATATTCACCCCATACGGTGTTGAGGTGTGAAACCACTAGTAGAAGACTTAGATCTCGGTCGGGGTGTCGTAAGCATTAGAGCAGCCACCTCACTAAGAACTGTTGAGACTCAGCCCTTGATCATGAGATATGTCTGCACATCAGGCGAACAACATCTCCGTGCCATGACCAGGCTTTTCCCCTGGTTAAATGCACTCCTGCCTCACTCTTTACCTCTGTCTGCTATCAGTCATCCCAATGGATGCAGAAGAGATACAGGCCAGCGGACATTGCACCTCTGCCCTATTGTGACAACCTCCCAGGTGGCGGGGAATGCTAGGCGTACCATCACTGCAGAGGAGCCGAGAAAATGAAGGGAGCAAGGAGATACCCCACTCACATGCATATGCTACATTTCTGGCAGGATGTGACGATCCTGGGACACAGACACACTGGACTCCCTCTCTTCCAGGATACTTAAAAAACTAGTACATACAGTCCATCATATCATATCATACCATCACCACACCCTATAGACACGAGTGGTGAAGACTCGATAGTCCTGCAAGACAACTTCTCTAAGAGAGACAACTTTGACCACAAACAACTGCTGCCTTGCAGATAGGGGGGACAGCCAAAGGCTAAGGAGGGCATCCCTACAGAAACGCCTGTTGAAATCGGATGCACTGGGCCACAGGCTTAACGAAACAGTGCAACGTATATCGCTGTATGATGACATTACAACCTAACAGAAAAAAGTATGGTGCTCATCCTGTGGAGTCCCACCAGGCAGCGAGAGTGCTGGGTCCCACGCCTCGCAGGGGCCCACCCAATGCTACTGGTGGTCACCCACCCATGTGCTGTGGCGTCAAGGCACAAGGTGATGGGGCAAAAACTATTGACCAAAAACACAAAACCCTCAGAATACTACAGTGGAATGCGGAGGGAGTCATTAACAAAAAGCTTTCCCTGACACATCACCTGCATGAAGGCAAGATTGACGTGGCATCTATCCAAGAAACGCACCTCAACAACAACCACAAATTCTCAATCAGAGGATACCAGACCTTCCGTCTTGATAGAGAAGGTCACAAAGGAGGGGTTCTGATACTGACACGTGACTGCATACCGAGTAGCGTGGTAGCTGTCAATCACACTGGACAAGCAGAAATTGTAGGAGTCGACATAATGACACAAGAAACGAAGATCCACATCTTCAACCTGTATGGCCCACCCAACAAAGATTTGTCACTCTCGAGTATGGAAATCAAGGACTCCAGCTAATTAGTGGTTGGAGACTTCAACAGCCACTCAGAGAGATGGGGATATTCAGACACAGACAACAGAGGTGATGAAGTGGAAGACTGGGAGATAGACACAAATCTCTTTCTTATCAATAGGCTGGAGAACAGCCCTAGCTTCTATTCTAGAACATGGCATACCACCTTTACTACCCACTTGGCCTTTTCCACTGGTGATATTCACCACAAAATAGACCGCCAGGTGCTCGACCAATTGGCAGGTAGCGACCACAAGCCAATTAGGCTAGAAATTGATTTGGAAGTAGGCCCACAGGAAATAAAACCGCTCATACGTTGGAACTATAAACGAGCCGACTGGGACAGATTTGCAATGCTGACAGATGGTCTATGTGAAACCATCAACACACGGAATAACAATATGAAACCTATGGTGGAAAGCCTAAGCAAAGCAATAATGCAAGCAGCCACCGAAACCATCCCAAGAGGGGCAAGGAAAAACTACAAGCCATATTGGAATGATGAATTGCAGAAAGCGGAAGATGAAGTCTCAAATGCCAGGAACAAAATGCCAGGAACATGGCAGAGAGAGAGCATTCTATGGAGGCAAATATCGCCCTCAAAGCCATCACGGCGAAATACAAAAGAACACTGAACCAAATAACAAGAGACAGCTGGAAAAACAAAACTGAAAGCCTCAATTTGGATAAAGAAGGGAACAAACATGAATGACGAAACACCATCAAATAAACAAATTACCATCAAGCAGGGCGACAACATGCTTACTGGAAAAAAAGCAGCAAACGCCTTTATAGAAGATTATGCCAGAGCAAGCCACATTGATGTCCCTACAGACAGGCATACAGACATTAGTGAAGAACCAAAGGGCCACGACAACATCAAGATGCCACCAGAGGAGCACATGATGGCAAAACTAACAATGAATGAAATAGATGAGGCCATGAAAACTTTTAAGAAAATGAAATCGCCCGGAAAAGATGGGGTAACAAACGAAATGCTGATGGGGCTGGGCCAAACAGCAAAGAGGAAGTTACTGTCAGTCCTGAACCAAAGCTGGAAAAGGGGAATTGTACCACAGGCATGGAAAGACGCTGTACTTATACCAGTACCAAAGAAAGAAAAAGATAGAACAGATAAAAATTGATACAGGCCTATCAGTCTACTGAGCTGTGTAGGAAAACTGATGGAGCGTATGATAAACACCAGACTGATGTGGCATCTGGAAGAAAAATACATACTAATTCCACAGCAAGCAGGTTTTAGACAGCACATATCCACTGAGGACCAGATCACTCTCATAGCCCAGGAAATAGAGGATGCTTACCAAGAGAAAAAAAACACAGTAGCGGTTTGGGTGGATTTAGAGAAGGCATTTGACAAGGTGTGGAAAGAGGGACTTAAAGTCAATCTAGGAAGAAGTGAAGTTTGTGGGAAAATGTACAGATGGATCAGCCACTACCTCGAAAAACAGAACAGCTAGAGTTCAAGTACAAGGGCAGATGAGCAAAAAGGTGACACTGGAGCAGGGAGTACCCAAAGGGGGAGTACTGTCACCCACACTTTTCCTGGTATATATAAACAACATCACAGAGAATATACCAAAAAGAATCCACAGCTCCATGTTTGCAGACGATCTGGCTATGTGGACCTCTGAACAAAATCTCACCATAGCAAACAATCGGATGCAGCAGGCCCTAACATCGTTGGAGGAGTGGGCGAACTCATGGCTGGTCAAAATAAATGAGGAAAAAACAACATGTACGATATTCTCGCTTTCAAATAAACCCCAGAACACCAAAATAAGTCTTAATAGCAAATACCTGTGGCCAAACGACAACCCAAACTACCTGGGAGTCACATTTGATCAGCGCATGACAGGGAAAAGTCAGATCGAGAGAAACCAAATGAGAGCCAGACAAAGAATGGCAATCATGAGGAAACTTGCTGGCACAAGCTGGGGAGCAGACGAAAGTATACTAAAGAAACTGTACACTGGAAGAGTGAGACCAGTTCTCGAGTATGGCATTGTGGTATGGACAACAGCAGCAAAGGTGAACTTTGATAAAATTAGCAAACTTCAAAACCAAGCCACGAGAGTTATAATAGGATGCATGAAGTCAACGCCAATTGTAGAACTTGAAAAGATTACAAATCTGCAATCCATGACAGAAAAGACTGCAGAGCCCAGCAGCAAGTTGAGAAACTCAGAAGACTGACAGACCATCCAATGCATCAGAGACTAAATAGATTTGGAAATGGGAAACTAAAGCGGAAAAACTTTGCAGAAATAGCCAAAGCAAAGATGAGCGAAGAGCCTATGAACACCATAACAATACCAAAGCCCATCCCTACTGTATGCAAACCTACCTGGAAGCAGCATATCAATCCGGAGGTGGTAGAAAATATACCAGGTATTGGAAACAAGAATAGCCAGACTGAAAAAGAGAGAAGAGACATAACCCTGAGGTACATAATGGAAAACTACCCAAGCATGGACGGGACCCATGCATACACCGACGGTTCTGTAACAAACTCAACACAGAACGGAGGAGCAGGGATATTTTTGAGTCTACCAAATGGTAGAAAAATAACACTGTCAGTGGCAACTGGAAAACTGTCAAGCAATTTCAGTGTTGAGGCAGAGGCACTGAGGGCTGCAGTAGAAGCAATGCTGACATGCGAAAGCAAAGTACTCTGTCAACTATGCCAGTAGTCCGCACCAAAAAGAGTAGTGGTACAGTGGGTTCCATCCCACTGTAACATCCAAGGCAACGAGGAGGCAGACAGACTGGCAAAAGAAGGTGCAAGACTACCACAACCAGATTCTAGTGTGACCTACGAAGAGTCCAAAAGGTTTATTAGGGCCAGATACATGGCCAAATGGGAAACAGAACATACTGGCTACACAAAAAATGATGCCTATTACCAGCTGAACAAAAGAGAGCAGGTCGTGGTCTTCAGACTCCGCACAGGCCACAACAGACTGAGGTACCACCTATTCAATAAGCTGAAGATAGGTGGCACTGACGAATGCACTTGTGGTACCGGGAAAATGACCGCTGAACATCTGCTAAAAAACTGCCCGACATACAAGGACCATAGAAAGCACATGTGGCCATCACCAGTGGCAACACTAGACAAGCTCTATGGCAGTGACGACAGCCTCAGGATGACCGCTGCTTTTTTCGAAAGAATACAGGTTGACATTTGACAGCGTACGAAGAAGAAGAAGAAACCCAGAAGACTGCATCACCCTGCATGTTTTTTTACCTTTGTGAATGGATAAGTTAGAGAGCCTTCTGTAGTGGGGATGGACAACACTGTTAGTCATCTCTTGCGACATGCTCTCAATGTCACAGTAATTCATGTATCTGTCACAGAGAGAGCCTCCTGGAAACCACCCATGCATGGAATCTTAACAACTTCACATGTCAAATCATGCACATTTGCTGATGTGACTCCATTAATATGTTTATTACTAACAGAAAAAAAATGAGAGCATATAGCCACAGACGATGATGTTGATGATCAGATTAAGCAGTTCTCTCACCTGAAACAAAATAAAGTCAAGGAAAGCAGAAAAGTGTACATATTGCAAGGAGAAATGCTTAGATGTTCACAAAAAAAGGTGTCATTCGGTGATACTTTAAATAAAGCAATGGTGCAATTCTTTCGGCTTGTATCAGTGTTTGCGCAAATCATCACCATTTTGCTGGACTACCTCCGCTACCTTCTGTGGCTACAGGCAAACTGGATTAATCATAATACCTTTATCACTATGTGGGTGGCTTTGATTCTCACCTTGTGAATATCTGGAACATTATTTCTGTGCCATTCATTGTGAACATAGAGATTTGGTCCTGGTCATATTACTTTCCAAACCTAATAGATGTCACATCCTCATGACCTTGCAAGATACCTATTTACGAGAAAGACTTCGGGAGTTGTTGTTGAATGCCCACAATGAGTAGGATTACTCTTTTGTGTGCCCTGAAAAGGACGTTAAGTGGCGGGTTGTCGTAGCTTTCCTCACATCCAGAGCATGCTGATGAAGGTGGACCGGGGTCCTCCAGGCGGTTGTGCTATGTTTGGCTTCATCTGCACGTCGTTCACTACTACAGGGATTACATCAAATCCTCACCTTGTTATCCAGGCTGCCATGAAAACAGTCTGTATTCAGGAAGGGCTGCGAGGAAGCCGAGGTGAGGGTCTTGGCCAGTATATTTTTCCTGTACTGACTAACATGTCTGATCAGTATGTTTTGCCTGACCAGATGTTAGTCTTTCTTCCCAAGCTTTGGGAGTAAACCCTGAGGAAAAGTCTGCATCATGTGCTATCTCCAGTCATGTTGATAATTATCTTACCACTGCCAAAGGTAGCTCAAGATGAGAGTGAGCTTGACGTATTACGCAAATCTTCTTCACTTTAATCCAAATCACTGCGCTAGTCACCAATTTCAGCGGACAGAGCAAAATGAAAAGGTTTTCCACATGGCTGAACAAAGAGAATGGTCTTCATCACACGTGATGGACAAACATCATCATTAAAAAAAAGCAGATTTGATAAGCTATGACGTAAAATGGACTGAATAATATATTCAAAAGTGGCAAGCTAAAGGTGAGAGAAAACTACAAATGTTGGACACTGAAAGATCACCACAGACAAGCACCTCAGAATTTGTTTATTATATTGAAATATAAAAATCTATATTAATACTTCAAAATATTCATTTAATTTGAAGTCAGCTCTGTGGGCAAACTGATAAGTGATTCATACTTTTGTTTTTTATGAACAAACAGTGACTACACTTCAGTGGAGTGATTCATCTGTACCTCGTCGTGAGGCCAAACAAACCATTCAGCGATACCTCTACTGCTTGTGCCCATCAGTCGTCGGAGGTAAAGATGCTGCCATCATAGAAAAGTTTGCAAGATCATATGCACACGCTAGGCATAGTCCAGCTGTAAGTGTGTGAGGTTATAATTTTTACTCTTGCATAGTTAGATTAAGCAGTTACTGGCTACTTTAAGTTGTTATTTATGTAATACACTTGGGTGGAGCCGCGTACCGCAGTGGTTAGCGCGCTGGCTTCGCATCTGAGTGGTCCTGGCTGGGTTCATTCCCCAGTTGAGGCGGTAATATTTTTTTCAGACCGCAATGGCTCCCGGGTCGACCCAGCCTTAAATGGGTACCGGTTCAGTCCTGGAAGTAAAAGCGGCGAGGGAGAGGAGATGGTTACCGCCCTCATATAGCCGAGCCTTTGAAATGTGAGATCGCTAACACCTCACACCCCTACGGCAGTAATGCTATGGGATACTTTACTTTACTTTACACTTGAGTGATATCTAGGTTGAAATGGTCTTATGCTTCACTTGGATTGGAAAGACAAATCAATGAAACAATTTTAGCAGTGGAACCAAGCAGGATCTCTTTGATGTAGATTATTGTATGAGCAGTTAAACCCTTTACAATCCGAATCATCCAAAAGAGCTAGCTCACGAAACATCAGTTGCATTTGTCTGGAAGTTCCTTATTTATGTTTTAGAAAGACTTTAAGTATGTAAGGACTTCTGGCACATGTGCAGCTTTCTTTTAATGAAGAGTTTTCTAAGATCTGCCTATATTTACATTTTCTGTCACAGTTTTAAGCAAGATGACTTATTTGATCAGGCATTTGAGTTATATGTGGATATTCAATACAAGACCAATTTAGGCTCTTGACCATAAAACAGAAAATTAAAGTAATGATGGTATTAGTAAAAAAATACAATAATTTCAACTGATGTGAGCCAAATGAATAAAAAGTTATATATCATTTTCCACTGTATGTCAGTGACGTTTAATGCATTGTACTAATATATATTTATTTATTATGACATACTTCACTTAGTAGATAATTTCATTCTGGGTAATTTAGATATATTAAAATTAATTTTATTTGCATTTGCTGAATATTAATTAATTTTATTGTGAAAAAAATTAATATTTGACATACATACTCTTGCTTTGGGGACGTTGAGACACAAATCTAACAAATTAGGCTGCGCTGTATAGTTAATAGTGTATTCATTGAAATGGTGTTGTAGTTTAATCTCTGAAATGATAATCATTGTCATCCTTCCTTTTTCACGTCAGTGAGAGAACCAAACCACTATTGTGGTTGGCCTGTGTCAAGCCATTTATATTTTTTATTCAGTGGTGGTTTTCAATCGTCCTTTGTTGAACATGATCCAAGAACCAGCACTAATATAACCCTTCTTAGTTGCCTTAAACAACATCCATTGTAATCCAATTATTTTCTCCCCATTAAGGGTACAAGTGTCTGTAATTATGACATATTAAGTAAAATGATCTGCTCTTTCAATGACATTTTCTCTCCTTTCAGTCTAGCCTAATTTGTAAAATGAGTGTCTTGCATGGCAAGAGCAGCAACTCTGTTTGTCAAATATTTTTGTTGTTGTTACAAATAAAATTCATTGAAATTAACCTTTTCTAACATTTGTCCTGAACCAACTGATCAGAAATTTTGATAATTATGACTTAAATCAATCGACGTGCGTGGCAACAATCTCTCCTTGGTTAGAAAGGCAAAGTTATAACCGAACATCTGGGACACAAGACGCTACCATTTTCTCAAGACAACATGCAGTTCGGATGTGTGTTCGATTTTTTATGAATTTTTCAAATCAAATTTATGCTTCAGAGTTTAATAGGTGACTTAGTGCCTAATCGCAGCAGCGAATATTCTGGTGAATCAGATTTCGATATTGGTTGCAATGCAGATTCTGATTGGGAAAATGACAAATGTGATAGTGAAACCAGTAGTAATGTTAGGTCTGACTTCGATGATAGATCAGGAGAAGACTGGTCGACACAGTATACTCCTGTTGAGATATCAGACTTTGTCGAAATTACTGGACCCAAACACATATTGGTTATTGATGCTACCCTGTATTACTTCTTCGGTTATTTATAAATGAAATTTTACTACGCATGCTCAATAGAAACAAACTTATGTACTGAGCAAAGACAAAGATAGAAGAAAAAAATTGACCAGAAGCCATGCACAGCTAATTTTTTAGCATAAATTTCCTGTTTTGTGCCGTAAAAAGGAAGACTGAAGAGACCATAATTGATTTCAATCGATTTCTGTAAGCGATATATGGGTGGTGTTGACCTAGCAGATGAACACCCGTCATTCTACTCACTTGGTAGGAAATCAAAGAAATGGTGGCATTATTGTCTGTTTCTGATGCAGGTCACATCTGTCAACACCTTCAATCTCATAAGTCATTTTGCATGACATAGCACTTAAGCAACACACCCAGTCATCTGCAGTTCCACCTTGGGGTTCTCGATGACTTGAATGGGTTGTCTCATAAAAAGAGGGCTGCCTCAATCATCAAAAAGCTTTGTCAAACATGATCTGGTCTGATTGCTAGAACGCAAGAAACTCTGTTTTGTTTGTCCAACGAATAGTCACAAACTGATTGTGTATATGCTTTTGAGGCTGTTTTTGGCTGCCCAATGTGCAATATTCTCCTTTTTAAAAAAAAAAATGGCTATTCATCATTTCATGAACAGTTTTTCAACATTTGTAATATATATGTATGATTGTTTAGATTGTGATTGATGAATAACACAACACATTTTTTCTTTATAATATTTATATTTCATTCTACAAATTTATTTTCACACATGAAAGCTGTACATTATACATAATTCAGTTATGTGTTTTTATTACCAAACATCATAATTTTAGCAGTGGCAGTATTTTTATATGAATTTTTTTTTTTTTTACCGAAGTCAGTGTATAAAAAGACAGTTACTTCCCAAATCTTGGACTGTAAAGTACAAATTGTACGAACTGTAAAGGGTTAAATACATTAAGCACAGCCAAATATACACCACAGTGATTAAGCTGACAGCAGCTAGCTAATCATATTTTGGCTGCTTGCACCAAGGTCAACAAACCAGAGTTGACCCAGACCCTATTCCACCTCCAAGCAGTGGCTCTGGAAACAGGCTGCGCTAGTGTAGTCTGGCTAAAAGAGTAGGGATCGCAGTGGAAAAGCAAACCCGGTATCCAAAAAAACCAGCTGAAACCAATGTGTCAGGCCGAAAGCCGTAGATATCACGGCCTCGCTGTAAACTATGACACAACAACCTTTTCAGAGCGCAAAAGAAGAACAAATTGAAATAAAAATTATTATTACGTCTGAAGACATAAAAAAAAATATATATGACATTAAGTATTCATAATAAAATATAAGGACGATAAGGTCAGGCAAAACACTGATCAAACAACATAATAAAAATTTATATTAGTATGAAGAATTAAATGGCATCAATATGGAGGGAAAAATACGCTCATTTTAATTCAGTTGTTCCACCGCCTTTGCTAGGATTATTGTGTTATCACATCTAAAGCATTGTTACTACTTCAACTTATGTCAGAGCTTAAATCGAACATGTATTCAATATCTATGTCTAATCCAGGCAAGTTATCATCTCTTGGCTCTTAAAGTTCAAATTCCATCAGCAAAAAAAAACCTCAGATTTAAATGTTCAACAAAGATCTAAATATCACCAGATTGTCAAAAACTCTTTCATTAAAAATTCTGTAATATTTCAGGTTATTCCCAGAAATGAAACTTGCTGCTGGCCTTTTGAACTGTAAAGGATTACATTTATTTATTCCAATGTTATGTTTAAATCTGATGTCAATAATTACAATAGTAACAGTGATCTCAAGGTAAAGTGTCCACTTCGATTGCCAGAGGTCACGTGTTCGAATCACAGTGCAGACCGTGATTTTTCACGTGGATTTTCTGGTAAAAATTCCCCCAGTCTCTTGATAGTGAGATCGGACTCCTACGTTCAGTGTCAAGCACGTTAAAAATACCTTGACAGCTAGAAATCGAAAAGAGTAGGCTTAACGGCCCGGACAAAAAATTTATAGTTAAAAATCTACCCAAATTATTTGTATCTTTCTCCAGGCCTAGTAAGTCGCAGGAAGTTGTAAAATAACTTCTATGTATAGCCAAAGACTTCGGCTACCTGGCAACAGATATTAACATGCCTGTTTGAATACCAGGATTCCAAGTATAATTACATAAACTGGTACGAGTCAGTTCAGCGTAGACACTATTTAATGCTTTCTATTTCTATTAATTTTACTGATGTGCGCCATACCACAGCAGCAAGTACCGCAATTCCTTATGCCAAATAGTATTTTTTTCAAAATAAATTAAATTAATATTAAACAAATTTTGCTAAAATTCAATCTAAAGATATTAAGACACATAATTAAATTGTCTAGGGAATGAAGTATTCATAATAAAAATAGATAGTATAAAGCGCTAAATGCAGAGGTGGGGATACCACATAATTTTTCGTTGTGTCATGTTCAGATTGTTGCTATATCCAATCTGAAACATAACCACTTTGTCTGAATTGTAATGAATATCCATGTGTAAACCAGATGCATAATCATTGGCCTAATCAAATAATAATAAGTTACTTCTTGGCTCTAGAACTGCTAATTCCATTGCATACATGCCACAATTTATAATGAGTGGAAACATAAATATCTATCTAACAAATGAACTTCTTTATTAAACAAAAGCTATGCATGCACCAGATCATTAGTCATGTTTTAGATTATTGCAAAATCCAAAATGCCACAACTAAATGACAGAATAAACGCATGTGTTAGAAGTTGACATCTGTCGGACTCAAACCGATGTTTTGCATGCAAGTGTGACCAGTCAAATGAAACTGTAAAGAGTTAAAATAAAATACAACCTAGGTTATAACACAGAGATATTTGTCAGGAATAATGAACAGTTGTTATCCCATAGCTGCATTGGCAGTCCAATGTCATTTGCCGAAAGTGGTTGTGTAGTCAGGAAATGGACAAGAGGGAATAAAGATGAACTGGACAGGAAAAGATGGATATGAAAACAGAGGAGGAAGTGGGCAGGGAAGTCTAGGCAGTGGTGTGAAATTTGTACAATCATAAGATTTGAGATATCTCATGAGAAAGAGAAAAAAAAACGGTTTTCTAGCTCAAACCAGCGTCTATCATGAGAGGAACACGAGATAATGTTCAATCACTTCAATGTCAGTTTTATCTCACTGCCGTTGACTGTCAAAGCAGATGGTTGAAGCTTAACCATTTTCAGCTTTGTACGGTAGACATCGATTGTATGCAAGCCATCAGTTTCTGTTCGATTGTATTGAAATTAGTATAAAAACACTAGCGTTGTCCAATGTTATATAGCAACGAACTCCTGTTGGTTAGGAGACTTGGATTATAACCTGATGTTCTTCGTATGCATAGCCTTAATTTAAAGCATGTCAAAGCCTATCTTCCTGTCAGACAAAATTTTAATGTCAGGACCGGAGAAATGATTTATTATTTGATCAGGCCAATGATCGCACATCTGGATTGCACAAGGATATTCAATACACGTTCGATTCAGATTTGACTGGGATACAGAATGAAGGGATACACACGATGTCACAAGTATCTAAAGGAATATTGTGTGCAGTATTTTTCCCTGCAATTTAACATTTCACACTAATATATAACCTTTACTAGGAATACTTCATGTCATAGATGGTTTAATTATGTCTTATGATGTTTATATTGTAATTTCAGCTCAATTTTCTTTTATATTAATTTATTTTGAATAACACTATTTGACAATACAGAGTTACGGCACTTGCTCTAGAATGAAATACACAAATTGGCAAAATTATCCAGTACTGGAAAGGGTTAAATGTACTAAATTGTTCAGTGAATTGTTTTTGTGGAATAGAATATTTGTTGATGACATGGAAATAAATTCAAAAACAGGAGCAACCACTATATACAGTGCAGGAAGTAGTGGACACACAGGCACGGCATGTGACAGTAGTTTTAAAATGAATACTTTGTTACCTTTTCATTTAAATAATTTCTTGTAATATAAATGATCAGTTTGTGTATAACTGTCGTCTGTTACATGTTTGTTAATACTACAATTGATATTGATAAATATTCTTTTGTTTCATTGTCACTTTTCAATAAACCATCAGTATGTTTTTAATAAAACCAACATACTGATGAAAGATAACACTCTAGGCTAGAAAAAAGGTAGATACTTTTGGTTTACAGTAGAAATTCATTATAATGGAGATGTTGACTTTTGCACTGTACTTGAATTTGATGCATATTTAAACATTTTTTCTTCAGATCTTTGGTGAAAGCGAGTTTATTAAATACATGGAACAGCTGGACAAATTGATTAGATTGTAAGTTTACTGTACACCTATTGAAATCCATTCAGAATATGCTTGTTCTGCTCATATACCTTTGCTTTATTCAAAATAGCATCAGTTTAATGTTTTAGGAGAATAATTTTTTAAGAGCAGTTCACTTTATTTATAACATAAAACATGTATGGGTTGTGTAAATAAACATGTATTGGTGTGTATAAATGAATATGCATGTGTGTGTATAAATCAATATTCATGCGTGTGTATAAGTGAATATGTATGTATGGATATGTACACATGTGTAAGCCTATTGCTTTCGCAAATACCTCAAACAAACAAATAAATAAATACATTACTCAATTTTTAAGAATTTAAATCATTTTAATCTGTACACCAAGATCAGAGAAATGCTTTAATTATTTGATCAGACCAACACGCATCTGGATTATATAGGTGAATGTTGAACACGTATTGTTCAGAATTTGACTAGGACACAGACGAAAGGAATTTTAGAAGTGTGAGCTCACTATGGGAACTCAGGCAGTTGACTGATGGACATAAAGGGTCTGTCCTTGCAGCATCTCTGTCAGTATGCAGATGAAAGAGAAGACATGCTTATCAAGATTGTTACTGGGGACTAATCATGGGTGCATAACTGCCAACCCGATCAAACAGAGCTTCAATGCAATGGAAACAGTCTTCTTCACCTTCTGCCATGAAATCCAATGTTACACCATCAGCAGGGAAGGTTATGCTTACAGAGTTTTGGTATTCCTATGGAGTGCTGTTAACCAGTATCTAAAAGAAAAAAGATGGCAATGTGAATGCTGTATCATACTGTGAAGTTCTGTTTGATGCTTTGGAATGCAATTAGAAGAAAACGTCTAGATCTGCCGACTAGCCATTTTCAGTTTGGTAGGTACAGATCACAATGCATGCAGATCATCATTTTAAGATCGATCGGAAGAAAACAGGAATCTAAACACTGCCATTGTTGTTAGTAATGAACTCTCTTTGGTTAGAAGATCTAAATTTCAACTGCACATCCAGGATACATGATGCTACATTTTTATGAAGACATGTAATTTCGTTTAATATTAGATTTCTGTTAATTTTTACAAATATGGCCTTCCGTATGATGTAATCTTTGCTTCAGGGGTTGAGAGATGGCTTCGTAATTAGCCAAGTTGACGATGATTCTGACAAATAGGTCATGGATATTGAATTCAGTGCTTATTCAGACAAAAGTGTGGACTCTTGACGATGAAACCAGTAATAATGAAGCTGGATCTAATGTTGCTGATAGATCGGTAGTAGAAGTTTCTAACTTTGTAGGAAGCCCTGTACTCAAACATGGTTTGGGTATTAATGTTACCCCATTTGATTACTTCACGTTATTTATAAACGAAGAATTTTTCCGCACGTGTTCAATACAAACAGTATGTGTATGCTGAGAAAAGACAAACTGAACCGTACACAACTGAAGAAATTACAACTTTTTTTTACATGAATTCTATTTTTGGCATACACATACTGCCTGAAATAGACCTTTACTGATCATCATATAACCAACATAGCAGATCAAGACCAGTCATACTACCATGTGGCAAAACATCTTGGAAATGGTTGGTTTCTGATGCAGCTGACAAACAATAAAGTAAAATATTCCTTCATCCTCATGAAGTCATCTACAATGTTGCAAGGCAGAAATAAGACACCCAGTCATCTGCAGTTCCTTCTTGATGTTTTAGAAGGCTTTAAAGGAGAGAATTACCAAAAGAATGCTGTTAATGAGACAGCTGAATCAGGATTAACAGCAGCTGAACATGAACTGATGCAAATGCAAGGACACTGTAAAGTCTGTTTCATTTGTTCAAAGAATAAGTTGAAAATTCCATGCAGATATGACATAGAGACTGTTTATGGCTGCTCAGTTTCACAAATTCATCTGTGGAAAGGACGATGTTATTTGTAAAGTTTGTGATTGATGAACAACAAAAATTATACTTTTTTTTTACATACAAATGATTTTATTGCATTCCACAATTTAAATTTTACAAATGAATACTGTACCGTATACATAATTCAGTTATGTGTGTTTAATATCAAACATTATAATTGTAGCAGTATTTTTTTTTTTATTTTTTTTTCTGGAGTCAGTATTGTCAAAAGATGGAGTTAATTCCTATGTCTTTAACTAAAAGGTACAAATCACATAAATAAGGTGGGACAGTAAATGGCTAGAGAGTACTGCTTCATCATGACAATGTCAGACCACATGATTAACCTAGGAGAAAATTGACAAATTAGGGTGGCAACTTCTTGAAAATTCATCCACCTACAACCCCAAATTAGCCCAGAGCAATTTCCACCTGTTTGGTGCACTAAACCCCACCTTGGCAGCAGACATTTCGCAAATGACGAAGGAATTTAATGTGAAGTGCAAATGTGGCTATGACAGAAGACCAAAGACTTCTTGTCAATGTTGGTGAAAATTATGCTGAGAAATGAAGAACGATGTAAATGCAATAATAAATGGTTTTCAAGTTTGTATTTTTATTATGAATTTTCATCTTGTCATATATTTCCATCCACACAGGATTAAATTGGACCAAAAACGACGCAGTAAGAACATTAATGCAGTTGATCTAGAAGTCCAAGTGAAAAAAGGTTCAAAGGGAATTGAAACAGTTACAAGTGCTAAGAAGTGTGAAAACATTCCTCTAGAGGAAATAGTCCGACATAGAGGAGTGCATGCTGAGTTAGGAGAGCAGCAGCATGCAATGCGGGAGATTTCAAGTGGGTACAGCAGCACAGACAGATCAAGCAGTCAAGGTAGTGCAGAGAGACTAATATTGTGCGAAGAAAGAAAACTCTGATTCACCATGTTTCAAAAGATGTTATTAGTGTCAGAAATATTGGTTCATAGGCCAGTGATCACAAGCTTCCATTCAATATTTTTCTCTGGCAATACCACTTCATGTATTTCTTAGTCTTCTACGAATCTCTTTCCTTGCAGCCTCATATAACAGTGCCTGGTAAGTGTTACTGGTAGTCAATTGCCCTATTGTGTGCTCAGACTGTCTCTGTGACATTTTAAAAAAATTTGTCATTTAAAAGGCTCTTGCTAAGTTTAGTTACAAATGTCTCTTTAACTTGCACTGCCACCAAGTTGTTACGATCAGTTAATCTACTTAGTCACTAATCTTCTACCATGGTTGAGGTCTTCTTTTTCTTGTGGGTAATATTTTGTCATGCTAAACCTCACCTCTTACAATATGCTTGGCAAGTTACAGTGCAACTATTTTTTGCTCAACTTTCAGGCCCAGTTAATACGCTGTGTACGATTAATTTATTAAGTATAAATTGCAATCGCCATATTAAAACAATGTAATTTCATGGTAATATGTATCAGTAATCTAAGTAATATTTGTTTCCTGATTCTTAGAGGTAAACTATCATTCATAATCTTCCCTGTGTGGCTTCAGAGATCCCTTATAGGGGTAAGAGAATAGGGCCACTGCACCTCCATGCATGTCATAAAAGGTGACTTAACAATGTTGTGCATGAGGCAAGTAACTCCATTAAGATGTAAAACAGATTGCTATAGAAACCACCACAGCATGAGCACAGACTCCCTGTAAGGAGCCATCCACAGTGGTAGCCATATGCTTTATAATGTGCGAAATGGGGGATATTTCACAATTAAGATGTTCATAAATGTCTGTGATTATTTTACCATTTATATGTTGTAGAATAATTCAGAAACTGATTTCAAGCGTATTTATACAGCGCTATAAATCCTCCCGGTGGACCTTGGCAATGGAAATCTCACCATATTTATAGTTTTGTGTTGTTAGTTTTTTTAATACTGATTAATATGATGATATTTTTCTTAAGCCGTGACAGAATATTCAGAAAGATGAAGTTGTCGAATATGGTACATCGCTTTCCTGTTTTGGTAGATATATTCATATTATGATAAACATGATATTGTTCTGTTGTTATAATAATTTGTAATATAATTTATTTTTGTGTCATAAAAATTACCCGTTTAATGTTCATAATTTTCATGTATTTATAAAGGTTTTGTGTAAATAACATTTGACTTAGATCAGGAGCATCTGTTTTCTTGCTTGCTCTACATCAGTGTTTCCCCAACCTTTTTTTTTTTTTTTGGCTTAGATGTTTGCCTCACTAGTTTCTACTGGCGGAGGCACGCCATTTTCCACCTCAGACCGTAGTCAATTGGGCGATATCAAGACGCATAAACCAGTGCTTGGATGCATGTGTGCATCTGTATGTACCTATGCTAGGTTTGTGCGCCCTCAGAAGCTAGCCCAACCAAAGTGCAATGGAAGGGCCTCACCATGAGGGCGCGTGTGAAAGTTGTGCAAGAGTGTGACTGTAGGACAGAGTCAAATGAAACAGAGTGAGGTGAGAGAAGGGGAAGAGTGGCCCCCAGGGTGAGCCTCCTCTCCCCAACCTTTTAAGTTCATGGCTCCTTTACCAAAGTTTCATTCACGTCTGTGGTTTCCAACCTTCAATCAATGTTTATGACCCATGTAGAGAAATGCTATTCTGAATCATCATAGATCAGATCCATATCTTATTTTTGTCACTGTTCTTGAAAAGCAGCAAGACTCCTGATAAACCCTTCACGTGGATATTAAATATTTTAAACAAAATTGTTTAGAAGCACAATGCAGTGGAAACATTTTGATCTCCCTTTTAAACAAACAAAAAATAAGGTCTTGGAGATGTTAGAAGTGAAGAATCAATTAAATTGGAGACGCTTTTAATGTTTTGGCTGAATAAAAAAAAAAAAAACAACAACACTTGCTGAAAACCATACAAAGCTATAAGTCGACAGATTACACCATCAAGGGCAGAGATATAAGATGCTAGAGATAAATTAGCCGACCTTCAACGTGAAGACGGCAACTGATCTCTGATCAGATACACACATTGATGTAGAAAATAATGTTTACAAACAATCCTTCCATCTAGATCTGTACCGTAATGTTCATAAGATACTATTAATTCATTCATTCATAGGTTTTCTTAAAACTATATTTAATGTCTCGGTTCCAGCTTCAAATGTGAGTATGTAAATTAGAAATATGTAAATAAATCATGAGTTGTATGAAATAAAGTGTCATTATTTTCATTCAATTATTACTAACTTACAGTCAACAAGCTTAAGTTTACATCTGAAGTTGCTCATGCAGGATAATCAGCAAAATAATTTTTCCTTTAGTGTTCTATTTCAACCACTGCAGTTAGCCAGCTTGCTGAAAGTCTGCACTAATATATGTATGTGCTTTTGCAGAGGGGTTTCTGTAGCACTTTATTTTACATGATGAGATTGCTAATCCCATAAATAACCCTCTTTTAGTCACCTTCTATTACATACATAGTAGGCAATGGATGGATATTCTCTCAAAGAGGAAATTCTGCAATTGTTCATCAATAGATGTCTATGAAGGATGAGTATCAATATGCTGGCAAGATATGGTGAAGAATGAAGACCTATGGGGAAAGGAACCAACAACAAACAGATCAAATGTAGGAAATAAGGTTGGTTAGGACACATGCTACAGAAAGCACCATCAAACGTGATCAGACAGGTCATGACATGGAACCCATCGGGAAATAAATAAATCAAGAAACACCTCCAGAAGAGACTGAAAATGAACTTCGGTCTCTGGACCTCAACTGGAGAAAGGCCATCTCAAAATCAAACTTGCTGGATGTTGTCAATAGCCTATTCCCCCAGAAAGAGCAACGTGCAGTGACCGATTAATTGAATATTGCTGCTGAATGTTGACATACAAAATATGAGACCTTCCATATAACGCATAGCTCATCGCATATCCAATCACTAGTCTGTAGAAATATTTAAATAGATATCACAGTAGCTTTGAGGCTGACCCATCCTTATCGCTTTAATTATCGTGGTGGTCTGAGCCTCGTGACATTGCAAAGCTCATACCAAATTTTTAAACTGCAATATCTTTTACGGATACCTTATCATATAGAAGGCATCATGAAAAAGATGCATTCTGAATATTAAGTTTTGAGAAATATTTTGTTTCTCCTAGTGGCAGCTTTAGTATTCAAATAGTTCAAGTCAGTGTCTGAGTATACAAGTACATTTATGTTTTTAATAGAGAAGATAGAATTTGCACACATTTTACAAATAAGCATTGTGTGCACTTCTTGTTTTTGTAAAATAGTCGTGGCACATAACAACATGTTGCACTGCTTAACAAATATATATTTATTGAATGATGAATACCTGCCACCCATTGTTTTCAAGAAAGGTTAAACTAAAAATATGTTACATTTAATGTGTTAATTAAAATACATACCATATACCAGTAGACTGTCAAAGTATAGTTTAACCAATTCATGTAATATTGGGGTAACAAATATGGCAACCATGACTCAAGTTGACATCTACTGAAATGGATTTGTGAAAACTGAATCACATCTTCCTCTTCCATTCTCAATCTCCTGCTACCAGGTCCTGAACAGAGCTTTGCAACTAGGAGGATGTAGTCCGGAGAACGGAATGCGTTATTGTGTTAGTTTATAGATTGACTGAACTGAATCACATGATTTAAAACTCAAATAAAACCAAAAAACACAAATTCACATAAGAGCTGACCTTGATTTGTAATCATCTGTTACAGAAATATGCTCAGCTTAAAATATGTAACGTTATTTCACATTATGTAAGTTAAGTATTAAACCTCTCAATGGTAGAACACTTCACAGCACTTGACATTACACACACTTTGTCTAGAGAGGAGACCCTCCTGGGTTTGACAGAAGCTCAAGAAACATCTCCCCAAATATGATTTGATACAGGGAATATAAGAGGTTCCAAAGTTATCCAAGATGCACTTTATTTCACTTCAAATAAATTTAAAAAATGTTTACCGGAACCTGAAAAAATCTTCACTATGGAAGACGTAACCCTCTTCCATCACTGTTGAAAACACCACAGAAACATCTAGATTTGTCAAAGCTTAAATTTTATCATCATTGGCAGAATTTTAACAAAAAAATTACTGCTTATACACCAAATATATGATGAACCGCGGTCAAACTTTTAAAGCAGTTTTATATAAGAACAGTAATATACATTAACCAATATTTGCACATAAATTGATCTAAATCAATAACTAGACACGCGAACATCACAAATAAAAACACAGAATTAAGTCAGCGTGTATAAATATTAAGAAATTGCTGAATAATATATTGACCAATAATTGTGCACATTAAATGCACCAAGAATTTTTTAAAGAAACCCTGAGCCGTAAAACTGAAAATTAGTAATATTCCACCATCCGCTTCACAAATATGCCAACCACATATGCGTGTAGTAGCTATATAATCTTACTTTACATTATGTTTAACTATGGAACATTTAGAAATCATTCTTTCCACCAAAGTCCTAATCTATGAATTTGCAAGTCTTTAAAATAAGGAATTACATAAGAGAAAATTGTTTCAAACAAGTTGACAACAATATTACACTTTGTCATAAAGCAAATTATGGAATGAATTGATAGAATATGAATTTAAAAGAGCTATAGTTTCATCAAACAATACTAAGATTGCCATGTAAGTAAAGTAACCCATAGCATTACTGCCATAGGTATGTGAGATGTTAGCGATCTCACATTTCAAAGGCTCAGGTATATGAGGGCGGTAGCCATCTCCTCTCCCTCCCCGCCTTTACTTCCTGGACCAGGACTACTCAAATGCGAAGCCAGCTCGCTAACCACTGCGCTACGCAGCTGCCATGGCTATATGAAATAATAAATGTTAACGATACAAATTATGAAAAAATTTCAAACAAAAAACAAAGTAACATTTGAATTTCTACAATCAGCAGTGTATATCCTTGTTTGGCTGAGTAAGTCATGGATATGATATCCCCCTGGCAAGTTTAAATATACTTATAAGTTGAACAGCTTGAAGCTGGGTTTCACAAAGATATTTTACAAGCAAAATTCTCACAACAGCACATATCTTGAAACAATTCTCGCTAATCATTTCCACTTTTTTCCATGCAACTCAAGTTCTAAATTTTCAGTTAAACATAATTTTCCATGGCAGACAATAGCTTACAGTTATTGTAAATAACTCTGCTAGTAAAATAAATTAAAATAGTCTACAGGAGACACTGCTTACAGGGATGAAGTGTTAGAGACTTCTTTGTACTAGGACTCAGAATTTTATGAGGTGGGGTGACCAGTTCCCTTCCTCACTACCTTTCTATCCTTAATAGTAAACCAGGTATCCAGTTACAGCTGAGTTGACTGGAGCATGTCAGTAATGGAGACTAAACATGGTACCTTTGCCACATAAGTGAGCATTCTATCAAACATATCCTCTCTCTAGTATAGAGAGAGGTACGGCCAAGCGGAGGGATGCATACATGGCAACAACTAGCAATGTGAGAAGGGAGATTTAGGCGAGATGACTTCAGCTCTGAGACATCTTTAACAAGGCGGTCATCATATCTGACTATCAATCTTTGTTTGCGGGGGACGGGGTGGGCTAGTGGTTAAGTGATATGGCTCACAATCTGAAGGTACTGGGTTTGCTCCCCATCACAGCACTGGCTGTTACCCAGGGGAAGCAAACCCTTAGAAAATGCAGGAGGAAGCAGACCCTTACATAAAATGCAAGCCGAAGATGGATGCACTGGGCCGACAGGCGCAAAATCAAAACATAGTGCAACGCACACCGCCTTGAGGAATGGAGAATAAGGTGAACGCAAACAAACAAAAATACTTGTTTGGAAGGTACAGAAGGGTTAACTATGACATGAGTGAATAGCAGACATAGAAGCCTCAAGCCTTTTGTATGGATCTTTTGTCCTGGTCATGCTGGGGTTGTTCATAGCAATGAATGAACTGTCCACACCTCAGGGCACCCATAATGGGGACTTTTAATATAGAAAACGGTGGAAATATGAGGAGCAGTTTAGATATCGGTCTTCTGACCATGAGGACATGTGCTCAAAACTTCAGCACGGCCTTAGTCCTTTTCTATATGAAAAGAAATCAACACCTAGCTAGTACTGCACGTGGCAGCTGCGAGAGCAAGCAACCTTTGTCCCTCAACCCTATAAATTCTCCTGGTACCTCAGCAATAAAAATAAATGCCTCACTATTGCCTTTTTTTCCCCGAGTTGATTCAATGACTGCCTCTAGGATGTTCAATGCAATTGATGTACTAGAACCTAAATCATAGGTTCAAACAGGGATGGAGGAGGCTACTGGAACCCTAGTCTGAAGACACTTGAACCCTGATGAAGCCTAGGCTTTTTTTTAAATAGATGATGAAATAAAAACCTAGCCTGTACTGTGACTGTCAAGGCAAGTGGCCTATATTCCTCAGAAAACTTCTTGGAGGATCTGAGCAATGACAGCTTTTTTTAAAATTATCAACAGAAATACTGCAGTCATCCTCCTATTCTGTTATTACATTTGTCTTTTTACATTTGATATCTTATAACAAGTTTTATATCCTTGCTACAGGTGCTACTTTTGTAACTAATTTCTATCATATTATTTATCACAAACTTGGTAATTATATTTACACACAAAAGTGTAGGTGTAGTTTGAATGCATATGATCACTAGTTCAAGAATAACTTGATTTCAAAAGGGTAATTATCCACATCACTGGTTGACTGTCTAAAGAGCTGTGTATGTTGCCAAGCCAGGTCACCTTTGCCACCTTGCAAAACAGCAGTAATTGACAGCAACTGACAGCCTCGCAGGTCAAAGCTTTTAAATTGTTGAACAGAAGCTCCTGGAGAAAAAAAGCATTGTTTGTTTAGTTTTTATGTAGAAGAGGTGACTAAGTAGGGTTGTGCATGGAACTGGCAATCTCATTGTGTAAAATAAAGTGCCAAAAGAACCACATCTATTAGAGCGCATACTCCCACTGGAGTAAAAAAGGATAGATGTTAATGATGACAAATTTTCTATATCAAATACAGAAATGTGGGCTGCTACAAAAATAAATAATTGGATACACATAGCTTTTAGAGAAAGGAAATTTAAAAGAAATTGATTGTTTATAGACTCTGCAGAGTCTTCTAAATCAGTATAAAAACATTAAGTTAAGGAGACACTTGGTGAACAGGATCTTGGGCTGGTCTCTCGGTGGCTCGATTGACTCGCATCCAGTGTTCGTACAGCGATCTCAGTCCCGCCAGGCAGAGTGAGAGCGCGGGCTTGCCTACCAAGTTCGCCCGACACTATAGCAGGACCAATTTGGTGGAGTCGTACCGCTGGTAAGGGTGCGTTACTGTAGTCCATATCGAGAGGCTTTGTCAGTCCGTGTGGTTCGTCGAAGGCTAGCGTGTATAGCCAATCTTGACAGTTCGTCTCGCTTGTGGTCCTTCTCTCGCAATGAGCTTTGGATCGGCAAATAGAAAGCAGGAATCGTGCCTAAAGGCCCTGTCCTCGCCCGACCAACCGGTCGGAGAAGGGAAGGCCGACAGGCAAAAATCGTCTCCAGTCCGAGTGAAAATCATCGACGGGGCCGTTGGGATCCGTTCTGCACAGAGCGCTGCCATCCCTACCCGATGGCGAGCCTGGTCGGTCGGTTGGCGTGTGTACGGGCCCCTGCCAGGCAGTCCTAGGTAGACGGAGTGAGGGACGGAACAACCATCTGTCCGTCAGTCGGTCCCTGCGGCCGTCCTGGTGAGGATTTTTACACATCCATCCATCGCCGACCGGTGTGTGTGGTTCGTCCATCTACGACAGATATCTGGTTGATCCGGCCAGTGGTCATATGATTGTCTCAAAGATTAAGCCATGCATGTCTAAGTTCACACTGTCTCACGGTGAAACCGCGAAAGGCTCATTAAATCAGTTGAGGTTTCTTAGATGACAAGATCCTACTTGGATAACTGTGGCAATTCTAGAGCTAATACATGCTTACCAAGCTCCGACCCTCGCGGAAAGAGCGCTTTTATTAGTTCAAAACCAATCGTCGTTTCCCCTCGTGGGGTTGCGGCGTCCCCACTGGTGACTCTGGATAACATTGTGCTGATCGCATGGCCCCATGTGCCGGCGATGCATCTTTCAAATGTCTTCCCTGTCAAATGTCGATGGTACGTGACATGCCTACCATGTTTGTAACAGGTAACGGGGAATCAGGGTTCGATTCCGGAGAGGGGGCATGAGAAACGGCTACCACATCCAATGAAGGCAGCAGGCGCGCAACTTACCCACTCCCAGCACGGGGAGGCAGTGATGAAAAATAACAATACGGGACTCTTTCGAGGCCCCGTAATTGGAATGAGTACACTTTAAATCCTTTAACGAGGATCTATTGGAGGGCAAGTCTGGTGCCAGCAACCGCGGTAATTCCAGCTCCAATAGCGTATATTAAAGTTGTTGCAGTTAAAAAGCTCGCAGTTGGATCTCAGGTGGGCGGTCCGGCTCGCGCCGGTTCACTGCTCGTTGTCTCCTGCCCTGCCGACTCTCTCCCGCAGGTGCTCTTCACTGAGCGTCCCGGGTGGCCGGCGCGTTTACTTTGAAAAAAATTTGAGTGTTCAAAGCAGGCCTCGGCTGCCTGAATAATGGTGCATGGAATAATGGAATAGGACCTCGGTTCTATTTTGTTAGTTTTCGGAACTGGAGGTAATGATTAACAGGGACAAACGGGGGCATTCGTATTGCGGTGTTAGAGGTGAAATTCTTGGATCGCCGCAAGACGAGCTACTGCAAAAGCATTTGTCAAGAATGTTTTCATTAATCAAGAACGAAAGTCAGAGGCGCGAAGACGATCAGATACCGTCGTAGTTCTGACCATAAACGATGCCGACTAGTGATCCGCAGGAGTTGCTTCGATGACTCTGCTGGCAGCTTCCGGGATACCAAAGTGTTTGGGTTCCGGGGGAAGTATGGTTGCAAAGCTGAAACTTAAAGGAATTGATGGAAGGGCACCACCAGGCTTAATTTGACTCAACACTGTAAAGATTGACAGACCGAGAGCACTTTGTTGGGTCTAATAGGGAATGTGTGCTGGAATAAGACCCTCGGAAATCTGGGGCTAGTCTCTCGGTGGCTCGATCAGCTCGCATACAGTATTTGTTTAAAAAATTTACGGAAGTGCACCACCAGGAGTGGAGCCTGCAGCTAAATTGACTCAACACGCCAACACTGTAATGACTGACAGGCTGAGAGCATTTTCGTTGGGTCTAATCGAGAACATGTGTTGGAATTAGACCCTTGGAAGACAGGCCAGTTTTACCCTACAAATGACAGGGCGTTGCTACGGTAATCCTGCTCAATCCGAGAGGAATCGCAGGTTTCAGACGCTTGGTCATTGACTGACAAATAGCTCTCTCTTAATTCGTTGGGTCTAATAGTGAACGGGTGCTGGTATTAGACCCTCGGAAGACAGGTCAGTTTTACCCTACTAATGACAGGGCGTTGCTACAGTTATCCTGCTCAATCCGAGAGGAATCCCAGATATGCCTGGCTGATAAGCTAATGGTGTGAGGCTACCATCTGAGGGATTATGGCCGAACGCATCTAAACCGGAATCCCGCCCTGAATCTCAGCACCACTGCTGGGACCTGGGGCTCGCGCCTCAGCCCGACCCGGTTGAGCCACAGAAAGAGGTCTCTTCCGTCCCGCCGATCAAAGCGGGCGGGGAGCTGCTCGATATTCACCCCATACGGCGTTGAGGTGTGAAACCACTAGCAGAAGACTTAGTTCTCGGTCGGGATGTCGTAAGCAGTAGAGCAGCCACCTCACTGCGAACTGTTGAGACTCAACTCTTGATCATGAGATATGCTCGCACACCAGGCGAACAACATATACGTGCCATGACCAGGCTTGTCCCCTGGTTAAATACACTCCTGCCTCGCTCTTTACCTCTGTCTGCTATCAGTCATCCCAAGGGACGCAGAAGAGATGCAGGCCAGCGGACATTGCACCTCTGCCCTATTGTGACAACCTCACAGGTGGCGGGGAATGCTAGGCGTACCATCACTGCAAAGAAGCCGAGAAAATAAAGGGAGCAAAGAGATACCCCACTCACATGCTACGTTTCTGGCAGGACGTGACAATCCTGGGACACAGACACACTGGACTGCCTCTCTTCCGGGATAGTAGAAACTAGTACATAGTCCATCATATCATATCATCACCACACCCTAAAGACATGAGGGGTGAAGACTCGATAGTCCTGCAAGACAACTTGCCTAAGAGAGACAACTCTGACCACAAACAACTGCTGCCTTGCAGATAGGCTGGGGACAGCCAAAGGTTAAGGAAGGCATCCCTACAGAAACGCCTGTTGAAATCGGATTCACTGGGCCACAGGCGTAACGAAACAGTACAACGTATATCGCTGTATGATGACGGTACAACCTAACAGAAAAAAGTGTGACGCTCATCCTGTGGAGTCCCGCCAGGCAGCGAGAGTGCCGGGCCTCACGCCTCGAAGGGGCCCACCCAATGCTACTGGTGGTCACCCACCCATGTGCTGTGGAGTCAAGGCACAAGGTGATGGGGCAAAAACTATTGACCAAAAACACAAGACTCTCAAAATACTACAGTAGAATGCGGAGGGAGTCATTAACAAAAAGCTTTCCCTAACACATCACCTGCATGAAGGTAAGATTGACGTGGCATGTATCTAAGAAACGCACCTCAACAACAACCACAAATTCTCAATCATAGGATACCAGACCTTCCGTCTTGATAGAGAAGGTCACAAAGGAGGGGTTCTGATACTGACACGTAACTGCATACCGAGTAGTGCGGCAGCTGTCAATCACACCGGACAAGCAGAAATTGTAGGAGTCGACATAATGACACAAGAAACGAAGGTCCGCATCTTCAACCTGTATGGCCCACCAAACAAAGAGATGTCGCTCTCGAGTATGGAAATCAAGGACTCTAGCTGCCTAGTAGTTGGAGACTTCAACAGCCACTTGGAGAGATGGGGATATTCGGACACAGACAACAGAGGTGATGAAGTGGCAGACTGGGAGATAGACACAAACATCTTTCTTATCAATAGGCCGGAAGACAGCCCTAGCTTCTATTCTAGAACATGGCATACCACCTCTACTCCAGACGTGGCCTTTTCCACGGTGGATATTGACCACAAAATAAACCGCCAGGTGCTAAACCAATTGGCAGGAAGCGACCACAGGACAATTAGGCTAGAAGTTGATATGGAAGTAGGCCCACAGGAAACAAAACCGCTCCCACGTTGGAACTATAAACTGGGACAGATTTGCAATCCTGACAGATGGGCTGTGTGAAACCATCAACACACGGAATGACAATATGAAACCCATGGTGGAAAGCCTGAGCAAAGCATTAATGCAAGCAGCCACCGAAACCATCCCAAGAGGGGCAAGGAAAAACTACAAGCCATATTGGAATGATGAATTGCAGAAAGCGGAAGATGAAGTATCAAATGCCAGGAACATGGCAGAGAGAGAGAGAGCAATCTATGGAGGCAAATATCGCCCTCAAAGCCATCACGGCGAAATACAAAAGAACACTAAACCAAATAACAAGAGACAGCTGGAAAAACAAAACAGAAAGCCTCAATTTAGATAAAGAAGGGAACAAACTATGGAAGTTAGTCAGAGCCATGAATGACGAAACTCCATCAAACAAACAAATTACCATCAAGCAGGGCGGCAACACACTCACTGAAAAAAAAGCAGCAAACGCCTTTATAGAACATTATGCCAGAGAAAACTATATTGATGTCCCTACAGATAGGTATACAGACATTAGTGAGGAACCAAAGAGCCACGACAACATCAATATGGCACCAGATGAGCACATGATGGCAAAACTAACAATGAATGAAATGGAAGAGGCCATGAGAACTTTAAAGAAAAAGAAATCGCCCGGAAAAGATGGGGTAACAAACGAAATGCTGATGGGGCTGGGCCAAACAGCAAAGAGGAAGTTACTATCAGTACTGAACCAAAGCGGGAAAAGGGGAATTGTACCGCAGGCATGGAAAGATGCTGTAATTATACCAGTACCAAAGAAAGAAAAAGATAAGAGCAGATCCAAATGGATACAGGCCTATCAGTCTACTGAGCTGTGTAGGCAAACTGATGGAGCGTATGATAAACATCAGACTGAAGTGGCATCTGGAAGAAAAACACATACTAATTTAGACAGCACAGATCCACTGAGGACCAGATCACTCTCATAGCCCAAGAAATAGAGGATGCTTACCAGGAGAAAAAGGATACAGTAGCGGTTTGGGTGGATTTAGAGAAGGCATTTGACAAGGTGTGAAAAGAGGCACTTAAAGTCAAGCTATGAAGAAGTGAAGTTTGTGGGAAAATGTACAGATGGATCAGCCACTACCTCGAAAACAGAACAGCCAGAGTTCAAGTACAAGGGCAGATGAGCAAAAAGGTGACACTGGAGCAGGGAGTACCCCAAGGGGGAGTACTGTCACTCACACTTTTCCTGGTGTATATAAACAACATCACAGAGAATATACCAAGAAGAGTCCACAGCACCATGTTTGCAGACGATCTGGCTATGTGGACCTCTGAAAAAAATCTCACCATAGCAAGAAATTGGATGTAGCAGGCCCTAACATCGCAAATATCTGCGGCCAAACGATAACCCAAACTACCTGGGAGTCACATTTGATCGGCGCATGACATGGAAAAGTCAGATCGAGAGAAACCAAATGAGAGCCAGACAAAGAATGGCAATCATGAGGAAACTTGCTGGCACAAGCTGGGGAGCAAACGAAAGTATACTAAAGAAACTGTACACTGGAAGAGTGAGACCTGTTCTCGAGTATGGCATTGCGGCATGGACAACAGCAGCAAAGGCGAACTTTGATAAAATTAGCAAACTTCAAAACCAAGCCATGAGAGTTATAACAGGAGGCATGAAGTCAACGCCAATTGTAGAACTTGAAAAGATATCAAATCTGCAATCCATGACCGACAGAACAGACTGCAGAGCCCAGCAGCAAGCAGAGAAACTCAGAAAACTGACTGACCATCAAATGCACCAGAGACTAAACAGATTTGGAAATGGGAAACTAAAGCGGAGAAACTTTGCAGAAATAGCCAAAGCAAAGATAAACGAAGACCTTATAAACACATTAACAACACCAAAGCCCATCCCTACTGTACGCCAACCTACCTGGAAGCAGCATATATTTCCGGTGGTGGCAGAAAATATACCAGGTATTGGAAACAAGAACAGCCAGACGGAAAAAGAAAGAAGAGACATAACCCTGGGGTACATAACGAAAAACTACCCAAGCATGGACTGGATCCATACATACACCGATGGTTCTGTAACAAACACAATACAGAATGGAGGGGCAGGGGTATTCCTGAGCCTACCAAATGGTAGAAAAATAACACTGTCAGTGGCAACTGAAAAATGCTCAAGCAATTTCAGAACGGAGGCAGAGGCACTGAGGGCTGCAGTAGAAGCAATGCTGACAGGCAAAAGAAATGAAAGCCAGATAGTCATGTTTACAGATGCCATGGCCGTAGTCACAGCACTAAAAAGCCAGAAAAATACTGAACTTAATGATTTAAGAGCAGTACTCTGTCAACTATGCCAGCAGACCGCACCAAAAAGAGTAGTGGTACAGTGGGTTCCATCCCACTGTAACATCTAAGGCAATGAGGAGGCAGACAGACTGGCAAAAGAAGGTGCAAGACTACCACAACCAGATTCTAGTGTGACCTACGAAGAGTCCAAAAGACTTTTTAGAGCCAGATACATGGCCAAATGGGAAACAGAACATACTGGCTACACAAAAAACGATGCCCATTACCAATTGAACAGAAGAGAGCAGGTCGTGGTCTTCAGACTCCGAACAGGCCACAACAGACTGAGGTACCACCTATTCAATAAACTGAAGATAGGTGGCACTGACGAATGCAGTTGTAGTACCGGAAAAATGACCGCTGAACATCTGCTGCAAAACTGCCCGAAATACAAGGACCAGAGAAAGCACATGTGTCCATCACCAGTGGCAACACTAGACAAGCTCTATGGCAGTGTCGACAGCCTCAGGATGACCGCTGCTTTTTTCTAAAAAATTCAGGTTGATGTCTGACAGCGTACGAAGAAGAAGAAGACTGCAGAATCTTCTAAACCAGTATAAAAACGTTAAGTTAAGGAGACACTTGCGGAACAGGAAGCTCAGTATAGATGACATAATAGAGGTGGTGCATACATGGCTAGTAGAAGAGTTGTTTCTCATGGAATCCAGGCATTAGTGCTGAGCTGGCACACCTGCATTGCACGTGATGAGGACTGTTGAAAAGTGATTTCATTCCTTCTTCTTCTTCTGCATTCGTTCTCAATCTCCCACTACCAAATCCTGAATAGGGCTTTGCAAGTAGCAGGATGTAGTCAGGAGAAGAGATGCGTTGTGTCGCTAGTTTACAGTTTGACTGCGATATTTGCACCTTTCGGTCCGACACATCCGTCTTCGGCAGCATTTTATTCCTATTTGTGCATATTAATTTTTAAAAATGTTACGGTTACTTTTTTACTTCTCTTGGTATGTCTATAAGAGGTATATAATTTTTGGGCACAATATTCCTAAACAATATTTCAAAAACTACTTTTCTAGAAAGATCTTTAGATATGACAAGTGGAAGGAAGTATGCCCACTTACAAACATATATATATACTTTCAATACAGCAGACTGAGAAATGAGCACATACAATGTTTGTATTTTGAAGAAAACTGCTGAACTATGCATTGATGTCTTCAAAGAAAATAAACATATAAATGTACTCACCTGTTTGCACAAAACAGTTGTCACCAGCACAGATCCTCCAATCAATAGATCCACTTTCATACACAGCAGTCTCTGCCCTAAATTCCATCTTACTAATTCTTAGATCTGTATCTTAATCAAACAAAATAAAGAATTGCTTTAGTTATTTGAGTTAAACTTCACATGCTGACTCTTATATAAACTAATAACTTTTTTTTCTGCAGAGTTGGAAGAATTTTTCTTCCTAATTACAGCTCAGATGGAAATAAGATTGGATCAGCCCTGTTCTCATATTGTCATTTATACCATATCAACATTATATGCCAGGTCATTAAACAGAGCTATCTCTTTATTTATTATAAGTTAATACATGATGTACTCAAAATAGTAAGAGTTTCAACAATTTCTATGGCTGATAATACTTGGTTATGTGTCCTTGCACATGTTAGATGTGAGTTTCAGAAGAAATTTAAATATTTAAAAAATGTGCTTGCATTTTAAAATAATTAACTGTTTGTAGTCACATCCGTCGTGATCGCCGGCATGCAGAACTTCTGTTGCTTTCCAACAGGATTGAAATTGGTATCTAACACATATATTAATAATAATTTTAGCACTATCTGTTTAATTGTAATTTATTTTGAAAAAATAACCTATTTGACATACACAGTTGCAGCTCTTGCCATGGACTGTAAAACACACATTAACTCAATTAGACAGAACTGTAAAGGGTTAAATAAAAAATCTTTAACCTTTTTTTTTAACCACATGCACCCTTTTCACTATATGTCAGAATATTATTCCCCCCTTTCCAAGATTGTCTGACATTCTAAATATACATATAATTATGAAAAAAATTTATTTGTTTAATATTAGTACATACATTAACTTGGATTTTATGTTATAATGTTTTGGAAATTTAATAACAGTAGAAAATTATGGATTTTGAAATTGGAATGAAAGTAGTAGTTCTTAATTTTCATAACTAGCTACTTAACCTACACGCCGCTGCGAGCGGCTTATAGATTCATTTCTTATGGCCACAAGCTGGCACCATGACAACAAGTTTGGTACAAGTTCAGCATAGTTAGAAAACAAATCTAAAAAAACTAATATCCTCAAAATCATATCCAAAATGTTGAAATACCAAAGGAAATGATCTTTCAAAACCATAACAATGTTCACATGCTTTAAAATTGATGCTTTTGTAATATATTTGTGTATTTCTTCTGAGTGTTATTTTTGTACCCCTGAGAAGTGGATGAAACCAAGTATAAATATTAGTATATGTGCATGTTCTTGGATGATTTCTACCCATAATTGAATTCACTAAATTTTTTTTCGCGCACCTTAATTCTCTATTCCCCAAGGCGGTGTGCATTGCAGTATGTTTCTATTTTGCACCTGTCAGCCCAGTACAGTACATCCTACTTCGACATGCATTTTATGTAAGAGTCTGCTTCCTCATGCATTTTCTAAAGGTGTGTTTCCCTGGGGTAACGGCCCGTGGTGTGATGGGGAACGAACCCAGCACCTTCGGGATGTGAGCCGTATCACTTAACCACTAGCCCACACCATTCATTCCCTTGAATACACTACAAGAGAATTATTAAATGCCTTAGGGGAATTGAGACGCTAGTCCATTCAGGCACAACATACTGACAGGACGTCACGTCAGAGTTAGGCACAAATATCTTACCAAGACCACTATCTTTCTTCCATGTAGCATTCCCTGGTAACAGATTGTTTTCAAGGCAGTCTGGCTAGCGAGATGTGGATCCTCGTGATCCCCGTAGTAGTTTACGTCACACAGATGAAGCCAAGCATAGTACAACCGCCTGGAGGACCTTGGTCCACCTTTATCAGTACGCTTAAGATGCGAGGAAAGCTACTACAACCCACCACTTAATGGCCTTTTCAGGGCGCACCAAAGAGTAAATTTGCTCATTGTGGGTATTAAACAATAACAACATCAAATGTCTTAGAACACCAGGATTTAAGTTTACTCTTTTATGCGTCCTGAAAAGGACGTTAAGTTGTAGGTTGTAGTAGCTTTCCTCACATCCCTGAATATGTTGAAGGTGGACCGCGGTCCTCCAGGTGGTTTGTGCTATGCTTGGCTTCATCTGCGTGGCTTTCACTACTACGGGAATCACATCAACCATATCTCGTCAGCCAGGCTGCCCTGAAAACATCCTGTTTCCAGGGAACGCTACATGGAAGAGAGATTGTGGTCTTGGTCAGTGTATTGTGCCTGACCGGACTAGCGTCTCAGTTCCCCAGCTGTAATATATATATATATACTCATTGTTTCTAGAGCTTTCTTTCAAACCCTGAAGGTAACCACAAATGTAATGTAGCATACATGAGGTCTGTGGAATGGTGCAGTTTGCCACCCATGACTTTGAGAGTCTTCTACAATAGAGGATTTCATAAAAATAGACAAGTCTTCAACTTACCACCAAGATCAAATTTCCAAATGACTTCTGCAGAAAGTGAGCCTTCTTCTCGTGCTAGATAAACCATCTTCCAGTCAAACTCTTCTTTTCTAAAAATATGATCAGCCGAGTAAACACAAGTCTCCCAACCTGGGCATTCCTGATCTTTTGCTGATTTGCGTATGTATCTATCTGATGCACAACAGTAAGCAACATGAATCAGCTCACATTCTCTTTCAGCTTCTGTTGGGCAAAACACAAAATTCTTCTGTGACTTAGCAACAGAAGCACTTCCTAGTTCACCACGAGCCTGTCTCCAAGCTAATGAACCTGTTGTGCGGCCAGGCAAATTTTCTGGGCTGCTATTTTTTACAGTGACAAATTCTGTCAGTTCACAAATGAGCCTGTGCCATAGTTGTTGTTGTCTTTGCTGTGTTAGTGTAGATAATTTCTGACGCCAAAGTTGATGGACAGTTTTTCGCAGCCATGACTCTCTACAGAGAGTTCGTCTTGTTAATACTTCATTGTGGTTTGCAGAATAGCGCCATGTTACATCTTGTATTTCATCACATGAAACAGCAATGACATATGTCAGTTTCTTACCCCAACCAGATTCATAAAGAAGGGGCTTGTCGCAAACATTTTCACATGGGTCGCAGTGAAGCCACCGTGCTTGGGATTCTGAAAAAACTTCAGTCCACACATGATCTGTCCAGTCCATGACATATCTGGCCTCAAAATCTAAAGCTCTGCAGCAAAGAGTAAAACAATCTGCCCACTCTCCACATCTCCCACGTCGTGTTTCTAATAACTTTTCGGCATTTGTATATCGAGGAAATCTGTTGACGAAAGCACAGACATTGCATGTGTGTGCCTCAACTCTACTGGCTCCCCATCTTAAATCAACAGAAGATGGGGGAAGGCTGCCAGTATTTCTAGTTGTTCCTTTGCATACAGAACATGGAAGTGTATCAACCCATTGAAAGAAAAACTTCTTAAACCAGCTCAGCAATGCCAAAAGTAAGTAATCTTTTATATCCAACTTTTGCTGTGAAACAGCATTAGATTCAAAATTTGTCTTTGCCTCTAACTGAAGGTTATCTGTCGGTATGAAATCTTGTGCCTTCAGCTTTGCAGAAGGATTTTCATAATGTAGAACCCGTCTCATTCCATCCCTCATGCGAGCAAGAAATATGGCTTCTGAATCCTGAAGCAGGAAGAAAACCACAATGAAATAAGATGTTGCCATTCATGGGTTTAACAAAATATATAGATCATTGAGTCATGATGAGATGTATATACAACAATTTATATGTCTGGAATATTCAATTATTAAGTTAGCAAGTTTAAACAGTGACAATGTTATATAAATTTAAAAAACTCTTCATATATATATATATATATATATATATTTAAAATAATCTTACTGCAAATGATTGGACAGATCTATCTGCCTGTGTCAGGTCCGAGGGCCTAGATGATTTCACTGGTGAAGGACATGCCCCAGAGGTCTGAGTTGGCTTACTATGAGGTTTCATCAGCAGCTTCTCACGTTCTCTATACAAGTCATCTTTAATGCTTCCAAGCACCTGCAAGCTGGCACTAACGGGAAGCATCAAAAACTCACCATCCTGAAAACAAATAAGGGAGCAAAACAACTGTAACCAACATGTCAAGCCTATAGTGTGCATATTTATTTTAGTCAAGAAAGAGTATTTATGTGGGAAAATTAAATAATATTGTGAAATGATCAGATCACAGCAATAAACCTTAACTTCACAGCATATATATCTGTACACTAAATTGGCTACAATTAAAATATTTACATAAAGTGTGATTTATGGTCTGTGATTCAAGAGTACTGGATAATAGACTGTAGTATACATAGAACAGATGGAAATGCTGTAATGACATTTTTCCCCTCCAGTTTCCTGTAATTTTTGTACACATATTTTGCATGTGACTTTTTCTAAAGTAGTACAAAAGTTATTTGCATTGCCAAACACAGCCATCAAAATATAGGAATCACAACATTCACCACACAGATACTAATAAAAGCCATAAATAGCAGCATAATAGGAAATGAAGACACAAGGCAGCTGGCGAAAACAAAACATTAAATCTGTTACAATAACAGATAAACATTTAAGTGCTACATATTCCATAGAAATGATCTCTCCACAATCTTTATTGGTACTTATGGACAGAAAAGCAAAACAGAAAACACAGTTAAGAGCTGATACCACTGACCATTTTTTTTACTTTGCATAAAGTACACAACTACAATTTTTATTCTAAATGTTCGTGACACAGGTGGTTTTTGAATAATATAAAATGTTGGTAATCAGACAAAAGTGACAAAAACTACTGTTATACGTGACAAAAATTATTAATTGCTGTACGTTTTCAATAAATGATGATTATTAAGATCTACTCTAATTATAATTTTAAAAATTGTAATTACTTAAAACAGACAGACATGAAAAATGTATTTGTAAATGATACATCTTCACAATGCCTTTTAGATAAAGTCCATCAGTGATGCTTGTTCAGTAGACAAGTTTTATCTGCTGACTTACAAGTCTCCTAAGCATTTTAATGTAAGGAGTCTGTGCATTAATTCTGCTTTTCTTCGAGCTGCATTGCTACTTTATGGCAGTTGGAGGCTTTATTACGAGAGGGAGCCGGTTCATTTTTTTCTTCCTCATCTTCCCCCCAGTTACCTTCATGGGACATTTTCTTCCCTGATTCCGTACTTTTAGACAAATTAATTATTCACACTAATTTTCATTGTCAGAACAACACTGTTCACTTTTTTGGGTTATTTTTGCACTGTAAATATTTGCGTGGACATTAAAATTAGAATTGACTTGAAAATCAAGCAAACACTAAATACTGACAAAATAGCACAACACACATGAGAATAGACTGAAATAGCAAAAATATGAGCTGTTCGAACAAGTGGATGGGTGCTTACATCACAGAATAAGCCAACATTCCTTGATTGACGCATTTCAGTTAATTAGCAACTTCGATAACATGGTTCAGATAATTGGCTATCGACTGTACTGTAAAAAAACCAATACTAAATTAAACCTCCATTATTAATTATCAATACTTCTTAGTAATATTATTATCCTTCCATTTTGACTGCAATAGAATCACAACTACAGCTGGCCTACCTATAGAAGCCTAAGACAAAGTATTTATGTGTTTTTGCATGGATAGTTTCTGGTGCACTTTGTTTTACAAAAGAAGGTTGTCAGTTCAATGTACAATCCTCTTCTGCTGTCCTTTATGTAAGCTGTGCTGATTCTTTTCTTTCCTCTCCAAAATGGTGCCACAGAGTACACTAAAACTACATAACCCCTGAAAACATCTTAGCAGACAACAGGAAAAGAAAAGAGCAGACAAGGTAAAAAATGTTTAATTATCGTTACCTTGATTTATATTTAAGACAAAAATGGGAACGTCTGTAAAAGAAAAAGAAAAAAACAAAACAACCAGCGCCTTAAAGCAATCTGTAAATGAGTAGACAGTATAAATAGATGGCAAGAGCTGCTAGTCCATATTCAAGGTTGGTCATACAGTGGATTCCCATGCAATATTGAAGGCAATGAAGCTGCAGACAAACTAGCACAGTGTGGAGGAGCATCCCCACAAACAGACCTAAACATCATGTATAATTAGGCCCAGACCATAGTTAAAGAAAACATCAAAGGAAAATGGGTTGATCAAAACTTCCACTTTCTTAAAGACAGCTATTATAATTTAACCAGAGAAGAGCAAGTCATCATCTTTAGACTGAGATTTGGGCATAACAAACTCAAGTCTCATCCTTACAACAAAATGAAGATTGGGATAAATGACAGGTGTCCATGTGGGGAGTATACCATAAGCATGGAACACATCCTACAAAGCTGCATGTTCACGCAAGAAGAGAGAGAACAATACTGCTTCACGAAACATATGAGACAAAAGCTGTATGGAGATAAAAACATCCTTACAAACAACAGTATCCTTTGTAATAGAAACCAGGACATTGATCTGAGGATGAACGAAGATGATATACTTATGAATGTACTTATTCTACTTAGTTTCTCTCTCCTTTATTGTCATTGTACTTTCTTCGCCACCTCACGCCCAACAAATTGAACAGTGAGTCCTAAAAGGGACACCTGGGCCTGAAGTTGTCCTATAAAGGACAGTGATAACATTTCAGGGAGTCTTGGCTAATGGGTTGGATCTCACAGGCAATCCACAGAGCAGACACGTGCAGTGGAAGCACTACAGTGCACACAAAATGCACATACACATGAATTCACACGACTGGTATGTCCTGATATAACCTGGATACTGTCTGTGGTTGAAAGAGGCATACCTTTGTCAAAAAGAAAGGTAATCATTTAATGAACATGTCATATTTAATTAGGAATGATGCAAATGGATGACGATTGATTCTACAAATTTCTCGGTAGATTACAACTCTTCAACAGATCAATCCATCATTGGTGAGTGCATTTTTCAGTGTTAATATAATCATTTAGGATTAAAAGAAGGATTAACTCTTCATATTCAACATTTACAGAAAATTGTTCACAGGCAATTTAGTTCTCATTGATATGATTTAAAGATGCTGCCAAAGTAAGTAAACACCGGTACTCGAAGTCAGTTCACTAAACAAATGTTCACAACTTTGAAAAACAATAGAATTAGGAACATAAAAATACAGACAGCAGATGAAAATCTCAAAGCAAATACACATTTAGATTAATAAGAGAATTATATCTGAATCCTCTGACCATTTACAATGCAAGTCATAAAAGGCATTGAAGTAAGGTTGTGTATGGGACTCGCAGCTGCATCATTGAAATAAAGCACTTCTACAAGATTAAACAATAACTTTGACATACTTCATGCAAAAAGGCCAACTGTTGTAGTGGTCCTACTGAAGTGTAAGATGCTAGTGCTCCTACAAAAGAGTAACCTACTCATTGTGGGCATTCACAAACAACACTGGCAGAGAAGTTTTAGACTAAATGTGAAGCAATTAAAATAGTTACAACAATTTACAATGGCTATTTTAGCAATGTACATACAAGCCAGCAGCATTTGTTATTCAACTTTCAAGAGCTGGTGAACCTTTTTGTCTTTCTTTTTAGGCCACTGTTGCTGATAATTTTGTTTTTTCTGACAAAGAATTAAGACAATTTAGACATAGATCCTTGAACATTTGGTTTTAGTTGTTACAAATAAACTATGGGCCATCTTAGATTACTAAGGAGTACAGGGGCAGCTATTAGAGAATATTAGAGCACTGTACCAAGGGTGTCAAAGTATAGTAAGAACAACAGATGGCATGACCGAAACAATGAACAATGGAGATAACAACCAGGGTGAGACAAGGGTGTGTGTTGTCACCACTACTCAACACATATCTGGATAGAATAATGCTGGAGGCCAAATTGGAGCATCTGCAAAGAAATGCAGAGGAAGAAAGGACAAAGGCTGATCAGTTAAATGAACTCCTTTTTTGCAGATGATCAATGCCTCCTTTACGAGAGTGAAGACGATCTTCTTCTTCATTCGTTCTAAATCTCCAACTACCAAGCCCCGAAAAGGACTTTGCAATCTCCCACTACCAAGCCCTGAAAAGGACTTTGCAATCTCCCACTACCAAGCCCTGAAAAAGACTTTGCAATCTCCCACTACCAAGCCCTGAAAAGGACTTTGCAATCTCCCACTACCAAGCCCTGAAAAGGACTTTGCAATCTCCCACTACCAAGCCCTGAAAAGGACTTTGCAAGTAGTAGGATGTTGTCCAGAAAACAGCAATGCGCTGTATCATATGTTTACAGCTTGACTGCGATATTTGCACCTTTCAGATTAAATCAGATGACTGATTTGAAGCAAAAGTGGAGGATATTACACTCGTCATTGAGGCCAAGCACGCTGTTCTGATTAAATACAATCAGCTTCCAAATGCAGGTACTCTGTACAACTTCAAAGTCGCAACAGCTCATCGGACCAAATGAGTATTGGCTACAGCTTTGTGAAAACATCCAGACTGCAGCACAAACAGGGAACATAAGACAAATGTACGATGGTATAAGGAAAGCTATTGGCCCTGCGAGTAGGAAAAAAGCACCGCTCAAATCCAATACTGGTCAGAAAATAACAGATAAAGGAAAGCAGATGGAGCGATGGGTCAAGCACTATTCTGAGCTCTACTTGTGTGTTAATATAGTAATTCCCACAGCCCTTGAAGCTGTCAAAAGTTATCCCAGTATGGACAAGCTTAACATCAAACCATCTATAGATGATCTGAATAAAGCTATTGACAGCTTGGCCCTGGGAAAAGCACTAGGCAGCGACGGGATCCCACCTGATTTGATCAAACGCTGTAAAGACACTTTTGCAACCGCTGTATGTGATGTTATGCCAATGCTGGAAAGAGGTCACAATAACTCAAGATATGAGAGATGCACAGATTGTAACATTATACAAAAACAAAGCTGATAGAAGTGACTGTGATAGCTATCGAGGTGTCTCTCTGCTTAGTGTTGTAGAGGCAAAGTCTTCGCCAGAATTATCTTACCAAGACTACAGAAATTGGTTGAGCACGTGTATCCTGAGCCACAGTGTGGATTCAGGTCTGGAAGATCAACGGCTGACATGATTTTCTTTTTTCGACAACTTCAGGAAAAGTCACATGAGCAGAACCAGCCCTTTTATGTTGCCTTCATTGACCTGACAGAGGCATTTGATTTGGTTAGTAGAGATGGCCTCTGCAAAATCCTCTCTAAAATAGGCTGCCCAAACAAACTGCTGCGACTAATAATATTGTTCCATGAGAGCATGACAGGAACAACCCAATGTGATGGTAGCATATTACAACCATTTGAAATTCTAAGTGGTGTTAAGCTGGGCTGTGTTCTGGCCCTGACACTGTTCGAAATCTTCTTTGCTCTGTTACTGAAACATGCATTTGGTAACACAAATGAAGGAATCTGCCTTGCAAGGCTCAAGGCCAAAATGGAGATAAGAGAGATCACCGTCAGGGACTTGCTTTTCGCTGATGATGCTGCAATTGTCACCCACAGTCAGCAGGAACTTCATAGATTGATATATCGCTTCTCCCAGGCTTGCAAAGATTTTGGGTTCACAATAAGTCTCAACAAAACAAATGTTCTGGGATAGGAAGTAGATGCCGCGTCAAATCTTTGCATCGATAATTATGAACTGGCAGCTGTGCATTAATTCACATACCTGGGATCCCTAATCAATGACAAGCTGTCAGTAGACCCAGAAATAAACAGTCACATTGGCAAAGCTGCTGCTACATTTGCTCGCCTCACAACGCGTGTTTGGAAAAACCAGAAGCTGACAATTAAAACCAAGGCCATGGTACATGGTATACAATGCATGTGTTGTAAGTACACTTCTATATGGCAGCAAGACTTGGAAAATGTATGCCAAACAAGAGCACAGGCTTATAACACCTTCCACCAATGCCGCCTGCGATCCATTCTTGGAATTACATGGAGGGACAGAGTGACAAATGGAGAGGTGCACTATCGCAATGGTGTCTTCCAAGCATGTACACTCTACTTAGGCAGCGAAGACTATGATGGCTTAGTCATGTTCACTGCAAGGAAGATGGCCATATTCCCAAAGATATCCTCTATGGACAATTGGCGAATGGCATTAGAACAGTAGGCGGACCACAGTTGAGGTTCTTCTTCTTCTGCGTTCGTTCTCAATCTCCCGCTACCAAACCCTGAAAGGGCCTAAGTAGCAGAATGTAGTCCAGAGAACGGAATGCGTTGTGTCGTAGTTTACAGCTTGACTGCGATTTTTGCACCTTTCGGTCCAACACATCCGACTTCAGCAAGCCTTTTTTGAGTACCGGGTTAGCATTCCCTCTTCGATCCCTTCTCCTTAGTCAGTCTGCCCTGCTGCAGCCTATTATCCAGGATCACCACGTGGAGGTGTAGAAGGGTCTTGGCAGCTCTGGTTCGCTGGCCCTGATGCTAGCAGTCAGCTATGGGTCGCTGACCACTGCAGCTCATGTGCTGCTCAGTGTCTTGATCTCCAGTGGAGGTTCAAAGGATATAAGATGTGTTTGTGTGCAAGCGTGATATGATAGCTCTGAACATGAATCTGACATCCTCGGAATACGAAGTTGCAGACCGATCCAGATGGAGATGTCCCCTGAATGGCGAGCTCACGCTTCGTGAAGCAAAGTTTTTGCAACACAGAGAAGTGAAAACAACACCGCAAGGAGAAAGACAACGTCAAAAGCTAAGTATACATTTTGTTATTTTGTTGTTGTTATTATTTTTTTCCCACTCCAAGTCATATCATCCTATAGTCAGTCATGACTGAGAGGGGCTACTACTAGTACTACTAGTAGTAGTACTCAAGTACTAGTAGTAGTCAAGTCATACTCTCATTCTCATATCAAACCCTATCAATTGACAATTAGACCTATTAAAATATAATTTATTTTCTTTGTACTTTCTTCTAAACTTCAAAGTAATTTAAGTAATCAAAGATAACAGTAACACTAGTAGTAGTACACTTACTACTAACAGATATAACGATAACGTAACAGTCGTGCAATGAAATATCTTCTTTTTTAGAAACTTTCTTAACTTTCTAGAAATTACATTACGCACTGATTGGACATTAAAAACAAAACAGCCGTTGTGACGATTGTCTAACCAACACTACTACTACTAGTACTACTAATAACACTATTAACTATAACAGTAAGTGAGTAACAGTACCAACAAATACACCAACCTCTATCTCTTCAAATCCCATCTCGAACAGACACTCCATCCCTCCTACAACATTCAGCAGTCTGTTTTGAACTGTTGGGTTTGAAATTCGAATTCTTCTATATTTTTTATCTGATGGATTTTCTAACACATTACTTGCAAATGTTATTAATATGTCAGACGCTGCTATAAATTCATCCACTGAATTTTTAGATACCAGATCCCTGACAGAATGGTAAGAGGACGCCATTTTTTTTTTACCGCGGAGTGATTCCATTCTATGTTGTTGTTGATACCGAGAAATACGTTATTAGCACGACGACAACACAATTGCCATGAGTACGCTGCAACATATGCAATATACCGATGATATATTATGTGAGCGTACTCAAATCAAATACCGAGAAGGAGTAACATCTAACTTTTCTCTCCTTTTTCGTTTCTTGACAAATAACACTGTATGTTTATCTAATAAAATTGGCAGTCTGTCATATGCTTCTCTCATTGTCAACAAAACAGTTCTCGAAACGCTAAAAGAGGAATGTGTTCCATTTAGGAAGGTAAACCCCAAGCGTAAAAAGTGGATAACTAAAATTGTAGCTAAATGTAGAAGAGCTAAAAATAAAGCATGGAAAAAATATATAGAGGCAGGTAAATCAAAAGGAACATATTTAAAATATTTGGACAAGCAATACATATCTCAGAAAGCGAATAAAACAGCAAAAATAGACTTTGAAAAGAAACTTGCTCAGAGGATCAAGACTGATAGTAAAAGCTTCTTCTCTTATGTTGGAAATAAACAGAGATCAAAGGACAAAGTAGGCCCTCTCATAGACAGCACAGGAAAAAAAATAAGTGAAAATAGGGAGGCAGCAAATCTACTCAATCACTACTTTGGCACAGTGTACACAAAAGAGGACTGCTCCAAGATCCCAGAGCCTGTAGATATTTTTCAAAGACACATGGATACAGCAGGATTAGGATCAATCTGTATAACAGAGGAAATGGTTTTTAAAAAATTGGAGGGGTTGAAAGTGGATAAATGTCCAGGTCAGGATGGTATTCATCCAAAATTGCTGTTTGAAATTAGAGACCAATTAGCAAAACCATTGGCTATATTATGTTCTCAATCACTTGCACAAGGGATTGTTCCAAGGGATTGGAAAGATGCGGGAGTGATTCCCTTATTAAAAAAGGGCAAAAAAGCAGATCCAGCAAACTATAGACCTGTGAGCTTAATGAGCATAGTCTGTAAATTGTTAGAGTCAATAATCAAAGAAAACATTGTAATGCATTTAGATACATTTAATCTAATTAGAAATAGTCAGCATGGGTTTACCAGAGGGCGATCATGCTTAACAAATCTATTAGAATTCATGGAGGAGGTTACCAAAATGTTAGATAAAGGGGAGCCAGTGGACGTTATTTATATGGATTTTGCAAAGGCCTTTGATAGAGTACCTCATCAAAGATTATTTCGAAAGTTAAAATCATATGGAATAGGTGGGGAAGTTACCAAATGGATTGAAAATTGGTTAACGGGAAGAAGGCAAAGGGTGGGTATAAATAAGGAGTACTCTGAGTGGTGTGAAGTGAAAAGTGGAGTGCCACAGGGCTCGGTTTTGGGACCAATTTTATTCTTGATATATATAAATGATTTGGACATAGGTATGGGATCCATTATTGCAAAATTTGCTGATAACACAAAACTATGCAGTAGTGTCTCATCTAAAGCAGAAGTGGATATATTGAGGTCGGATCTAGATAAAATTTGAGAATGGTCTGTAATCTGGCAAATGGAGTTTAATGTAGATAAATGTATAGTCATGCACATGGGTAGATCCAATATGGAACATAATTACAGAATGGGAGAGAACAATATTAGAAAGATAGATAAAGAAAGGGACTTAGGGGTTATAATAGATCATACATGTAAGGTGAGGGAGCAAGTTAAGGTAGCAGTAAAAAAGGCAAATGCAATGTTAGGTATGATAAAAAGAAATATTAAACATGGGAGGAAGGAGGGGAATAGTCAAACTGTATAAATCATTAGTTAGACCTAGATTGGAGTACTGTGTACAGGTGTGGAGTACTTATCAGAGAGGGGATATAGACATGCTGGAGAGAATACAAAAAAGAGTGACAAAGCTGATAGTGGGATTCCAGAATTACAGTAATGAGGAAAGATTAAAAAGAACCGGCCTATAGTGTCTAGAAGAGAGAAGAGTTCATGGTGACTTAATACAGGTTTATAAGATGATCAGAGAAATGGATAAAGTAGACTATAACAAGTGTTTTAAAATACAACCACCAACAAGAACAAGAGGGTACATCTAAAAGTTGACTAAGGAGAGGTCCAGATTAGATATTAGGAAGTATTTTTTTAGCCAGAGAGTTGTGAATGCTTGGAATGCATTGCAAAGTGAGGTGGTGGAGGCTGGGACGGTTAATACATTTAAGAATAGATTGGATGCATACAGCTTCTAGAGCAAGGTGATGTAATTGGAACTGGTTGTATACAGACTCTGCAGAGTCTTCTAAACCAGTATAAACACGTTAAGTTATGTAATGTAATTAACTTAACTTAACGTCTTTATACTGGTTTAGAAGATTCTGCAGAGTCTTTATACAACCAGTTTCATTTACATTTCCTTGCTCTAAAAGCTTTGCGTATCCAATTTATTCTTAAATGCATTAACTGTCCCAGCCTCCAATACCTCCCGTGGCAATGCATTCCATGCAGTCACCACTCTCTGACTAAAAAAATATATCCTAATATCTAATCTGGACCTCTCTTTAGTCAGCTTGTAGCTATGCCCTCTTGTTCTTGTTGGTGGCTGTTTTAAAAAACTTGTTTTAGTCTACTTTATCCAGTCCTCTGATCATCTTATAAACCTGTACTAAGTCACCACGAATTCTTCTCTCTTCTAGACACTGAAGGCCAGTTCTTTTTAATCTTTCTTCATAACTGTAATTCTGGAATCCCACTATCATCTTTGTCGCTCTTTTTTGTATTCTTTCCAGCATGTTTATGTCCCATCTTTGATAATGACTCCACACCTGTACACAGTACTCCAATCTAGGTCTAACTAAAGCTTTATACAGTTTGACTATCACTTCCTTACTCCTATTTTTAATATTTCTTTTTATCATACCTAACATTGCATTTGCCTTTTTCACTGCTACCTGAACTTGCTCCCTCACCTTACCTGTATGATCTATTATAACCTCTAGGTCCCTTTCCTTGTCCATCTTTCTAATATTATTGTCTCTCATTTTTTAATTATGTTCCATATTGGATCTACCCATGTGGATGACTGTACATTTATCTACATTAAACTCTATTTGCCAGATTACAGACCCTTCTCGAATTTTATCTAGATCTGACCTCAATATATCCACTTCTGCTTTAGATGAGACACTACTTCATAGTTTTGTGAGGATGTGTTGAGCAATAAAACATCAAACGCAGAAAATTAACAGTTCTCCAGTCCACCCATTTCTTCGTCGTGCGTTCGTTCTCAAACGCCCGTTACCAAGCCCTGAACAGGGTTTTGTAAGTAGCAGGATGTAGTCCGAAGAACGGAATATGTTGTATCTCTAGTTTACAGCTTGACTGCTGTATAGCATATATGGAGTTAAAGGAAGAATATCAATCTTCAAGGAAAAGGAATATCTCGGCAACTCACGGCCAATCACGCTCCTCCCGGCCACATGCAAAATATTCACAAAATGTCCTTGATAGAATCCGTCTAACCCTAGACGCGGCGCAACCGATCGAACAGGCTGGATTTCGTCGTGTTTATAACACCATGGATCACATTTAAATCTGCCGACTAATCGAAACAGCCTGATAGTACCAGATCTCAATAATCTACACGTTCATCTACAAGAAAGCTTTTGACTCGGTAGAATCAAAATTCGTATGACAATCTCTAAAATATCAAGGGGTCGACCAGGGATACACAAGAATCCTTGCTGACTGCTACACCGATTGCACGACTACCTTCCAACCCTTCCAAAGACCGGTCATAGTACCCATACAGAGAGAAGTACGTCAAGGGGACCCCCATCTCACCTATCTTTTTTCCGCATGCCTGGAATCCATCATCAGCCGGTGCGACTAGGATACCTTTGGAATCAACATAAATGGCGGGCTGCTAAATCACATTTACTTTGCAGACGATCTAGTACTCGTCACGGAGGCAGCCACAGACGCGAATTATATGCTTGCATCCCTCCACCGAGAGGGAAAGAAAGCGGGACTCGAAATGAACACATCCAAGACGAAAGTCATGTGTAATCGTTTCGCTTCCCGCGACCTAGTCTTCATAGATGGAGAGAGATTGAATGACATGGGCGAGTACATCTACCTTTGATGCCTGCTCAACATGCAAAACAACCTAAGCCCAGAGTTGACAAGATGGCGTCGCGCGGGTTGGGCGGCTTTCTCTTCGATAAAGCTTGTGCTGGACAACATTCACGACCAGAGCCTGCGCACCTCTCTATTAAACTTCACAGTACTACCTGCAATATGCTATGTGGCGGAAACATGGACACTCACGAATGAGTCCAAACTCAGAGTGGCATAAGCCTTCCTCAAGAGACACATAGTCTGCCTCACGCTTCATAGCCATGTCGGAATAGAGCGACACCACATCTCCAAAGATATTTACGAGGACTCCAACATAGATTTTCCAACAATTACATTGGATCTTGCTATAAGAACATATACTGGACGGTGGTATAGGTTAGTTTTCTCAATCAGTCTGATATTAGGTTTCAGAGATGCACTGGTTTCTAAGAGCATTAACTACAACATTGAGTCTCAGTGATATTAAAGGCTTTCTCGTAATCGATAAATACACGACATACGAGCATGTTCAGTGCCCTCTCCATCCGTTGATTGGTCGTATGGAAATTGTCAATGGTAGAAAACCTTTTTTTTTTTGAATCAAAGTTGTTTCTGGTGGGTATATTTTCAAAAGATATTCTTCTGTAATAAATTAACTTTCAAAATCTTTCTGAGTTTTCTTTTTCCCTATTCCCTCTATGGCATCTATCATCTCAGGGTAATTGGCCTCTATCCAGGTTGGGATTTGAGATGCTTGTTTCAGATCTCTAACCACTGCCTAGCTTATGATTTGGTCTTCTCTTGCAAGTTCTTTTATTTTTTTTATATGAAGTGGCTTATCTTTAATCTCCCGCTTCCCGTGCGATGTATCCTGTTATATATTGAGTGATGTGGCATTCGTTTGAATTTCTCCCCCTCCTGGTGTTTAAAAAAAAATCTCTGCGGGTCTCCATACTTTGGATCCGTGTGATGTTCTCCATTGAATGTATTGACGTTGTTCTCATAACTCCAGTGATGGTAAGTATACCTTGGTTTTGGGTTGTATTTATTTTTTGGAAGCTTTGTTGCTGTAGACCATGCTGCTATCCCGAATTCTAGCACTGGTCTCACATAGCCTGTGTACAGTTTCTTTAGAGTGCCCATGTCAGCTCCCCTGTTGAGCCTGATATTATCATTATGACCTGTTCTTAGCTTTGTTGTGGCTTTTGGTTTTTCCATGTCAACCTTGGGTCCATTGTTATTCTTAGATAAAGTTGGACTTATGTCAATAGGGATACATGGACACACATATATACAGATGGCTCATCAAACAAAGCCACAACCTATGGAGGTGTCTATTACAGACTAAGGAATGGAGAAGAAAAAATCTTGAGTAATAATAACGAGAACATACTCAAATAACTTCTGTGCAGAAGTAGATGCACCGAAGGCCGCAACTGAGCTTGTAATCCAAGATAAAGATATCCACCAAGAAAACAAAATTCCTAACTGATGCCGCTTCGGTATTACCAGCGCTAAAATAACACAAAGATGAGACCAGTTCCCGAGTATGGCATTGCGGCATGGGCAACGGCAGCAAAGGCGAACTTTGATAAAATTAGCAAACTTCAAAACCAAGCCATGAGAGTTATAACAGGAGGCATGAAGTCAATGCAAATTGTAGAACTTGAAAATATTACAAATCTGCAATCCATGACCGACAGAAGAGACTGCAGAGCCCAGCAGCAAGCAGAGAAACTCAGAAGACTGACAGACCATCCAATGCATCAGAGACTAAATAGATTTGGAAAAGGGAAACTAAAGTGGAGAAACTTTGGAGAAATAGCCAAAGTAAAGATGAGCGAAGACCCTATGAACACCATAACAACACCAAAGCCCATCCCTACTGTACGCAAACCCACATTGAAGCAGCATATCATTCCGGAGGTGGTAGAAAATATACCAGGTATTGGAAACAAGAACAGCCAGACTGAAAAAGAAAGAAGAGACATAACCCTGAGGTACATAGCGGAAAACTACCCAAGCATGGACTAGACCCATGCATACACCGACGGTTCTGTAACAAACACAACACAGAATGAAGGGGGAGGGGTATTCCTGAGCCTAACAAATGGTAGAAAAATAACACTGTCAGTGGCAACTGGAAAATTCTCAAGCAATTTCAGAGCGGAGGCAGAGGCACTGAAGGCTGCAGTAAAAGCAATGTTGACAGGCGAAAGCAATGAAAGCCAGATAGTCCTGTTTACAGATGCCCTGACCGTGGTTACAGCACTAAAATGTCAGAAAAATACTGAACAATGATTTAAGAGCAGTTCTCTGTCAACTATGCCAGCAGTCCGCACCAAAAAGAGTAGTGGTACAGTGGGTTCCATCCCACTGTAACACCCAAGGCAATGAGGAGGCAGACAGACCGGCAAAAGAAGGTGCAAGACTACCACAACCAGATTCTAGTGTGACCTACGAAGAGTCCAAAAGGTTTATTTGAGCCAGATACATGGCCAAATGGGAAACATAACATACTGGCTACACAAAAAATTATGCCTACTACCAGTTGAACAGAAGAGAGCAGGTCGTGGTCTTCGGACTCCGCACAGGCCACAACAGACTGAGGTACCAACTATTCAATAAACTGAAGATAGGTGGCACTGACGAATGCACCTGTGGTACAGGGAAAATGACCGCTGAATATCTGCTGCAAAATTGCCCGACATACGAGGACCAGAGAAAGCACATGTGTCCATCACCAGTGCCAACACTAGACAAGCTCTATGGCAGTGTCGACAGCCTCAGGATGACAGCTGCTTTCTTCGAACAAATTCAAGTTGACTTCTGACAGCATACGAAGAAGAAGATTCATGGAATCTGCGACAGTTCATTCCATTTTTTGATCCGGCGTTTTCTGAAACTAGTCTGTGGAGGCTGTATTGACTGCAAGAAACTTCGTCTAGATTCAGTCTTGTGCATCCGCATCTTGTGTTAAGATACGAATCTAATCATTCAGGCCAGACTAAAGAATTAAGACACAAATCTAATCATTTATGCCTGACTGTAAAGGGTTAAGACAAGTCTAGTCAATTAGACCGAACTGTAAAGCGTTAAAATACAGTGGCTTGAGTCGTTTGTCTGTTTCTCTCTTTCAAATTCGGATGCGACTTTTTTGTCTCATGTGGTGCTACACCGATTATTGTGAACATTTTTTTAGTTGGAGTAGGTTTTAGGCACCCTGTAACTATCAGGTCAGTCTCATTTATTGCTGTATCATTCAGTTCGACGTGTGCATTGTTGTCCAAAACTGGCACGACGTACTCAGCTATGGAGAAGACCAGGGCAAGTGCTGATGTTCAGAGGACATTTGGCTGTGCTCTCCATATTGCACCAATCAATTTTCGGATTATATTATTTCTTGCATGAATCTTTCATTTTGTTTTCTGGCATTATATCGAGTTACAGTGTGCGATCCAACATTACAACCAGGTATTTAGGAGTCATGCTGTGTTCCACCTCCTGTCCTTGTCATTTGATCTATAGTTTTCATTTTGACTATCTTTTTGAAGTGGAAAGCATATACCGTACTTGTGTTTTTCTGGGGTTTGGTTTGAGATGATTTTTGTAGCAATATACGGCAAGGGAACCTGTCATTTTGCGCTCAACCTCTTAAAAACCATTTCCATGGGCAGCGACTGCTGTGTCCTCGGCTAAATGAATTTCATCCCTTCAGTGTATATATATTGATCATTAGTAAATATGTCATATGTAACATAGGTGCTAGGACAATTCCTTGTTGACGTGGCGGAGAGAGGTGTGTGTGTATCAGAGAGTTCCATCGACACCCACCCCCTCCCTCAACGTGACATAGAACCGCACATTCTGCAAGAGACATTTGATGAGGTTGTGGAGTTACCAGTCATTTGTGATAGAATAAAGCTTCGTCAGCAGCTATTGGTGGTTTATCGTGTCATACGCTTAACTTAGGTCAATAAAAGCCATTCCTGTGATCTACATGCGTTCATTCCATTCCTCCATTAGCCATGTCAGATTAAGAATTTGACAGTAACATGATCTTCCAGGTATGAAATCTGCTTGTTTCTTGATAAATTTCTTGTCTATTGAATGGGTTCAGGATCATTCTTTCAAAAACTTCAAACAGGTGACATAGTAACGACATTGGTCGAATATTATTAGGTTACCTTGGAAATTTTCCTGGTGTTATCAGCGCTCACCAAGTGAGTATTTTTAGATCAAGTGAATGTAAAAGAAACTGGCTGTATACAGATTCTGCAGAGTCTTTTAAACCAGTATAAAAACTCTAACATTCATATTGCCTGCACAATTCATGGAATTGAGACGATGAAATCTAGATCGCATGATCTACAAATTACGCATTCATCTGATTGGTGGCAGAAACATTCAATTTATTATATATCGCTAAATTCTCTGTAAAGGACGCGATGACATAATTATTGTTTCCCGAAAACTGTTTATGTAAACACTCTGGGGTTCACACGTTCATGTATGTGACTATCGGTTGCTTCAATGTATCCACTTGGAAAACAAAATATAAAACTACAAATTATTTTTAATAACTATATATCATGGGATTCAAAATTTAAGACATCAATTAAAAATGAAAATTGCTTTAAAATCAATATTTTTTTCGTTTACTGTAAATGGGGTCGCTACCCATGAGTTGGAAACCTGTATTATAGATCATGTATTGTATCAACTATAGTCTTATACTTGTTATGTTATGGGCACTTCAAGATGCAACTGTTGTTGATGATATCTGAATTGAATAGCCCAAGATGCCTCAGACATGAAGTGCAGATGAACACAATGGGTTTATTCTCTGCTAAAACCTCATGAAGTGTTTGATGTGAACAGTTCCGTTCAGTTCATCCCATAACCCATCAGGTCGTTGGGGCACACATGAAGACACTGCTAAAATCCCACGCCATCCCTCTCTGTCTGTCGCCGCCTGACGTATCGCACCGGGACGAAGGCCTGACCACTCAGTGATGTTGTCTACCCATCTCTTCCTTGGACGTCCTCGCCCTCTCTGGTACGGAACCATAGAGTATCGAGTTGGTAATTCCGTTGGACCTCGCGACGTGCCCGCACCAGGCCATCTTTCGTCTTTTGATAGCTGTGAACAGATCTTCAAAAGGACCAATAGCGTCTTCAACTCTCTCTGACGAATTTCTACGCTCGTGACACGATCTTTATATGTAACATTTAGGTTTTTTTTATAGCACCTCATTTCCATTGCATGGATCCTGTCTTGGATATCCGCTGTAATGGTCCAGGTCTCGCAGGCATACAGAAATATTGATAGCACCAAAGAGCGCATTAGTCTAACTTTTATGCCGAGGGTGAGCCGCTTGTCTTGTCATATAGGTTTCAGCATAGTCAGCGCCGCCGTTGTTTATGCTATTCTTGCAATTACCTCTGGCTTCGTTGCATCTTCACTGATCAATGGTCCCAGATATTTGAAACGTTTTACCACCTCAAGTTCCTGCCCATTTGCCTCTATTACAGATTTAAACCCTGCTCGTTATTGGTCATGAGCTTTGTTTTATCTGCATTTATTTCCATACCAAAACTCAGGGCAGTTCTATCCAATCTACCAATCAACTCCTGGAGTTCCCTTTCTGTGCCTGCCAATACATCAATATCATCAGCAAATCGGAAGTTTGTGATTAGCCTATCACCCACTTTAACCGTGCCAACATGTTCTTTTAAGGTCGTCTCCATTATTCTCTCCAAGAATATATTGAAGAGTGTTGGGGAGAGTATACATCCCTGTCTCACACCCACAGTCGTACAGAACCAATCGCTTAGCGTTCCCTCTACAGAGACTGCGCTTGTCGCCTGCTCATAAAGGTTTGCAATTACCCTCACAATATCACTGTTGAACTTATAATGCGTCATTGTTGACCATAGCGCCGCATGCCACACTCTGTCAAATCCCTTTCTAAAGTCAATGAAGGCATGGTAGATTTGTTGTTGATACTCTGAGTACTTCTCATGAGAAGTGATGTGAACAAGGCAGTGGGAACTATGTGCGGTACAGTTTTCTGAAGCAAGTTGGTTATTAAAAATAAACTTTGTAAAGGTTGATTACACTCAATGGGACAGGGTTTATTTCTCACCTACCAAATCTGACAGAAATAATGGCGCCTCTCTCAACAGAGCATACATTGCCTAATTTTGTACAGCATTCAATTTAGATAATCAAGTCCTGTAGATTGTAAATAATATCCTTAGTTCTTAGTCGACCTGTACTTCTACAGGGGCAGATGCCACTGTACAGATCCAACCCTCTGGTATGAGCTGGATGTAGCCGGGAGAAGGGTTTCCTGCTTAGCGGACTAGGCTCAAGCAACTTAATACTCCACTGCGTAGGGACAAGCGCTTACTGAGGGTGGTTAACCAATGTGCAAGTCATCTTAATAGACTCAAACACTAGAGCAAAGTAGACCCGCAGCCTGTTAGGCGCCATCTATGCTGATCTAAACAAACCACCTAACCATGGCCGGTGTTATATCATGTCACACAGTTAGTCGCCTATTATGAATGCTCTCTGTGAGGCAGTGGTGCTATTCTGGTCCTTGTGATACACAAAGACCCCGGCAGACCACTCGGGCATCAAAATGTATAATATCCTACTTACAAATAATAAATGGGTCTCTGGCAGCGCATGGAAGATGTCTTAAAGTAGGTAGTCAAGTTTTCTGCCAACAATGTCTCCGGTCATCAACTGCATTGATAATGCACAAAACATACTGACCGTTTCACTGGTATACTACTGTTTTTCTATCTCTCCTGAGAACATGTCCACCCCAATATACATGTTGATAGCACAGTTTTCTAGCTGAATCAGACTTTTATGTATCAGTCATTGTAAAAAAGATGTACAAATTTATTCCCAGTATGTATCAGTAATGAATAATAATAATAGCTACAGAAAAGTAATAGAAGTGCTCAAAACAGGCCTCAATGGCTACCGAATTCACCAGCAACATGTACACCACCGTTGGATATGAATCATGGAATCCAAGCTATCGTCCGGGTTTGCCTATCCAAATTCTAGGTCACACACCCCCCAATTGGGTTTATCCATTACAAATGGAGTTGTTAGTGCTAAAACTATGTGATGCAAACTTCTTATTGCTTTCCTTCATGGTTCTGTAGTCAGATATCTGTGGAATTATTCACACATATTAAGAGTACAGCATTTAACTGTCTGTAGCCCATAAACATTCTACGGGAAGATATTAAAAGCCATAATATACTTTAATCACAACACTCTGACTGAGAAATATGGTACACCATGATTATACATTACAACTTTATTCACTTCTTTATCTAAAATAATCATTTGACAGATATTCATATAACACCCAATGAACTCCATTCATTACAACATTTGATTACTCATAGAAAGAAACTGGGACAACAAATAAAGTTAGGTTTATATAGTTCCCCTCCTGTAAAAAAAATTTCTGTCATAGATCTCTGGTAGTTAGTAAATCAAATATTGTAATTTAAAATATCATATATATTGCTTATAAATCCTGTCAAACCATACTCTCTTGGGTAGAATACTTCCCACTTCATGAATTCCACACCCCAGCATTCACACATATCAAAAGCCAGCTGGGCTTGGAGTACCCTTCTTGGGTGGTTTGAAAGAAAGTTCTAAAAACAATACCCCATATATTGAACAAAAATAATAAGTGGAACAAGTCAGTTCCTGGAGATCTGAAGAAGAAGCATTCTTTCAACGAAACTATAAATGTTTACTATGTATTCTCAAATAGCACTTAGTCAAACATTATATGAACACAATATCAATATAATGGACAAAGGAAATTATCATTTTAGAACCTAGAAATAAAGTAGCATAAACGGAAACCTAAAAGAAACTATGTCTACCAAAAGGACACATAATTGTGTAAATGTGATTAGAGAATGTTATACAATTTAGAATAGAGATGAAGAAGAAGAATAATGGATACTGACAATCATCATCAAGTAGTATATCCTTTGTAAAACATCGCTCTCATTACAGCCAGTCGATATGAATCTTGATCTGCAGTCAATCTTCCTACCTGCTCCATGTTCATGTTTAGAGTTTCCTTGACATCTTGTATCCACCATTGTCTTGGTCAACCCCTGTGTCGCCTTCCAGGTACCATGCCCTCCAGGACTGTTCTTTCCAGTCCACCATGACGTTTGACGTGGCCAAAAAATTCAATTTCCGAAATTTAACATTGTTTATGAGCCAGTTTTCTTCAACATTCAAGTCTTTTAGGATGGCTTTATTTGTCCTTCTTTATTCAAGGAATTTTTAGGATGGCTTTATTTGTCCCTTTCTTTATCCAAGGAATTTTTAGGATTCTTATGTAACATTTTGTTTCGAACGCTCCAATTTTCTTTCTTGCTGCTTGTGTCACAGTACATGCCTTCGCGGCCTTACATTGCCACAGGGACTATGCATGTTCTCAGGATCTTCAGTTTTAGTTGCTTGTTAGTATTATGCCATAGATTGTGCATGTTGTTTAGCTTCTGCATTGCCATGGCCAATCATCTTCTAATTTCTTTTAAGCAGTCTCTGTCGTTGAATAATGTTGTACCAAGGTATTCAAAATGTGTAACATTTTCGATTTCTTCATTATTAATAACAATCTAGGGTTGCAGTAATGTTTTGTTACTCGACATTATCATAGTTTTCTTAATGTTCAGGAAAAGGTTCTGAGCTTCACTGTGCTTCTGAACGGACATGAGCAGTCGTTCCAGGTCCTTGGCGCTGTTTGTTAGCATGACTGTGTCATCTGTGTATCTTATTTCTGGAATCTCCTTCCCTCCTATTGTGAATGGATCAAAATTCCTGTAGCTGTCATCTGTTTTTACCTTTTGCATGACGCCTTCTGCGAATATGTTAAACTGATAATGTAAAGGTATGCAGCCCTGTTTGACTCCCTTGTGAATCTCAAACCAATTTGTTGTACCTTCATTGACAGACAATACAACATGGTAAAATGAGAGCAGCTGAATATTAAAGATAGTTCTGTGGACATGAAAATTATCCCAATGGAGAGTGACAGGTAGACTCGAGAACTGAGAAGTCATCTGCAGGAAAGAAGACAGTTTTGCGTACGAAGAAGAAGAAGAAGACAGTTTGGCAAGCAAAGAAAAAAGACATAGCCAGAGATGATCATGAAATCCATTCACCAGGTGCACCAAAAGCATATAGTCAGTATTTTCCAAGGCTAATTAGCACCAGATGATGCCTTGCTCAGACCAAGAAGCACCTCATGACTGAACAGAACCAGCACTTATCAGGGCTGTTCAACTAGCAAATCAACAGGACAAAACAAGCCTCTATGTGACCAAAAATTAATTGTCTGCAGACAGAAGAAACATGTCAGACAATTTCAGAATTCTGTATAAGAAAACCAGAAATGTTTATACAGCATTTAACAAACATGTTTAATTCTTAAAGTAGACAAGTTCAATAAACTTTTTATAGCCATAAGTGCTTTCATATATATTATTTGTTGTTTTTTATTAGTTAAACAAAATAAAATAATAATATAGACTAGTGACAATATTTATAATGGTTGTTGCTGTTTGTGAATGCCCACAATGAGTAGGTTACTCTTTTGTGCGCCCTGAAAAGGACATTAAGTACCGGGTTCCAGTAGCTTTCCTCACATACTGAGCGTGCTGATTTATAATGGCAATATTTACTTATAGTAAAGTAAATAAAAACAACAACTTTAGAAAACCTTTTAATTGCAGCGCTAATCTCTCACTCAAGTACTGTAATCAATAAATAATGAATATACAAAAAAACCAACGTCTTTGTGGAGGTATATACTCTTCATTTCTTCTTCTATGTTTGTCCTCAAAAAGATGTATGTGAGGTTCTTTGTAGTTTACAGTGAGGCTGTTATCCACACCTTTTGACCCAACACATTCAATTTCAGCTTAACATTTTTGAAACCGGGTTTGACTTCCCTCTTCGATCTCTAATCTCTTAGCCAGGCGGCACGGTTGAAGTCTTTGTTCAGGGTCATAACTTGGAGACAAAATAGGGTCTTGGTCAGTTATGGTCACTGATCCTGATGCAAGACAAGGAGAGAAAGTGAGTGAGAGATAGATAAAGGGAAAGAGAGAGAGCTGAAAACAGATCTAGTATTGTTATATTTAATGCTAAAATCTTATTTGACTCATATGACCTTGACACATTCCCTCCATTTTTACCAGTCTTGTACAAGTCAGCTCAATTTATTCCATGTCTTACCTACTTGCCTTATTATCTTTCTATGGATCTTGTCTATCTTCTTGTCCATTTCTTACTACAGCTGGAATAGAGTCCCCACTACATTTGACCTCTTCAAGGAAGCTTGTGTTCAAAGCACTTTTAGTACTTTTGCAGTGGCGGTTTCTGTAGCAATTTATTTTACACGATCAGACTGTTAGCCCCATCCACAACTTTCTTCAGTCGCTTTTTACAGCATACATGGAGGTATAGTAATCATATTCTTTCCTACCCAGTTAGGGACCCACTCAGGAAGGTTCTGTGTTTAGTCCTAAGTATGCAATGAGAAATGCTAGACCTAAAATCTGTCAACATGTCTATAACTTATGTGTTATTCATTTTTTAGTCTAGGCCAACAAATTCAAAGCAAAGGCAAAGGCCGCCGTCCATTGTAAACGATGATGGCATAATTTATTTTGCTAGCGCTATTTTTAGTAAGGATTAACTGCGCTACTTTTTATCCTCACTCTCTCGTCTCATGCCGCCTGACCCCAGTGACAAGTCAAGGACAAGACGACTAAGGGGCGACTACGAGATGCAGGCCAACAAATTACTAGCATATCAAATGAATTGTAATTATATTTTGGTTATCAATTTCTCCCTGTATCTGTTACAATGTTCCTATTTCAGAAAGTCTTGGCAAGTAGTAGCAACCTTCATGAGGTAATATCTCTACAAGGGCTTCAGCATCGACTGTAAAATTGTACCATGTCTGGGAGTAGAATGAGTTTGTGTCTACCTCAGGTGCTTTGAACTCTGCCACTGTCTGACTGTCTCTGTTGCCTTGATAGAAAAACAAACATAAATATTTAAAAAAACAAAATGAATAAAGAAACCACACAGTGAGGCAATAGGTTATTCACCACTTTGCATTGTCCATTTTCAATTACCTAAACAGAACTCCCCGGGAAAGAAGCCTATTCTCCTTATCAGAAGGGTGGTGGATAGCTGACTGACCACTATTTCAATATTATGTCAATATTATAGTGCTATGAAATGGTCCCTGCTGTCATAAAAACATAGATATTACAGTAAATGAATCTTCTTCTTCTTTGTTCGTTCTCAATCTCCCGCTACCATGCCTGAAAAAGGGCTTTGCAAGTAGCAGAATGTAGTCCAGAGAACGGAATGCGATGTGTCGTAGTTTACGGCTTGACTGCAATATTTGCACATTTTGGTCCAACACATCCGACTTTAGCAGGCATTTTTGAGTATAAGGTTGCCTTCCCTCTTCGACCCCTTCTACTTAGCCAGTCTGCTCTGTTGCAGCCTGTTATCCAGTAGATCACCGCTCGTAGGTGTAGAAGGGCCTTGGGAGCTGTGGTTCGCTGGCCTATGGGTCGCTGACTCATGTGCTGTTCAGCATCTTGATACCACATTACATGAATGAGACATGCATTGTAAATTTGTACTATCTACAAAGTACGATAATAGATTATTTAAAATGTAACTACCAAATGAAAAAGAGTAGCCTACCAAACAAAGACTGGACAACTGTCATCCCTCGCCTTCCCTGCATGAAAGAAAGTTGCATACTAAATTACATTTATTAACAGAATGAACTGGTATTCAGAATCATGTTACTGAGCCTTAAACTTACTTTAACTTCTAAATTTCCTTCAGTACTTGTAGATTAATCTACAATTTTCTGTTTCTAGCATATGACATGCTTTCTTAGTATTTTCATATTTGTTTTATATCAATAGTCTTTGTTTAAATATAAATATTTTCTTGGTCAATACAAAATAACCATTGCTTTTTCTAATGTGCATAAGTGTGTGTATACCCTTGCATTCACTATGGAAAAACTGCTTGTTGCACAATCTATAATGTTTTGATTGGTTTTCATTCATTTCATGTATTATTGATCTTTCAATAAAATTTATTTTAAAATAAAATTTTTCCTCAATTATCCAATGGTCCACAGCCTCATCCCCAACTTGAATGTTGACAGTTGACTTGAATAAATGAGTTGTGCATCATATTTTATGATATGGGACACTTTGAGCTATCGTTTTGAGTTTTGCAGCACTGCACTGTTCTTTATCAGGTGCTCCTTGTCCTCCACACTCCTCTCTTTCATTGTGGCTTCCAATCCAGCACATGCCAGGCATTATTGCTAAATTTCTTTCTAAAGGTGTGTTCTACCTAACTCTACTTTCTTTCCAAAATCTTCTGCTGTATTAGTTGTTTTCTTTGTGTTAGCTATTAGCTCTGACCATCTGTTCCTTAGAATTGACTTCATTGCACTTAGAGCATGTCATAGGTAATTTCTCTCAGCAATTGGCGCAGGGACTGAATGTTGATGGTCCCTGTAGCTCGCTGGTTGTACACTATCATGCTCCATGCTCTCTTGCGCAACCATTCCGCTCAAACCTCATTTAATGTCGAAGCTTTGCAGTCTGTGAATTGCTAATTCATCTATAGTGGTATCTTCCCACAACAGGCAGTCATTGTGATCGATTGCCACTCCTATCCATCACTAATGTGCCCATGATGAGAGCTTATAAACCAGGATGTCAGCTCTTTCCTTGCCCTAAACAACAGCATGATTAGGACAGTAGATCCATGTCAACCTTTGGAGGTTCGAGGCCTCAACAGCTGCTATACAACAATACATAAACCATCTCTTCTGTATCTTCTGAAGTACAGCTTGCGCATCTATCACGATGACTGCTCTTGTTAAAGGGGTCTCAGATAGCCATCTCAGCGGTGAAGTCAGTGCTTCCATCTCCAATCTCAAACTGTAGGTTGTTGACATGTATACCCCACTCCACTCAGCAATGACCTGTCCTCTCATTCCAGGTGACAAGCCCTAGCCTGTTATTCCACTGCGCAGCACCGATAGTCTGTGTATATGATAGTATCACTATCTTGCATGTTCTCATTTATCAGCTGGTTCATTTTGAGCTCTGCTCTTACCATCTAAATACAAAGTATGTAAAAATGGCACACAGCGAAAATCTGCAGTCTGGATGGGATACTCTTAGTCACATGTCTTATAATCTGATCCAAACTATTTAGCGCACACAGATAATATGTTTCCAATGTTTCAAGCTCCAAACATATATGGACAATACAAAATAATGCACAGACAAAATAAAGAACAATAATATATTGAATAGTTCTGATAATTCAGTTGATACACCAAGGATATTATGGGAACATAATAAAAGAAAACATGTCATCATTAAGAATTCAACAGTGCTAAAAATATTAAAGCCACTGTTAATGCATATACACAAGTAAAATTGGTGTTTGCTCTTACTCTCTGTGTGCAGCCATTGGTATGATTTAGTAATGTGCTATATAAAAACTATTTGTGCTTGTAGTAAACTTTAGGCTGAATTGTATTGGAACATGATAAGTCTAAATGAAGCACAAGTATTTTCTCACTACAAGAAGGTTATAGTCGAGGGCTCGATTTCATCGCAGCGAGTTTCCCCATACAGCTCGGTCTTTCTCCGCAGAACGGTGTGCCGCCTGCAATGAGCTTCGCACAAAGCACGAACTCCGTAGCTACAGCGATAAACCTAGGGATCTCTATAAGAAATAACAGACCATATCATTAAACTTGCTATGTGAATAATATATGGAAATCCAGGATAATAAAGACTAATACAAAGTTAAGATTCTTCAATACTAAGGCAATACAGATGAAACTCCAGTTATTCATCAATAAATGTCTATGGAGAATAAAAGGTATAAATGTGGTGAGGCATGAAGACTTATGGGAAAGAAACAACAGCCAGTGGAAAAATAGATCAACCACTGATAATAGATAACCACTGCGTAGTGCAGTGGTTAGCGCGTTGACTTCACATCTGAGTGGCCCTGGGTTCATTCCCCAGTTGAGGAGAAAATGTTTTTTCTGACCACAATGGCTCCCGGGTCAACAGAGCCTTAAATGGGTACAGATTCAGTCTTGGAAGTAAAGGCAGCCAGCGTGATGCTGACCACATCATCCACTAAGTGCCATGGGTTACAAAATAATATGGGCCTAACACCATATTCCTATGCACCGTATGAGAGCCCCATGATCTTTTTTACTCCACTGATACACTTGCTAGAGTGAAAGGCATGCGTCACTGTATGAGACATTCATTTGCCGATGAATTTCTATAGGTTTCACCACTTTGCTGCTAAAAAAAACAGATAACAGAATCATGTTCCTCTTTGGTGCATGTCAATAGCCATCTTTTAACTGTAACTATGACCTCATGTTGTTCGTCTGCAGCGTGATGGCAATCGCAGGACACTCTTTAGCAACCATCATAACAAGTTACAATACAAAGGCATGGTTTTTCCAATTTCTATCCCACAATAAATGTTTTCATTTGAAGTCCCCTCGTAATATAAATGAATACATGCGGGCTAACCTGTTTTGTGCTTTCCTCTTGGAGCTCTCTAGAATATCTGAAAAATGAAAGTCTCAACAGATAGAATACATCACTCAAATCATTTTCAGCTTCTAGTGGAACATACATCTTTAACAAATATGCACCAAGTCATCACATGTTGACCTGCCCATATCTACTCAAGTTATTGTAGACATCCTCATGCCTAATTCTCCTTAGTCACCTCTTAAAACACCCCTGACAGGTTACAGCGTTACTATTCTTCAATCCGTTTTCGGCCTCCGTAACTAATACATAGCTGATGTATATTCATTCAAATGTTTATTTATTTCATAGTGTAGTGTAGTTTCACATTTTAACATTGCAAAAAATATCATTTGTCTGTAAATGATATCACTAATCTGTAAATAACATCAACAACCTGTAAAATAGTCAATTATTTGTAAATATGACATCTGTTATATTCTATGACATAATTAGTATTTCAATTGATTTAACTATTGTAATCTTTATACTAATGTCACACAGATTCCTACATAATTTTTACCTAACTGCTGTTGATTTTTGACTTATGAGACTTTTTGTCGCTGATTTTCCTTTCTTCAGCTGCATGAACTCTTGGTACTGGTTTTGTGCTTGCTGTGCAAACTGAGTCTGTTGTTTCTGACGATTTTTGCGTTTTGATGAAGGTGTCTCTGTTTGAATATTCTTAATCCACATTCTTAATGATCTGTTCGAGATAAAATTAAAGTCTATCAGGATGAATGGAAATAAATGAACTAATTAAAATAAAACATAATGTGTGAATTTCAACAATGCAAATGAAAATATGACACTAAAAGCTCAACTTCAACATAGAACAAAGCAGCAATGCTGTAATATTGAAATCCCGGTATTCAATCAGGCAGATTTTGTGCCTCATGCCCAGTAACCTAATGCTAATTGAAGATGTTTTGGTCTTTGCATGGTGCACAAAATTTGTTATGGGATACAATGTTGAATCAAAGTCTTTATTCAATCCATCTCTCTTCTGTGTGACCAAAGAGTTGATGCTATGAATTGTTTGAGCACAAGAACACAATTTATTTCTAAGAAGAAAGAAGAAAAATAAATAACTCCCACACTAACTTGAGAAATGGTGTGACTGTATATAAGTTCAGATTTTGGCCTACAGCTTCCTTCAATGTCTGGTCCCCTCTGTGTGTTGGAAGTGCATCCATTGGAAACCATTGTATGTCCTGAAAAAATTTAAAATAAATCTCACTTTATGCTAGAAGTAGATTTTGACATTATGTAGCCATATTTTTCCATTTCACAACACATGTCTGGGAAAACTTACAGTTAAGACCGAGGTCTACAATGCCTGTGTCATCAGTACACTCCTGTGTCAAACAAGAGGAAAGGCTCAACACCTTTCACCTACAGTGTTTGAGATCTATTCTTGACATCTCATGGAGAGACAGAGTAACAAATGTAGAGGTATATTCTCAAACCGGTAGCCAAAGTATATACACTCTCCCTAGGCAGCAAAATTGGCGATGGCTTGGTCATTTTCGCCACATGGAAGATGGTCACATCCTCAAAGATATTCTCTATGGACAGCTGGCTTGTGGTAATAATAGTTGGCCAACCACTGCTGAAGTTCAAATACGTTTGTAAGCAGGGTGCAGAGGCACTGGATATGAATCTAACATCGCTGGAGGATATAGCTGCAGAACGATCCAAATAGAGATGAGATGCTACCTGAACAGCTAGCTACCTTGGATGAGCAAATATAAGCTTTTGCAGCACAGAGAAGTGAAAAGACAATGAGCAAGGAAAAGGAAAACCAAAACTCAGTAGAGTTGCTACTCCAAGGTCGCATCATCCTATAGTCAGCCATGACTGAAAAAGAATGAGGGAGACAAATAGAGAAAATATTGGACAGCTTGAAGACAATGGCAAGTGATCAACGGTGAAACTGACACATGTGATAAGAGGAAATGGAGGTCCATGATCACACCAACCTGCAGGGCACTTGATGATATACACATATGTACAGACATAAACACACACACATTACTGGCACTCTTTACACAACTTTAACATGCGCCCTCAGAGCGAGGCCCTTCCATTGTACTTTGGTTGGGGCTGACTACTGAGATCACCTTAACTGTCATAGGTACATACAGACGCACACACGTATCCACTGGTTAATCCAACCTGATATTGCCTAAAAGACTACGGTCCGGGGTGGAAAGAGCTGTGCCTCCACCAGTAGACTGCAGAGAGGCAAAACTTTTACCAAACAAAAATTAAACACACACACTAACAAAAGAGGGGGGAGAGAGAAAGAGAGAGAGAGGGAGGGGAGAGAGAGAGAGAGAGAGAAAATTTAATAAATCTTCAAGTATTATTGTGAAGGCAACAAATTTGATCTAAATAATAGCAAATGAAAAAGTCTTAACTACATGTATATCAGGGTCACAGGTATTTACAGACCAACCTTATTTATTCGATTTGTGTCTTAACGTCAAAAGTCAGATCCGCAACTCTGTATGTCAAAATGTTTTCCTCAAAACAAAATTTAGTAATAATTTTTAAAATTGAGGTAAAATTGTGATTAATGAGAGCACTATACTCTAGTAAAACTTATTCTGGGATAAAGATAAAGACTCTGTATTTATCCATGTTTTTATGTGTATTTTAGACTGAGTTTTATCTATACTTCTTAAAGTAGTAGTTAATTATGGTTATGTTTCTTCCTATCTCTAGTGCCCTTTATAAATTCTGCATTTTGCTATCTTTTTTAATGTTACATACACATTGTCAAGCATTGTCTCCATCAGTCTTTCCTCCCATAAATACCTTTTTTAACATTCTTTTAAATGTTAAAAAAAATTTAAGCATTTATTGCAGCTTAGTATTCATAAAAACTGTTCATCACCTAAGTTACCCGTGTGATTCTTATCATACATCTGTAAAATAATATACCTGTGGAATCTGACAAAAAGACAAGGGTAAACAATAACCATATTATATATTGCAAAGTCTTACATTTTATTACAGTAACTTAGTGGCCAGAGTGCTTGGCTCTCGTGTCAAAGGGAACAGATTCAATTCCTAGTCTCAGCCAACTTAAATCTACCCAGCTGTAGTTGGGTATCTGACGTACAGAAAAGGATGGCAAGGCAACAAGGAAGGGAAATTGTTCCAAGACATCCGAAAAAGGGAAGACCTAGTACAATGAAGTCTGTAACACCTGCCTGATGGCAGTGTCTGCTACGGGACTACCATTACCTATAACATATACCATTTACTAAACAGTAAAAGAAAATTGTTTTGTACCCTGATTTCCCTCCGTGTCTTAGGCTGAAAATTTGTGTTCAGTGGTACACCAGCAACAATATACAACCGGTTTATCTGTTCATTTGTGCTCTTCTCAAGATACTCCTCTGGATCAGCATACTGCATAATATCAAATCCTGTTTCTTCCAAAACCTGATGATTACATTTCTCATTTAAAAAATCAGCAGTGATAAAAGTGGATTCAAAATATACATATAATTTACTAACAACTATCTGAATACGAAATACTCTTTATTTGTTTAAATTAACACTTTCAGTCTCAAACAAAAAAGCAGGTTTGACCCAAGCAAAAATGTCTACCACTAAGTGTGTTGATAGTTAGCCTTTGTAAATAAATGCTTGTGATGCTCATGTATATAAAGACATGTGTTGTTATATATGAAAATAAAGGTAAGTGGTTGTAGATTACAGGTATGCATAATATAAACATGATTTCAAAAAAAAATATATAGTTATGCCAAGTAAAATGTAGGCAGAAAGAAGGATGTGATAAAATTTTGCTTTATAAAATTACACCTTTTTTTGTTCTGAAACTGCTTCCAATGTCAATATTCTTGTAAAAACTGCAAAAATGTCACAAACAACTATATTCTCATAACATATAATTGATTTGTTGCTATAAAATCAATGGAAAATAAGAAATTTCCCAGAATACAAAAGTAGGTCATTAGGCTAAAAAAAACCCATGACATTTCATAACATATCAAGACAGTAGAATGAACAAATATTTGTGATGTTTGTGTGCAAAATTCATATCATGTTAGATATGAAAATGATGACAAATGGGCGTAGATAGCTGTTGTTTATAATGAATATATGTTTTCAATTTTAAAAATGTTAGTTATGCTACATAACTTGATTGTGTATAAATGATTTCAGTGAAAAATTAATTGTTTGGCATATAAAATTGACAGTGTAAACATGTTTTCATGTATGGTTATGTATTATAAAATTGATACTCAAAGAAGATGATGATGAGACAGTAGTACAAAGTGTCTTACTTTGTTGTTGAGCTGCTATATCCATATCCAGAAAAAAATATCCCAAAGCTGCATACAACGATGATCCAAGTAAAAGATGCACACAATAATAATCTAAAGTCCACTAGCTATAAATACTTAACTACATGCTATTTCATTAAAAATAATCAGATCAAGCTAGCTTCAAGAACATGGCATACCACCTCGACTCCAGATTTGGCCTTCTCCACACAGGACATACACTATAAAATAGACCGCCAGGTGCTAAACCAACTGGCAGGTAGCGACCACAGGCCGATCAGGCTAACCATTGACATGGAAGTAGGCCCACAGGAAACAAAACCGCTCCCACGTTGGAACTACAAACGAGCCGACTGGGACAGATTTGCAATCCTGACAGATGGGCTGTGTGAAACCATCAACACACGAAACACCAAAATGAAGCCCATGGTAGAGAGCCTAAGCAAGGCAATAATGCAAGCCGCCACTGAAACCATCCCAAGAGGAGCTAGGAAAAACTATAAGCCCTACTGGAATGATGAGTTACAGAAAGTGGAAGATGCAGTAACAAATGCTAGGAACGTGGCAGAACGAGAAAAATCCATGGAGGCAAACATCGCCCTCAAAGCCGCCACGGCGAAGTACAAACACACTCTCAAGCAAACAGCAAGAGAAAGTTGGAAAAATAAAACGGAAAGTTTAAACCTGGACAAAGAAGGGAACAAGCTATGGAAGCTAGTCAGAGCCATGAATGACGAAACCCCGTCAAATAAAACAATTACTATCAAGCAGGGCGAGAACTTGATCACAGGTAAGAAAGCCGCAAACGCCTTTGTCGATCACTATGCCAGAGCAAACCACATCGAGGTCCCTGCAGATAAGCATACAGACATTAGCGAAGAGCTAAAGGGACACGAAAACATAAATACGGCTCCTGAAGAGCACATGATGGCCAAACTAACCATGCGCGAAATGGAAGAGGCTATGAGAACACTAAAGAAAAGGAAATCTCCCGGAAAAGACGGGATAACAAACGAAATGCTGATGGGGCTGGGCCAAACAGCGAAGAAATAACTACTATCAGTCCTGAACCAAAGCTGGAAAAGGGGTATTGTACCCCAGGCATGGAAAGATGCAATACTGGTACCAGTACCAAAAACAGGAAAGGATAAAACAGATCCGAATGGATACAGGCCCATAAGCCTACTGAGCTGTGTCGGCAAGCTGATGGAACGGATGATAAACACCAGACTGATGTGGCATCTGGAAGAAAAACGAATACTAATTCCACAGCAAGCCGGCTTTAGACAGCACAGATCCACTGAGGACCAGGTCATCCTCATAGCCCAGGAGATAGAAGATGCCTACCAGGCACAGAAGCACACAGTAGCTGTTTGGGTGGATCTGGAAAAGGCATTTGACAAAGTCTGGAAGGATGGACTTAGAGTCAAGCTGAGAAGAAGTGATGTCTGTGGGAAGATGTACAAGTGGATCAACCACTACCTCAAACAAAGAACGGCCAGAGTCCAAGTCCAAGGGCAGATGAGCAAAAAGGTGACACTCGAGCAGGGAGTACCCCAAGGGGGAGTACTGTCACCCACACTCTTTCTGGTATATATAAACGATATTACAGAGAATATACCAAGAAGAGTCCATAGCTCAATGTTTGCAGACGATCTGGCTATGTGGACCTCTGAAAAGAATCTCACCATAGCAAGAAATCGGATGCAAACGGCCCTAACATCGCTGGAAGAGTGGGCGAACTCATGGCTGGTCAAAATAAACGAGGAGAAAACCACGTGCACAATATTCTCGCTCTCATTAAAACCCCAAAGTACCAAATTAAGCCTAAATGGCAAAATCCTGCAGCCAAACGACAACCCAACCTATCTGGGAGTCACATTTGATCGGCGCATGACATGGAAAAGTCAGATTGAGAGAAACCGAATGAAAGCCAGAGAAAGAATGGCGATCATGAGGAAACTTGCTGGCACAAGCTGGGGAGCAGACGAAGGCATACTAAAGAAACTGTACACTGGAAGAGTGAGACCAGTTCTCGAGTATGGCATTGCGGCATGGACAACAGCAGCGAAGGCGAACTTCGATAAAGTTAACAAACTTCAAAACCAAGCCATGAGAATTATAACAGGTGGCATGAAGTCAACGCCAATTGTAGAACTTGAAAAGATTACAAAACTGCAATCCATGACCGATAGAAGAGACTGCAGAGCCCAGCTGCAGTCAGAGAAACTCCGAAGACTGACGGACCATCCAATGTACCAGAGACTAAACAATCTGGGAAATGGGAAACTGAAGCGGAGAAACTTTGCAGAAATAGCCAAAGCAAAGATGCACGAAGATCCCATAAACGCACTAACGACACCAAAACCCATCACTACTGTACGAAAACCTACTTGGAGGCAGGATATATTTCCAGAGGTGGTAGAAAATATACCAGGTATTGCAAACAAAAACTGCCAGAGTGAGAAAGAAAGGAGAGACACTACCCTAAGCTTCATAACGAAAAGCTACCCAAGCATGGACTGGACCCATGCATACACCGACGGTTCTGTAACAAACACTACACAGAACGGAGGGGCAGGAGCATTCCTGAACCTACCAAATGGCAGAAAAATAACACTGTCATTCGCTACTGGTAAGTACACAAGCAATTTCAGAGCAGAGGCAGAGGCACTGAGGGCGGCAGTGGAAGAAATGGTAACACACAGTGAAAATGAGAGCCATATAGTCTTGCTGACAGATGCTCTCGAAGTAGTCACAGCGCTAAAAAGCCAGAAGAACACTGAGCTTAATGACTTAAGAGCAGCACTCTGCAAACTGTGCCAGCAGTCCGCACCAAAAAGGGTGGTGGTACAGTGGGTTCCGTCACACTGCAACATCCAAGGCAACGAGGAGGCAGACAGACTGGCAAAAGAAGGTGCAAGGCTACCACAAACAGATACCAGTATGACGTACGAAGAGTCAAAACGGCTTATCAAAGCCAGATACATGTCCAAATGGGAAACCGAACATACTGGTTACACCAAAAACGATGCCTATTACCAGTTGAACCGAAGAGAGCAGGTCGTTGTCTTCAGACTTCGCACTGGCCACAACAGACTGAGGTACCACCTATTCAACAAACTGAAGATAGGGTGTACCGACGAATGCCCGTGCGGTACTGGTAAAATGACCACTGAACATCTGCTGCAGAACTGCCCGACATACGAGGATCAGAGAGAGCAGATGTGGCCATTGCCAGTGGAACTGCAAGACAAGCTGTATGGTAGTGGCGAGAGTCTCAGGATGACCGCCGCTTTTTTCGAGAAAATAATGGTTACTGTCAGACTGTGTACGCAGAAGAAGAAGAAGATCAAGCTAGCTGTTTTGCTTATGGAAAGCCAGAAAGCAATTTTTAGGGCAAAGGTGAGGTCTGCCTGTGTAGCCTGAACACACATAGCTAGATCTTCGACGCCCTTTACCGCGGCCTTGGCTGCAGTGAACACAATCTCTGTCCTTCCCAACAAATTCCACAAGATATCTAGCGCCAACTGTCCTCTCCACTTCTGTTCCTTTCATGGAATGTTTGAAGTTTTATGATGGACAATTTATCAGTCCATCAGGTGTCAGCTTCGCAGCTTTAATGACCAGATCATTAATTAGCCGCTGTTTGAAATCTTGAAGTGTGAGCTTCTTTTTTCCATCACCTTCCTGGCACAAACTGTAAATAATGTGGGCATTGATCTGGGTTATCTCAATAACCCAATGGTAAATTTTTTTCCACCACTTTCGGCTTTTACGGTTGTGCATGCCATAATAGCCAACCATTTGATCCATCCGATCATAGCCATTCATGCTCATATTGTAGTCATCAACCACTTTCGGCTTTGTTGTCTTATTCCAGGTACCCTTCTCAACTGTTGATACTGTGGCTTTTGTTGAAACAAGTATGCAGGGCTTCTTTGCCTTTTTATTCTTCCAGGCAACACATAATGTTTTGTCCACTGAGTCCAAAAACCACTTCATCTCTTGGTGTACAAGCTTCAATGTCTTTATTTCCGGGGGAAAGTCGACGCGGTTGACATTTAGTGTTCCTGTATAATTGTAATTGTGCGAAAGCAGATAATCAATTACAGCCTTGGAAGAATAAAATCTGTCTGTAAAAATATGATGTCCAGGTTTCAACGGCTTCAAAAGAGTGCTGAAAACTTTCACAGCATGTGCGGAGCTGGGATCAACATCCGGATTATAGACAGTATTCTTACCAAAATAAATTTTTAAATTGAATACATAGCCTGTGGCGGAATCACAAAGTCCAAATGTCTTGATGTGGTACTTGTGTGGCTTACTGGCATTGTACTGCTTATACTTGAATCTCCCTTTCCATCCAATAACCATTTCATCAATGCACACATTCTCAAAATGGGTAGAAAGCACTTTGAAATCTTGTCAGTAACAGATCCACAAATGGCTCAATCTTGTGACTCTGGTTCACAAACATGTAGCCTGCTGTGAAAAATACACTGGAAGCGGTTTCTTGAAAACATTTGATGGAACCATGGTGCATAATAATTTCCAACAGTACGCCAGTAGTCTTTCATTTTGGGTCTTGGATCAATGCCCATGGCGATCATCACAGCTGTGAACTTGAGCCATTCATAATGTGTTAGTGGTGTCCATGAAGCAAATGTAGAGTACTTCCTTTGTGGGTTATTGACTTCAATAACATTTGCAGCATAAGCATTTATGCTTGCTATTAAAATGCAAACAACAGCATTAACTAGAAATTTTTTTTAAAAATCCAAGGGTGTTTCCATTTGATAGAAAACTGGATTTATATTGTTTCTAGTCTGGCGAAAAGTAAAATTCGAGTTGGTCTCACCAGTTTCAACTGATCACCAAGCTGATATGTGATTATTACCCTCATCATGTCCATGGGTAACATTGTTGTTACTAACAACGTTATGATAATTCCTCATTTTCTTCTTGGTTCAGACACAGTCGCTGATGTTGTGGCAATCTGACTTGGTTGTCCTGCGCTCATAGTCGAACTATCACTTTTTGTATCGTCGTTCCGTTCGTTTTCAACTCCTCGTAATGATAATCTGACAATTCTTCATCGTCAGAGCTACTGTCGTCCATATCGGAATTATATTGTTGACTTCTCATCTCTTCAAACATCTTTATAGCTTGATCTGCAGTAAATCGACAAGGCCTATTACTAGTATTACTTGAGGTGGGCGTTGCCTTTTTAAATACAGTCGAATACACACTGAATATTTGTATAAATAACAGTAAAATTTACCAAACTTTCAACAACGATGTCAATTTCTTACCTCGCTAGTTTTGTATTTAGTAAACAGAAGTGGTAAACGATGTCTGGTGTGTATAAAAGTGACAATATAGCGATAGAAATGAAACAAAATGTAAGCGCCGAATAATCGGCCCAAAAAGAAAACGTGACCGCACAACTGTCCGATCAGTCGGCGCCTGGGACTTATTGTGTTAATAAAGAATTCAAGGCTAATTAAAATTTAAAAGCTTATGGTAACCAGACAGTTACATAGCAATACTGCTTTAAAGAGCAGGTTTTAGGGATAAAAGTAAAAATGCCTTCACGCCATGCGGCGCATAGGAAATATGGTGTAATGCCCATATTATTTTGTAACCCACAGCACTTAGTGAATGATGTGGTCAGCATCACGCTGGCTGCCTATACTTCCAGTACTGAACCGGTACCTATTTAAGGCTGGGTCGACCCGGGAGTCATTGCGGTCTGAAAAAATATTTCCGCCTCAGCTGGGGAATGAACCCAGGACCACTCAGATGCGAAGCCAGCGCGCCAACCACTGCGCTATGCGGCTCCCTAGGTTTTAGGAATAGCAGTAGTTTTTTTTTCTAGGAGACAGTTTCCTATTTAGATAATGTCTAGCTTTTTTTCATGAATGTAAAAATAAAACCTTGCATGCACATAACGTGCAAGTGGAGGGGGCAAGCAACGTCTTCTTTTTAGTACTGGATTTAATCGTCATAGGAGCTATCCATGAAAGATCTCCACATGAGAGAGGGGTATGTAAAAAGTGGATGTCCAATGCACACACCATATGGTAACCCTCACTAACATACAAATTTATCAAGAGTCTAACCTTTCGTATCAGTTCCACACCCTCTGGCAATGTCTGCTATTTAATTTACCTGTAGAGTTGACATTCCTGTAGAATGTGTTCAGGATTCTGGCCTCATCGGTGTGTGAGATCTTTAGTCGGTATAGATGTTCTAGTCTGCAGTGACCAGTTCTCAGGCAAAACAAGGTAGTTTATTGGTTTTTTTTGAGTTGGTGAATTGGGTCTGGTCTACTGCTTATGTTCATGTCTTCTCTCCCCTGGTGTATATACTTACTTACTTTCCGTGTCCGGCAATCTCACACAGTTTTCATCCAAAAACCAGCCACTGTCAGTGATCTTTCATTTGCCACCATCAGGTCCTCCAATGCACAGGATTCCTGCATCTTAGGAGATACAAGGTGTTCCGGGTTCTGGACGGCCCCACATTCGCAATATTCATTGTCTGCAAATCCCCACTTTTTTAGGTTATGCCCACATCTGGACACACCTGTTCTTAGATCTCCATGTAGTATATGGCAAATCGTGTCCTGGTGCAGGTTCTTCTTTGATCTCCATTCAACCTTCGCCATTATTAAGCGCCACTTTTCTATGAAGTTTCTCTCCGGGCTCTGTTCTGAGGGACGCACAGTCAACAGAAAACTTTTCATTGCTTTCAGTCATTTTCTTTCTGTCGTATGTCTAAAAAGAGGGTGTCTCTGGTCACAGGACTGCTTTTGTCTCTCAACTTCAGATGCAATATATCTTCTAATATCCGAAGGTGCAATAACAACAATTGCATAGACTTTTTCTGTTGATGTTGATTTAAGGCATCCTGTTACAATTCGGCATGTCTCATTTACTGACACATCAACCAGTTTTGTGTGTGTGGATGCATACTGGTACTGCATACTCTGCTATTGAGAAACATAGTGCAAGGGGATGCTCCCCATGCAGTGTTTGTAAGCTTGCAAATTATGTTTTTCTTGCACTGACTTTTTGTCTTACTGTATTGCGATGTGCCATGTACAATAATGTGCAGCTCATTACACTGTCCAAATACTTGGGTGTATCGCTATGTTCAAGTTCCGGTCTGCACCATTTAATATGAAGTTGTTGTCTTGCTTCTCTGTTCTTCAAGTGGAAAGCACATACCTGTGTTTTACTGGGATTGACTTTGAGGTGGTTTTCCTCATAGTATTCGTCCATTCTGTCTAGTTTTTGTAAGTTCGAGCTCCGCTTCCTTAAAACACTTTCCCTGTGCAGCTATTGCAGTGTCATCTGCTTATATGAACTGTCTTGTTCCTGGGCTAACTGTTTGATCATTCATGTATACATTGTATAGCATAGGGGCCAGGACACTTCCTTGTGCAAGGCCATTCTTCTGGTTGCGCTATTTACTGTCTTTATTTTTCAAAGTCGCATAGAAACGTCTATTCTGTAGAAAGCATTTGATTATCTGAGTTAGGCACCAGTCCTTAGTGACGTTATATATTTTTGTCAGTTGATGGTTTACTGTGTCATATGCCGCCGTGAGGTCAACAAAAGCAGCCCCTGTCACCAAGCTTTCGCTTGTACCTGTCCTCAATGTGTTGCGTGACGTTAAGGATCTGTCCTCAGCACGATTTTCCAGGCCTAAAACCTGCCTGTTCGGGGATGAGTTTATCCTCAATAGTGCCTGAGATTCGACCTAATATCATTGTTTTCAAATTCTTTGTATAGATGACATGAAAGCGAGACAGGTCTGAAATTGTTGGTTTCTGTTGACGTTTTCCCAGGTTTGAGCAGTACCACGTGTGTGGTGTATATACTGATTTTTGATGATGTTCTTGATCTGTCTGTATGGTTTTTGATGATTAAATTGTGGATTTGCACTGCCATCTTTTGCTAGAGCATCAGCTCTCTCTTGTTTCGTATGATTCCGCAGTGGGAGGGTAGCCCCTGGAGCGCTCTATTATTGATCTCTGATGTTTTCCTAGTTCTGCTCTGATTTCTGATAACAGCGGCCCGTTGTTTGTTTTCTGTATTGCCTCTATTATAAATCTGCAGTCTGTTATAACAACTATTTTTGTTAGTAGTTGCTTTTTTGTCTCAAATATTCTCAGTGCTCGCAGGAGGACCATAGATTCTGCTCTGAGGTTTGTGGACGACTTGCCTGTTGGGAAAGCCTATTCTGTTATTTCCACTTTTGTATCGTTTCCATCTGTATCCATTCCTTAGCATTATATTTCTCCCCAATCACTGCTTGTGCCGAAGTTTTCAGTTTGATTTTTTTGAGTTTTTGATTCCTGAGATCTCTGTACCTATTGCAATGTTGTTTATGTTGTAGCTTGGCTCTTAATAGTTGATAATAAACAAAGTTTTAAGTATATCTAGGTGATTATAACATTTAAGCTGACATGCTTATTTAAGACCATGTGCAGTGGACATATACAAGAGGGGGAGGGGCAAATGAAAAATAAACATCAGGGATGGGAGGGTAAAAAAGATGTCATAATTTTGTGATTGTCCTTTAAAAATGGTTTCTAGCAACACCCAGCAATAAAATTGAATACTGTAATATTTTAATATTGTTTGCTAAAAAAAATATGAAGACAGTTTCTTACCTCTCTTGCCGCACAATCCAAAAGGGCTTCATTCTGATTTATTTTTCCTTTGGGGAATCCCCAACTATTCTTGCTTGTAAAACTCTGAACCAATAGGACCTACATGAAATGATAATGTCATTATGCTGATGCACAAAAGGGATGATTTCACAGAATTTACATTCTTACATTCCTTACTATTTATTGTTTTATGGAAGAAATACTTTATATCCTTATAAGTTAACAGGCTGAGATGAGATATCTAGACCACATAGAAATGAGCTAAAACAAGTGTACAAGTATATACAATACAAAGGCAGGTGAGAGATCCAAGCAAATATTAACAAAGATGATGGATAAAAAACGTGGATATGAATTTATGAGAATTTCATAAAATGAGTATGAAAAACAATTTTTTGTTAAAACAGATAAGCAAAGAAAACTTCACAAGGCAGTGAGCTGCTTGTTGACACTGCAGATGCAGAAGAGCTGCTGCCACAACAATGACTATGGAATGAAAACTAGATAAATTTGAACAGACAGGCTAAAGTGTTGATATTGTAAATCAGTTTATGATCGATATTAATGAAGAACACATAATGACACAAAACTTACATGCTTTAGATCTTTATCCAGTATAATAGCACCGCAGGTTGCTATAGTTCTCTTGTACTGTTTCCATGCTTCAAAGTGTTTGTCAAACTCTGATATGAATTGTTTAATTTGTGGGCAATGACTGACCACTTAGTCTAGATAAGGGAATATTTAGTAGAAAAGCTTGAACATATAAATATTGAACACAGAACAAGCTGCTTGTATAAGTTCATATGCAAGTTAGCCCTGCAATGAGCAGAATAACAGACTGGATGTGCACTCAATTACCACACATTTTTACCTGATGTCAGGTCAGGTCAACCTGTAACTGTTGAGGTAGTTGGGGCACACTTCCTCACAACCCCACGCCACCCCTCTCTGTCAGCCGCCGCTGTTTGTGACTCTTCTGGTCAGAGACTGGTCCATTCTTTTATGTTGTCCTTCCACCTCTTTTTGGGGCGACCTCTTCGTCGTCTGCCTTGCACCTTTCCATGCAGGATCGTATTTGCAAGACCATTTGATCTCGATATGACCGTACCAAGCGAGTTTTCTTCTTTTGACAGTTACCAAGAGGTCTTCAAAAGGCCCTATTGCTGTTGTAATTCTATCTTGTATTTACTCATTGTAACTCGATCTTTGTACGTGACGCTTAAAAGTCTTCAGAAACATCTCATCTCCAAGGTCTGTATCCTTTGCTGAAGGTCAGCTGTAACTGCCCATGTCTCACAAGTATAGAGGAGTATTGACAGGACCAATGTACGCATTAATCTGATTTTCGTGCATAGTGCTAACCGTTTATCTTGTCAGATTCTGTTACGCCGTGCAAGTGCAGCTATTGTCTGTGCTATTCTGGTCAGCACCTCCCATTTTGATCCTTCCTCACTGACAATCGAACGCAGATATTTAAAACGATCAACCACTTCAAGTTCCTGGCCATTAGGTTTTATCCTTCTGTTTGAAGCCCTTGGCGTTGTAAGTCTTTAATTTTGTTTTCCCAGCGTCTATCTCCATACCATAATCAAGAGCTGTTTCATCGAGCCTTCTGACCTATTCCTGGACTTCTGCTTCTGAACCCGCCAACGTCATCTATAAAACGAAAGTTGGTAATCGTTCGGCCCCCTATCTTGACAGTACCAATGTGACCTCCAAGTGCCTCACTCATAATTCCCTCAAGGAATATATTGGAAAGAGTGTACAACCCCGTCTCATACCAACAAATGTGCAAAACCAGTCCCCTCGCCTCCCATTCACAAGAAATGCGCGGGACGCCTTGTCATACAGGTGTTCAAGAACCTTTAATATATTTCCGTTGATTTTATACATCCTCATGGTTGCTCTAAAATCAACAAACACATGATACAGTTTTTGGTGCTATTCTAGATATTTCTCACTTAGCAGCCATATTAAATATCTGTTCTGTAGTGCTTCTTCCCTGTCTTAACCCTGCTTACTCCTCAGCAATGATATTCTCTGCTTGGGGTTTCAACCGGTTAAGGATTAATCTAAGCCACCTTGCTAGGGTGGCTGATGAGGCTTATTGTTCTGTAATTTTGACACAGCTTTAAGTTTCCAGGCTTAGGTAACGGTATAGCCATTGATTTTGTCCATAAGTCCGGCCAGTTTCCTGTCGCCCATATTTTGTTGCAGATGTGTGTCAGGCCTTCCACCACTACCTCCCCGCCTGCCTGTAAGAGCTCTGCTGGTATATTGGTCCACGCCGGCAGCCTTACCTCTTCTCAATGTCTTTACCGCTGCAGCTACCTCTTCCTTCGTTATCAGTTGGTTATCCTCTATAGTTGTTGGTGTTGGAGGGATTGTTTTCTCAGGTTCGTCCTGTCCCTCATAGTTGTATAACTTGGAACAGTACTCTGTCATCGTGTCAGTACGTCAGTGTCCTTAATAAGGCACTTGCCACTTTTATCCTGGATCATAAAGTTCCTGCCTTGTCTTGGTGTTACCAGTTCTTTGACTACTATGTATGCTCCTTTAGCGTCATTTCTGTTTAATCTCTCTTCGATGTTTTTACATTGCTCACATATCCACACATCTTTGGCCTCAATCATCTTTTGTTGTATCACTTTCTTGACCTCTTTATATCAGCCGACCTCATCAGGTGGATGTTTTTGGTTTTTCAGTGACCTTCTACCACAAAGGTGTAGAATTTCTTTGGTCCTCTATGGCTTCTTTTTTATTTGCAATGGAATATTTGCGCTCGGCATTGCAACCCAGCGATGTCGCGGTCGGCTAGCTCTTCTTCTGAGGGACGAAAAGTGAAATGAGTAGCCTGCCGATTAAGTGAACACACAAGTCAACCTCACCTCCAAGTAGTGCACACTGGGAAATTATGGCCGTGAGGCTGTAGACAAACGAGGCATGGCTCGCCTGGGGAGATGGGCTCCTCCAGGTCAGATGCAGATGTGGCCTGCGCCGGCTTGGAAAGGAGATGGGCTCCGCCAAGAGACACCACCCAAGATTCAGCCATGGAGACACAATCACAATCAACTATACTGGCTCGGTCGCAGCCCGGGTTAACAATGGCGGAGGTGATAAGTGTGCTACTGGTCTCTTAACTCAGCACTCATAGATACAGTAACAGAGATCTTGGGGTGCCACCAAACACATGATCCATTAATATTTACATAATTTTGCAAGGATACAGTTGTAAGCAAATTCCTTTAATGTACACTCTTTAAGCTGTGGGTTTTCCACACGATGGAAGTCCAGATAAAACCAGAAGGCATTTTCAACTAGGAAAAATATGCGGATTATTGATTTAAAGTCCTCTGGCCTGCTGTTGATGATAAAACGGCTGAAAGAAAAAAACAAAACCATCTTTTGATTCCAAGTTCACTAAAAGACAACTCAAAATTGCAAAAACATGTACTTTCCTGCATTTTATGCAACTAAATACATGCTTATTTATTAAGCCATTGGCTGTCCCAAAGATTTCTTGTAAACTTTATTTTTATATTAATCGATGCACTGGTAATTGACACTGCTGGGACAGCAAAAGTATAGCATGTGTCTGGCATAGAGAAATCCCAGAAAGCACAATTTCTCCCCCAAAAAGAAAGTTGATAAAGATAATTAAAGCCAAAAATGAGACTGGAGATCAGTTTAATTTTGTTTAAAATACTAAGTTGTCAATTACATGTACAAACTGGGCAAATATACTAAAGCACTCACATTATCTAAAAAATAATATAAATAATCTAGAGATGTCTGATATAACAGAATTAACTCTTTAGTTTTCTCTACGTCTGGAGATTAAAGTCATGATTCCATCTTCATTTTTAAAGCTCATTTAGAGCACAATTGAGCTGTCTTCCTCATAATTAAGGAAAATGTAATATTCTCACATTTCACTTTCTTTACCACTAAAGGCCTTTGACCACACCAGGTGTATGCATATTGACCTGATCCATTAATTTAGTCTCTTTCATCTTCCTGCCTGTATTCTAAAACCTTTATTATTTCAGTATCTCTTCTTCACAAAAAATTCAATTCAGTGGCCTAGGAATTGTGAGCTCGATTTACAATCCCAACATATCAGGTTCAAATCACACCATGCTCAGTTTGACAGATCGAGCATGTCTGGATTTTTTATTCATGGTATGATTGCTTGTCACTCAACTCAGGTACTTCACAAAGTCAGAGGTAAGTTTGGACCCACCACAGAATCTATGGAGTTCATGCTCTGTAGTCAGTTCTTTCAGCAATGAAAGGGACTGAGCACATATTGAGGTGCCCTGGTACAATGAAGTCAGTTCTATGAACCATTTTCCATTTCTTTCCACAACAAATGCAACCAACATCAATCAGAATGTGTTCCGAGATACACTCCTACAAGATGTGGAATGATTCTTCTTCTTCGATCAACTGATACTATGCTTCTAGCCCGGTGAGGTTCAAGAAGAAGACTGTCTGTTTCAGGTCTTCAGCGGTCCTCCACAGTTTTTTGAGTATGGTCGCTCCCTCTGGTCAGACTGTATAAGTAGGGCAGTCCTGCAGGCTATGTTCTGGTGTTTGTTTGAGTGCGCCACAATCGCACATGGCGGTGTCTCTGAGACCCATTCTGTGCAGGTGGGCCTTGAGTCTGCAATGTCCTATTCCGAGTTTAAAGATCTTTGTCTGACCATCTTTGCCAAGTTTATCTTTGCTGTCATTTTGTGGCTTGTATTCTTTGTGCTGGTCTCTCCATTCTGTCCTCATGGATCGCTTGAGGCGTGTCTTTGCTTCTTCATAACTCCGTGGAGCTCATCTGCTTTCTTGTTTCCAAGGATCACACAGTAGGCTAGAATCCACTGTAGGACTAAATTTGTTTTTTGGGACAGCAATCAGATTTTGTATTTTATTTTGTGTGAGAGTCTATCTTGTTTGGAGCTAGAGATGTAGAGTTGGCTTGGAGTATGCTCCTGGAGTCTGTTAAAATTACAGTTTCTCTTGTATTTGTGTTTAAGCTGATAAGAATGCTCATTGCTACATGAACAGCTGTTGCTTCAGCTCTGAAATTGGTACAGGTCTCTACTGCTGGTATGGACTGATTTTCTATGTCGCGGTTGTAGTGTGCGATGTAGATTCCACTGTCTCCCCTTGTTTTGCTCACCGAGACTGATCCCTCTATGTACACGTGTCCAGAAATTGAAAGGGCACTGTCTCTTGAGCTCCTGCAGAACCTGGATTTTTTTGTTCTGCTGCCGACTGCTCATTTTTCTTCCTTATTTCTGGAACCTATAAGATTATTTTGGATCTGTCCTGGCTCTGTATACATAGTTTTAGAATGAGTGCCTCACACTTGTCAATTTCAGCTTCAATGATGTCCGCATGTTTTCTGTGGATTTCTCTGATCAGATGGTTGGGGCTTTTTCTTAGTAGTCTGTTTTTAGCTCTCTCTTGGAACTTCTGGTGTAAGTAATCAGATAGTCTCTTTAGTTTTTCAAACGGAGTACATGATTTGTATTTTCTGCTGAATTCGAGGGACTTAATATTTGCTGTTTTCCATAGCTCTGTAATAGTAGTGCTCTTCAATGCCCCAAGGGTAATTCTGACAAGCAAATTTTGGACTTGGTCTAGTTCTCCTGTGTTTGTTTTGGCCAATGTTGCCAAAGAGCTAGAGGCATATTTCATGATTGGTCTGATTGCACAAGTGTAGTCTTGCGTGAGAATATTTTTTCCCCTCCTCTCAATGATGTACCAGTAAGTTTTTTCATCAAAGAGAGTCTTTTTATGGCCTTTTTTCTATATTTGACTTTCAGGTGAGTCTTGAATCAAAAGTAACTCCAAGAAATGTGGGTGTGTCCAACTGTGGTATTTGTCGATTTCCTATCTTTATTGTTATTGTCTCTTTTTTAAGGGAGAGTGAAAAGAGAGTGGAGGAGGTTTTGGTGTGGTTTACTTTCAGTCCCAACTCTTTTGGAGCATGTATGAGGCTATTGTTGCATGTTCTATGACTGACCATACAGCAAAGTCATCTGCGTTTACAGACTGTTTTAGACATGCTGATGGCAGCATTTAGTGATGTAGTTTATATACATTAAAAAGTGAGAGGACACTATAACACTTCTCTGTGGCACTCTCTCTCTCTAAACCTGACTGATCTGTTGGTATAGCTGTCCAATTTAACCCTGTCAGATCTTTGGAAGAGGCAACTTTTTATCCATGAGAACATGTTGGTGACACCCGCTTAGAGGATTTTCAGTTTCAGGCCTTCTCTCCAGACAGTATTGAAGGCACAGAAGAGATCAAAGATGATGGTTAGAACTTTCTTTTTCTCTTGGAAGACATTTTTTAAGTCTTGTGTTAGATATGATAATTGGTTCTCTGTGCTTCTGTATCTCGTTTGAGTTGGTCTCAATGTACCAGGTGAGTCTTTTGTTTATGAGTCTTTCCATCAGTTTTCCCACACAGCTAAGGAGACTGATGTGCCTGTAGCTTTTAGGATCTTGTGCATCTTTTTCTGGTTTAGGAATAGGTTGGGTGTGAGCCATCTTCCAGAGCACTGGAACAGTATCCTTGTGTCAGTTCTGGTTAAAAATTCCAAGGAGGAATCATTTGCCTATGAGGCTGAGGTGTTTAAGGAATTAACTTGTGATACCATCTGTCCCTGGTGTTTTTTTCTCCTTTGTAGAATGATTCATAGTTCTTTTAAGATAATATCAGAATAAGAATAAAAATGCTGTGAGGAGCTTCCATTGCATATGGGAACTTATGAAACATACTATATTTACATCACCTGCTTAAATCATCCAAGACATATGAAGGAATAGTGTGTTCAGTAAATGAGGCCTTCTGTGATTGGGACTGTTCATTATTTTCCATGCCCTACAAATACAAATAGTTCTTAAGACTATAAATAATTGAAGGTAAAAATACAATTACAAAATGTCATTCATATGCACGAACAGAAAACAAAATTTAAACCAACTGGGTAATAAATTAACTTCTTTATACTGGTTTTTTAAGATTCTGCAGTCTTCTTCGCGTTCGGTTTCGTATGCTCGTTTTATGCCACCAGATGGGCTGCCTCAATGAAGTGACACATCAGTCGCAGGTTCTCAATGGTTCCCCAGTTTGTCTTGTATGTTTCTCTCCTTGGGCCAGGTCTTCTCATGGGAGTCTTGGTGCAGAGGACATGTTTGCAGGATGTGTTTTGGAGTCTGGGGTCCTCTCTGACATGTACATTGTGCAGTCTGTGCCGCTTTCATTTTATGCATGTGTGCATTTAGTCTGCAATGACCTGTTCTGAGGCAGAAAATTGTGGTATACTGTTTCCTATTCAGTCCATTGATTGGGTCCTGTGGGTATTTACTGTTTGTTCTCTCTATCCACTGTTGTTTATATTTTTTTGGGATGTTTGCCTTGACTTCTGGCAGTGACACTGGGTGGGTGAATTGTTCTCTTTGTCTTCCCTCCCTGGCTAGCCTGTCCGCCCATTCATTCCCAGGTATGCCGCAGTGAGCTGGAATCCACTGGAGGGTGATTTTATTGCGGTCTGAGAGTTTGTTTAGCTGGCATATCAGTTCCCTTTCCATACTATTTCGTGGTTCTCTTTGTGTGGCCTGCAAAATTTCCATGCAGTCGCACAAAAACACTATTTTGTTATCCTTTAACCCCTTTTCATCCAATAGTTTGACTGCTTCAATTATTGCCTGTTGCTCTGTTCTTAGATTTGTCGAGGGCTTCCCGGCAGCACTTGCTTTTTCTATAACGGTTCCATCCTGTAGAAATATGTCTGCAGTTTCATATGCATTTCCTTGCTCTAAACGCTATGTACATCCAATTTATTCTTAAATGCATTAATTGTCCCCGCCTTCACTACTTCTTGTGGCAATGCATTCCAAGCATTCACCACTCTCTGACTAAAAAAATATTTCCTAATATGTAATCTGGACCTTTCTTCAGTTAATTTGTAGCTATGCCCTCTTTCTTGTAGGTGGTTGTATTTTGAAAAACTTGATATAGTCTAATTTATCCTTTCCTTTGATTATCTTATAAACCTGTAATAAGTCATCTCAAATTCTTCTCTTTTCTAGACACCACAGGCTGGTTTTTCTGAGTCATTCCTCATAACTGTAATTTCGGAATCCCACTATTAGCTTTGTATTTAGTAATGGAAGACTTGAAGTGTAGACAAAATTAAGCACAATGAAAAAAAAATTAAATGTTTTGATTTCGTAATGTTGTAACAAAAACTGTAAACTGCCAAGCATATAGTGACTAAGGACGATCAGACATTGAAAAGGCTACTCTATCTTACAGAACTATAAGCAATCAATAACCTTTCAGCTCCCGGGAGATGCCTAGGGCTTCAATAAACCCACCAAACTGTCCTTTCACGAACCATCAGTGCCAGCCCATCCCACGACTTCCCTGTTTTCTAAATGTTCCATTTAAGCTTTCTCTTGCACATATGCAGTGGCGTATCTCTTATCCTCCTGCCATGGAGAACTCAAAACAGATTGTCTTCTATTGCTAGCAGAATGTCACCTTAATGTGTGACCTATCCATCACTATCGGCAACCTCAAATTTCTTGTTCTACTGGCAGTTGCACAGTTCTGGTTAATATATTGGTATTAGTAACATTATCGTACCATCTGGCGCAGACAATCGTTGATAAAGTATGTAGCTTCTTTGTCAGGACATCGGTAGTTTGCCACATCTTAGAGCCATACAACAGCACGAATTTCACAATAGAGTTGAACATCTTTATTGATATTAGATTCAATCAACTGTGATCATTATAAAGACCCTAGCAAAATGAACCCCTCCCACTGATTGAATTTGTAGGTCAACATCCTTATCCGTACCATCAATCTTGTCAATAATGAACTAAAAATGAATGAACAAACATGTACAAAAACATTTCCAAGTTAAATTCGATCGATAGTAGCTGCATTCAAACCCATCATTTACGTTTTTCCCCTGTCTTTCCTGCAACAAGTTCTGCCAATAAATCTTCAACGAATATTGATCACAAAATGTACCTATACCATCCTTGTGAAAGACATGTGGGATGCAGTATGATACAACCATTAAACTTCATGTTTTCTTCAAAGCACATGCCCAAGCTCAGTTGCTGAAATGTCAGGACAATGCACAAACAGGGAAAGACTGCCCAAGTGGCAACGGAAATTAAAAACTATCAAATCAATATCTTGAGATTATTTCAGACTAGGTGGACAGGTGTAAAAAAAAGTAAGATTACATACACTGGTGAATTGTTGCTGTCCTCTGGTCATACTGAAAATGGAATGTGGCATAAGAGTGGAACTCATGTTTTCTTGAATTACCCAGAAGGCCCTTCTAGAGTGGGCAGTGTTCAAGCTCAGATTGAACTTTGGTGAAATCGACTTTCTATTCTCAGCTTCAAGATGATATCATGGATACCAGAAGAAAGAAAGCTATCACGATTTTTATGGGAGACCTGAATGCCAAGGTGGAGCATGACAATTTCAGTTTCGAGGAGATCATGGTCATTCATGGCTTCAGCACAACAAATGTAAATGGTGACTTCTTTTTAAATTTCCGAGCACTCAATTACATGATGACTAGCAATAGCATATTTCCAAATAAGAGAATACATAAGGTAGCCTAAGTGTTTCCTGACTACAAGACTGAGAATAAAATTTATCGCAGAAAATACGAGGGACGTTCAAATCAAACCTGGACATTTTGTTCGTTCTACCTGACTAGGTTATAGCGTGCTGTAACTACTATCATTGGTTAGGGGCACTTATGTTATATTATTGCTAGGTGGCCATGGGAATCCTGGGAGGTCAGCATTTCTGCACTGATCACGAAGTGAAAAAGGATGTCCTGGATTGGTTCAGACATACCAACAAATGTTTCTACAATGAATCTTTTCGAGCATTACTTAAAGCTGGGATAAGTACATAAACATTGCAGGAGATTATATTGAAAAATAAATGACATTTTGACCACTTGAAATTTTTTTTCCCCTTACGGAAAAAGTCCCGGTTTGACTTGAACGCTCCTCGTATTAGACACAAGAAATAGAAAAGAAGACCTCTTCACTCGATGGTAGAAGAGGTGTGACTAAGTCAACTCAATAGTTGCAACTTTTCTGCCTGAGTAGGTCAGCATAAAATAGAAATGAGAATCACATTGCCTCACAATCAGAGAAAACATTAATTTTTTTAATGAAACAAAGTGAAGCCAAAACGAGAACACAAAAGTTAATATTTTTTAAAATTAAAATTATTCGAGCAGGTGTAATAATTTTAGATATATTAACCTACTTATTATTAATTATTACTATTACTCAGGACTTAAAAATTATGATTGAGAACCTACAATTGGTCCGTACAAAAACAATTAGCAGCTTGAAACATTAGCAACTTATTGAATTCATCATCATCATCATATTCTTTGCAGAATGTCGTTCTCATGACAGCTGATCTTTAAAACACTTAATCCCTGGTCAACTCTCCCACCTCTGTAAAACACAGAGCCTTTATGTTTCTTGTTCATCTTCTCCTCGGTCTGGCTCTTTTGCCAGGTACCATACCACCCAGTATCGTTCTATCTAGGCCATTTGATTGTGGTGTTTGGTGTAGCCAAAATAAATAAATTTCCTAGATGTAATGTTTAATATTAACCAGTTTTGTTCTATGTTGAGCTCCTGTAGGATGCTGCATTTTTATCTGTTTTGCTGTCTATGGCATTTTGATTTTACTAGCTCAAAGAATTCAATGTAAAATCAATGTCTTCCATAGGGTTTGAGTGCTTGACCATGTCTTTCATCTGTGGCATACGTTGCCACAGAGAAGATGTAAGTCCTCAAGATCTGTATTTTTGTCAGTGTCCTGCCCTATGTTTTTATTGTTAGTCGACGGCGAGCGGTAGCAGTTAAATTTAAATGACATGCTCACAATCCAAAGGTGCTTCCCCAATCACAGTACCAACCTTACCCTGGGAGGCAAACTCTTTGGAAAATTTGCAAAATTCAAGAGAAAACAGACCCTTACATAAAATGCATTACTAAGTCCGATGTACTGGACTGACAGGTAAGAAATAAAAACAAAGTGGAATGCACACTGCCTTGGGGAATACAGAAATAAGGCGAACGAAAAAAAAAATGTACGCTACAAGTACACTAACACTGGCATTCACTGCAGTGTAGTACTCCATAAATCAGACTATATAGTATTATAACTTATAGACCTATAGTGAAGTATAGCCTATACTTATATGGTTTACCTTGCTTGTTCTGATGGGTAATCTTTTGTTGAAATCTATCCAGAGATTTTCTGAAATGAAGAAAATGTGTTTTAACTTATTTTAAGTGTTTATTATACTATAATAAGTTTTTTTCAATAACTATATGTTAATAATAATAATAGCTGTCCATCGTTGTCGATGAGGAACGTCGACATCATCCTTGTCACAGATTTCCCTGTTGGGTGTGGGTGCGCATGTGGCTGAACAGGCCAATGCGGGCACGAAAACATCTGCTACATATCGGGCACACAAGGTTTGTAGAGGGTGATGGTGTTCCCGCTGTTCGGGATTTCCGGGTCTCGCGTCTGCTCTGGGCTTTCACAACACGGTCGTCTTCGCAGTAGCTACAGCCGATTTAACTGCGCTTCTCCGGTCAGATCTGTTTTGCGCAAGACATTCCCAGGTGTCAATGTCTATCTGGCAACTTTTCAGTGAGTCCTTCAGACCGTCTTTAAAATGTTTCTTTGGGCGCCCTCTCTCGCGCCATCCCTCTCTCAGCTCGCCGTAGAGAAGCTTCTTTGGGAGCCGCTCGTCTGACATACGGACGAGGTGTCCGGCCCATCCTAGTTGTGCTTTTTCTAGCAGTGCATGGATGCTGGGCATGTTAGCCCTCGAGAGAACCTCGATGTCAGTGACACGATCTTGCCATCGGATGTGGAAGATTCGCCTCAGGCAACCTGTGTGGAAGTGGTTTAACCTCCTTGCATGTCCAGAGTATACAGTCCAGCTTTCGCAAGCGTATAGTAGGGTTGGAATGATGGTTGCATCGTAGACTTTGAGTTTGGTCTTGATGCTGATGCCACGAAGTGCCCAGACCACCGAGCGTATTCTACCAAAGGCTGTGCTGGCCTTTGCTATTCTGCTTGCCACCCCATCGTCTAGGCTGACAGATCTCAACAGCGTGCTGCCCAGATGTGTGAATTTGTCTACGACATTCAGCGTCTGCCCGCTGACTGTAGTCTCTGGTTTTGTGTACGGCATGCCTGGTGCTGGTTGGTACATGACCTCTGTTTTTTTGGCATTTATGGTCAGGCCAAAATTTTTGCATGTGGCAGAGAACCGGTCCATTCCAACCTGCATGTTCTGTTCTGAGTTGCTCATTAGAGCACAGTCGTCAGCAAATACAAGTTCCCTGATTATGTCGCCAGCCACTTTGGTTTTGGCCTTCATTCTTCTGCGATTGAGTAACTTGCCATCTGTGCGGTACTTTATGGGTATTCCAAGCTCCAGTGATCTGAAGGCGTCTGTCATCATGGCCGCGAACATCATGCTGAACAAAGTCGGGGCGAGTACACATCCTTGTGTTACTCCGTTTGATACTAGAAACGTTTTAGAGATTGCACCGCTGTCCAGTACACGAGCCCACATGTCTTCGTGTAGCTGTTTCACCATGGTTATGAACTTGTTGGGGCAGCCAAACTTGGACATTATCATCCACAGCCCTCCTTTGTTTACTGTAGCAAATGCCTTTGTCAAATCAATAAATGTGGTGTACAAGGCCTGATTTAGTTCCCGACACTTCTCTTGTACTTGGCGAGCGGCAAAAATCATGTCCGCTGCTCCTCTTCCGGCTCTGAATCCACATTGGCTTTCTGGGAGGTGGTGGCTTTGTTCAAGGTGTTTGTTGAGCCTGTTTAGCAGTAAGCGCGATAGGATCTTGCCTGCTACGGACAGTAGCGATATTCCACGAAGATTGTCGCATTCCTGACGGTTGCCTTTTCTCTTGTACAGGTGAACGATTGAGGCATCCTTTAGCTCCTGCGGAATTTTTCCTTCAGCCCACATGTGACAGAAGAGTTCAGTCATCCTTCTGGCGAGGGATGGGCCAGCTGTCTTATATACCTCTGCTGGTGTTGCATCAGCACCTGGAGTTTTTCCTACAGATAGTGAACTGATTGCCCTGTCGACTTCCTCCTCAGTGATGACTTCATCCAACACCAGGTTCAGTTCCACCTGCGGCATTCGCCGGATGGCCTCTTCATTTATGGATGATGGGTGGTTTAGTATTTTGCAGAAGTGGTCTGCCCATATGTCTAGAATCTGAACCTTATCTGTTAGCAGTGCCCCATCCGCACTGCGAACTGGAGTATTACTAGAGGGCTGCAGGCCGTAGAGAGCTTTCAGTGCCTGGTAAAACCGTTTGGTGTCATGACGCTCGGTGAACATCTCAATTTCGTCAGCTCTTTTGCTGAGCCAGGAGTCTTGCATCTCTCTAAGCCTGGTCTGGACAGCTTTGCGAGCAGTATTGAAGGCAGCTTTTGCTGCCGGAGATGGTGTGTCCCTCTGGTATTCCCTGTGCGCTTCATGTTTTGCATCGAGAAGGCCCTGTATTTCCAAATCGTTCTCATAAAACCAGTCCTCATGCTTGCGCGTGAGTGGGCCAATGTGTTTAACAGCTGTCTCGTAGAGTGTGTTTCTCAATGATGCCCAGTTCTCTTCGATGTCGTTCTTTTCAAAACGAAGCTCAGATAGTCTGCCCTCAAGTTTTTCCTGGAAGCCGCCTCTCGTGGGTTCGTATTTCAGCTGAGAGACATTTAGCCTCCTCTGTGGTTTCTTTCCCTGGGGGCGCATTTTGGGCTGGATCATGAAGTTTAGCTTGGCAATGACAAGTCGACGGTCGGTCCAACATTCTGCACCACACATGCTCTTCGTTACCATAGCATCCGCTCGATCCCTACGTCTGATGATAATGTAGTCAATGAGGTGCCAGTGGCGGGACCTTGGGTGCATCCATGTAGTTCTATTTCGGACAGGAAGTCGGAAAGCTGTGTTTATAATGAGTAGTTCATTTGCGGCACATGTCCTCAGAAGGAGCAGTCCGTTACTATTGCATTTTCCGATACCATGTCTGCCAATGGCCCCCTCCCAGGCTATATGATCTGTGCCAACCCTAGCGTTAAAACCACAGAGGATGACCAGTTTGTCAGATTTGGGGACTGAAGCGATGAGCGCCTCAAGGTCCTCATAAAACTTATCTTTTGTTTCCTGAGGATTTGTCATTGTGGGTGCGTATGCACTGATAAGTGTTGCATGGCGCCCTCCTATTAGGGGGAGACGCAGTGTAATCAGGCGGTCATTAATTCCATTTGGCCATTTGGCGTTGTCCAGTAGCATGCGGACTTTCCATGTTGCAAGTGTGATGGGTAGTTTTCGTGATCGTTTTCTGCCTGTTCCGCCGCTGCAGTTTGGAGGCCCTGCCAGTTGCGAGTTGCTAGTCAGGGTGTGATCTGTAGGGTGATGTCGTGAGTTGCGCAATGTGTTTATAGTGAGGGAGATGTGCGCAGGATCTTCCTCACTCTCGTCCGGACTCAACATGTTCTAGAGGCAAGACATTGTCAAGACTTCTAGTGAAGGGTTCGGATGCAGACAGTATGGTGTCAGCGTGTGCCTCATTTTCTCGGTAGCCCTTCCCTTCTCTTTTATCGCTGAGGTGGAGCTTTGAGGTATCTATTTCTGAGTGCATTTGTTTGTGTATTCTTCTTCCACCACTCTTTCCTCTGGTCTTCCGCCTTGATTGTATACTTGTGAGTTCCGATGCCTCCTCGGTTAAGTGTATTTTCAGCACACGCAACAGATGTAGATCTGAGTTAAAAGGAACGTAGTGTGCTGATCGAAGCGCGATGAGCTCCTTTCTGAAGAACCGTCTATTTGACGGGGTCAGGATGACCTCCTTCGTTTCAGTGTTCATGCTTCGTTATCTGGGTCACGATACAGCACGGAGCGACACTACCTTTTGACCGGGTCAAGTTTCGGCCACGCTTTGTCCCGTCGAAACTGTACACATTAAGTCTACCTTTCACGGGTAAAAATACACTGTTATATCGTTGCATCACTTCTTTCACATTAGTATGCTTAATTCACAAGTCGGCACATTTATATCCAGGAATCACGTTAATAGTCCGAGAGCTATCATAGAAAACACAAAGAATACACCGTTTTATCAAGAGGGAAATCGACTGCGGAGATGCCCGGCGCCATCTTGACCCACTATATGTTAACACGTTAATAATTTAACAAGATTAATTAGACTAGACTTAGACCATTTTTTAACTTTTTAATGTCTTTTTAGCTTATTATCTTCTTCTTCTGTGTTCGTTCTCAATCTCCGCCTACCAAGCCCTGAACAGGACTTTGCAAGTAGCAAGATGTATTCCGGAGAACGGAATGCGTTGTGTCGCTAGTTTACAGTTTGGCTGCGATATTTGCACCTTTCGGTCTGACACATCCGTCCTCGGCAGGTTTAGTTTATTAATTTTTTAGTTAGTAGTTTAAGTTTAGTTACGTTAACTAGTGAGTATAGTATTTTTGTTAACTTGACACTACAAGTACAACAAGTGCAACTTTACTCTAAGTTTAGTCTCTTTCTTTCTTCTTTGTGCTCAGGATCTTCTGGTCATGCTATATCTGCAGGCCAGTCGCCATGATGAAGTCTGTAGTCTTCACCAGGTCAGAGCGGCTGCCCCACAGCTTTTTGTCTCAGCTCCGCACCCTCTGGCCAGGTCTGGCATCTCATTTCCCTATAGATTGGGCATTCCTGTAGATTATACTCAGGGCTCTGGCAGCCTGTTCCACATGGGCACTCATCAGTGTGTGAGATCTTCAGTCGGTAAAGATGTTCTAGTAGTCTGCAGTGTCCAGTTCTTAGGCGAAATAAGGTAGTTTGTTGATTTCTTTTGAGTTGGTGAATTGGGTCTGGTGTACTGCTTATGTTTCTGTCTTCTCTCCATTGGTGTATATACTGATTTCTGATGATGTTCTTGATTTCTCTGTATGGTACTCGATGATTAAATTGTGCCTTTTTGCTGCCCTATTTTTCCAGAGCATCAGCTCTCTCATTTCCCGTGATTCCGCAATGGCAAGGAAGCCAATGGAGCGCTATAGTATTGTTGAGGATCTCTGGAGTTTTCCCAGTTCTGCTCTGATATTCACTGATAACACTAACTTACAACTGACTAACAGTGGAGTGGTTCGTTGTTTGTTTTTTGTATTGTCTCTAATAGTTCTCTGCAGTCCGTGAATACAGCTATTTTTGTTGAAGGTTGCATTTCTGTTTGAAGTATATTCAGTGCTCGATTAGTAAAAGTTAGTAGTTACTAACTTACTTACTAGTTACTTACACTTAGTTAGACGTTGTCGTTAGACGTTCTGAGTCAAACTAAATGAATGAACAGTGTTTGCTAATCTTATCTAGGATAACTTTATGTAATGTATGGTTTTCGCCTTGGCTTGTCAGTGCTCATTGTCTTCACTCTTAGTCTTGCCTGTGTTTATGAATATCTAATACGCTGACAAATACCATCTACCGAGAAGAAACTAATCATCCAACAACTTGATCAGTACACTACAGAAGTAAAAGTAAACCAGAGAAACAAACAGAACTAGATCCGGTTTTGTAATCGTCGTCGAAATTGGCTACTATTTACAGATTAAACTACGTAATTAAACTACGTACACTATATTAGTGTTTATAGGAGAGTTGGCCATTTCTAACAACATTGTGTATTAAACTCTGTGATATCATTTTCTGTTTGCTCATCCAGCACTTACGACGACTTCTCACGCTTATTCAGATCTCGGTGACATTCAACATGGTTTGTTTATATCATATTCATTGATATCACATTCATAAATTTATTTTGTTTAGACTGACGTACAATGTGAAAATGAACTTAATAATCTACACTTGAATATTATACGAATTTTACTAAAATTGTTAGGCAAGAAACGTCACTAATTAGTAATTGCCAGGTAGTGTAAGTGTAAAAGAAAATTAAGTCTAACAACTGGTCTTGCTTTAGAGCAGTGTGGCAGTGACAAGAAATTTGTAAATAATGTTCAATAACGTGAGTGTGCATTTCTAAGAGTTCAAGAGGCTAAGATTACTAAGAAAGTTTCTAGTTAGAAACATTCATTGATTGTTTGTTGTAGAATGTAGGCTGTAGACTGTAGGCGTAGCCTTTAGGGTAGGCTCTGCTTCATAATAAGTCATGCATGTGATTCTATCATAATAATAAGTTCATACTCAGTCATATTAGTTATTAGTCTAAAACTAATATGATGTTATGTAGATCTACTCAGTACTGTACACTACTACTACTAGTGTACACAATAACACATTTAATTTCGTATCTATAATATTTTATAATGTCTGTCACTTTAACTTATGAGATTTGACTTCTGTCTGAATCGAACTCAGCGAGGGTCTCTGTTAGTCTGTATCCAGGCAGCTCAGGATAGACGTGCAATCAGGAAATCAAGAGCAGAGAAAATTTCAGACAACTGCTGATAACGTTTGCCAGTCGTGACATAGACTTTTTCAGGCTCAAATTGGTTTGATCAGTCACAAGCATGCACACATACTCATGGTTGCATTATGAACTGACAACTGTTTGCTTCTCTAGGATAACTTTATGTATGACATGTGATGATGTTGGTGGTCCTCATCGACGATGATTGACGAATTATTATTATAAGTATCTCTTGTAGAGTATTAATTTCCTCCATCTAGCCCATTATTATTAGACCTATATAGACGTTTCAATTGTTTGTATAATTTTTCTTTCTAACCAAGGTCTTTCAGTACCAAAGACAGCAGATAATGAAAAGACAGAACTTAAAATTCTCTAGTTTGTTTGGTCTGCTTTGCTACTCTCTGTAGTTCTTGCATGTTCCTTAACTACATAATTACACTCTTCCTGAGCATTGTTCTGCATAAAGTTTCTTGAGTCTTCCTTTTGCCATATGGTATCCACTAAAAATATTCACCTGTAAGTCATCTTCTGTACTGAATAAATGCTGTTCTGTGACAGTTTAACACTGGTGGACTGAGTATCTTTCGATTGTTGCAGCCATATACAAATCTCTCTGAGTCTTCTTTTCTTATCCCTTATTTGATACACACTTATTGGCTACTACTGTGTTGGTTCTTTACAAGATGTTTTTTCTTGCACTGGGGATTTATGTAGTAATTATTTTTACATGATGAGGTTGCTGGCCCCATCTTCAACCCTATTTAGTCGCCTCATACAACATACTTGGACGGCTGTAATTAACCCTATTGTTTTGTTATCTGGATCCACCCAGCTATATTTTTCTGAATGCCAGTGCACAAAAATATAACTACATAATATTTGACTTGTTAACATCTTTTATTAGACTTTGTTTGGGTGTCTTGAGCTGTGTATCATAATCATCATGTAGCATGTCCTTTGTAGAACGTTGCTCCCATCACAGTCTATCTGAAAGAAACTCGTTCCCTTGCCAAAACACCAGCCTCCGCCACAGTCATACTCAGGCATTCCTGGATTTCTTGGTCTACCCCTTCCTCTTTTGCCTGGCACCATACCTTCCATCACCGTTCTCTCAAGACCATTTGTGTCTCTTGATGTGACCAAAGTATTTGCATTTTCTAGCCAAAATGGAATTGATAAACCAGTTCTCCTCTATGCTCAACTCTTGCCGAATGTCTACATTTGTTTTTTTCTCCGTCCAGGGTATTCTGAGGATCTTTCTGTAACATTTTGACTCGAAGGATTCGATTCTTTGTCTAGAAGTTTTGGTAATTGTCCATGATTCACAGCCATAAGCTGCCACAGGAAAAACACAGGCTTTCAAGACTTTTACGTTTATCATTTTGTTAGTGCCCTGCCATAATTTCTGCAAGCTGTTCAGTCTCTGCTTTGCCATAGCTAGTCTTCTTCTGATTTCTTTCGAGCAGTCGCCATTTTTGTCAATTCTGGAGCCCAGATATTCAAAATGTGTGATCTGATCTATTTCCTCACCACCCACTGTAAATTTATGCTGACATTGCGTTTTGTCGGTTGTCATTATCTTTGTTTTATTTATGTTTATGAACAGATTTTGATCTTTACTATGTCCATTAACGGCTGAAAGTAGCTGCTCTAGCCCTTCTTGATAGTATCACTGTGTCATCTGCGTATCATAACTCTGGAATCTCGTACCCATCAATCGTAAATGGGTCGAAACTTTCAATGTTCACATCTTCTTGAACATTTCTCATTATACATTCCGCATATATGTTGTACAGATTAGGTCAGAGGATACATCCCTGCCGGACTTCCTTTTGTTCTGCAAACCAATCTGATGTTTGCCAAGATACTCGGACAGCGGCTTGTTGATCTTGGTATAATGTTTCAATGAGATGGACTATATGCAAAGTAAACCCCATTTCCTTCATGATTCTCCACAGATTTTGATGTTTTACAGTGTTGAAGGCCTTAGTGTAATCAATGAAACATGTGTACAGGTCTACATTAAACTCTCTACATTTTTCATAGATATTCCTTAAATAGAATATGTGGTCCCGGGTCCCTCTGTCTTTCCTAAAACCTGCCTGGACTACGTGAATTTCAGATTCAAACCTTTTCTCTATCCTTCTTAATAGGATTTGCAAGAGTATCTTGCTAGCGTGGCTGATCAGCGCGATAATTCGGCTAGTTTGTGCACAGCTTCAGGTTGCCTTTTTTGGAGAGGGGAATATAAATTGATTTCTTCCATGCTTCTGGCCACTCTGCACTGTGCCATATCTGTTTACACAGCTTGTGATAGACTCAAGCACATGCCTCCTCTCCTGCTTGTATTAGCTCTGCTGGGATATCATTGCATCCTGGGGACTTTCCCTTTTTCAGCCTTTTAATTGCAGAGCGTACTTCTTCCAATGTTGGTTCAGGTTCTTTCTCATCCTTTGGTAGGATTGTAACTGAGTGCTTTGTGCTATCTCCATACATTGTTCTGCAGTACTCTCTCCATCTATTCAGTATGTCTATGGTTTCTGTTAATGTGTTATCCTCTTTGTCATTTAGGACATGTGGAACCGGACATAACTCCCTTGTCAGTGTTCTTATTGCTTTAAATGCATTTCTCTCTCTCTGCCTTGTTGCTGTAAGTTTTCTATATCCTTACACGTTTCTGCTATGAATCTTCTTTTATCTTTTCTTATTTCTCTTCTAACTTTTCTTGTGCAGTTTTTATATGCTGTGTTGGTCCACTTACTTCCCATTTGTTTTAATTGTTGCCTTTCTGCAATGAGTTTCTGTGTTTCCTCTGTTATATAGCTCTGTGTCTTGTACGACATCTTGGGAATCATTTCTTTTGCTGTCGAGATCAAAATTTTCCTTGTGTACGATGTCAACTCCTCAGATGTCATCTCTTCCTGTATCGCTAGCAATGTTTCAAATTTGTTTTCTACTTTGATGTTGTATTTAGTAGGTATTGCTGTTACATCAAAACGTATTGGCTGGCAACCTTTGTTAATCCTTCGCAGTCTTGTTTGGAAAACTACAAACAGTAATTCATGGTCCGTATCGCAGTCTGCTCCTGGCAGCGTTTTTGTTGCCAGCACATTTGATCTCCATCTTTGTTGCACTAGGATGTAATCTATTTGGTTTCTGCTGTTGCCATCAGGGGAGGTCCACGTATATAGTCTACGTGGATGTTGTTTGAATAAGGTGTTGGCAATGGAGAGGTTGTTATGGAGTCAATGGAGAGGTACTATAAATCATTAAGTACTATAAATAGTATCTCATGACCATATTAGCATCTATCTTTCTTCTTATTCTATTATTGCTCCTTATGAAACATAGAACCACCTCTGCAGTGTCTCTATTCTTTCTAACAGTGATCCATAAATGTGCATTAGCTGTTCTTGTTATTTCTACACTGCTTTTGTTTTCTGCCTAGTCCAGCGCTACCAGACTTATAATAGACTCATTATTTGTTATTAAGTTTGCAAATAAATTTTAAAATCTAAATGTTGAACTGAAGTAACAATTTTTCAATTTGCCTCATTTTCAGACAATAACATTTTTCTTCTTTCTCCAGGGTGATTTTTTAGAAGGACTTCCCTCGTATAATAAGAGTAACTTTACACGATTCCATGCAGATTCAAGTCACAAATCACATGTGAGTAACCTACAGTATATTGCTTTAGCATTTAGCAATACAAATTGGTTACTACTTTCATATTACCTGAATCATTTTTATTACTGTTAAGGCACCATGCAAAAGTTTTATTGAAGACACATTTTAACCTTTATTTCAGAAACCCTCTGTATACATTTCAACAAAAGATTACCCATCAGAACAAGGTAAACCATATAATTTGGAGTACTACAGTGTAGCCTCAATGACATTATTGCAGTTAATTTTGAAAGTAAAAAATACAACCGTGACAAATTGTTAAATGTTATATTACATTTTTGGGATCAAGATGCTGAGCAGCACATGAGCTGCAGGGGTCAGCAACCCATAGCTGACTGCTAGCGTCAGGGCCAGCGAACCATAGCTACCAAGACCCTTCTACACCTCCACGCGGTGATCCTGGATAACAGGCTGCAGCAGGGCAGACTGGCTAAGAAGAATGGATCGAAGAGGGAATGCTAACCCGGTTCTAAAAAAATGCTTGTTGAAGTCGGATGTGTTGGACTGCAAGGTGCAAATATCGCAGCCAAGCTGTAAACTACAACACAACGCATTCCGTTCTCTGGACTACATTCTGCTACTTACCCTTTCAGGGTTTGGTAGTGGGAGATTTAGAACAAACGAAGAAGAAGATATTACATTTTTTTGGAGAATTTATTGAGCATTGGAAACATTTACATTGTTTTCATAAACTGTGACATAGAGCATATGCATTGATTTATAATTTTCTTGTAGTGTTTTGATCCACTGACTGACAAACACCTACTTATACTAATGTATTCTTTCACTTACTTTTCCTTCATTTTCCCATTACATGAGAAACATGCACTTAGTGTGTTTGTTTTATATATTTGTGTCTGCAGTTATTACAACTGAGAAGACCAATATTTTGCTACGATACTTGCACCAACAGTGGGACAAAAAGGTATGAACTGTTTTTTCAATGACATAAACATTTGGTCCAAAATGATGACTTTCACATTTATAAATTTGTTAACTATGCTAGTGCATAACTCTTACAATAGAAATGTTTCATTTTTAAGATCGGGTTAACATTTTAAATTGGCTTTCCTTTACTTTGCTAACAGTTGCATACAATGCTGCAGTAAATTATTGATACTCTAAAGATAGAAAGTGATAATAAAGTCTACAGTGTAATTAGCAGTTTGGTTGAGGTCAGCTCAATTGTCCATCCACCTATGCCACTAAAATACGATCTAAAGATTTTAGGACACATATTAGAACTATCTGTGGCATGAAGTATTCATAATAAAAATGAGATATTAATATAAAGCGGTTGTTGTTGAATGCCCACAAATACTAGGATTGCTCTTTTATCCGCCCTAAAAATGAGGTTAAGTGGCAGGTTGTCGTAGCTCTCCTCATATCCTGAGTGAGCTGATGAAGGTGAATTTGGGGTGCTCCAGGCGGTTGTACTATGCTGGGCTTCACTTGTCCGTCGCTCACTACTGCGGGGATCACGTCGCACCTCATTAGACAGGCTTCCATGAAAACAGCCCCTTTCCAGGGAGGACTACGAGGAAGCTGATGTGAGGATCTTGGCCAGTATATTTTGTCTGACCCTGACTAACATGTCTGATCAATTTGTTGTGCTTGATCAGACGTTAGTCTTCCTCCCCATATAAAGCGGTAAATGCTATCAATGTGGAAGAAAAAATATATAACAAATTTGTTTGGCGTAATCACACAGTCTTGTGTATTTCCCTCAATACCTTTACCACAGTACCTTTCTTCGGTGTTAAAGTCTGAATCAGATGTGTATTAAATATCCAAGAGTAATCTAGATCATTGATCTGATAAAGTAATTAATAATTTCTCGGGTCTTGAAGTTCAACTTTCCTAGCACTAAATACATGAACTTTGAAACTTCACCATATTGTTAGCAAATACACATACAAGAATTGTAGGTTACTTTAAAAACCTGTGTTAGAATTTGATTTCAGTCCAATCTGACAGAAATTGCTGTCTAGTGAGCTGTTGGCACTGATAAAGCAAACTGTAAAATGTTACATTGTTCTTAAGCCAAGTGTGTTTCGTTGTAAGTCGGTGTCATTGAAGGATTGTTCTTATTTTATCTATCCATCTACCATAAGACATCCCTTGTGCTCTGTAGCCAAAATTCTTGTTATAAGCTTGGTGCGATATCAGGTCACTTTCTCATGATGACATGACATGATTCTCATGACCAGACCACATATTTTCTATTTTTAAGTGATACGGCTAACAATCCGAAGGTGCTGGGTTCTATCCCCACCACAGCAGCAACTGTTACCCCGGGGAAGCAAACCCTTAAAAAAGGCAGGAGGAAAAAGACCCTTGCATAAAATGCATGCTGAAGTCGGATGCACTGGGCTGATAGGCGCAAAATAAAAACCACAGTACAACACACGCGGGGATAAGATAAATAAGGCACAAACAAACATACATTATTATTATGAATACTTCATGTTGTAGATAGTTTAATTGTTTCATAAAATCGTTAGATCATAATAGCTAAATTTGTTTGATTTTATTTTGAAGCAAATTATTTGACGTACTCTTGCCTTGAACAATCTGATACAAATCAAGAAAATTAAGCCGCACTGTTATTGGTTAAGTTAATGCATTCTCTGGAGCACCATTATTAAATAGCAGTCTTCTTGAAGCAGGTCTATACTTATAAAATATCTGGGCACACTAGCAACATCAGATGTATAAATTCAATGAGCAGAATCATTTGCTTAATAATGCCATTTATGAACATGAGAAACATTATGTGTTAAACATTTTCATTAATATTTTGAATTAAGAAGGCCTTTGCTGTTAGAAAAAGACAGGCGTTGAATACATATAAAGCCAACAAGATCACCGAGGCCACAAAAATGTGGTTTTTCTGAAGAATTTTGAAGCGCTCATGGGCAGTTCAAAAATCAAATGTTGACATAAAGATAGAGCCTGATGCGGAAAAAAAATATTTACGATTGGATGGAAATAAATCACTCTTGAAGGGCATTGTTATTTAAGAAAGGATGTAAAGAAAAATGAAGAACAACAAAGAGGAATATTGGTCAGTTTAGCAACTTTCACCAAAAAGAGTCAATACAGAACTGACAGAGAGTGCTAATATCCAGAATTTGACTTTATTAATAATTATTAGTGATAATTTGTAATTTTTTCAAGCAGCTTGTTATTTACTACCAATTGTTAAAGAGTAAGTTGTGTAGAATTTATTGGTAATTGCTGACAACTATTAACACAGATTCGTTCATTTTGTGCTATAAACCTGACTGACACTAAGTCTGATGGTCAGAGAATTATGTGTGTGTGAGGCCAGCTAGTCTATTTTATCAATATAGCGTCACTACAAATTAATTTATTAGTTAATGAATTTTTTTTAGAACATGCCTCACTTGAATAAACAAATAGTTCAAAACATGTTACAAACTGTTAATGGGCAAGTGATTTCCCCATCTGGCTATTTATGTTTTCTTTGAACACATATAGCTGCTTCTGAATTTTGATTTATCTTTAAAAAAATAACTCTGTTACCTAATAAAGTTTTGCTTTTAGAGATTTTGTTCTTACACATTAGTAGTCTAGTGTCCACTCAAGAGCATTTATTTTCATTCTAGCATCCCAGGCATCAACTCCACACACCTTCATTTTGGAACCACTAGCTTAGAGAATTGATGTTTCAGCTTTGTCTTATGGGACATCACATTGAGTGACATGCTTTGTATAAATTTCAATTGGTGTTGTGTATTCTTGACTACAGCAGTTGTTTGTTGACAAATGAGGCATATAGCACTATCATTCCACTCCATGTTGGAGGACCTATCTTATCAAATTAGCCTAGAATACAGTGCGTTCATTATATATTTTGCTCTTTTGGTATTATAACATTTTGTTGTTGTTTATAAATGTAGATCTTTGCAGCTTTGTTTTCATATTTTTAATAATCTATGTTTGTGTTGTATTGCAAAATAAAAAATAATTGTTTGTTAAAAGATGTTTTGGAACCAAACACATGCCAAGTTAATGCCCAGAATGTTTCTCTGCAGTGCAAAGTTAACTAATCTCAAAACCTGCCTCTTATTTTCAGAGTGCAAATAAGAAACGTGACAGTCAGAAAGCCAATTTATCAGATGCTAATGAAGGGAGCTCATCGAAAGTGGCACGTGTGAACTCCACAGACAGCAATTAGCCCCGATGACGTACATGACATGTCGGTATTAAAACTACATCTCTGATTGATAAGGACAATACAAAGGATAAGAAATAAAACATTTTCTTGTCATATGTTTGTGTTCAATTTCTTGTGGTAAGGTCTCCTAATATTGAATTAAGTGTGACTGCAGTTATCGTTAAATGCATTTCTAAATTTTGTCGGAATGTGTGTTTTAATACTAAGTAAACTTGTTGATGAGTGGAGATAAACTCATGAATGGACATTGTATGGCCAGGAAATGAATAGATATGAAAGTTTAAGAAGTACAATACAACAATGCATTTCTGCATACATTAAAATATGGTCAATGTCTTACTTGTTGTAAAGTTGACTACAGAAACATCTAAAATACTCTTTAAATCCTTTTGGTTTTCTTAAACTATTAAATGCATGTAATGTTAAGAAAGTATAACTTGGCTAAAGGAAAGTCTAACAGCTGAAGTATTTCTATTACAACTCTGCCGGATGTGCAGTTAGAAAATGGCCAATGTAAAGTAGTAAGCTTGTACATTGACAATACTCGAGGATTATTTTCAAGAATTACAGAGGCTAAGAGGAAAGTTGTTTCTCATCCTAAAGGGTCCAGAATATGGAATGCTGAAAGTCCAAGGTTTTATAATAAATGAAACAAATATTTCAATGTTTTTCATTCTGTGACATTTTTCAACCATTTACATACAGTTCCACAACTGTGAGACAAGTATTTTATTACAGTACTAGAAAGGTCAGACATGTGTAATGCAGTACAATGGCATAAGTTGTAGAATGTAATACACATATATATAAATCCTATAGACTGTGGATTAAAATCCTTGAACTTGCTATGAAGTAAATTCTATTGGGCACAAGTTGGGATTTTAAAGATATGAATGAACAATTAATAACAATATAATTATAAAATGCCTATATTAAATAAATGCAGTGTCATTCTAGTATTTGTGTTTTGTTAATAGTCATTAAAAAAATCTTCCAGCTTTATTTTCTTTGGCTTGCTGACTTTATGTGCGAAGTTGAAGATGCTTGGATGGAAAAACTGTACCATCAGCATTTATTTTGTTTGTTCTTATTTGACATTAATCCTGGAAAAGGACATTTTTCTTTTGTTGTAATAGTTTACAGCGTGGCTGCGATAGCTGTGCCTCTCTGCCCTATACATCTGATTTCAGCATGGCACATTTTTAGAACCCGGTTTGCTTTCTTTCTTTGATCCATATTCTCTCAGCCAGACTGCACAGATGTAACCTGTTTCCAGGGCTGTCACTTGGAGGAAGAATAAGGTCTTTGACAGCTGTGGTTTGCTAAGTTATGAGTTGCTGACTGCTGTCAACTCATTCAATGCATTTTCTGACCCTATTTTGTCAATGATATCCCTAGATGTCCTTTTTGCTGTTAAAGGAAAGCAAAAATGTGTTTTTGCCAAATGTCTATATTGTTTTCTTTTTTTTTACTGTTAATTATGTAAACTTTGCGTGTATTTCCTATTGAATGTTTAAAGTGGTGTTTGCTTAAGATATAAAACCTAGACATATCTTTTCTAAAAAAAACTATCTTGTGTAGTGCAGGTATTTATTCTGATCTGTCTGTCTTATTTTGTCATCTGTTCTTTTCTCTGCAAAAGCCACTTTTAATAATGTTTAATGGGAGATCAAAGTTAGTGAAATATATACAAGTTTATTGCAAAGATGTCCACATAGACTTTGCATGTTTACAAGTTTTATTTAGAAAAGCGATTTGTATTTGTAGGGCTCACTAATTAGTTCACTGAATCAAAAGACTGTAGACCAAAATGATCAGGTGTCAGGTGAGAACGAATATGATATGAAATCTGAAACCACTTGACTTGTCAATTTGTAGCTTTGCCATTTGCCATCTAAAAACTCAGTACATATTGCCTAAACAGGTCATTCAGATCACATGCTTTCAGATTAACCAACTATTGAACATTAGATTAAAATAAACGTATTGGTGAAGATAATTAGATTTTCTTGACAGTTCTCAGAAATTGAAATAATCCAATTTTGATACATGTTTATGTTCATTTAAGTTAAAATTAACTTTAAAAGAGTAGTTTACTTTAAAAAAAACAACTTAAACAAGTTTCTCTAATTTATTTATTTTTTAAGCATGGTTAGTTGCCGTAAGAAATCATAGTTTGGCTTGTTCAGTGTATGTAACTGTAGTGAGCACTAATACAGCTCTTTAACATGTTTGCTTTCTGTCAGTGAGTAACTTCCTGTTCATTACTGAGCTGAGTATTTTGTTTCAGTTACTACACACAACTACTTGCTTGTTTTAGACACTTGTATTGCATGTGTTATGTGGCCAATGAAAAAGCTGAAGTGGGCTGCTGTATATATTATATATACATATTAAAGGCATAGTTTTATTAAATTGTTGTCCATATTGAGTCTCATAGAAAGCCATTCTCTTTGGTAAAGATTTTCTGTGTTCTTGTGTTAGTTTGGCTGTCATGATCCAGATAACAAAATAAGTAGAAGTCAACTCATTTATAAGTAATTTGTTACTGATGTGTGTATGTGATCAAATAACCATGTTTCTGGATGTAAAATTAAATTTTCTGGAGAAAAAAAAATAAAGATCTCTGTGAAAGTTAAACAGCTGTCTTGAATCTCATGTAGCTGATTAGTGACAGAACTTAAAACAAGACCTAGTGTACAATCAGTAAGCTGAAACTTGTCAGCTTGCAATAAACTCTGCGTGTATATGGATGAATGCCTTTGCAGAATGTTACATTTTTTCACTACACCTGCAGTTTTTAAAAAATTACCTGCTAGAAGTGGTGAGGGGAGAAACAAATAATGATGTATCTGGGTAATTAGTCTGGTTGTTTACACATTATAACTAACTAAACTGACAGCTGGACTGAGGTGTTTAAAGCAGTTCTTCATTTGACCTGCTTATCACGATAGCTTTTAGTCTATGATTTTTTTCTGCCAATCTATGTATATAGATCTGTTTGTTGGTTCTTTATACAATTCTAAACTGTTTCACTGATCTGAACCAAATTTTGCAGTTACCTTATAGGACCCATATAACATTACTGGCTATATGACATTTGGAGGGTTGTTGATGGTTGAAGATCTTGAGGGTGAGAAAAGATGTGCAGGGAATGGGTCGGTTAACTGGAGGTGAAAAGGGAAGTGATGTGTGGTGGGGTCGGAGAACAGTTTGTCGGTGAGTAAAGATAGGGGTAGGGACTAGATGGGCATAATTTGTTTTGAAAAATGTTGTATTAAATGTCAGACCTGGTTCAGGAGAGAGTGCAGTGGGGATGTCAGGATGAGAAATGGTGCTGAGAAATATTGATACTTACATAACTATGCCTCTACTACAGCTAGTAGTTTTATAAATTTCTGTAATTTTTCTTTCTCATTTTGTTTTATATGTGTTTCAAATACCCAGCAACTATCAATACATTTTTTGTGTGGAATACCCTTGTAGGGAAGTGGATATGTTTAGTGCATCTAAAAAATATACCCAAGGTCAGAACAAAAATGATGAAGAATTTGCAATAAATTATATATATATATATAATTTATTGCAAATTCTCCATCATATTTGTTATATATATATATATTTTTTTTTTTTTTAAATCAGCCGACCTTCATGTCAGTGAGATTAAAGACAGATATCACCACCTAGACAGAAGACAAGAAACACAAAAAAGTAAAAAGAAATTTAACGCTACATACATGTCTAAAAATGCAAGAAATTCAAACAAAAACTAACATAAAACAAGAAGTTCTGATACAGTAAGTCTAATGAAAGCATTACAGAGAACGATTGACACCTACCCAGAAGAATGGATACATGTCCATACTGATGGATCTGCTTTTAAGGCCACCATTAAAGCAGGATATGGAGTCTACATAGAGTATCCTGACAGAACATTTTATGTCTATGGGAAGATATGTTCGAACTATGAGGCAAAAATAACATCACTGGCAGCAGATCTGTACCACTTGAGGACTATATTTGATGCTTTCCCATCGAAAGCCAAAAGCATTATAGTATTTACACTCATCAGCCCTTCAAGCTCTGGAAGATGGTGGTCATTGTAAGTCTGAACTTATCCTAGATACCAACCAACTTATCACATCCTATGAAGTCAGAATATTTATGCAGTGGATATCTGGTCACTCAAATACCTGGCAATGACGAGGCAGACAGACTGGCTAAGAATGGATCATGTCAAGAACAACAATACACACCAGCAACCCTTCAGTCAAACAACAACTGTAGACTGTGAACAAAGAGGCTTGTCTGAACAATGGGAAATATTGGGAGAGAAATAAATAAACATGGCCATCCTAAAAACATCAACCTCTTGAAAAAGAGAGATCGAAGCACCATTTTCCAACAATGCACTTAACATATACAACTTAATAGTCACTTGAACAGAATCCAACCAGAACATACTCCAGAGAGCCGGCTGTGCACACATTCTTATGAAACCGTTGATCACCATCTTTTTTAATGTCCGGCGCTTGCATGTGTTAGAAAAAAGTTTCTTCTTCTGAGGCCAGACAAATGGAACACTTTGTAAACAACTAAACAACAGCTCACAAACACTTTGCAGAAACCCCTAATTGTTATTATGCCAAAGGGCAGAAACCCACAGGCTGCTGGATCAATAACCAACCATATCTATATATATATATATATATATATCTAAATATGGACTCTGTAAGTCCATTTAGTCGGCAGCAGATACTGGTAACATCAGGGCACTGTACGAGGGCATAAAGAAAGCATACATCGCCTCTGTAATCTGCGACAGGTGAGATTATTCTGGACAGGGATATGCAAATGAAGAAATGGGCTGAATACTATTCAGTCTTGTACACCTGTAATAATGTAGTGGTGGACTCTGCTCTCAACGAAATTGAGATTCTGCAGGAATTTGACGATAAACCGAGCATACAAGATTTTGAAAAAGCTATTGAGGGCATGCCAGTGGGAAAGGCAACCAGTAGAGATGACATTCCAGCAGAAATCATAAAATGTGGGGAGAACGTACTTCTTCAATTCTTGAACAAACATATCTGCCATTGTTTGGATGAGAGGGCGGTATCACAGGACACGAGAGACGCCAACATAATCACCCTTTTCAAGAAAAATGGAGGCAGAGGAGACAGCAACAATAATAGGGGAATATCATCACTGCTCAACACCGTAGACAAAGTGTATGCTCGCATCATCCTGAGCAGGTTGCGAAAGCTGGTCAACAGGATGTATCCGGAGTCTCAGTGGGGTTTTTGCGAAGAAAGGTCTACCATTGATATGATCTTTTCACTGAGACAATTTCAAAAGAAATGCAGAGAACACAGATCACTATTTCTTGCCTTCATCTACCTCGCCAAGGTATTTGACCTGGTAAACAGAGAGGGTCTTTTTAAAGTATTATCTAAAGTTGGCTGCTCACGTAAACTACTGAGCATGATTAGGTCTTTTCATGTGGGCATGAAAAGTACAGTGCTGCATGATGGTCAGGAATCTGAGGCCTTCGACATTAACAGAGGAGTTGAACAAGGTTGTGTCCTGGCTCCGACTCTATTTGGCATTTTCTTTGCCATCATGATTAGAAACACCTTTGGAACTGCCACAGAGGGGATCTTTCTGCATACTAGGTCAGATGGGAGACTATTAAATCAAAACCAGACTGCGAGCAAAAAATAAAAGAAGGGAGACTTTCATTTGGGATATGCTCTTCACAGACAATGCTGCCCTGGTCACTCACACCGAAGCCGAATTACAGATCCTCATTAATATGTTGGCAAAATCCTGTGATCTGTTTGGACTCACCATCAGCATACAAAAGACGAAAGTGATGCTCAGGGTGCAGATCCTCCAGACATTGTCTTAAACGATAAAAATCTGGAGGTAGTATATCACTTCAACTACCTTGTATCTATTATCACCAACAATCTTTCACTGGATGCAGAACTGCAGAAGCGATTAGGAATGGCCTCATCAGCGCTTGCCAGGCTCTAACAGAGAGTGTGGAATAACAACATGCTGACCATCTCCACAAAGGTTGCTGTGTGCAGATCATGTGTGATTAGTACAATGTTCTATGGCAGCGAAACATGGACTGTGTATGCCTGACATGAAAAAAAGGCAAAATGCTTTTCATATGCGCTGCCTGAGACGCATACTTGGAATTTCATGGAGTGACTAATAACGAAGTGTTGGACCGTGCAAAGATTATCAGCTTAGTTACGATCCTCCGCCAGTACTGCTTGCGGTGGCTTGGTCACGTGTATAGAATGGAGGATGGGCGATTACCAAAAGATACAATTTACGGAGAGCTGACCACAGGCAAGCGTAAAAAGGAAGACCCTTCCTCCGCTACAAAGATGTTTGCAAGCGTGACCTGAAGGCGTTGGATATGAACACCTGCAACTGGGAGGAACTTGCCAAAGATAGTCCTGGCTGGAGGCAGGCTTTGTGTGTTGGTCTGCAGGCAGGGAAAGACGGGATACGTCAAGATGCAGACTACAAACGTTCGCAGCGAAACGTAGGACAACTCACTGTCCCCTCTCTAGCGTGAAGTCCATTGTTTCTCAAGACTGACAGGATGCCAATTCAATCTAATATATATTATATACATACACACACATACCTGCATAATTTTAGGTTTAGAAAAAATTTATTTAATTTCATATTCTTTGTTTGGCCGTGTTAATTTGTTTGTGTGATTTCATTGTGTGTTTAAAAATAACAAGTGAAGCTCTTTATGGCATATCTAATATCTTTTTCTCTCTCACTGTGCGCTTTCTCAATCATAGAGGTTTAACATATAATTCTTAATATATCTTCTCCTTAACAGCCTCATAACACAGGGCTTTGTTTTAAGACCAATTTTGTTCTTAATATATATAAACAATTTGGACAATGATATCGGATCCATGACTGCAAAATTTGCGGATGATACAAAACTGCAGAAGTGAATATATTGAGGTTGGATTTATATCATATTTGGGAATGGTCTGACAGCTGGCAAATGGAGAAAATAATATTAGAAAGATGAAAAAGCAGCTAGGGGTTATAATAGATTATATAGGTAAATTGAATGAGCAAGTCCAGGTAGCAGTAAAAAAAATGCAATATTAGGTATGATAAAAAGAAATATTAAACATAGGAGCATGGAAGTGATAGTCAAACTGTATAAAGCATTATTTAGACCTAAATTGAAGTACTGAATACAGGTGTGAAATCCTTATTGTATATAAACATGCTGGAAATGATCGTGGGATTACAGTTATGAGGAAAGGCTCTAGAAAAAACTGGTCTACAGTGTCTAGAAATGAGAAGAATTCGAGGTGATTTATTATAGATTTTTAAGATAATCAACGGAAAGGATTCATCTTCTGCATTTGTTCTCAATCTCTCGCTTGGTACCAAGCCCTGAACAGGGCTAGTTTACAGCTTGACTGCGATATTTGCACCTTTTGGTCCGACACATTCGTCTTCGGCAGAATGGAAAGGATAAATTAGACTATAACAAGATTTTCAAAATACAGCTGTCTAGAAGAACAAGAGGGCACAGTCACAAGTTAATTAAAGAAACATCCAGATTATATACCAGGAAATTTTTTTTTTGCCAGAGTGTGGTGAATTCATGGAATGCATTGCCATAGGAAATAGTGGAGGCAGGGTCAAGAAATGCATTAAAAGAATAAATTGGATGTGCATAGGTATTTTTAGATTACATGAATGTTAAAGAAACTGGTTGTATACTGATTCTGCAGTCGTCTAAACCAGTATAAAGACGTTGACATTTTTATCGTTATTCTATGAAATTTTGATACTCTGTTGTTAGTTATCATGTTTCTGATTGTTTCCTACATAAGCCACTAAAAAGTGGTTATATCCACTTATACACTTTCTCCATACACTGCTTTGTAAGTTAGTTAACTGGCGTCTGGATTCTATTTGAGAAAATTTGAAAGAAAGCATCATTTTATCATCTTTTAATCATTCACTGCAAACAGGTATTTAATAATTTCTTGTACACTTAAATAATGTTTTGTACGGTAAATAATTATGTAATTTGTACATTTTGTAAGGTATTTCATTCTTGTTTTGTATATGTTACATTTTGTAGTTATTGAATTTAGTTAGACTTGTGCTGGTAATATTTTGTTTGTTATAAAACTGTGCATAAGTAATACTATGAGTGGTGGATATCTCTGTTTTATATTTGTTGTATAAATTATAATTATGTTAACTGACTCAGGTAATCCTGCATTATGTAAATCATACTGTGTTTGCTACACAAAGCTGAGAATGATGTATTGTTTTTGACATTCATTCATGTTCAATGCTTTCAGTGTTGTATGCATTTTTTTCCATCATTTTATTAAATGTTTTAGTTATAATTGGTGTTTGTATTTTAATCAGATTTAAAACAAAAAGAAAGGTAAAGGTTGTCAAATATAGCAGAAAGCGCCATCAGGGATAAAGTGAGAGACTTCATTTTACTAGGTCTCAGTTGTTTTTTTTTTTTTTTGTGAGGTGGGATAACCAGTTTCCTTCCTCGTCCTAAAAATAAGTTTGATACCCATTTACAACTGGGTAAACTAGAAAAATTTTGATTTAGAAAGAACAGCTGAAAAAGAGAAGCAATGTTCTGAATAAGGACATAAGATTTGATGTGCATAGCTTTTAGAGCAAGGAAATGTAAATGAAACTGGTTGTATACAGACTTTTGTAGAGTATCGCAACCGGTTTAAAGACATTAAGTTAAGTTAGACACCAGCAGAACAATGTAAAGACATACAACAAAACATTTACATGTACTTTAACAACAAAAAAGGAATTTGATAAAATCTGACATGAGAAACTGATTGCGTGTTTAGAAAATATAGGTACGGACTGACACGATACAATAATACTCAGTAACCAATGCTGAGAGCAAACTGCTGCTGTAAGATCTCACAGGATTTACTCACTATATAGATGTAAACAGAGGAGTGCCACATGGATGCACATTATTCCCCCTGTCTGTTCAACTTATACACAGAACAAATTTTTCAACAGGTAGAGGAAATACCAGTACTCATTAACTGTGAAGTGTCAATAAATAATCTTAGATATGCAAATGATGTAGTTCTGATAGCAAACAAGAATTACAGGAATTGGTGATTCAGTTATGTGTAGGGGTTGGACATTTGCACCAAGAAAGTGACAGAAAACTATGATACTTAGCAAAGCAGATACGAAATCTGCTCTATAATAACAATAAATTATCACTAGAACAGATCAAGAGCGTCTCTTATCTTGGAAATATAATTACGGAGGATTGAAGATGTGAAATAGAAATAAGGCTCCTGCAGAAGAAGGATGTGTCGGACCGAAAGGTGCAAATATCGCAGTCAAACTGTAAACTAGTGATACAATGCATTCCGTTCTCTTGACTACATCCTGCTACTTGCAAAGCCCTGCTCAGGCTTGGTAGCGGGAGATTGAGAACGAATGCAGAAGAAGAAGAAATAAGGATGAGTAAAGGGATGGCCAAATCTGTTTTCTCGGACATGAGTAAAATGTGTATTTACATTGAAACAACTCACAAATTAAAAATGAGAGTGATTAAATATTATATAAACTCATCATTACTGTATGGGTAGTGATTACATATTATATATACTCATCATTACTGTATGGGTAGTGATTAAATATTATATATACTCATCATTACTGTATGGGTAGTGATTAAATATTATATAAACTCATCATTACTGTATGGGTAGTGATTAAATATTATATAAACTCATCATTACTGTATGGGTAGTGATTAAATATTATATAAACTCATCATTACTGTATGGGTAGTGATTAAATATTATATAAACTCATCATTACTGTATGGGTAGTGATTAAATATTATATAAACTCATCATTACTGTATGGGTAGTGATTAAATATTATATAAACTCATCATTACTGTATGGCGTAGACATGTGTCCAATGAACAAACATTTGGAGTAAAGGATTGATGCCTTTGAAATATCCAGATATAGAAAAATGAGGTGAATCTCGTGGAAAGACAAAACAAATAAGGAAGTCTTGGAGACATAAGGGACACAAAGAGAATTGATGATTGAATCAATTGGATAGTTAAGATATTTTGGTCACGTGGAAAGACATAATATCTTGTTTGAAAGAAATACTGGAAGGCAAGGTGGGGGTGAACATGTCAGAGGTAAATTCGCTATAAGTGGGAAGATAACATCAAAATATGAACACAGAACAGCCGGGCAGATTGCACAATCAAGGCAAGAGACAGAGGGTTTTGGGAGTCATCATAGTGATATCATCATCACAGACCATCAGTTCTCTGTGAATTACACATTTTCTGAAAATGCATGCCTAGTTCTCCTGTCCAGAACCATCTGTTTCAGGTCTCTCCACGTCATCCTCGTCTCTTTCGTGTCTGTTTTGAATTCTCTTCTTTGTATATGTTTTAGTCTCCTGTTGTTTTTCTTACCCTGGGAATTTCAGATATAGACTTGCCTTGAAATGCCATCAGCTATTTTAATCAAATCTTGCCCAGTACACCACCAATATTTTCTCTCCACCTCTAGTTTCACTGTTTGTCTGACTCTTTCCAAAAGTTCTACATTAATGATCTGATCATTTCATACAATTTAAGACTTTCTATTCTGCACAAATCACTTATTTAAGAAACTATTTATTCTTTTCGTTGGAATTTTTGTTTGTTTCAGAGCTGTTTATTAGGACTGTCTTTACATTGGAGTTAATGGCTTTTACTTTTTGTGTTGGACTTAATTTCTTTTGAATTCCATGTTTCCAAATGCATTGAAGCGCCTCTTACCTTTTTATTATTCTTATTTTGTCATCTTTATTGCTACTAACATATAAATGAATAGTTCCACATCTTGTCTGACTGTTTCCAAGGCTAATGTGATTGTATTTAGTCACAATTATTATCATATTTTTGTGAGAGTGTGTGTGTCTTAATCCTAACCTTTGTGGCCTCTCATCAAGTATACTTATTTTATCGTGCATCTGCTTATGATTTAATTGGTATGCTATTGATATTGTGTCAATCCAATATATTAATATTTCCATAGAATGATGCATTACATAGCTAAATATAGTTGTGTTATCTTGCTTGATAAATAACTCGGAACAACATTTATGGGGGGGGGGGGGGGGGAGGGGGGAGTTTAAAAAAATGAAAAGATGGGGTTATGTTCATGACAACAACTATCTGTACTGGAATCCTAGTATTCAATCAGACCGATAACTGGTGCTAGGTAGTCTTCTTCTTCTTACGCTGTCAGACATCGACCTTTATTTTTTCAAAAAAAGTGGTGGTCATCCTGAGGCTATCGATACTGCCATAGAGCTTGTCTAGTGTTGCCACTAGTGATGGCCACATCTGATCCTCGTATGTCGGGCAGTTTTGCAGCAAATGCTCAGCGGTCATTTTCCCGGTACCACACGGGCATTCGTCAGTGCCACCTATCTTCAATTTGTTGAATAGGTCATACCTCAGTCTATTGTGGCCAGTGCGAAGTCTGAAGACTTCTGTTCAACTGGTAATAGGCATCGTTTTTTGTGTAGCCAGTATGTTCTGTTTCTCATTTGGTCATGTATCTAGCTCTAATAAGCCTTTTTGACTCTTCGTATGTCACACTAGTATCTGGTTGTGGTAGTCTTGCACCTTCTTTTGCCAGTCTGTCTGCCTCCTCGTTGCCTTGGATGTTACAGTGGGATGGAACCCACTGTACCACTACTCTTTTTGGTGCGGACTGCTGGCATAGTTGACAGAGTACTGCTCTTAAATCATTAAGTTCAGTATTTTTCTGGCTTTTTAGTGCTGTGACTACGGCCAGGGCATCTGTAAGCAGGACTATATGGCTTTCATTCCTTTTACCTGTCACCATTTCTTCCACTGCCACCCTCAGTGCCTCTGCCTCCACTCTGAAATTGCTTGTGTATTTTCCAGTAGCGAATGACAGTGTTATTTTTCTGCCATTTGGTAGGCTCAGGAATGCCCCTCCGTTCTGTGTTGTGTTTGTTACAGAACCGTCGGTGTATGCATGGGTCCAGTCCATGCTTGGGTAGTTTTCCGTTATGTACCTCAGGGTTGTATCTCTTCTTTCTTTTTCAGTCTGGCAGTTTTTGTTTCCAATACCTGGTATATTTTCTACCACCTCTGGAAATATATGCTGCCTCCAGGAAGGTTTTCGTACAGTAGGGATGTGCTTTGGTGTTGTTAGTGCGTTCATAGGGTCTTCATGCATCTTTGCTTTCGCTATTTCTCCAAAGTTTCTTCGCTTTAGTTTCCCATTTCCAAACTTGTTTAGTCTCTGGTGCATTGGATGGTCAGTCAGTCTTCTGAGTTTCTCTGCTTGCTGCTGGGCTCTGCAGTCTCTGCTGTCGGTCATGGGTTGCAGTTTTGTAATCTTTTCGAGTTCTACGATTGGCGTTGACTTCATGCCTCCTGTTATAACTCTCATGGCTTGGTTTTAGAGTTTGCTAATTTTATCGAAGTTCGCCTTTGCTGCTGTTGTCTATGCCGCAATGCCATACTCGAGAACTGGTCTCACTCTTCCAGTGTACAGTTTCTTTAGTATACTTTCGTCTGCTCCCCAGCTTGTGCCAGCAAGTTTCTTCATGATTGCCATTCTTTCTCTGGCTCTCATTCGGTTTCTCTCGATCTGACTTTTCCATGTCATGCACCGATCAAATGTGACTCCCAGGTAGTTTGGGTTGTTGTTTGGCTGCAAGTATTTGTCGTTAAGACTTATTTTGGTGTTTTGGGGTTTATTTGAAAGCGAGAATATCGTACATGTTGTTTTTTCCTCATTTATTTTGACCAGCCATGAGTTCGCCCACTCTTCCAGCGATGTTAGGGCCTGCTGCATCTGATTTCTTGCTATGGTGAGATTCTTTTCAGAGGTCCACATAGCCAGATCGTCTGCAAACACTGAGCTATGGACTCTTCTTGGTCTATTCTCTGTTATGTTATTTATATACACCAGGAAGAGTGTGGGTGACAGTACTTCCCCTTTGGGTACTCCCTGCTCAAGTGTCACCTCTTTGCTCATCTGCCCTTGTACTTGAACTCTGGCTGTTCTGTTTTTGAGGTAGTGGCTGATCCATTTGTACATTTTCCCACAAACTTCACTTCTTTGTAGCTTTCCAGACTTTGTCAAATGCCTTTTCTAGGTCCACCCAAACCACTACTGTGTGTTTTTGCTCCTGGTAGGCATCTTCTATTTCCTGGGTTATGGGGGTGACCTGATCCTCAGTGGATCTGTGCTGTCTAAAGCCTGCTTGCTGTGGAATTAGTATATGTTTTTCTTCTAGATGCCACATCAGTCTGGCGTTTATCATACGTTCCATCAGTTTGCCTACACAGCTCGGTAGGCTGATAGGCCTGTATCCATTTGGATCTGTTTTATCTTTTCCTTTCTTTGGTACTGGTACAAGTATTGCAGTTTTCCATGCCTGGGGTACAATACCCCCTTTCCAGCTTTGGTTCAGGGCTGATAGTTTGGCAGTTTGCTGTTTGACCCAGCCCCATCAGCATTTCGTTTGTTACCCCATCTTTTCCAGGTGATTTCCTTTTCTTTAGAGTTCTCATGGCCTCCATTTCGTTCATTGTTAGTTTTGCCATCATGTGCTCTTCTGGTGCCATGTTGATGTTGTCGTGCCCATTTAGTTCTTCACTAATGTCTGTATGCCTATCTGCAGGGACATCTATATGGTTTGCTCTGGCATAATGTTCAACAAAGGCGTTTGCTGCTTTTTTTCCAGTGAGCATGTTGTCGCCCTGCTTTATGGTGATTTGTTTGTTTGATGGAGTTTCGTCATTCATGGTTCTGACTAACTTCCATAGTTTGTTCCCATCCTTATCTAAATTGAGGCTTTCTGTTTTGTTTTTCCAGCTTTTTCTTGTTATTTGGTTTAGTGTGTATTTGTATTTCGCCGTGGTGGCTTTGAGAGCGATATTTGCCTGCATAGATTGTTCTCTCTCTGCCATGTTTCTAGCATTTCAGACTTCGTCTTCCGCTTTCTGCAATTCATCATTCCAATAAGGCTTGTAGTTTTTCCTTGCCCCTCTTGGGATGGTTTCAGTGGCAGCTTGCTTTATTGCTTTGATTAGGCTTTCCACCATGGGCTTCATATTGGTATTCCGTGTGTTGATGGTTTCGCACAGCCCATCTGTCAGGATTGCAAATCTGTCCCAGTCGGCTCGTTTGTAATTCCAACGTGGGAGCGGTTTTGTTTCCTGTGGGCCTACTTCCATATCAACTTCTAGCCTAATTGGCCTGTGGTCGCTACCTGCCAATTGGTTTAGCACCTGGTGGTCTATTTTGTGGTGAATGTCCACCGTGGAAAAGGCCAAGTCTGGAGTAGAGGTGGTATGCCATGTTCTAGAATAGAAGCTAGGGCTATCCTCCGGCCTATTGATTAGACAGAGATTTGTGTCTATCTCCCAATCTTCCACTTCGTCACCTCTGCTGTCTGTGTCCGAGTATCCCCATCTCTCCGAGTGGCTGTTGAAGTCTCCAACTACTATGCAGTTGGAGTCTTTGACTTCCATACTCGAGAGCGACAGGTCTTTGTTTGGTGGTCCGTACAGGTTGAAGATGCGGATCTTTGTCTCTTGAGCCATTATGTCAACTCCTATAATTTCTGCTTGTCCGGTGTGATTGACAGCTACCACGCTACTCTGTATGCTGTTATGGGATAGTATCAGAATCCCTCCTTTGTGACCTTCTCTATCCAGACTGGTATCATCTGATTGAGAATTTATGGTTGTTGAGGTGCGTTTCTTGTATACATACCACGTCAATCTTATCTTCATGCAAGTGATGTGTTAGGGAAAGCTTTTTGTTGATGACTCACTCCGCATTCCATGCCAGGTAGTCAAAAGCTGTCAATTTGTTTTGCAGTCCATTGGGCTAGCTCTTAGAATGTACAGCTGTGTGTCATCCCTGTCTGCTTTCCAGACTCTCATTTGGTTATTTGTAGTAGTTTTGCTGGTGGTTCCATCTTACTGCTTACTAGACCTGGGAAACGTGCAGCTCTAGGGTGTCCAGCAGTACAGGATCTACAGGGCTTGCAACCATAAAGTTCTTATTGTTTAAGTTTTTGCTTCTGGGCTTTTCTTACCATCACCACTTGCAGGCATTTTCAACATTGATAGTTTGTACTAGCTTACTAGTGAAAGCCTGTTTTATTATTGAATCAGAATGTTACTTATCAAGTACATTGATATAAATAAAAGTTATCAATTGATTTCAGCCCTAGCTTTTTACTTTTCTCCTCTTTGTTTTGTAAATGATTGTAAACTGAATTATGCTGAACACTAGATGCAGAGACACACATATTTAGACAGAATGTTACTGTTTTGAATGACACATAAATAATGCATGGGGGTGTTTATATTTGAGCTTTTGACATATTTATGTATTTCTTTGGACACACAAGCAGATATCCTTCTGTAAATTGTTCTTACATTTTAGCTTATTTTACTCATCATTTAGAACATCTGAGTAGCAAAGTGTAGAGCACTAGCTTCTTATGGTGAAGATACTGTACTGGGTTTGATCCCTGATATGGACATATTCAAGTTGACCCAGCTGTCAATGAGTACTTGACTTACTTTTAGGGAATGAAAAGCAGTAAGGAGGGGATAAGGTACACAGCCTAGTACAGTGACTTAATCCCACACAGCATTTTCTGAAATGGGACTTCATCCCAGTTAACAGTGTCTGGTAAGGGACTTATTCCCTAACAGCAGTGTCTGGTTTGGGACTTATTCCCCAACAGCAGTGTCTAAAATGGGACTTATTTTTCTAAAGCAGTTTCTAATATGGGACTTATTTTTTTGAAATAGTAATAATAATGTTCGCTGAGGCCCGTTGCGTCCGTCGGCCACATCCATGACCCACAGCTGTGGCGTGGTTCCAGGCCTCGTCCAGGGCTGAGGAGGAGGTTGCTGCTTGCTGGAGCCATACTGTTCGGGGACGGCCTATTCTGCGCCTCCAGCTGGCTGGAGGAAGACTTTTGACGCTGAGGAACGACTTGTGTAGTATCTTGTGGTCAGGGGTTTGCTGGTCCAGCTGTACACCGTGACCGAACAAATAAACTCAGCGCCGGTCAAGTGTTTCTGAGATTGTGTTGAAGCCTGTTTTAGCAGAGACCTCCACGTTGCGGATGTAGTCATGCCATCGGATGCCCAGACTTTTTTTTAAAGCAGTGTCTGATATGGAACTTCATCCCTGACAGTAGTCTTTGGGATGGGACTACATCTCTGACAGTAATGTTTGGTATGGAACTACCTTTACTTGTTTATTAAAAAAACTATCATTACTGTGTTTTTCACATTGATGGGAAATATATATGGCAGAGGAATAAAGCCCACTTGCCTCTGCAGTTGCCACACTGTTGTAGGCTAGGTTTTCATTTGACCCGTAACAGCATAAACTCAAGTTCCTGAGGTTTGAACATGTGTCCTTCTGGCTCGAAGACATGTATCCTAACTGCTCAGCCACACACTAATCTTTTGATTACATTATGAAACCCAACCAATAAGAAATTTCCAGCAGACTGATGCATTGAGAGCAGCTGGACACTTCAGTACTTTTGATATTTGTTTTGCTGACCTGACACACTAGGCTAAAATCCATCTGGTTCCTCTTGGAACATAGTACTGCAATACAAACTCTCCAGCTATTCCCATATTCAACAACATTCTTGAGTTATGTCCATCACACTCCAGTGGCAATCTTAGTCAGGTATTCTTTGAGAGAGTTTAAAGCAAATCTGGTTTGTTAATCCTGGCATTAACATCTTGGTTTGTTCTTCCATCTTTGTCATTAGTTACTTCCCAAAATAGTAAAACTTTGCACTTCTTTAATTAATTATCTGACCATTAATCTTTGTGGGGTATTTTGTTTGTTATTTATTCTCAATTCCAATGTTCTGTTAACATTGATCTGCAATCTTGCTGCTTCTAATGTTATGTCTATTTTTCCCTGTATATTTTACTGAGTATGTAACAGCATACATACATTATCTGCAAAATCAAGGATTTCCAGTTTATCGAATGTCTGTATGCCCGTTGTATTTCACTGTTGTACCAGATAAAGAGCACTTTTTCAAACACGAAATGATTTTCAAGAGGGGTATTCTGAGCGACAGTTTGTCTTTGAGAACAAATCGTTGGTGACCTCTTCATATAAATTGTGTATAATTTTTCTAAATTCCACCAGTTATTTTCATTTGGTAAGCATAGCCAGATGTACTATTCATATATGAGGTTTTCAATAATATTGCTTTTTTATATTCATTTCTTCTGCAAGTTCTTGCAATACTTAATTACTGTTTGAAGGTTGTAATTGTTGGCATTCATTAATAACACTTCCAAAAGTCATTAAAAGAATATTCATACCTTTAGATAGTTTCTACACTGATGTATGCATGCAGATCTTTTCATGTGAACATTTGAAAATATTTGCTGAGCTCATGGTATCGTTGCAGCATGTTTTGCATGGCATGTTTACTCATTTATGTCCAGAATTTTCTATTATTCTTCTTCTCATCCTTGGGGGAAAATGAGTCATTCACTCTTTTATTCTTGTATGATAATGGAGATTGTTTCTAGAGCATTCTTTGAAACTCGTTAAGCACTTGGCCTGTATGAGTGATGTCATGAGCAATGCCATGCGTAGACAAACTTCTTATCATATCAACTCTTATGACAGAGTGATCCTATAATCATAAAAACCAATGAGGCTTTCTGTTACTTGAAAACACCCACAGATGGAAAGGCATTTTTTTCACAACAATAATGTGACTGAGGGAAAGAAGGGAGGAAGGGAAGGCAATTTTAATTTCTTTTAAGGTCTTCAAGGGGGGTAAATCATCATAGGCTTTCGGTTGTAATCACCAGTTTCACTAGCCCCTGACAAGACTGTTAGTCTATATTTAGCAACACCAAAGCAAAGCATCAATTTCTCTTCTCTTGCAATAAAAATTCTAGATAGAATTGTCTTCCAATATAGGCCAGTCTCATTTACATAAAAAATATATTGCTTTGAATAGCGATAATTTTTATATTATGTAAATTGACTCGTGCCTCCTGTCGAAGACGGATGTGTCGAACCGAAAGCTGCAAATATCACAGCCAAGCTGTAAACCACTGACATAACACATTCCATTCTCTGGACTACATCCTGCTACTTGCAAAGTCCTGTTCAGGGCTTGGTAGTCACAGACAAAGTAGGCCCTCTCATAGACAGTACAGGGAAAATAATAAGTGAGAATAGGGAGGCAGCTAATCTGCTCAATCAGTACTTTGGCACAGTCTACACAAAAGAGGACTGCTCCAAGATCCCATAGCCTATAGATATTTTTCAAAGAGACATGGATACAGCGGGATTAAGATCAATCTGTATTACAGAGGAAATGGTTTTTAAAAAATTGGAGGGATTGAAAGTGAATAAATGTCCAGGTCAAGATGGTATTCATTCAAAATTGCTGTATGAAATTAGAGACCAACTAGCAAAACCATTGGCAATATTATGTTCTCAATCACTTACAAAAAGGATTGTTCCACGGGATGGGAAAGATGCAGGAGTGATCCCCTTATTCAAAAAAGGCAAAAAATCAGATCCAGCAAATTATAAACTGGTGAGTTTAACAAGCATAGTCTGTAAATTTGTTAGAGTCAATAATCAAAGAAAACATTGTAATGCATTTAGACAAATTTAATCTAATTAGAAATAGTCAGCATGGGTTTACTAGAGGGAGATCATGCTTAACAAATCTATTAGAATTCATGGAGGAGGTTACTAAAATCATAGATAAAGGGGAGCCAGTGGACGTTATTTATCTAGAGTTTGCAAAGGCCTTTGATAGAGTACCTCATCAAAGATTATTTCGAAAGTTAAAATCACATGGAATAGGTGGGGAAGTTGCCAAATGGATTGAAAATTGGTTAACGGGAAGAAGGCAGAGGGTGGGCATAAATAAAGAGTACTCTGAGTGGTGTGAAGTGAAAAGTGGTGTGCCACAGGGCTCGGTTTTGGGACCAATTTTGTTCTTGATATATATAAATGATTTGGATATTGATATGGGATCCATGATTGCAAAATTTGCTGATGACACAAAACTATGCAGTAGTGTCTCATCTAAAGCGGAAGTGGATATGATGTCGGATTTAGATAAAATTCGAGAATGGTCTGTAAGCTGGCAAATAGAGTTTAATGTAGATAAATGCACGGTCATCCACATGGGTAGATCCAATATGGAACATAATTACAGAATGGGTGAAAACAATATTAGAAAGATAGATAAGGAAAGGGACCTAGGGGTTATAATAGATCATACAGGAAAGGTGAGTGAGCAAGTTGAGGTAGCAGTGAAAAAGGCAAATGCAATGTTAGGTATGATAAAAAGAAATATTAAACATAGGAGCAAGGAAGTGATCGTCAAACTGTATACAGCTTTAGTTAGACCTAGATTGGAGTACTGTGTACAGGTGTGGAGTCCTTATCATAGAGGGGATATAAACATGCTGGAAAGAATACAAAAAAGAGTGACAAAGATGATAGTGGGATTCCAGAATTACAGTTATGATGAACGACAGAAAAACCGGCCTACAGTGTCTCGAAGAGAGAATAATTCGTGGTGACTTAATACAGGTTTATAAGATGATCAGAGGAATGGATAAATTAGACTATAACAAGTTTTTTAAAATACAGCCACCCACAATAACATGAGGGCATAGCTTTAAGCTGACTAAAGAGAGGTCCAGATTAGATATTAGGAAATATTTTTTTACTCAGAGAGTGGTGTCTGCTTGGAATGCATTGCCAGGGGAGGTTGTGGAGGCAGGGACAGTTAATGCATTTAAGAATAAACTGGATGCACATAGCTTTTAGAGCAAGGTGATGTAAATGTAACTGGTTGTATACAGACTCTGCAGGGTCTTCTAAACCAGTATAAAGACGTTAAGTTAAGATTGAGAACGAATGCAGAAGAAGAAGAAGACTCATGCCTTAAATCTATCAAACCACTTTTTGCTAGCCTAAATTTTTTTCTATTCCTGTGTCTCTCCTTTTAGCCTTCATTAAATTGAAATGAGTTATGCCTGTAGTTAGAGGAATACTGTGGCTGACATGGTGCTCAATCCACATATATATAAAACTTTGTCTATATCTGCAATTAGTATGTTCCACTTTATCATATATTGGTGCAGCATTTTTAATTTCGTATAACACTTTTGTCTTTAACCTTAAGAATTGTATCAACTGTTGATTTAGATAGGCCTAGCTTGGTTGCTAAATTTGATTAGTTCATGCTTATCTTTCAAAATGAGCAGTTTATGGTTTCTTTTATGATTATCATCAAAGCCATTATAGACACAATTATAATAGATGCATATGAACAATTCCAAAGAGATGCATCACGATTTCAGAAATCAGACTATACATGAACAAGTAGCCATTCCCCAAGAAATGAAAAGATGCAATGGTTGTACCATAACTTTTAACATCAATCAATCAGAACCTATCACTCCTCTCTGTGCAGGTCATTGACAACATGTTGCCAGCACACATGGGCTGCTCTTTTCTTGTCTCCAGGTTTAATAATTTAATCTGAATTTCTTCTCATTTTGTGAGGGTTGTTTATGTCACATTATGAAGTATCAAGTTTGGATGACAGAAGACATATTATTAAAAATGGTGGAAAGAAAGAAGGCCAAAGGTACACTATACTGTAAAAGTAAAGTATCCCATAGCATTACTGCCGTAGGGGTGTGAGGTGTTAGCGATCTCACATTTCAAAGGCTCGGCTATATGAGGGCGGTAGCCATCTCCTCTCCCTCGCCGCTTTTACTTCCCGGACTGAACCGGTACCCATTTAAGGCTGGGTCGACCCGGGAGCCATTGCGGTCTGAAAAAAACATTACCGCCTCAACTGGGGAATGAACCCAGGACCACTCAGATGCGAAGCCAGTGCGCTAACCACTGCGCTACGCGGCTCCCTTATACTATACTGTACAAGTATTAATAAACGCATACATAGACTGTGTCAACTAGCAACAGAATAGTGGATGGTGGAAAAATTGAAAGTAATAAAAGGATATGGCGAATAAACCATTAAATAAGGATCAGCATGAGGAAATTAGGATCATGTCATATCGGGAAAACTCACATAAAATGAGGAGTGTAAATTAAGAATACAGATGGTGAGATTATATTTGATGAACACACGTAAAATGAGGAGTGTAAATTAAGAATACAGATGGTGAGATTATATTTGATGAACTCACGTAAAATGAGAAGTGTAAATTAAGAATACAGATAGTGAGATTATATTTGATGAACACACATAAAATGAGCAGAGTAAATTAAGAATACAGATAGTGAGATTATATTTGATGAACACACATAAAATGAGGAGTGTAAATTAAGAATACAGATAGTGAGATTATATTTGATGAGCTTGATATTTCAAGGAGATGGTCAGAGTATGCCAGGAATCTCTTCCATGATAGAGCAGGCAAGCTACAGGCACAAAGCAATAAAGGGCCTTAAATCAGAGGTGGAAAAATCAATGAAATCTATGAAATAAAAGAAAGTTGTTAGCCCAGATGATAGGCATAAGAAGGTCTATGCTGCAGTCTTACCCTGTTATATGCTTCTGAGATCTGTACCATCTGTAGTCATGTCAGGAAATTAAACCACTTCCTGCAGAAACTGCTGAAGATTAGATGGTAGAATATGGTGCCAAATAGTTATGTGTTAGCACAATGTGGGGCGTGACAAAGTACCCGGTGGTATAACTGGGCGGGCAGATTGGGCTCATTAGCCTTGGTTGGCAGCCAATCTAAGAGAAGATAAACTCTTGACTCTAAACCCGAGTAGACGAAGCTCGTTAGCCTGTTCAGTCAGTTTGCTTAGGAGAGGAGGAACTCTGATTTTAAACTCACAAGTCCCAGGGAGTGCTTGCTAGTCTTGGGACGATGAGAGTATCATTGGATGTCTCGAGTAACTAGCATTTGCGGTCAACGACTCCACTGCCTTGTGGAAACCTCGGGAGAGGGTAGGGCTATGGGAGTAAACCCAGACAAAATCTGGAGTGGTAGCACCTAAGGCAAATGGTTTCAAAATTGCAAACTCATTCTGGCAGCTCCTGCAGCTGAGCTGGTGCCAAATTGTCATTCTTTGCATTCCTTTGGATTACACCACAGAGAAGGGGATCCTGCAGTTTGGACAGCCCACAGTCTCCATATTCAGCGCCCTGAAATGCGCACTGAGAGGCTACTCACAGGGTGCCAAGCGCATGGTCTTCAAAGACTGGGATGATGCCTATGAAAAAAACAAAAATTGCGCGATCAGACATGACAAGTGTACACACCATAATCTGTGCAGTACAGCTAAGATGAGCTGGCCATGTGGTACAGATGTTGGATCAATGTCTACCAAAAGAGCTGCTCTATAGTGAAGTGCAAAATAGGAAGTGGTGAGCAGAGGAAAAGATACAAGGGCACACTTAAGAAAGAATTGCCACTAATTACTCAAACTGGGACAGCACTATTGTGGAGGGTGACATGAGGTAATATGAATGTATGAGACTATTCATAGACAATTGCTCTGCAAGTCAGCAAAACATCCCCCACCCTGGTAGAAGAGAGTTTCCTATAGCCTTGTACTAAGTGCAACAGACAATTCAGTCTAAAGATTGTCAGTTGTTCGCTTCTGGCCAGATATTACTTTGTAAAAATGTAAAACTTATAAATAAAAACAGATTTGTGGATGCGAACAAGACAACAGCTAATACAACTGGAGGTTAAGGAGCTATGGTTAGATGTATAGGATATATTTCTGAGATTGAACCGTAACAATGTATCCAGGCATGGCTGTACAGAAACTCAGGAGAAGAGAAGAGTGAAAAAACCTAAGTATGTTCATTAACAGTGAAAGAACGATCAGGAAACAGGAGCTTCATGAATGCAACTAAAAAAGTATGGACTAAGATAGTTCAGTAAATATTGCAGCAGATTGTTGTGAAGGAAGAAACAGGACAAGAATATGCAAGTAAGCATAATAGAAAGAAAGTAGGCAGGTTTGAAGTGGTTGGAAAACTCCTAGCCATCCTATCACTACCTTTTCTTGTTCTCTATCTTCAGTCAAACGCCACATTCATTCAATGCATATTTCTTCTTCATCTTGAAAAGAACATTGTGATGTAGTTTACAGCAAAATTGCCATATTTGTGCCTTTCGGCCCGACACATCTAGTTTCAGCTGGCTTTTTTCTTTACCAGGTTTGACTTCCCACTGCGATCCCTATTCTCTTAGCCAGACTACACCAGTGCAGCCTGTTTGCAGGGCCACCGATCTAGTTTACTGACCCTGATGCAAGCAGTCAGCTATGAGTTACTAACTGCTGTCAGCTTGTTCAGTGTACTGCATCTTCAGTCCCATTTAAATGCATATGAATTATCATGCACACAAATACAAATATTTCTCTGTGTTAGTTTAGAAAAATGTATACCAATAGCACAGACACTTTGTGAAAACATGTATACTTAAAAATACATACTTCAGCTTAGCGTTTCATTTCTAAAAAAGGAAGGGTTACCCAAACGTATCTTTAGAAATAGCGTAGAGTGAGTACTCTGTTGCAGTCATAACTAGTTTTACAAACATTTCTAAAACAAATGAACAGATTGAAGACTGCTGGGATAACAAGTGTCGATTATTTTATTATCTGACAGCAAATGGCCGTAGCCCCAATGTCATAGTAAAAACAATTAAAACTTAAAACAATTAAAAATAAACCTACCAAATGGGAAGGTCTGGCAAAAATTGTGGCGTCTCTTTGTTTATGTTTTGACTCTGAATAACCTCCTTAACAATAATACTCTTTTTCCAGAATTAAAAACACAGCTTCACTAAAGATACTAATTTTCTTGACACAATATTATCAACAAATGGTGAGTTAAAATAAAATATGTGATAATAGAAAGGTCTCTCCATAGCAGCCTTTACCGTTACAGGTTTAAAGCTAGTGCTGGAACTGGTTTTAATAATTTTTAGACTGTAGACGACATAACAGCTTTGATCTGCCTATCTGCAAATTTTTTTGGATTTCAACACTTTGAATGACATATTCTGCATCTACAGATTCTGCTACCACGTCATCCTGCTACATCAACTTACATAGCATGATCATTGGATGTTATGAAAGATCTGACATAATACAATGAATCATACTTATGGAAAACATTTGGCATTTGGTCTGTGATTTCAAGAAGGCACGTCATTGATTATATATTGATGTTGAGTTGAAACAATTCAAACCACTGTGAGAGAATTTTGTTCCCATGACTGGCCAATAACAAAAATGAGAAAGATGCCACATTCTTTCAACAAAATAAAGCTACAGCACACACACACACAACTATTATACAGATTTATTAGAAGCAAATGCACTATTTCAAGGAAATTTTAGCTCCCAATTAAAAAAAAAAATTATTATAACATGATTTTTCTTCTTGTTTGGAGCAGCAAAGTTGACTTATATGGTATATGAAATTAGTCCAACATATTAATGGACAATTATTTTAATGTTTGTCAATAAACTTAAGAGATAACCAGTACTACTGAGAGACATTTCTATTCTCCTGCATGAACGACCACACAACTATCTACCCCATTCCACAGTTTGCTTTTAATGGCTTACATTTATCTATTATACTCAAGCATTAACATATTGCAGCAGATATCCATTAAACTTATTTTTAAAACAGTACATTATTCTAATCTAATTTGTATATAAAATATAAAAACACAATGAAATGTTTATGCACAATTTGAAACTCTGAAATCATCCACAACTTGATATAATGTTCACATTGCTTCACCCATGAAATCATACATGACACAGAGCAAAGGTATCCAAAATAAAAGTGATGTCCATTTGAGAATTTACTTGGTTTAATTTAAAAGAAAATTTAACCATGATATGCTTGGGAAAGTTTGAAATTCATAACCTAAATGTCAATTGACTTTAGCTTCAGCAAAGGTAGTTTTTCCCAACAGGGAATTGTTACCTTATCCATTCCTGGAAACGAAGTTAGTGGGAAGTGGTGTGTGTGAGTAAAATTTTAGGAAAGACGGAATAGCTAATCTTTTTCCTGTTCTGGCTGAAATTAGGAGGGTGTTAATCAAACTTGGCCAACCTTGTCTAGTGTCCCAAAACTGAAGAGCTGAAACACTTAACTCATGGAGGAATTCATATCTGATGGCCAGATTTCCTCCTGTAGCATCACTTCACAAACAATTTGTAAATAAATTATTTTCACAAAGGTACCATTTCAGTTTGCAAAACCTTCCCAGGTGTAAAATAACAACAGATTAATTTGATTTAAAAATGATGCTGTAGTCATATGCAACCACAAATAATGAACATTAATTAAGGCATTGGACTTGATGTTGTAGGTACTATGTACCACAATGACAAAGTTGAAGATGGAAGTAGTTTTTCTGTCTGCAGTGTTAATCAGCATGACATAATATACACATTAGTTCACTGGTAAGCATGCTAATTTTAAATGTGAACTGAACAATTGTAAAAAATAAATTTAAAAAAAAAACGACTTGCAAACGATTTCTATGAAAATTACATTATTTTTTTTACATTTAAAGTTAGTTCCCGAATGGGTCAAATAACGCGGCTCACAATCCGAAGGTGCTGGGTTCACTCCCCAATTACAGCATCAGCCGTTACCTAGGGGAAGCAAACTCTTAGAAAATGCAGGAGGAAGCAGACCCTTACATAAAATGCATGCCGAAGTTGGATGCACTGGGTCGACAAGCGCAAAATAAAAACATAGTGCGACGCACACCATGTTGGGAAATTTGGAAATAAGGCGAACGCCAAAAAAAAAGTTTCCCCGAATGTCTTTTCACTCTTTTTTAAAAAATAACTCTTTCCTTGTTATTACATGGTTGCACTTAGAATTTACAATCTGCATTATGCTGAGGACACATTACTGTTGGCTAGCTAATAATGAATTGACACCATCAACAGAGCCAGTGAAGATGAAGGACTAAATTTAAATATCTCCAGAACAAAGACAATGGTTATAACAAAGAAAAGTCATAGATTAAATGTGGGTTAACATAGAGAGAAGGACATTATGGTAAACTATGAAACACAGGTACCTCGGTACCATCATAACGGATGATGGAAGATGTATAACGTAAATAAAAAGCAGAATGGGCCTAGCTTTATCCATCTTCCTTTCAGATGATAAGAAATCATTGTGTATCATCATCCGGTAAATATTTCCCCTGATCTTTGAGTATTGAGATCGGACACCTGTGTGCAGTGGTGCACATATTAAAAATACCTTAACAGTTGGAAACTGAAAAGAGTAGGCCTAACGGCCGCTGCTGGGGCAAAATTCAAGTTAAAAATCTACTCAAATTATTCTAGGGATTCTCGCCCCACAGAGAATATGTCGCAAATAGGGGGACTGTGTGGCGATAACAACAGGTCTTGGTTATGTGGTTAGTGGAGCGGCTTAAATGGCGCCTGACAAGCTGTGGGTCTACCTTGCTCTAATTTAAGCTTCCACCTCCACCAGTCTCAAAAAAGGCGATCGTATATTCCAGGGGCTAACAGATGCTAGGATTGACCTGGCAAGTCACCAGTGGATTTTCACCTGCCAAAAAATTTGAAACAAAGGAAGTCGCATCCCACGACGTCTAACGACATATGTGGACTGACTATAGATAGATAGATATGAAATATACTAGCAAACAGGTCCCTGGCTCTGCAATTGAGAGAATGGGAATTGCAATTTATGGGGAACTTATATTGCTTTATGGATGTGAGTCATGGTCAATGGGTAAACCAACTGAGAAATCACTTGCAGCAGCAGCAGACATGTAGTTCATGTAAAGAATGCTACGTCTACCCTGGACAAAAAACCTGCTTGCTTTGGGAAAAGTAAATTCTTTACTTCCATATGCTAGGTTATTTTAGTGTTAACCGTTTGTTCCATTAGTTTCCCCAACAGATGAGTAGACTAATAGGCCTGTAACTGCTAAGGAAATTCATCTATGCTGACGACACAGCAGTTGCTGCCTAGGAAAACGGGTTTGAGTAGGTTGAAAACAAACTGTCAAGTTCTCTTAATGCCCTTGCAGAATACTACCACAAGAATCATCTTAAACCAAATCCCAGTTAAACCCAGGTATGTGCCTATCACCTCAGAGACAGAGAGGCAAAAAGAAAACTTCAGATTAGGTGGCAATGGCAGGAGCTCGAACACTGCACTGCTCCCAGATATCTAGGTTTGAAGTTAGACCACACATAACACACTGCCAGGAAACAAAGCGTAACGTACACAAGAAATAATATCATCAGAAAACTGACCGACACAACATGAGGGACACAGCCATCAGTCGGACATCTGCATTGGTCCTGTATTTTTCCGTAGCTGAATACGCTGCCTCAGTCTGGAAAAACTATGCCCATGCAAAACTAGTTGATACAGCACTAAATGAGGCGGGTTGGATAGTATCGGGGTGTCTAAAATCCACCCCAAATGATAAAATATGCTCCATAATTGGCAAAGTACCACCCGAGATTCAAAGAAGCGTCGCAGCAGAAATCAAACAAGAAAAACAGGAACACGAAGCATGGCACCCAATTCTTGGACATTAGGTACAGAACACAAGACTCATATTCAGATACAGCTTACGAAAATCAACACAGCCCTACAGACAAACCCTGACAGTCGTCATATGGATATTTGTCACGAATTGATGCGGGCTCTAGAGATGGAACTTTGGGAGGAAACTGCCCCCGGACATATCCTACCATACACAACATGGAAGTCACTGAACACACTCCAAATTAGTGTATCACAGTGAAAGAGGAATATGAAGTGATGGGGATACACAGATGATGACACGTGTGATTGTGACGCAATACAGGACTCAGACCATCTGATGACCTGCCCCAACCTTCAAGAAACATGCAATTGAGTGCGACATGCTGGAGGCAAATGACAAGATAATCCTCGATGTCACTGAATACTGGATGCATACTGTATAATGTGATGCTTGACATGTATCATATATATTTATCAGTGGCAGTTGGTGGACTCAAGAGTTAGGCAAGCATACATATAAATTTCTTTGGCGGTGGTGTTGAGTGTGTAGGTAAAAAATTTCTATCATGGCATCTTTTGATTTAAAAAAAATGCTTTTGAATCCTTGTAGGCCCCTATAAAATTGTTGTTATAATTTTAGTACACAATTAATGTGGGCAATATTGAAGGACAAAATAAGTAATGAACATTCATTTTGATTCAAGTTGATATTTTTGGAGCAGGCCCAAATAAATTATTTTATCAATGAAAATGATATATGGATTAAGATATTACTACCAAAAATTAAATAAAATTCTAATTAATTAAAATTGGTAGTTATACGAATATATTGAAATATATTTTGTACAGTCGAAAATACGCTTGTACCAATAATTTATTAATAACTTATCCAAGATCATATGGCAAAAATACTAATTATTCATTGGCGAGAAGCAAATAAAAGATTTGCTTCTATTGCCTCTATAAAACACACATACCTACTTCAGCCCTTGCTGCACATATAATCAGCTATATAAGATTTGTGAAAGCAGAAGCTTCTAGGCTTTGCCTTACAACTTCTTTCCTTTCGTAGACAGGTTTAGAGGCAAGGACGAGTCATGTTGTAAGAAATAAATTACCTGTATGCTGCCATTGTAGGCCAATAGAGTAGGAATAACATTGAAATCAAATAAATTTGCCAAAGTGTACTATTTTACGATTTCAAAAATCTTACGAGCTAAAGAAAGTAATACAGATATTGATTCGTTTGCTAGGGAAATGGACAGCGTGGCTTAGAGGTGAAATATTTGTTTCACAATCCAAACACACCAGGTTCAAAATCCAACCCTGTCCAGTATGGCCGACCATGGAATATTTCTCTTGGTAGGATCACTCCCCCATGTACAGAAAGTAATAGCAATCTACCGAACTGCATACAGTCAGGAAAATTGTAACAGTCAAATAGGTTGGCAGTTATAAGAAGCGGTGTTCTGCAAAGGACATGTTACTTACATTTACATATATATATATATATATATATATATATATATATATATATATATATATATATATATATGTGTGTGTGTGTGAATATATATATATATATATATGTGTGTGTGTGCATATGTGTGTATGTTAATGTGTTTATGTGCATGTACATCCAATAGGACCTTATTTAAGATAGTTGGATAAATTCATTGGCACAAGTCATTGTGAAATTCCTTCTCAGAGTCCACATCGTAGGAGGTGAAAGCTTTGCAAAGTAAGATTTTGGTCATAAAAGTCACTGGTGAAAGGGACACTGGCTCTGATATGACTGGTATAGGAAGTCAAAAAGCAGTGCACTATTGCTACAAAAACCACTACAGAAGCTTTAACCTGGTGGAAATTAGCCGGAGCTTATAGAATTTATGAAAAAGCTATGATAATAATTAAAGGGGTCAAAATATCAAGGAGATCCATGAAAACTATGTATCTTTATGGAGGGGTGTAGGCACAAAGGAAATAGCCAAACATGATATAAACTTTCTTGTACACTCAAAGGAAGCAAAGTGCACTGTTGATACATTAGCGAGAGACTAATGTGCTTAACTCCGAAGTTGAAAATAGGCAGTCAGGACATCCCGTAACCGGTGAGGTTGTTGGGGCACACATAAAGACATCCTCACAACTGCACGCCACCCCTCTCTGTCAGATGCCGCTGCCTGTGACTCTTCTGGTCGGAGACTGGTCCATTCTTTTATGTTGTCCTCCCATCTCTTTTTGGGCCGGCCTCTTCGTCGTCTGCCATGCACCTTTCCGTGGAGGATTGTATTTGCAAGACCATTTGATCTCGATATGTGACCGTACCAAGTGAGTTTCCTTCTTTTGACAGTTGCCAAGAGGTCTTTGAAAGGCCCTATTGCTGTTGTAATTCTATCTCGTATTTCCTCATTTGTAACTCGATCTTTGTACATGACGTTTAAAAGTTTTCGGAAACATCTCATCTCCAAGGAATGTATCCTTCGTTGAAGGTCAGTTGTAACTGTCCATGTCTCACATGCATAGAGGAATATTGACAGGACCAGTGTACGCGTTAATCTGATTTTTGTGCATAGTGCAAACCGTTTATCTTGTCCGATTTTGTTAAGCCACGCAAGCGCCGCTATTGTCTGTGCTATTCTGGCCAACACCTCACATTTTGATCCTTCATCACTGACAATCGACCCAAGATATTTAAAACGGTCAATCACTTCGAGTTCCTGACCGTTAGCTTTTATCCTGCAGTTGAAGCCCGTGGCGTTGTTGGTCATTAATTTTGTCTTTCCAGCGTTTATCTCCATACCATAGTCAAGAGCTGTTTCATCGAGCCTTCTGATCCATTCCTGGAGCTCTGCTTCTGAACCCACCAACCCGTCGATATCATCTGCAAAACGAAGGTTGGTAATCGTTCGGCCCCCTATCTTGACAGTACCAACGTGACCTCCAAGTGCCTCAATCATAATTCCTTCAAGGAATATATTGAAAAGAGTTGGAGAGAGTGTACACCCCTGTCTCACACCAACTGATGTGCGAAACCAGTCCCCTCACCTCCCATTCACAAGAACTGCACTAGACGCCTTGTCATACAGGTGTTCAAGGACCGTTAAAATATTTCCGTTGATATTATACATCCTCATGGTTGCCAAAAGCACTTTATGCCATACCCTATCAAACACCTTCTTAAAATTCACAAACACGTGATACAGTGTTTGCTGCTGTTCTAGATATTTCTTGCTTAGCAGCCTTAAATGAAATATCTGTTCTGTAAGTGCTTCTTCCCTTTCTGAACCCTGCTTGCTCCTCGGCAATGATGGAGGAGAAAAATAAAATAGGAGGAGAAACAACAATAATCTAGGTCTGTCCCATACAGTGGGAGCCACAATTTAGAAGACAGAAGTGAATACTTTTAGTGTCTCTCAGATATTACCAATAGGTCAATGAGAACGATAATTTTTTTTACTGTTTGTCTTGTTTCCTTAGGCAAAGTGCATTGTGTTGTGTTTTGTTCCTATGGCCCAGAGCATCTGTATTCACTACATATTTAAAAAATGGGTTTACTTCCTATATGAGTACTACATTGCTGAATCGGAACATATGCATGTTTGAGTTGTGTCATTAACCACTTCAGCATGCAACCCCTACCCCCCATCCCTACCCTCTAAAAAAAAGGATGGTTGGATCATAAATGGTAATTTTAATGGACAAACAGGGACAAAAACATCCTACCATGAAAATTGATTGAGATGGTTCAGTGATACGTCATTAGCGCAGAAAAGCAAAAGAGAAGAGCTTATAAATGTATGTATTGAGTTTGGTCTAACAATAACAAACACCATCTTCCAAAACCGGAAAAGTCATATCAAAACATGGTACAAGTGAAACAACCCAGATATAGCATCAGATAATGATTACATATTAACAAGATAAAGGCATAAAAGAAATATTTCAAACTCTAGAGTAACCCTCAGCATTTGTATGGATACTGATCATTAACCAGGGGTAATGATACAAATAACATTACTTTACATTACAATCAATTAATCAGAGTCCGTCACTTCTCGTATTGCATTGGCCATTGATCACATTTTGTCAACATTCATGGCCCCGTACTACTCTTTCTGCCTCTGTCCAGGTGTAACCATTTTATTTTAGTTCCTTGTCACATTTTTTTCTTCATCTATTTTTAAGCCTCCTGCCTTGCTATGTTGGACTATGCCTTCCAGGCTTCTTCATCATATGTCCTAGCCAGTCCCATTTTTTTCTCATAGTTTGTTGTTCCAATGGCTGTTGCTGGCCCCTTTCCCATAAGTTTTCATTCCTCATCATGTCCTGCCACTGTATGCCCATTATCCTTCGTAGGTATATGTTAAGAAAAGACTGCAGTCTTTATTGAATCGTCTTGGTCGTTCTCCATGTTTCTGCACCATACATGAGCACCAACTTGACGGTGACATTAAATATTCTAACTGTGGTGTGAATCTTGATTTCACTGGATCTCCATATGTTGTTTAGTGTCAACAATGCCACGTTTTTCTTTCCATTTCTGGTCTTTACATCTGCATCTGTACATCCTGTTGTGATAATTGTGCAGCCCAAATAATTAAAGACATCTTAACTGAACTTAACGTTTTTATACTGATTTAGAAGTTCTGCAGAGTCTATGCAATCAGTTACATTTGCATTATCCTGCTCTAAAAGCTGTGCGCATCCAATCTATTCTTAAATGCATCAACTGTCCTTGCCGCTACTACTTTCTGGGGCAAAACATTTCAAGCATTCAACACTCTCTGACTAAAAAAATATTTCCTAATATCTAATCTGGACCTTTCTTTAGTTAATTTGTAGCTATGCCCTCTTTCTTGTAGATAGTTGTATTTTTAAAAAAACTTGTTATAGTCTAATTTATTCGTTCCTTTGATTATCTTATAAACCTGTATTGTCACCTTTAATTCTTCTCATTTCTTGACACCGTTTGCTGGTTTTTCAGACTTTCCTCATAACTGTAATTCTCAAATCCCACTATCAACTTTGTTACTCTTGTTTTGTATCCTTTCCAACATGTTTATATCTCCTCTACGGTAAGGACTCCACACATGTAATTTAAAACTTAATGTTTTTATACTGGTTTAGAAGACTCACCAGAGTCTGTATACAACCAGTACACAATACTCCAATCTAGGTATAACTAATGATTTATATAGTTTGACTGTCACTTCCTTGCTCCTATGATTAATATATTTTTTATCATTCCTAACATTGCATATGTATTTTTCAATGCTACTTGGACTTGCTCACTCACCTTACCTGTATGATATATTGCTGAAACACGATATGTCGAGACTAGAGGCCTTTCACATGCGCAACCAGCGGCATATCTTGAGCATCTGATGGCATGACTACATCTGCAATGTGGAGGTTTGTGCTAAAACAGGCCTCCTCCAAATCTAAGATACACTTGACCGCCGCTGAGTTTCTATGTTCGATCATGTTGTACAGCTGTACCAAGAAACCCCGGCACAAAAAATACTACACGTTGTTACTCAGTGCCAAAAGTCTTCCTCCGACCGGATGGAAGCGTACGGTATGGCTCTAGCAGATACCATCCTCCACCTTCGCCCTGGACGAGGTCTGGAACTATGCCAAAGCAGTGGGTCATGGATGTGGCCAACACGACGCAACGGGCCTCAGATGCCTAAACAAACATTATTATCCGTCTTCTTCTCATTAATCAATTTTCAATCCATTTGGCAACTTCGCCATTTTTCCATGTGATTTTAACTTCCTTAATAATCTTTGATGAGGTACTCTATCAAAGGCCTTTGTAAAATCTAGATAAATAACATCTGATACTTGGTTTTCCTTATGCTGATATTCAGTCCCAATTTGGCTGATTGTACTTTCACCCTGTCCAAATTCATTGGACAAGTCATAAATGAGAAAAGCAAATAGTTGTCACAAATCTAAAAATATTATAAAAGAAATATGACACACAGCTGTGCGGCACTGAATAGAGAAAAACTGAAGACATCCATAGGGAATTGACTATCTCTAAAACAACAATGATGGATACATAAAAAAAGAAATGTGAAACAAAAAAATAATGACAAGGCAAAGAAAGAAAATAGATAGCTTTGTGGCAGTCTGAGCTTAATGAATCAATACAGACTAAAATGAAACTACAAAACATGGCCAATGTCCAAGAAGCAGGAAGATTATATTACTTATGAAATAACAAGATAAAATAATAAATATATAATTAAAATTGCATAAGAAGAATCATGGAAGAAATATGGGGAACAACTATCATACCTATGTAAAAATTACCTGAGAGATTTCTTCAAACGTATCAAAGCAATGAGGTTAAGAGATGAGAGCTTTAATCCTATTCCAATCATTGGTGACAAAGTAACAAAAAAGGTTCTCAAATATTTAAAGAGCACATAATACAATGATGGAAAGAGTACTTACAAGAACTTTACAACCCAACAGGCATGCAGGTACAATCAATATTTATCCTAAGAAACAATAATCATATGGAATCTAATATACTGATCGAAAAAAATAGAAAGAGCTATACAAATCTGAAACTAGTTACCAGGTATTGGGACAACATAAAAACTGAAGTAATTCAAGCTTGTGGGAAGACAGTGGTGAAGTGGCTAGAGAGAATCTTTACAAGAACATGGAAGGAAAGAGGAGTGTCAGTTAAATTGGCAACAAGGTACAATAATACCAATCTGGAAGAAAAAAGGCAGTAAAAGAAACTGGTACTTACAAAGGCATTTTACAACTAAGTTGGGATCAAGATGCTGAGCAGCACATGAGCTGCAGTGGTTAGCGACCCATAGCTGACTGCTAGCGTTAGGGCCAACGAACCAAAGCTGCCAAGACTCTTCTACACCTCCACATGGTGATCGTGGATAACAGGTTGCAGCAGGGCAGACTGGCTAAGGAGAAGGGATCAAAGAGGGAATGCTAACCCGGTACTTAAAAAATACTTGCTGAAGTCGAATGTGTTGAACCGAAAGGTGCAAATATCGCAGCCAAGCTGTAAACTACGACACAACACATTCCGTTCTCTTGACTATATTCTGCTACTTAAGCCCTTTCAGGGTTTGGTAGTGGGAGATTGAGAACGAACGAAGAAGAAGAAGACAACTAAGTCGTATAGGAAAAATGTATGCAAAAATACAAAGAATAAAATCAATTATTGAACTTCAGCTGAGCAAAGTTGAATTTGGATTATGTAAAGGAGAAAGATGTAATAATGCTTTATTCATCTTTCAACAATTTAGAAGAAAGAACTGCTGCCGAAGTTGGATGTTTCAGACCGAAAGGTGCAAATTTCGCAGCCAAGCTGTAAACTAGCGACACAACGCATTCCGTTCTCCGGACTACATCCCACTACTTACATAGCCCTATTCAGGGCTTGGTAGCGGAAGATTGAGAACAAACGCGGAAGAAGAAGAAGAAGAGAAAGAGCAATAAATATAACAAGCATTTAAGCAAATCATTTATATATCAGGAGGAAACTTTTGATAGTTGATTGTTGTTGTTGAATGCCCATGATGAGTAACTTTCCTCTTTTGTGCGCCCTGAAAAGGGAGTTAGTTGGCAGGTTGCAGTAGCTTTTCTCACATCCTGAGCATGCTGATGAAGGTGGACTATGCTCCTTCAGGCAGTTGTGCTATGCTTGGATGAGGTGAAGGTCTTGGTCAGTATATTTCATCTGACTCTGACTAACAAAGTCCGATCAGTATGTTTTGCCTGACCAAACATGAATCTCCTCTCCCCAATAGAGTTGATAGTAATAAACGGAAGACTATGGAATACAAGGACAATTACTACATAATGTGAGAACATTGTACCATTTGAATAAAAATATAATAAGAATAACTAATGGAGTCACAGATGTTTTGAAATAACTACAGGAGTATAACAATGATGTGTACTTTAGCTATCGCTGTTAAACAGCTACTTCGACAGAACAGCAACAGAAGCCAGCCAAATTACAATAGCAGAAGTGGAATTCAACATTACATGTGAACAACCCAACTCATTACATGAACTACTCTTTACAGACAGAAAAATCATATGAATACACTTGTACAACCTGTGAATGATATCATATGAAGATTAGCACATCAAAGATGGAAACTATGAAGATTAGCAGAACAACTAGTAAATTTTGCATACATGTAAACAATATCAAAACAGGCCCAAGAGTTCAAATAGCTGGAAAGTATTTTTTAAAGAAGATAGAAGGCTTGATAGAGAAATCGAAACTAGATTTCAGAACGCCTTTGCTGTGACTTATCAACTATCACCACTGCTTAAACATAGGAACATCTGCTTGACAACAAAACACCAACAGATAAACAGTATTTATGAGAAGACTTCATATGAAAAGCAGGAAAGATGGTGCCATAATCAGCTGCAGGTCTACATTGCTCTGCTATTTTAGTTCATTATGGATGCCACCAGACTACGGATTTGCCTGGAATTCACACTAGTCGACGACTTACACTTGTGTTCATGGAAACGTCTTGTTGTTTTCCATTTGGACTAGTTAATTTGTTCGTTTTTTATTTATTTCTTCCGTTCAATTATCCTGGTCTAGACATCGGCTGTATGAATAGCACTATGCTTAAATCTGTCTCGTGTTTCACGGTCTAGTTTACACGACTGAACTTTGCAAAATTGTTGTGTGAGAAATTTAGACACAACTATAATGAACTGAACACAGAGATGGAGAACACACTCACATGCTGAGTGATGTCCCTATGACCTCTTGTGGTTATGGAAAAGGCACGAAACACAACATTAGATATCATCCCCCATCCACAGCCTTGCGGGATACCTGTTTACAAGAAAGGCTTCGGGAGTAAACTTTGAGGAAAAATCTGCAACCTATGCTTTCTCCAGTCATCTTGATAAATATCTTGCCACTGGCCAAATGTAGCTGAGGACCAGAGAGTAAGGTTGACAAAAGGCACAGTTTTTTCCTCACTTTAATCCAAATCACAGCACATCATCTATTTCAGCAGACCACAGCAAGAGAAAAGACTGTCCACACGGCTGAACAAAGAGAGTGGTCTTCATGACTTGTGATGGACGAATATCATTTGAAAACTTTAAAATTACAATAGAAAGTAAAAAAAATAATGCCAATATCATCTAAGTTGGCAGTGTCATTATCAAGGACTTCAAGAATATCCTGCATGTGGCATCAAGGTGCAGATGAAGCACATGATGTTATAGAAGCAGTTTAAAAACAGTTTAACTGCGAGTGATATGTACCAAAGTGAAGCAACATTTTGCTATCCGGTTTTTGAACAGCAAAGGGGTGAAACCTATCTAAATTCATTGGTTGTTGTTGTTATTTCTGAATACCCACAATGAGTAGGTTACTCTTTTGTGCGCCCTGAAAAGGATGTTAAGTGGTGGGTTGCACTAGCTTGCACACATCTCGAGCACTCTGATGAAGGTGGACCTGGGTCCTCCAGGCAGTTGTACTATGCTTGGCTTGATCTGTGTCTCACTCACTACTACTGGGATCACGTAGATCCATCACCTCTTTAGCCAGGCTGCCAAGAAAACAGCCCATTTCCAAGGAGGGGCTACTAGGAAGTCAAGGTGAGGGTCTTGGCCAGCATATTTTGCTTGAACTTGACTAACATGTCTGATCAGTATATTTTCCCTGACCAGACATTATTCTTCCTCTCCAAATTCATTGGTAAATGAAGATTCAGTATGGTGATGTATGTCTGTCACTCCAGCAAGTATACAAGTGGAGTAGAAAATTCAGAAACACTGTATTCTGTGATAGACTGTTCTTGACTGGGCCAGGCACACTGAGTAAAGACACAAGAATAAATTGCAGCAGTTGAATGCATTGTGATGAAAAATCGCAGAGTGATTGTGAATGAAATAGTTGCACCTCTGGACACCAGCCAAAGTTTAGCACTTCACATCATCCATTGTCCTCTAAATCCACAAAGTGTTTGCAAATTGGATGCCATGGTAGCTTGCCCCGGAATTGAAACAATGGTGTGTTGATACCTGTCAAGAGCTTTTGCAGATCTTTGAAGCAGAAGATGATGATTTCCTAATAAGAAATGTTACTGGAGATGAAACCTGGGTTCACTATTACCAGCTGAACCCAAGACAGAGAGCAAAAAATTGTGGCTTCCCTTCTCACCAAAACCAAAGAAGCTCTGCATGCAGCCAATTGCAGAGAATGTTGTGCTGACTCTATTTTAGGATGAACAAGACATTATTTTAGAGCCCTACATGCCCACAGGTCATCAACGTCACACATATATATCTTCTCAGGAATCATTTATGATCCACAATCAAATCCAAATAGATTCAAAATCAAATTAAAATAATGTGAACTTCTTAATACAGGAGTGTCTTGTTGCAACATGACAATGCTTTGCTCCATAATGGTTGCAACCATAAAGGACCAGCTCTTTGAATGACTTTCACATTCGCTGTTCTTGTCACCATGTGATTACCACGACTTTAAACGCTCAAATAGGTGATGAGAGGAAATGCTTTCAGGTCTAATATAGAGGTGCAATGTACATGAGTGTCTACACATGTGACCATAATCCTTTTTTTTTCCCCAGAGGAAGCTATGCACATTGCAGATGCTGGGGGACTTGTATGGAGTGAATTTTAGACTGCATAAAAAAATGTTACTGTTTGTGTGTCACTTTTTAAAAATAAAATTTGAAAATAAACCATTCATGGTTTTCATTTGAAGCACTCATATATAATCTCTGTGCTACAAATGTCACCTCTACATCTCACGGTAGAAGAGGAGCAATTAAGTAAGTAAGTAAGCTACAAATGTCAAATTTCATCCTTAACCAAGGCATAGGAGAGGAAAATTACAACTTGTGAAATGGAATGTCTAAAAAAAGTAATTCGTGTCATAAAGAGAGAAAAAGTGAGATTAGAAATGTAATAACTGCACTTAAAAGGAAGGCTACATTTCAGGTGGATAGATGACATAAGAGACATCCTACAACAACACAAGCTTACAAAATCCCACACAATACACTTGGCCCAAGAATGGAAACTTAAGCTCTCAATGCAACATTTGGATGGAAAAGTGAGTAAGATTAAGTATTGTAAAGTCAAATTAGAATTTTTTTTAAATTTATAGTCATAAATATATAGTATCATGTCACCTACTGACTAGCTGCACATCTCTGGTCTCACTGTCTTGCACAAACCGAGTCTCAGCAGTATATTACTCTAATTTAATTTTCAACTACATGCAGTTGTTTACTAGCTATATTTTGACAAGTGTTTTGATGTAACTATTGATGCCAGATAAAAAATATAAACTATTTCTGTTCATAAAACAGCAGGTAAGTTGTAAACCCTATGACAAGTGTTGAGCCAGAGGGTAGGAAATACTAAAATATTAGTAATTAGAAGAAAATTAATCTGGGGAAACATGTGCTGATGTTTGTTGAATATTCTTACAATTATGGACAATGCAGTTCAGCAGTTATGCATCATTGATTGTGACAAGGAGCACAAATCTAAAGTAACAGAATTCATAAATATGATCCTATGTCCTTATTATAGAATCCTGTAAGAGAGGAAGAACAAATTAAAACAGCTAACATTGCATTCTTTCATAAAAGACATGGAACTACAGCTCAGACATCACAGAAAAAGGAAAAGACCTATTTTCAATTTTGTTTTTCAACACTCTATATATCTTATGTGTATGCTGTTAGCATTGAAAAGAACATACAGTAATGAAACCAGCTGATAGCATCAAATTTTAGTTTTTAATGTGGAATTTCTAGATCAAGACAGGCAGAGGGATACTAAAGCACACATGGAAAAGATAGCTCAAGACAAACTAGAAAAGGAAGCAGGAAAGACGTTGAACAGAGTTCGAAGGAATTACTCAGGACATGAGAACTTGGTATGTATTTGTTGAAAACCTGCTCTCCACTTCAAGCTGAAACAGTTCAATGGTAAATATGATTACAAAACTGTAGCTATTTTGCTTGTTTTAATAAATGCATATAAAAACAATATATTTTCAATATTAAAAAAAAAATATGTGCAAGTCAGAAGCTTATCCCCTTTAAGCACATTATACAATATAAAAAAGTTATTAAAAAAAAAAATGTTTGCCTTACTGTATTCTACTGGTAGAGGCACACCCTTTTCCAACCAAGACCATAGTCAGTTGGGCAATATCAAGACATATAAACCAGTGCTTGGATGCATGTGTGTATCTGTATGTACCTAACCTAGTGTTTCAGTGATGCAAAAGTGTTTCATGTCATTTGATGATTCTCTCATTGATCTTTCATATCATTGATAGGTGGTCTCCATTATTTTTTTTCCCCTTAAAAATAAGATAAGTTCATGTGATTCACTTTTCAATGGAATAGTCAACGATGTAAGTCGGTGGTAAAATTATATATATATATATATATATATATATATATATATATATATATATATATATATATATATATATATATATATATATATACACATACACACGAACACATAAAAAGTCAGTAGAGGAAATTACATTTTCTTGCTATCCTCTTTTATATTAATTAATTTAAAAAAAAAAATACCAAATGAAACAAATACAAAATTTATAGTCATGCTGATCTCCCTTCAAATGAGAACAGTCAGTCTTGAAGGTTGAGGCTTCAAGTATGCTACGTCAGTGTAAGTTAGCAGAATAAATTAGATATATTGTTACCAATTTGGTTGCACATATTAACAATAGATAATACTAAAGCAAAGGAATACTCCATAAAAGATACAGAGGACCAAAAATGCATTTAAAGAAAGCAAAATAATATAGTGAAATAGAAAAGGATTTGAAGTCATTTTAGGATGGTCTAAACGAGTAGGAAAAAATTAAGGCTTATACTATCTCTGTTCTTTGTGCCCCAAATTCGGCGCATAAGGCAGAAACAAATGATCTCCAGTTGGTATGGTCTGACGCCACTGTTTTTAAATCATGTATGGTGTTGAGGCCCATAGTTGAGCCCTCTCGGATGATTGTCCTTCTGAGTGTTTCCTTGGGTCTCCCTCTTTTCCGAACGCCCTTTGGTGTCCATTTAAGAGCTTGCAATGGAAGATGGTTGCTGTTCATTCTCAGGACATGTCAGATGTGTTTCCATCGTTTTTTCCGGATGATGGTCGACATGTATATTTTGTTTGTCTCTGTTCTTTTGAGTCATTAGTTATGAACTGGTCCCAGCTTATATTCTATAAATTTCTAAAACATTTATTTTCAAAGATATTTAGTTTGTTTTCCAGTGCTTTTGTTATCTTCCAGCTTTCACATCCATTTACTATGTGAGACAAATTAAAATGTAAATTCTGAGGTCAGATAACATGTAATGGTAATAGCCTATATTTTAAAAGCAATTTTAAAGATTTTAACGATTTCATTAATGTGTAGAAGGCAAACTGGCAAGCCATCTGGTCTGATAGCAACTATACCCAACAAGGACATAAACATCCTGTATCAGGATAACAGAATGAGAGTCATAGCATTCAAGGATGAGATGGTTTGGATGAAGTATTTTAAATGTGCAAGAAAGAAGCCTATCCATTATCTTGTCCAACCATTTTGTCCAAAATGCCACTGAATAGTTCCATATTGGTCAAGAAAGGACTTATAAAATCTCTAAAACTCTATAAGCAGCAATAATAAAATTAATTTAACTTTTGGTTTTCAATCAAATATATGTGTAATTAATTTTATAGACAACCATGGTCACTAATAATTCAAAAGTACACATTTTCTCAATACAACTTAATGACAAATAAACAGTCAGCATAGATAGAAGCAATTACAGAGGTCAATGAAGGATGACATAAAACAACAACTCCTAAAATAGGAACAGGACAATAGAAATGAAAATATTTTTGATAGATTTAATTTTTGAAAAGGCCTATCGGACCATTATTGACAGATGAAAAAGCATGTAAACTCAAATGTTTCAAGCTCAAATGGACTGCTCAACAATCTATCAAGTGAATAGTCCCTGAAGTTAAAAGGAGATGGGTTGGCAGATATTTATAAATTGAGTGGAAAAGGTTTGATAGAGACATAAATACTAGAAATAAACAGACAGAAACAAAACAGATAATTCATAATACAGTAAAATATGGCACTTCTTTATCTCCTAGGTTACTGGAAAGAAGAAGAATATGATTTTGATTTGCTAAAAACTATATTTCAGTGTGCACATTTGGTGTACTATGAATTTTTTAGTATAGTTTATAATGCAGAGTCAACAAATTTTGTTTTTAGTACACACTACATAAATGATCTTCAAACAACTTACCCATCTATCACCATCTAAACAGCAAGTCCATTTATTACCTTATAAACAGCATGTCCATTTATCACCATCTAAACAGCAAGTCCATTTATTACCTTATAAACAGCATGTTCATTTATTACCTTATAAACAGCATGTCCATTTATCACCATCTAAACAGCAAGTCCATTTATTACCTTCTAAACAGCATGTCCATTTATCACTTTCTGAACAGCATGCTCATTTATGCTCTTCCAAACAGTATGCCCATTCATTATCTCTTTGTTAACTATAACTTCATAAGTCTTGTAATTTTTAACTTCAAACTGACATTATTCTTTGTTATTACCATACATCAAGGAGTCACAGTAGCATGGTGGTTAGTGCACTGGGTGCCTAGCTGGGAGATCTAGATTCAATCCCCAATTTGTGTGGGATAATATGTCTATTGCAAATGGCTCCTGGGTCAACCCAGGCTCTAAAATTGAGTACCAGAAAAAGTATAGGAAGTAAAGACAGTTGGCATGATGATGCTCACATCACCTCTATTGTGCCATTAGTTAAGAAGATATGTGCGTAACACGATATTCCCAATATGTCTTATGGTGTGGGAACGGAATCTTTACTTTAACAATTTTTTTATTACCATACATCTAGAATTTCCAAGTTGAAAGTACAGAAGGCTAAAGAGGAAGAAGATATGGCAAAATAATTAACCATCTACTGTAAACAAGTAGAGCATTATGTCTGCACATGTCTTGTAGAAAATAATCTATAACAAACAAGTAAAGGTCTGAGAGAAATGGAATCTAGAGTAGTGCTTGAATGTGATTCTGGGTGAAGAGCAACATCTACAATCTTGACCAACACAATATCTTAGTTATATTAACCTTCTTCATGATAAGTCATCGAATTATATAATTTTACACATAATGAGACTACCTAACAAAGAAAGAAAATTTCTCAGACAACTAAACCCATCAGATGACATTCTCAGAAATCAGAAATCGTTACTGTGGTTCATTTACAGTTTTCTAAACTGCAAAGAATAAATACAACAGATTTTCCCAGATCTGCACAGTGATGATACGGAAGCTAAAAATTCAAAGAGAAATATTCAGCCTTTTTTACAGCCCAGCTCATTAGTCTGCTTACATCAAAATGCATACATATAAATTTACAGTCAACATTAAAATAATGAAAAGCATGAATCCAAAGTGGAATCTTCACAAGGAATGTATCAGGAATGCTATAATCATTGAGTAGTTATACACTACAAGATAACATAATTTAAATGAAAACAACAAAGCTGTATGAAAGTTTTTAGCCAACTATAAGTACAAAAACATTAATCTGAAAATGTGAGCCAAAACCATGAGTTCAGCTCTTATTTTAACAATCAAATGAGAATATTACATAAGATCATTTCATGTAATATAAATAAAAAAATTCTCAAAATAATGTAGCTAAAAGGTATAAAAAGTTCTCTTCAAAGAAATTTTAAAGAAAACCATCTCTACAAAGAAGATTTAAAAATAGTTCATCTACAACAATTCTGTACAGATTAAAAACATCAATATAAAACATGAAACATGCAGTTATATCACATTTTGAGCTCAAAATACTAAAGACTGAAATGTAAAATTGTAAAATTGTTGTATTTTAAGAAAATGATGTCAATAGAATGAATTTTACAATTATACTGACCAATAGAGCAAGCATATTTTTTACAGGCAAATTGTTCATACCCTTTTTGTTACTAGGGCTATGAAGATGCTTTTAAACACAGTTTGTATTTTCATACAGCTATTTGAGCAAAATATTTTTTTTTATTCAAACACAATCCATATTTCCCCTTTTTGATAATAAAGCATATGTGACCTGTTTATTAAGCCTAAATTAGAAGTAAAAGCACAAGTTATTCTTTTTTTGCTATTGCAGGGTTACTCTCTATATTTTCAAATCTGAAATGAAATTCGTAATTCCCATTAGAAGATTTATTATTGCTCTTCTGACTGAGCTGGTAAGTCTGCAGTGGAACACTGCTACTTACTCTCAGAATTCGTACCTGACTTTTTACTGAATTAGGGAAGGCGAGGTAGTAAGAAAGTTAACCAGTCAGCCCATCTCATAAAACTGATGGCCTAGCATAGTGCACTCCCAATTGTAAAATCTGCTACGGGACTACATTAATCCATAGCCCTTATGTAACTTGTAAACTTGTGTTTATATATTACATCATGCACACACAGACACATATATTCCTTTAAAATATTACTGCATAAGGCTAGAAATGCACAATTGTAAGAATGCATTAATTCAATACTAGAACTAACACATTCTAAAATACACATGCACTACACTAGCATTGGCATTTATATGTATCCACTTTCAAGCAATCAATGGAAAAGGTAAACAATAACAAATGCAAACAATAAGAGTGAGTATGAAACAAAAAAATACAAGAAAAGGGAATGAACAAGGTGTATGCTGATTCACAAATAAATGCGATATTGAGAGATTTTATATACACATTAATTCAACAGCAGTAATTTTCATAATGGCTGACAAGATGTCAGGAAATGACCCTTCACTACACAAATCATTCTTGCATGAATATTCAGCACACAAACTATGCCATCTGACTATCATACTGTTTTACAAATAGCATCATTTGCTCAAATCTTATGCATTCTGGGAATTACTTATCCAAAGTGAGAGTGCACTTATCTTTCACACTTCATCCAGTAATTTCATACACCTCACTTCCCTCATGTGAAGTCTTTGTACAAAACTACCTGATGCAAATGTTATGAAAAAGCACTAGCATTTTTATTCAACACAACAATATGAAGTGATATATCAGGACTAAGATGAATGAAAACAAACAGTTTTTTGTATGGATATAAATGGTAAAACAAACATCCTTATTTAGGTACAGACTATCTTATGTTACCTTTAAGGATTCTATGACCTCTTACTTAAGGCAAAAGAATATGATCACTGCATAGGACCCAAAGAATGTAGTAAAAAAATGACTAAAGAGAGTTATATATGGGACTAGCAACCTGATCATGCCAAAATACAAATTGTTACAGAAACCACCACTACAATAGCAGACAAAGTGCTTTAGTGGAGACTTCTCTACAATGATAGCCCTACATTTTATAAGTAGCAAAATGGAGAAGAAGAAACACATATATGCATGGTATCAGCAACCACACCATGTAAAATTAATTGCTACAGAAATCAGCCATAAAAAAGCATACTTAACACTTTGATTTAGTTGATATAGGCTTCTTGTATGAGAGTCAGATGCAATGACTCAGGATACCATCACCTTGTTGAGGTAGGGGAGCTTGCGTGCCTCAGTGACCCAGTGAGCTATGCAGACGGGAACGTATGTTCTTGGTAGGGCCACCCAACCCGGTCAGGTCACTGGAGAGGAGCCAGACTAAGTATAGTAGCAGCAAGGTGGTGTTCAAGAGTCCAGGAAGACAGACCACGTAGGAGAGGAAATCTCTACACAAGGTTCGGGCAGATGGAGCTCACAACTCAAAAGGGCAGGACAACTAAGGACTTTATCATCTTACACGCCCAAATAAGGAAAAGTTCAAAGAGAAAGCCATTCCTAGACCTTAATATCTGATCAAAAATGACCCCAGTCAATGGGAAAAATGACCTCAAGTCCACTGTGTATCAATATGCTAAAGGACTGTGTGCCTGCTGAGAGAGCAGATATAAACGTGGAAGTCTGGTGGGCAAGAGATGATGCCAATCTCATGGACTCCAAATAGGACATCCCCTGCCTCTTCCATGACAAAGGGCAACTGTCAGGTTGATCGTATAACTACCCCATCAAACCATATATAAACATGATATCAATAAATAAACTGCTGTCTTGCAGGTTTGGCCGACAGGCTGGTTGGGGACAACTAAAGGCTAGGAATGTAAGCCTGATAGAAATACTTGCTGAAAATGGATGTTGGACCAAAAGGTGCGAATAAAACAGCTCGTTGCTGCAAACCACGACACTACTTATCTCATCCAAGGAATATCAAGGACCTGGACTATACAGAGAGACACCATAAGGTACACACACAGACAAAGATATGTTTCTCTCACCATGGACCATTGATATATTTGCCACTCAAATCCTGCAGGTGTTGCAATGGAACGTTAAAGGTATATACAACAAAAAAAAAAGCATTGTCCAGAAGACTATTTGATGAAGGAATACCTATTGCCTGCATTCAGGCAATACACCTTAATATCAACCATAGATTTAGCATAAGAAATGAAATCCATAGACTGGATAGGGATGGGCACAAGGGGGGGGGGGGGGGGTGTGCTTATCTTCTCCAAAATATTGATCCCATCAAAGATGATCTCAGTGGAAACAAACAGAAAAGACAAAACAATAGGGTTGGACATAACCTTACTGAATTAGTCAGTAAGAATGTATAATACGTACTGCCCGCCAAAAAAAAATCTGGCTCTAAAAGCCATGAATATTATGGACCAGGTAACCATAGTGGTAGGGGACTTTAACAGCCAGTTTGTTAGGTGGGGTTACACACAGACCAATGCAAGGGGACACGAATTAGAGGAATGGGAGGTTGACAGGAACCTCTACCTGACCAACCTTTAAGATGACTCTCTTACGTTCTATTCAAGACGATGGACATCAACATTATCCCGTGACGAAAAAGTGATGAAAACAGCTACAAAACAACAATTATAATTGAAAATAAAGGAAAGGTACTAACAAGGAAAAAAGCGGCAGATGTTCACAGATGAGAAACAAAAGATGCATGTAGATAAAACAGCCTTTGAAACAATGGTGTCCTTTGCAAGAGAAATCAGGACCTTGATATCAGAATAAATGAAAAAGTACAAATCCCTGCCCAGTTCTAAGTTTCATCTGCTGAAAATGTTCTTTTTGTTTGTTAATTATTATAGCTCTTGTTTGCCAAATATACTTTATTACTGTAAAGATTTATTGTTGACATTTAATGTCTAACATTGACAATTTCAGTGTGTCAAAATCCTAGATGTAGAGCCTTGACTACACAAATAAATCTATTTTACTCCTAGAGGAGGTCTTTGAATTTTCTCATTATAGGAGGGTAAGTCAGTAAGTGGGTCAAAAACTGAGATGAGATAGCAGAAAAATGTAGTTGGTTCTAAATGTGTCATTAGATGGCAGCAACATCCAGCTTTGTGATTATTGTTTGTAGCAGATGCTAGATGTTGCATGTACATATACATCTCAGATATAAAATAGCATATGTGCTGTTGTGCATTTTTTTTTGGCGGCAAAGTGAACTCTCTGCAAAGGAAACTCGTATGGAATTGTTTCCTGTTAGAAGTGTTTGTTGTGTTTGATGCATAGCTGGGATTTTCACAATGACACAAATTGCTGATGAAGTTCAGCCTGGTTGCTCTGTTCAGATTGTTACAGAAGTTTCTGTGTGATGATTGGAGAAGATCATTTGAGCTTACAGGCAAGTAATGAAAGACGGCATAGCAGCTGAAAAAGGGTTTGTGCATGGTTTGGCCTTCAGATTCTTCATAATGTTCTTCTGCGTTTGGGTTTTCTGATCATAATAAATCATCAGTCCTATCACCAAGATGAAGTCCACAGTCCTTTCAAGGTTTGAGCGGTGGTCCCACAATTTTTGCCTCAGTTCTGCTTCCTCTGGCCAGATCTGGCATCTTATTTCTTTGTGGGCCAAGCATTCCTGAAGTATGTGTTCAGGGGTTTGGACTCCTGTTCCACATGGATATTCATTTGTTCTGATATAGGTGGCCCAATCTCAGGCAAAAAATAGCAATTTGCTGGTGCCTTTGTAGCTGGTGGATTGGTTCTGGACTGTTACTCTCTCACATTTCTTTCTCCCATTTTATTTTATTGCCTACCGCATGATGCCTGATCCCATCTTGGCAGGCGATGTTTCATGAATGACAAAGAGGTTGGACATAAAGTTCAAATGTAGGTACGACAACAGACCAAAGACTTCTTCACTACATATTTTTATGCCCCAAGTTGGTGAAAAATGTTGAAAAATAAGGAACAGTGTAAGTTCAATAATAAATGCTTTACAAGTTCACATCTAATTTAATATTTTAAAAATAGCTATGTGTGACCTAATTACTGACTTGCTTTTGCGTATGTGTGTGTGTGTGTGTATATATTTGGTGTTGTTGTGTACCTGTGCCTTCAACAATCATGTTTCATAACTAGCAGATTATATTTTACTTATAATTTATCTTAGGGTCTATGGGAACTGAGACTCTAGTCCAGTCAGGCACAACATACTGACCAGAACGCAGCGTCAGAATCAGGCACAATACACTGACCAAGACCACAATCTCCTGTTCATGTGGTGTTCCCTGGAAATAGGCAGGCTGTTTTCAAGGCAGCCTGGTTGATGAGATGTGGATCAATGTGATCCCCATAGTAATGAACGCCATGCAGATGAAGCCATGCATAGCACAACCGACTGGAGGACTGCGATCCACCTTCATCAGCATGCTCGGGATGTGAGGAAAGCTACTACAACCTGCCACTTAACGTCCCTTTCAGGACGCACAAAAGAGTAAAATTACTCATTATAGGTAATAAACAACAACAATCTTAGGGTCAATGACGATTTAAAAAAACTATTTTTGTCCTTTTGTTTGGAAGGCATAATATGTGTTAATCCTTGCATTTCACAGATTTTAATTTTATCGACAACTTGTTAACATGAATTTTAACAGATTATTTTATATGTATTTTAGATATCATTTTAAAACTTTGATTAATCTATTTATAAAATACAATATCCTTTAATTATGTCCATTATTATTTGGTCGTTTTCCCAATGTATAAAATATTACCTATTAACATCACTTTTTACTTTGGCTAATATATCCAGTAGCTTATTGTGTTGTCCTAACCATTCTTGGATTTATTTCTTCATACAAGATTTTGTTTCCCTGATTTTGTGCTTCATTTCAAGCTCTCTACACTTCCTGTTGAAAGATGTTTCCTTTAGATTTGCAAGCATTTATTTTTTGTTGTATTTAAAATGTAATATTCTTCTTTCTAGTAGTTTATCTTATGGCTGATATGATTTATTTTAACATAATGGTTCTACATGTGACCCTGATAACGACTAAATGAAACTACAAATAGTTTCAAATGAGCTTAATGAGATGTTTCTCAGCAGAAAAATTTTGCACTCTTTGTTCTGGACAGAAAATGTGCGCTTTCTAACACACTATGAGTACCTGGAAACAATTTTAAATGTACACCATCAAAATAAACATCCTACTTCATCATCAAAATTTAATTAAGAACACAACCTCACCAAACTGGGCATTTAAAATTGCACTTAACCTTTGAATGTTTTAAGACAACTGTCAGTACATTACAACATTTATAGTTCAGATCCCAACAACATTATCACAGTATCTTGTTGTATACTTCTGACAGGATCACAGCATCCTAATTCAATTATTTCTAGTAACAGCAGCTCTGATGTAAACAAGCGTGTTCAAATGTTTACCAATTACAACACCCATTTACAATTCTGTTTTGTCATTCACACGATCCATTTAATATACATGTCTTTCATAATTAAATATCTGCAAGTTTTCTTATGTAATTTATCCAGTAGAGTCCAAGTACAAATAGTTCTGTACTATCTCCACATATACCAATGACCAAATGATTACTCACCATCTCCAGAAATGTCACAAACAGTTCTGTACCACCACCATAATATCATTGATAAAAGTTATCCACCACATCCACACATGACATTGCCAAAAAGCTGTCAACCATCTTCACAAATGTCAATAATCAAACAGCTGTCAGCCATCTTCACAAATGTCAATAATCAAAAATCTGTCAACCATCTTCACAAATGTCAATAATCAAACAGTTGTCAACCATCTCCACAAATGTCAATGACCAAACAGGTATCAACAATCTCCGCTAATGCCACTGACAAATAATTATTAACCACTTCTACTAATGTCACTGACCAAACAGTTCTGTACCTTCTCCTCATATGTCAATGACCAAACATCTATCAATCATCTCCCCAATGCCAATGATCAAACAGTTATCCACCACATCCACAAAAACCCCTGACAAACAGTTATTAACCATCTCCACAAATGTCAATGACCACTCAGTTCTATACAATTATACAATCTCCAGAAATGTCACTAATAAACCAGTTATCCACCACATCCACAAATGTCACTGATAAACAGTTATCAACCATCTCCAACAAATGTCAATTAGCAAACATTTTTGTCTTCCCCATTACAAGCTCCCATAGTCATATCAATTGTGTATAAAGTTATAAATACACATAGTCAAACATATTTCTGTACCATGCACACAAGTGTCTGTGTCTAAATAGATCTGCACCATCCCCTGATATATGCAAAACCATTTTGTATCAAGACTGCACATCTTCCAGATGCCTGCATTCAGACTTTAGTTTGACAAACTCTTTGGCAACTTCATCATTTGTCCGTTGGGAAAGAATCCTTAGCACTGTGAAACCAGTGTCATCCAATTGCACCCTGCGGCCCAAAGCTACCCAGCATGCACAGCTGCCTTGTTCTATGATGTCATGAAGTTGCATCAGTGCAATGCCAATAAGCCTGTCTTCTCGTGCAAAGCAGTAGTCTTTAACACAGAATTGCAGCTCGTAAGCATACGGTTCATCTTCACTGCCTAGGTTGCTGTTTCAACAAATAAATAAAGCAACAAATAAATAAGATATGTAAGACAACAAGATACAATCTATGAAAGAACAGAGGCTATTGACATTGTTCAGCAAAACTGTACTTTTATTTCCTTTGAAGAAGATACTTGTCTAAGTGGGGGAGCAATTGCAGCATTAGTAGATTGCACTAAAAGGATTGGGTTCGAATCCTGGCTATCACACACCCCAGGCCTTACCTTCTGTAAATGGGTACTTGACTTACATTTAGAAATAACAAGGCAGCTGATAAAGGAACTGAAGATCTTCTGTCACAAAAAGAGATCAAATGCAAGAGCTGCAGTGGCCAATGACCCAAAACTGAATGCTTGCATCAGGGCCAGTAACCCAGAGCTGCCAACACCCCTCTCCACCTCCACGTGGTGATCCTAGATAACAGGCTGCAATAAAGCAGACTGGCTAAGGAGAAGGAATCGAAGAGGGAAGGCTAACCCACCACCCAAAAATGCCATACTGAAGTAAAATGTGTCAGACCGAAAGGTGCAAATATCACAGTCAAGCTGGAAACTATGAAACAACGCATTTTGTTCTTTGGACTACATCCTGCTACTTGCAAAGTCCTTTTCAGGGCTTGGTAGCAAGAGTTTGTGAATAAACGACAAAGAAGAAGATGTCACAAAACGTTCTTGTACAATCATGTCTCTAACATTTCATCTCTTATGATAGTATCTGCTATAGGACTGTCTTTTACCTGGGGTGCCACTCATTATAATATGCAAAGAGGAACAATCTATTCAAAGACCATGAACTAAAAATTGTTGACTAAATATCTCTGAACATTATGATTGTGCTAGAAATGGATGTGTCAGGCTGAAAGTTTGCAGATATTGCAACCTTGCTATAAATTATGACAGCATGTAACAATGTTTTTATCAAGAGAAAAGCCAAAGTAGAAGAATGTTATGAGCACACCTAATTACAAATAAATACAAAAAAGAACCTCTGCAACCACATGGGGTAGAAAACGAATGACTAATAGAAGAAGAGTTATGAGCAAATCTCATGACCTTATACTTGAGAGAGTTAATGATGACATTTAATCCTATTATCATTTGTCCAGATTGAACTCACCATATCAATGAATGAAATGGATGAGGCCATGAGAACTTTAAAGAAAAAGAAATTGCCCGGAAAAGATGGGGTAACAAACGAAATACTGATGGGGTTGAGCCAAACAGCAAAGAGAAAGTTACCATCAGTTCTGAACAAAAGCTGGAAAAGGGGAATTGTACTGCAGGCATGGAAAGATGCTGTACTTATACCATTCCAAAGAAAGAAAAAGTTAGAACAGATCCAAATGGATACAGGCACATCAGTCTACTTAGCTGTGTAGGCAAACTGATGGAGCGTATGATAAACACCAGACTGATGTGGCACCTGGAAGAAAAACACATATTAATTCCACAGCAAGCAGAATTTAGACAACACAGATCCACTGATGACCAGATCACTCTCATAGCCCAGGAAATAGAGGATGCTTACCAGGAGAAAAAACACACAGTAGCGGTTTGGGTGGATTTAGAGAAGGCATATGACAAGGTGTGAAAAGAGGGACTTAAAGTTAAGCTACGAAGAAGTGAAGTTTGTGGGAAAATGTACAGATGGATCAGCCACTACCTCAAAAACAGAACAGCCAGAGTTCAAGTACAAGGGCAGATGAGCAAAAAGGTGACACTGGAGCAGGGAGTACCCCAAGGGGGAGTACTGTCACCCACACTTTTCCTGGTGTATATAAACAACATCACAGAGAATATACCAAGAAGAGTCCACAGCTCCATGTTTGCAGACAATCTGGCTATGTGGACCTCTGAAAAAAATCTCACCATAGCAAACAATCGGATGCAGCAGGTCCTAACATCGTTGGAGGAGTGGGTGAACTCATGGCTGGTCAAAATAAATGAGGAAAAAACAATATATACGATATTCTCGCTTTCAAATAAACCCCAGAACACCAAAATAAGTCTTAACAGCAAATATATGCGGCCAAACGACAACCCAAAATACCTGGGAGTCACATTTGATTGGCACATGACATGGAAAAGTCAGATCGAGAGAAACCGAATGAGAGCCAGACAAAGAATGGCAATCATGAGGAAACTTGCTGGCACAAGCTGGGGAGCAGACGAAAGAATACTACAGAAACTGTACACTGGAAGAGTGAGACCAGTTCTCGAGTATGGCATTGCGGCATGGACAACAGCAGCAAAGGCAAACTTTGATAAAATTAGCAAACTTCAAAACCAAGTAATGAGAGTTATAACAGGAGGCATGAAGTCAACGCCAATTGTAGAACTTGAAAAGATTACAAATCTGCATTCCATGACCGACAGAAGAGACTGCAGAGCCCAGTAGCAAGCAGAGAAACTCAGAAGACTGACAGACCATCCAATTCATCAGATACTAAAAAGATTTGGAAATGGGAAACTAAAGAGGAGAAACTTTGCAGAAATAGCCAAAGCAAAGATGAACGAAGACCCTATGAACACCGTAACAATACCAAAGCCCATCCCTACTGTACGCAAACCCACCTGGAAGCAGCATATCATTCCGGAGGTGGTAGAAAATATACCAGGTATTGGAAACAAGAACAGCCAGACTGAAAAAGAAAGAAGAGACATAACCCTGAGGTACATAACGGAAAACTACCCAAGCATGGACTGGACCCATGCATACACCGACGGTTCTGTAACAAACACAACACAGATCGGAGGGGGAGGGGTATTCCTGAGCCTACCAAATGGCAGAAAAATAACGCTGTCAGTGGCAACTGGAAAATTCTCAAGCAATTTCAGAGCGGAGGCAGAGGCACTGAGAGCTGCAGTAGAAGCAATGCTCACAGGCGAAAGCAATGAAAGCCAGATAGTCCTGTTTACAGATGCCCTGGCCGTGGTTACAGCACTAAAAAGCCAGAAAAATACTGAACTTAATGATTTAAGAGCAGTACTCTGTCAACTATGCCAGCAGTCCACACCAAAAAGAGTAGTGGTACAGTGGGTTCCATCCCACTGTAACATCTAAGGCAATGAGGAGGCAGACAGACTGGCAAAAGAAGGTGCAAGACTACCACAACCAGATTCTAGTGTGACCTACGAAGAGTCCAAAAGGCTTATTAGGGCCAGATACATAGCCAAATGGGAAACAGAACATACTGGCTACACAAAAAATGATGCCTATTACCAGTTGAACAGAAGAGAGCAGGTCGTGGTCTTCAGATTCCGCACAGGCCACAACAGACTGAGGTACCACCTATTCAATAAACTGAAGATAGGTGGCACTGACGAATGCACTTGTGGTACCGGGAAAATTACGGCTGAACATCTGCTGCAAAACTGCCCAATATATGAGGACCAGAGAAAGCACATGTGGCCATCACCAGTGGCAACAATAGACAAGCTCTATGGCAGTGTCGACAGCCTCAGGATGACCGCTGATTTTTTCGAACAAATACAGGTTGACGTTTGACAGCGTACGAAGAAGAAGAAGAAGAAGAACTCACCATATGAGTCCTATTTTACTACAGTAGGAGCATATGTGTCAGCACTATAATTGGCCTCCTTGTAGGAAGCCTGCATCAATACATTAATGTTTCTTCTGGCATATTGTTTTACCAAATGATATTGCCAGTCCCACGCACAGCCCAGGAGACATCTCTTATGGCACCTATAATAGGGAGCATTGTTCTGTACTTTACTCTCAAATAAGAGGCCCCAGAAGAATCCACACAAACTATGGTGAATTAAATTGTCCACTATGTCTGTGGAATATATCCATAGTCTGTGGTTATCAACTATTAAGAACCAATTTAGCATACATTAGCAATGGAAATGCCTTTTTAGGCTGTACTTACAATTGGAATGTCTCATTGTATTTGGGGCTCCAGTTGTTGGATTTGGATTTGGTTGAGAATTTTCTTTTCTTGTCATTCAAATGGGGACCAATAAGGTGTACCTCCACAAATGGTCTGAACATTCCAGAGGTTCTCCACTTAAGATCATTGCAGGCCACCACTGAAAACAAAGTTAAGATGCATTTCATGCAAAATAGTCATAATCTGCACTACCAAGTGTCAACAGAAGCAATGAGATTGTTTGCAAGCTCTGCAAGTTGGAGACGGTGTGAGAACAAAAATAGTTATATAATATTTTTCAAATCCTTTGATATTTGTGAAATGATGCAATATGTAAATACGAATCTGTTAAAAAATGCTAAATGTAATGCTTGAGTATAACAAATTAATTATTCAACTTTTTGGCATCCAAAAACTCAATTTTGTAAAAACCAAACTGGTAGAATTTATTTCTCTCTAATAATAAAATTAATTCCTTAAATGTTAAGTAATACACTTCATATTTATCCATTTTCCCATCTGATATCATTATAATTTCCATTACTCTGTTATGAACTACCAGACCAAAGTTTAAAAAAAAAAGAAGAGTCAATACTGAGATAAAGCTTCTTATACATACACAAAAAAACTTATATTTTGGAGAAAGCTATCATGAAGTAAATTTTAAAAAACACTGTGACAACTGCAAATTTACTGGAAAAAGAGACAAAACATAGAAGAGATATGTGACAAGTTTCAGATCATCAAATGTAAGAGTTAACAATGGAATTAATAAACAGCATTTAGGATTGGCAAATTATGGAACCATCAATACCAATTGGCATGTCCCATGGAAAAGAAGAAGTCCTCTGATTTCAGTTTTAAATTGTAAAATAGACAGGTCCATAACCATAATCTCAACAAAAAAAATGACCAACCTATTTTATAGGTTTTCAAAAGTGTTTGGGTAATTATTAAATGGGGTAATCCATAGATAAAAAAGTACAGTGACACAAATTTACTTTCAGCTTTCTTAAGATATTTCATTCAATGAAGATAATGAAATATTTAACTCAATTGTCCAGCTTTGGTGATCTTTTCACCCCCTTTGACATCTGCAATTCGTGCAAGGCCAGTGTTACAATAATTTGTATTTAGTAGAAGAAAAGGTAGCCTTAAAGCATATATCACCATAATATTGAAGAATTTCTTATAATAGGTCTTAAGCTTTATGAGATGAGCATCACCATTCCCCTTTAACACTGCCCTGCATTTGCTAACTCAGAGTAGAACTAGGTATACATTTTTACAACCTGGAGAACTGAATCTTGCCATTGCTAATGTCAAATATATAAACATATCCAAAAACTGTATGTTGTGGCATTAGGTAACATTTTAACAGGACTATTTCAGCATGCTGTTCTCAGACCTTATATTGCAAATGTGCTGTGTAATGCTTCTTCTTCTTTCTTGTCGCTTGGTTTCTTGATCAGGCCCTAGAATGTACTTCATACACAGGGAGCTTTACTGCTTCTGTTATTTCTGTTATCCATCTTTTACGTGGTTGGCCCTTGGCTTTGTATCCATTGTATCTGTATAGCATTGTTTTCTGAGGGATACTACCTGGTCGCGCCACGTGACCGGACCATTTGGCTTGCTGTCTTTTGATGAGGTCTTGCATTGGTGTTGTACCTACTACTTGTTTTCTTATATCTTTGTTTCTGGTTCTATCCATTATTGTTACTCCAAGCATTCTGCGTAGACATTTCATCTCTGCTGTTACAATGTTTCTTTTATCTTTGCTTGTCAATGTCTAATTTTGGCCCTGATAGCACAATGTGGTTAGGAATATTATGTTGTATAGCATTCTTTTTGTATCCATTGTCACGTGTTTACATTGTAATATTGGGAATTTGTTCAATGATTTGACTTGCATTATTACATCTGTGTTTGATTTCAGTGTCTCCTTTGTAATGCTAACAGCATAAAATAGAGGTGTTAACAGACTTATGCATAAGAACAGACAAAGATCAGGACAAAATAAGGACTCTTCTTCATTATTGCTACAAAGATATAAATAAAATGCTTAAATTAAAAATAAAATACTGTAAATGTTTTATAGTAGGTGAAAACGTTTTTTGCTGTTCAGTATAATAGGTTTTTAAAAAAATGCAGTGTAAATAGTAAAAGCTGACCTCTGACTGTAATTTTGTGCTCTCCTGTGCCAGGGTGTGTTGTAAAGTCTACCTGGATTGACACTTCCCCTACCTGATCTTCTTGACTTGGCTTTTCTGAGATAATAAATACAGGTATTATGTTTCAGGTATACATTTTAAGTACAGACACATTAAAGATGGTACAGTATTTTACAAGGTTTCAGTTGATATAGTTGTCTAATAATATCAGGTTTAAGACAATACAGCAAGTGCAAAGAAGTTTAATTAAGCCAGAGCATTGCAAATCCTGGGCACCAGGTCATTACGGCATCTAGAAATGTTGCCTTACATTTCAGGACCAGTGTTGTGTTGGTCACATAATTTCCCCCATCATGTATTTTCCTCCTTTCCCTCTTCCCTTTCAAGAAAAATTTACTTAACTTCTGACAAGTTGCTTATAACTACAAGGAATTTTCCATTCCATATGTTAAAGGTATTTTTTATTTTTTTTTGCGTTCGCCTTATTTATCCATTCCCCAAGGCGGTGTGCGTTGCACTGGGGTTTTTATTTTGCGCCTGTCGGCCCAGTGCATCTGACTTCAGCATGCATTTTATGTAAGGGTCTGCTTCCTCCTGCATTTTCTAAGGGTTTGCTTCCCCAGGGTAACGGCCAGTGCTGTGATGGGGATCGAACCCAGCACCTTTTGGTTGTGAGCCGTGTCACTTAACCACTAGCCCACGCCGTCCCCTGTTAAAGGTATAAAAAATGGAAGCAGATATGTTGGTAAGACAGTGAAGTTTAAGAAGCTCAATATACTAGGTCTTCTGCTTTTATTACGTGAAAAGATCGGTCCATTTTCTTGCAAATTAACCCAGAACAGAGTTAAAAAATTAATTTTTACAGTTATGTATAATGCAGGAAAAGATGCTCTTTAATCAATCTGACAACTATATACTAGAGAGATATTTTTAAATTACTAAAGCAAAGATTATAAATATGTTTAGCTAATATTGAATCTTAACACCTGGATTCAGTTTGTAAAGCAGTCCATATATGTAAGTAGTATGGTTTCTTGTAATGTGTATATTTTGTGATATTTTCTGAGATATACAGCCTCCACATTGTTTATGTATGATATTTTGTTACAATTTTTCTTTGTTTAATTATTTGGCTATTCCCATTGATTTTCGGACATTCTACGCCAAATTGGGAAAAGCATTTCAATTTATGAATGAATCTTGACTGGGACCTTTTGTCTAGCCAGACTGACTGTTTACTATCAACAAGCATAAACTATTGTAAGTGTACACATCACATATAACAATAGCCAGAACATTTTTATTTAAAATGCTCATTACAAATACTGCAAATATATTGCTAAAACAAATAACCTTGCCAGAAAATGTTGCAAGAGCTGAACATTCAATGTGTAAAAGTAATAATGTCTGATATTTCTTCCTTGTTTAATTGTCTTATATGCTGTGCATTTTTTGAGGTCTTACAACTCACTTGTGCAGACAGTTATTTTATCAGATTTTCTACAATCCACTAACCTGAGGAACCCTAATGTTCTTACTTAAGATATACAAAAATGCTAAAAATGAAGAAATTGTAACTAATCAAGTAATAATATAATGTGGAATAAAAATAAAAAACATACATGAACAAAAAATTGAACTTATAGATTCAATTTCTATGTAATTATATCCTGTAAGGTTTATACCAACATTCTGATGTTTTAATATGTACTTCTAGTATTTCAGCTTTGCTGCAGATATTCATATATTGTACCTAGAACTACAAGTTGTTACTCAAATTATTTACCTTGCTGGGTCTGTGTGTTCACAAAAGTTTTGATAAGCGTGTCCGTTGTCTGTGTATACAGACTGAGTGCATATCTCAGAGACTGTAACTCTGGACTTTTGTCTAGGAATGTCTTCTTCAGACCCTGTAAGATAAGACATACATAATTAGGATGTGAATCTTGTAATGTTTTCTTTTTTAAAAATCTTTCCCTTTTCACTACTTTCTCTTCTTTTTCAAATAAAATACTTTTAATCATTACCATTAAAGTCCATTCAAGTAAATTCCATTTTTCTGAATCTATCACAGGTCTTATTTATATTCTGTTCAGTTCTGTCAAATTCTCTTGCTGCAGGTTATCTTTTTAAAATGAAATAGCAACCATTTATTTCTTTAAGGCAATTTCTTCTAACTCAATCCTCTTCTACCATGTAGTGTCGTCCACTGCATCCAGATTACTGCTCCAGTCATCTTGATCATATCTTGCCACTGGATCAAATGGAATCAGGACAAGAGAGTGGGGCTGATGGTGCGCAACTCTCCCTTACTTAAACCCAATTAACGCAAAAAGCATATTGAGACTCATGAGTGAACATCATACTATACTCTCTCATCTGCCTTTATTTTTATTAGTCCTTAGTTATTCTGATATTGTCTAAAACAGATTTCATGTAACATGATTTCAATTCTGCGAAATGCAAATGTAAAAGCATATTAACATTAGTGTTCAATCAATTAAAACTGTGTGAACTCCCTGAGGAGCACATGGCTACAACATGTCAAGTCATCAAACGGCAACCTGCTAATATATATTGATGTTTTTTGTGACTTAAAGATGTTGCAGGATGGTGTAGGCAGCCCCATGTCTGCTTCTTAGTTGCCTTTTGCAACATACATGGTGGGTTACAGCGCTATTATTCTTTGTTCCTCTTTTTAGTCCTTGTAACACTTAGATGATATGCATCCTATAGGGAATACTGCCATAGGGGATCAAATGCAAAAAGTTAGAGACTTGATGGTACTAGGTCTATTTTCTTTTTCTGAGGTGGAGTGACCAGGTCCCTTCCTTGCTGTCTTGCCTTGCATAACTGTAAGTCGGGTGCCCATTTACAGAGGTAGACTAGGGCATGTTGAAATTGAGCTTTATCCTTTTGTCATAAAAGACAAGATCTGCTTTGCCACTAAATGCTACATATCATAGGTAATAACCTGCTACTCTTGAATTCATAGAAAGTCACTTGTGATTCACAATCCTTGGCATCTTCCGGAAACCTACTACTCACCTGACCTCCAGCATGGAAGTACTGTTTGATTGTGTCCAGAGCCATGTCCAGAACAGCACACTGTTTGGGGCTCAGGTTTTTCTCAGCTTCCTTAGACATGTCCTGGAAAGATGAGATAAACTTGTAAAGTTGTAAAACTAGATTTACAAAAGAAAAGATAATATTGTAGTTGAGTAAAACTAAGGTTACAACCAGAATTTAGTCAAATAAAAGGAATAACGCTCAACCATGAGCTGAGAGTTTTGGACTACCATGCCAAGCGTTGTCCATCAGTCAGTCACCTGCTATATTTGTGTAAAAGATTAGGTATAGGCACAGTTTAGGGGAGTGTAGAAGTGTTTAAGAATCCTGTTAGATAATAACATAACTGATTATGGGTTTTTTATTTTTTGATGTTTCACGCTTTGTGAATGCATGTGTGTATGTGTTGTGAGGGAACTTTGTGTTGGTAATGACAAGATTATGTTCACTACAGAATATGAGCAGCTGTCTTCCATTGTCATGCAATACATCCTCTTTGTATCTCTCAATTACTCTTCCCTATCCAGAGTGGCCATTTGCAACTCTGGCTTTAAAATTTCAAAGAAGAATAATGTTATGGCAACCGTTCAGTGTATTTTGAAGTAGATCACAAATCTCCTTAAGATCCAACGCCATAATGTGCTCCGAATTGAATTTCCATCCCTTGATATTTCTTGTTTGTTTCCTGACCAACATTCCGCTTAGGTCTCTCAGATGCGGGAACTCTGCCGTAGAGCAGCATGTTTTCATTATGATCTATGGCTTCCTGGCTTTCTTTCTTTCAATAGAGCCAGGGCTTTCACTTTCACTTTTCTTATTGCCTTCATTAATTCGTTTTTCTTTCCATTAATGCCGTGCATATTCCATGCTTCATAAATTGTGTTCTGTAATTCGTGCCAGTTCGTCGCTGCAAAGATCAATCTGGTTTTCTCTCTATAATTTCTTGCAATAATGTTTTAAAAAAAGGGAACTGGCCTATTGTGTCTTTGCATGTTGGAGGGGCTGCCTTCTTTTGACTCACCTTTTTGGTTCATAACTATTTATTGGACATTGACAGTTAACTTCCTAAAGGTAGGCCACTCAGCTGTTGTGTTTAGTAGGAAATTAGTTCTACCCCCAGATATTTATATTTTAATTTATATAATACTGGACTATAAATTACAGATGTATGATTTCATGCTACTGTTATAAGACTAGACACTACAGGTGTAAGACAACATACTTAAAATATAAGACTATACACTAGAAGTATAAGACTATGCACTACAGATATAAGATTGCACACTACTTATATAAGAATACATACATGTATAGGACTACATACAGCAAATATACGACTGCATGCTCAAAAATACAAGTCTGCACACTACACATACAAGTCTGCACACTACAGATATAAAACTGCACTCTCTAGACATATGACTGTACAGAAGAAGACAACACACAATGACACTACACACAAAAAGACTGCATACAACAAGACTACACCAAATAAGACTACACCAAATAAGACTATTTACAAACAATATTACAAATAAAAAGTATACCCACAATAAGACTTCACACAACAAGACTGCACACAATGAAACTACACACAGGGACGGCGTGGATTAATGGTTAAGTGACACGGCTCACAATCCGAAGGTGCTGGGATTCGATCCCCATCACTGGATACAGGCCCATCAGCCTACTGAGCTGTGTCGGCAAGCTGATGGAACGGATGATAAACACCAGACTGATGTGGCATCTGGAAGAAAAACGAATACTAATTCCACAGCAAGCCGGCTTTAGACAGCACAGATCCACTGAGGACCAGGTCATCCTCATAGCCCAGGAGATAGAAGATGCCTACCAGGCACAGAAACACACAGTAGCTGTTTGGGTGGATCTGGAAAAGGCATTTGACAAAGTCTGGAAGGACGGACTTAGAGTCAAGCTAAGAAGAAGTGATGTCTGTGGGAAGATGTACAAGTGGATCAACCACTACCTCAAACAAAGAACGGCCAGAGTCCAAATACAAGGGCAGATGAGCAAAAAGGTGACACTCGAGCAGGGAGTACCCCAAGGGGGAGTATTGTCACCCACACTCTTCCTGGTATATATAAACGATATTACAGAGAATATACCAAGAAGAGTCCATAGCCCAATGTTTGCAGACGATCTGGCTATGTGGACCTCTGAAAAGAATCTCACCATAGCAAGAAATCGGATGCAGACGGCCCTAACATCGCTGGAAGAGTGGGCGAACTCATGGCTGGTCAAAATAAACGAGGAGAAAACAACGTGCACAATATTTTCGCTTTCATTAAAACCCCAAAGTACCAAATTAAGTGTAAATGGCAAAATCCTGCAGCCAAACGACAACCCAACCTATCTGGGAGTCACATTTGATCGTCGCATGACATGGAAAAGTCAGATTGAGAGAAACCGAATGAAAGCCAGAGAAAGAATGGCAATCATGAGGAAACTTGCTGGCACAAGCTGGGGAGCAGACGAAGGCATACTAAAGAAACTGTACACTGGAAGAGTGAGACCAGTTCTCGAGTATGGCATTGCGACATGGACAACAGCAGCGAAGGCGAACTTCGATAAAGTTAACAAACTTCAAAACCAAGCCATGAGAATTATAACAGGTGGCATGAAGTCAACGCCAATTGTAGAACTTGAAAAGATTACAAAACTGCAATCCATGACCGATAGAAGAGACTGCAGAGCCCAGCTGCAGTCAGAGAAACTCCGAAGACTGATGGACCATCCAATGTACCAGAGACTAAACAATTTGGGAAATGGGAAACTAAAGCGGAGAAACTTTGCAGAAATAGCCAAAGCAAAGATGCACGAAGATCCCATAAACGCACTAACAACACCAAAACCCATCACTACTGTCCAAAAACCTACCTGGAGGCAGGATATATTTCCAGAGGTGGTAGAAAATATACCAGGTATTGCAAACAAAAACTGCCAGACTGAAAAAGAAAGGAGAGACACTACCCTAAGCTTCATAACGAAAAGCTACCCAAGCATGGACTGGACCCATGCATACACCGACGGTTCTGTAACAAACACTACACAGAACGGAGGGGCAGGAGCATTCCTGAACCTATCAAATGGCAGAAAAATAACACTGTCACTCGCTACTGGTAAGTACACAAGCAATTTCAGAGCGGAGGCAGAGGCACTGAGGGCGGCAGTGGAAGAAATGGTGACACACAGTGAAAATGAGAGCCATATAGTCCTGCTGACAGACGCTCTCGCCGTAGTCACAGCGCTAAAAAGCCAGAAAAACACTGAGCTTAATGACTTAAGAGCAGCACTCTGCAAACTGTGCCAGCAGTCCGCACCAAAAAGGGTAGTGGTACAGTGGGTTCCGTCACACTGCAACATCCAAGGCAACGAGGAGGCAGACAGACTGGCAAAAGAAGGTGCAAGACTACCACAAACAGATACTAGTATGACGTACGAAGAGTCAAAACGGCTTATCAAAGCCAGATACATGACCAAATGGTAAACCGAACATACTGGTTACACCAAAAACGATGCCTATTACCAGTTGAACCGAAGAGAGCAGGTCGTTGTCTTCAGACTTCGCACTGGCCACAACAGACTGAGGTACCACCTATTCAACAAATTGAAGATAGGGTGTACCGACGAATGCCCGTGCGGTACTGGTAAAATGACCACTGAACATATGCTGCAGAACTGCCCGACATACGAGGATCAGAGAGAGCAGATGTGGCCATTACCAGTGGAACTGCAAGACAAGCTCTATGGCAGTGGCGAGAACCTCAGGATGACCGCCGCTTTTTTCGAAAAAATAATGGTTACTGTCTGACTGTGTACGCAGAAGAAGAAGAAGAAGAAGATCCCCATCACAGCCCTGGTCGTTATCCAGGGGAAACTGACCCTTACATAAATGCATGCTGAAATCGGATGCACTGGTCCGACAGGTGCAAAATAAAAACCACGGTGGATTAGACAAATACAGCGAACGCAACCCCCCCCCGCCCCCCAAAAAAAAAAAAAAATAAAAAAAATAAACTAAACAAAAACTACACACAATAAGACTATGCACAATGAGACTATGCACAATAAAACTACACACAATAAGACTATGCACAATAAAAATACACACAATAAGACTATGCACAATAAAACTACACACAATGAGACTATGCACAATAAAACTACACACAATGAGACTATGCACAATAAAACTACACACAATGAGACTATGCACAATAAAACTACACACAATGAGACTATGCACAATAAAACTACACACAATGAGACTATGCACAATAAAACTACACACAATGAGACTATGCACAATGAGACTATGCACAATAAGACCACACAATAAGACTATGCACAATGAGACTATGCACAATAAGACTACACACAATAAGACTATGCACAATGAGACTATGCCCAATAAAACTACACACAATGAGACTATGCCCAATAAAACTACACACAATAAGACTATGCACAATGAGACTATGCACAATAAGACTACAGACAATAAGACTATGCACAATGAGACTATGCACAATAAGACTACAGACAATAAGACTATGTACAATGAGACTATGCACAATAAAACTACACACAATAAGATTATGCACAATGAGACTACACACAATAAGACTATGCACATTGAGACTACACACAATGAGACTACACACAATGGGACTATGCACAATGGGACTACACACAATAAGACTATGCACATTGAGACTACACATAATAAGACTATGCACAATGAGACTACACACAATAAGACTATGCACATTGAGACTACACACAATAAGACTATGCACATTGAGACTACACACAATAAGACTATGCACAATGAGACTACACACAATGAGACTATGCACAATGATACTATGCACAATGAGACTACACACAATAAGACTATGCACAATGAGACTACACACAATAAGACTATGTACAATGATACTATGCACAATGAGACTACACACAATAAGACTACACACAATAAGACTATGTACAATGATACTATGCACAATGAGACTACACACAATGGGACTATGCACAATAGAACTACACACAATGGGACTACACACAATAACACTATGCACATTGAGACTACACACTACAAGACTATGCACGATAAGACTACACACTATAGGACTATGCACAATGAGACTACACACAATGGTACTATGCACAATGGGACTATGCACAATGGGGCAATGCAAAATGGGACTACACACAAGAGGACTACACAAAATGGGACTACACACAATGGGACTATGCACAATGGGACTACACACAATGGGACTATGCACAATGGGACTACACACAATGGGACTACCCACAATGGGACTACATACAATGGGACTATACAAAATGAGACTACACACAATGAGACTATGCACAATTTGACTACACACAATGAGACTATGAGCAATGAGACTACACACAATTAGACTATGCACAATGGGACTACACACAATGAGACTATGAACAATGAGACTACACACAATTAGACTATGCACAATGGGACTACACACAATAAGACTATGCACAATGGGACTACACACAATAAGACTGCACAATGAGACTATGCACAATGAGACTATGCACAATGAGACTATGCACAATGAGACTATGCACAATAAGACTATGCACAATGAAACTACACACAATGGGACTATGCACAATAGAACTACACACAATGGGACTACACACAATAACACTATGCACATTGAGACTACACACTACAAGACTATGCACAATAAGACTACACACTATAGGACTATGCACAATGAGACTACACACAATGGTACTATGCACAATGGGACTATGCAGAATGGGGCAATGCAAAATGGGACTACACACAAGAGGACTACACAAAATGGGACTACACACAATGGGACTATGCACAATGGGATTACACACAATGGGACTATGCACAATGGGACTACACACAATGGGACTACCCACAATGGGACTACATACAATGGGACTATACAAAATGAGACTACACACAATGAGACTATGCACAATTTGACTACACACAATGAGACTATGAGCAATGAGACTACACACAATTAGACTATGCACAATGGGACTACACACAATGAGACTATGAACAATGAGACTACACACAATTAGACTATGCACAATGGGACTACACACAATGAGACTATGAACAATGAGACTACACACAATGAGACTACACACAATGAGACTATGAACAATGGGACTACACACAATGAGACTATGAACAATGGGACTACACACAATGAGACTATGCACAATGGGACTATGCACAATAAAACTATGCTCAATAAGACTACACACAATAAGACTGCTAAAAAAGACTATGCCAAATAAGACTACGCACAAAATGACTATACACAATGAGACTATGCACAAAGAGAATTTTAAAAACAAGACTATACCCAACAAGTTTACACACAAGTCTACACATAGCAAGACTACACACAATTAGACTACACATATCAAAATTATACTTATTGTGACTACATACAACAAGTCTACACACAATTCATCATCACACTGCAAGATGAAGATTACATTCCTCAGAGACAGGATTCATCTAAGAAACTAATAAAATGGTCATGCCAGAATGACATCAAGAAGAAAAAAAGGAAGTTCTATCAATCACCAAAAAAAAAAACCAGTAGTTATGTTGTGAAAAGTACCAAGAAAGTGGCCTGAATGCTCTTGACCTGCTTCATAGGTGTGTTGATGGGCATCTGGCTGACATGGTTGAGCAGGATGCGAGACATATCCTCAATCTTGGCCTGGGCATTGCTTGGCAGGGGCAAGAGCTGGAAAAGGAAGACATCAAATTATAACCCGCTATAATTATTAACATGAAAATAGAAGTCAACAACAATTAAATAGGGTTTTAGCTGATATAAATAATCAAAGAAAACAGCTATGGCACAGTGCACAAGGCTGCATAAGTAAGAAAGTTCTAGATAAAAATAGTCCCATAGATGACACTGCCATCAAGGATAGAGTATTGGAGACTTCATTGTACTAAGTCTCAGATTTTTGAGGCGGGTGACCAGTTGTTCCCTTCCCCAACCACATGTCAGGTACCCAGTAACAACTGAGTAGCATTGAGTATGTCAAGACCAGGGATTAAACCCAAGGATAAGCAATCTAACTGTTCTGTCACTTAGACATTCATTATGTTGCACGAAAATACTCAGCTAAATATATGAAAGAAGAAAAATATGTTTAATTAATTACAAGATCATCCACGTTAGATTGAATAATAATTTTTTGAAACTAGACTCAGATGAATTGCCAATTATGAGCTGAAAGAGGACACAATTTATTTCAAGAGAGAGAGATATTTAGCTTGATAATTTTAACTTAAGTTAAAACAGTCTTTTTAAGCCAAGACATTTCTCTGAAAATCAGATTACCTTCAGTTGTAACACAATGTATAATTTCTGTCACTCTAGGGAATTAAATTGAGGAATACCTGTCTGAGATCTGACAAGGGTGGAAGCACAACAGTCTTCTCCATTGTATGCATGACAATCTTCCATAGTTCCTACAGGAGTAAGAAGCAAAGGTCAGTATTTGGTTTGTCAACAATTTCATCACATATCCCAACACCTGTTTTATTATTTAAGACCACTTAATTAATTAAGTGCTTGTTCCATGTAATATTTTATACAATAAAAATACTTACTTCATTAAATATTTCAGGTATCTGTGACTGTGATGTTTGTCCAACACATGTGATGAAGACCACTCTCTTTGTTCAACTATGTGGACAGTCTTTTCTTTTGCTCAGTTCGCTGAAATGGGTGACTTGCACTGTGATTTGGATTAAAGGGAGGAAGCAACTGTGCCTTTTGTCAGCCTCACTCTTTCGTCCTGAGCTACCTTTAGCTAGTGGCAAGACATAATCAAGATGACTGGAGATAACAAAGGATGCAGATTTTTCCTCAGGGTTTGCTTCCAAAGCCTTTCCTGTAAACAGGTATCTGGCAAGGCAGCAAAGGATATGACATCTATCGTTGTGTTCTTGCCTTTCCTATAACCGCAAGAGGTCGTAAGGACATCACTCAGTGTGTGAGTGATTTGTTCAGCATCTTTCCCGGGCGACATGTTTTAGTTCATTATGGTGATGTGTCTACATTTCAGTCATACCAAAACCGACACTTTCTGCAGCTAGGGCAAAGGGCGCCAATCTAGTGAAGTTCAGTTCCGTGCACTAAACCATGAAAATACAACATAGGTTTAACCATAGTACTAATTCATATAGCTGATGTCTATGCCACAATAAGCGGAGGAAAGAAAACAAAAAATTGACAAATTAACTAGTCCAAATGGAACGTTTTCGTGAACACAAGTGTAAGTTGTCGACTAGGTGAATTCCAGGCAAATTTGTAGCGAGACAGCATCCATAATGAACTAAAACACCAGAGCTGCCAGACCTGCTTCTGGTAAAGCACCATCTTTGCTGCTGATTTGCTGCAAGCCAAGTATCTATACTTTGACAGTTAACAACAAATGCCTGCATTATATAGCATTCTTTCACATACATAAATCAGCTTTTCTGAGCATTTGACAAGAATAGATAAGGTTAATTTAAGTACAGCTCAAAAACTATTTGCTCTAGGCACAACAGAATAAACTACCAAGCGTTAAATAACAATCTATTTAATAACCTGATAACCTGATCTTTTCAAGATAGTTTGTAGTATCCGTCATCTGCGTGGTGTTTGGGGGGTTTTCTTTCTGTCACTTTATATTATTTTGCCATTTTATTTTGGCTATTGTTTCTTCATAGTTGATCAGGTATTCTTAATTTATCAGGTTTGTTGTCTCTTTGGCTAGACTGTTGGCCTCCTCATTTCCCTTGATGTTACAGTATGATGTATCCAATAAATTATTGCTTTCTGGAACCTTTGAAACATTTTTTTTCATTTTTTGACTGACTTTGCATCAGTCAGTATCATAATTTCTCTATGTATATGGTTTTGTGTTGTAGTGCCATTTCTGCTGCGTTCTTAAGAGCTATTTCAGTTCTGAAGTTGCTTGGGAAATTGCCTGTGGCTCTGTAGCTATTGGCCAGGTTATTTTACCTCAATTTTTCTGTCTGATCACCACTCCTCCTCCTCTGTCCCAGGTGGCATTGTAGCTGAGCCATCTGTATGTGTCTACCTGTCTGATGGATATTTGGTGTCTTAGTGTATATGTATTCTTCTGTAATGTGTCTTCTCTCTGGATATGTCTGCATTCCTTTTTCTTTGACCACTTCTATTTTTTTTTAAGCTCTGGATGTATACATATATAGGGTAGAGAGCAGGTGTAGTGCTAAGTGGTTGTGTGAGATTTGGTTTTGTTTATGGCAGCACTGTTTCTTTGAGAGCCATTTCTTCTGAGTTTGTCACAACAAAGATACTTCTCTTAAGTCTGCATTTTATCTTACTTTATTTTAAAAAAAAGTGTTTTAGGGGACTCTCTTGTTTTCTCTATCTGCTGCTTTACAGTTATGTCCTTTCGATCATCCATTGTTTCTAGTGCCTTTATGGATGTAGACTTCATGGTAGTAGTGATGATGTGCATGGCTTGATTTGGAAGTCTATTACTATTATCTGTGAATTAATAGTCTATTTATCTTGTATCGAAGTTGATCAAGCATATTTTATCTTGTCATGTTTTTGTAATTCTAAAATCTATTTATTTTGTTTGTGAACCAATAAACTCTAGTCCTTTTGTCTAAAGGTTAATAAAGAGTCAAGACACTGTCTATGAATTAATAAAATATGGTCATGTTGACTGTAAAGTTACAAAATGTGAATTAATAAAAGTTTATTTACTTCATAATGTTTGTGAAATTAGTCAATGTCTATTTACTTCACATCATATTTTGTGTTGGTTGTGCTTTGAAAGTCTATTTACTTCATGTTGTTTTGTGAATTCATAAATGTTTATTTACTTCACCTTGTTTTGTGAATTAATAGTCTATTTATTTTATGTTGTATGTGAATGAATAGTCTCTTTAATTCATGTTATTTGTGAATTATTAGTCTGTTTATTTCATGTTATTTGTGAATGAATAACGCCCATTTATTTAATGTTATTTGTGAAAGAAGCAAATTATAGTCTACATATAATGTTCGTGAGTTAATAGAGTGAATATTGATAAGATTTATGAGATAATCAAGAGTATAATCACAAAGTTTAGGTGTAAATAAAGCCAATTACCTTCAGTAATCTTTTCAGCACAGTTTTCTCACAGACTTGAGCAAACATTGACAAGCTAATGTTGATATAGCAGTGGGTGCAAAATTCCACACAAATATAGTATGAAAAGACAAAGCATTCTATTAGTCACTGTTTATTAACATTAATAAATGTAAATAGCATTTAAGTTACCATTTGGTCGGACATGAGGTTCTGTGTGATCTGCTTCTGCTCTTTATTAATGATTGTTTGATATATATAGTTCTGAAGTAAATGGAACATTCAATCTCTTGACTGAGGTGCTTAGGTTAATAATATTCCCATCGCCGTAGTTGCTGAAGAGTAGTACATTAGAACTTATCAGTTCCCTGTGAGGTAGAGTCTTAACCAAATACATGCCAAGCCTTTCTGCCCTGAACCATGCAATCTAGCTCTGTGCATGTCTTCCCTGTTTATGTTTGTCTTGAGTTCTCTTCTATGTGTGTATTTTGGTCTTACTCTGCTTCTAGTTGTCTTGAGGATTCCAGAACAGAGACTGTCTTGTAATGCTGTCAGCAAGACCCTTAATATGTATTCTATTCAACTACAGTTCAACATCATGTTTCGCTTATGTGTCTTGATCTTTCCAACAGTTCCACATAGTGAAAGTATCATTCCATTTCTATCACTTTATTCTGAGCAGGCACCCATTTATTAAAATCCACATCGCACACTCCAACGGTGACATAGAAAACTTTTCCATACCAGCAGGAGAGACCTGCACCAATTTCAGAGCTAAAGCAATAGCTGTACATGCAGCAACCCAGATTCTTATCAGCAAAAACACAACTACTCAAAAAACGGTAATTCTAACAGACTCCAGGGGCGTTCACCAAGCCATTTCAAGTCTCAAACAAGATAGAGTCACACAAAATATAACACCAGAACATATCTTGCAGGACTGCCCCACTTATGCAGACTAAAGAGAGACAGTCTAGCCCTGGGGAGCGACCATGGCAGAAAAGCTGTAGGAGACTGGCGAATACCTAAAACACAGTCTCCTTTGAGAAACCTTACCGTGCTAGAAGTATAGCATCAATTGATCAAAGTAGAAGAAGCTACAAAGATATATGAATGATTCCAAATCTTGTAAAAGTGTGAATTTATTCTAATATTCTTTGGGTTTTTTCTGTGTTTTTTTCATTTCTGTATCCTCTAATCATGTATACTTATTTTATTTTGCATTTTATTGCACAGAAAAACCAAGTCATTTGTAAAGACCAGAGCATCAAATTGTTTTGTCAAATTCCACTGAGTTCTATTGTGATGTTGGTTGATGCTGTTGTCTTTATAACCCAGTCATTAGTAAGTAGAAAGAGGAATAGTAATAAGAGACATCACTGTCACACACCACGTTCGATCTTAAAGGACTCTGAAAGCTGTCCTTCATGTAGAACACTACATTTCATATCTTAATTTTGTTATTAAATTATGCCAGTGAACTTCAGGAGAACTCAATAGTTTTTTAGCAATTTCCAGGGGGCTTTCTCTAAGCTGTCAATTGTTGTTTTTTTTTTTTTTTTGAGGGGGACAGCGGGGCCTAGTGGTTAAGTGGCACGGCTCACAACCAGAAGGTGCTGGGTTCGATCCCCATCACAGCACCGGCCGTTACCCCGGGGAAGCAAACCCTTAGAAAATGCAGGAGGAAGCAGACCCTTACATAAAATGCATGCTGAAGTCGGATGCACTGGGCCGACAGGCGCAAAATAAAAACCACAGTGTAACGCACACACGCCTTGGGGAATAGATAAATAAGGCGAACGCAAAAAAACCCCAAAAAAAAATGTTTTTTTGTAGTTCAGGAATCTGACACAAAGTGGTTATTACATTCCATGCTCTGTTAAACTATTATTCTCAGCGTAGCTATCTATTCTGCAGAGGAACTTTATTGTCAAAAACGTCTGCCTGTTTTTCTCTCAGCTGTTTGTCTCTGGTCTCTTTCAATCTCTCTAGTATGTTCCTGTTTAATATTTTCCCAGGCACTGATAACAGCGTTATTTCTCTACAATTGGAACACTGCTATTTACACAGATCTCCTTTCTTTGGCAACTTGACTACATATACTTCCTGATCTTCTAGTAGTTCTTCTCTTTCCCAAACTTTACCAAGTAATTTGTATAATATCTCTGTTGAAGTGTTGATGTCTGCTTCTGCCGAGATACCATCTAGGTCTCCAACTTTAACATCTCTCAGAAACATTATGGCTTTCTTGATTTCTACTTTTCTTTTCTTTCTTCAAATTAACTTGCAGTCCTGTTTCTGATGACTGAATATCTGAAGTATCTTTTTGAGCTGGTCTATTTAAAAGTTCTACATGTTCTACCAATATCTTTATCTGCTCATTTGTGCTGTTGATTAAATTTCTTTTGTATTGGGAATTAGAGAAATAAGGCGAATGCAAAATAAAATACATGTTAGTCCATAACGAAAAAAGCTAATTCTGTGTCGTTACTGAAGGTCAGAAGTCTACAAAATAATAAATAGTTATGGTTCAGAATCTGCACCAGAACAGAGACAAACCATAAGGTGGGCTTTGTATGTTTATTTTTGTGGCAGTTTTGAAAGTAGCTAGTATCTTTCTCTGTCATACTGTCTTCCATTTTATAAGTACCATTTGTGCCTCTTTTTGAAATCATTAGGGTCACCCATCACTATGATGTGTGTCTTCTTCAGTTTTCCCTGAGGATAGCAGCATTCCACCTGTACTCAGTTTCATCATCTCAACTTATTTCCACTTTGCTTCAGCCAGTGTCAGAATATCAATTTTGTAGTTTCTCATGTAGATACTTTGCGGCTTTTCTGCATCGCTTTACTAGCTCTCTTGACAGAGGACCTTCTTATATTTTGGATAGTTGGAGTTGTATATTTATTTTTAGCTGACATGTTCATATTTATTGAGGTTTTTAGGCAGTTCAAAATTTTTACAGGATCAGGTACCTAGCCCATTTCCAACCCTTTATATTGTGTCTTACGACATGCTTTGAAGGTTTACAGTAATACTATTCTTTGCTCTCCTTCTGCACACCAGAAACACTTGGGCACTAGAGTAGCGCACTTCACTGTTAAATATTACTATTGGGAAAGATCACAGTAAGACTTGAGATCAATGAAAAATGTAACAAAAAACTAAGTTTATATCAGTTTTATGTTAGAACATAAATAGATGATGACAATAACTTGGCTGTCAATAAAGATCTTCATTGAGTAGTAGACACAACTAAAAAGCACAAAAGAAACCATATATTAAGTTAAATTAATCATGTAAGATGATAAAACTAAAAAGTAATTAAATGAAGTATATTAATTAAGCAACTAATTAAACAAACTTCTGAACCTCTCTTGAATGCTGTTAATGTGTTGTCAATGAACATTACTCATTGAATTTTGTTGGTGGGAATGTTGGTCTAATGTAAAAGTACAATTTTAAACTTTCCCGATTTTCAGTCATTGTTAAATACGAGGCAGTATATAAGTCCACAGTCATATAGACTTTTTAAGAGTATCCCCAGGATTCTAATATAACAGATACATAGTACTCCTTATCATGAAGAGATGAAATGACAATATTCAGACTGTAACAGAGTCATTTGGAATGAAATATCTGTTCAACAAACTAAGAACCAGATGTACAGACACATACCAGTCTGGAAAAGTACTGCCTTGGTTATAAAAGAAATAAGTGTGAATATTTAATAGTGAATGTAAGAGACGGTGTGAGCTAGTGGTTAAGTGACACGGTTCACAATCTGAAGGTGTTGGGTTCGCTCCCCAATCACAGCACCGGACATTACTCTGGGGAAGCAAACCCTTAAAAAATGCTGGAGGAAGCAGACCCTTACATAAAATTCATGCCGAAGTCGGATGTACTAGGCTGACAGACGCAAAATAAAAACATAGTGCAACGCACACTGGCATGTGGAATAGTAAATGAGGCAACAAAAAAAAAAAATTGTGAATGTACAAAAAAAAAGAATATGGATTTCCTTACAATCTACTGTTACTATACCAAGTGACCTAACAAGGACTCTGTCTATGATATAAACAGGTAGGATCAAGATACTGAGCAGGGCATGGGCTGCAGCGGTCAGCGACCCATAGCTGATTGCTAGCGTCAGGGCCAGTGAACCAGAGCTGCTAAGACCCTTCTACACCTCTATGCGGTGATCCTGGATAATAGGCTGCAACAGAGCAAACTAGCTAAGGAGAAGGGATCGAATAGAGAATGCTAACCCGGTACTCAAAAAATGATTTCTGAAGTCAGATGTGTTGGACTGATAGGTGGAAATATCGCAGTCAAGCTGTAAACTACAACACAAAACGCATTGTATTCTAAGGACTAAATTCTGCTACTTAAGCCCTTGTCAGGGTTTGGTAGCGGGAGATTGAGAACGAACGAAGCCAAGTTAAGCCAAATAAACAGGTCACTAGTAGTAAATACATTGCACATAAATCTTCTAATCTTCATTCAGAGCAGTTGTTGCTACTAATTATACTTTCTGTACCTGCCATCTAGAAGATCCATAAGTGGTCTGAGCACCATGTCTGACTCCTGCTGTATGCTAGATCTTTGGCTAGGCTGGGATAAGGACACCTGACCTCCACCTTTCACCTTAGATAGCAGACAACCCAGTTCCTGCATACTCTGATGAATCTGGGGTTCAAGGCTAACAAAAAAGAATGTGATAGATTGTAAAATCTAGCAAATAAAATTGTTATTATTACATGACCACATCTGCATTATGTAAAATAATATTATTACTAACATGACTTGAAATGCATTATGTGAAAAATGAGACATTGTTTTAAAGAAAGACTTTATCTGTGTACCTGACAAATGAGACATTATGTTTTAAAGAAATGCTTTTAATTTGTAAGTGACAAATGAAATATTTTTTAAAGAATAAATTTAGCTGTGTAAGTCACAAATTGGACATTATGTTTTAAATAAATACTTTAGATTTGTAAGTGACAAATGAAATATTATGTTTTAATCAAAGACTTTAGCTGTGCAAGTGAGAAATGAAATATTATGTTTTAAAGAAATACTTTCCTAAACCAGGAAAAGACAAACATGATCCTAAAAATTACAGGCCCATCAGTCTCCTCAGCAGTATAAGGAAACTGATGAAAAGACTGACAAATAAAAGACTCACCTGGTATCTTGAGACCAACTCGCTACTCACCTCAACTCAAACAAGATACAGGCAGCACAGAAGCACAAAGGACCAATTAAAATATCTAACACAGGACATAGAAAATGCCTTTCAAGAGAAAAAGAAAGTGCTAGCCATCTTCTTTGATCTGCCCCGTGCCTTCAACACTGTCTGGAGAGAAGGCCTGAAGCTCAAAATCCCCCATGCAGGAGTTACCAACAATATGTTCCCATGGATTAAAAGTTACCTCTTCTCCAAAGATCTGTGAGGGTTAAAGTGGACAACTGTACCAGCAAGTCAGTCAGACTGAGAGAGGGAGTGCCACAGGGACGTGAAATAGCGCCTACTCTCTTCTTTATATATATAAACGACATCACTAAATGCTGCCATCAGTATGTATCAAACAGCTGACATACAGATGACTTTGCTATATGGACAGGTGCAGAACATGTAACAGGACTGGTTCAAAATAATCTTGGAGGTTCCAGAGTTAACGAAGAAAAGTGAGCAGTCAGCAACAAAGCAAAAAATCCACGTTCTACAGGAGCTCAAGAGACAGTACCCTAGCAACTCTTGAACACACGTATACACAGATGGATCTGCCTCAGTGAGTGATAAAAGGGGAGGCAGTGGAATCTACATTGAACACTCCAATATCGACATAGAAAATCACTCCATACCAGTAGAAGAGACTTGTACTAATTTCAGAGCTGAAGCAATAGCTGTTAATGCAGCAACTCAGATTATTATCGGCCAAAACATAAATTCAAGGAAAAAATGGAAAAATGGTCATTCTAACTCCAAGCCATCTCAAGCCACAAACAAGATAGACTCTCACATGAAATAAAATATAACATGGGATTGCTGTCTCAAAAAACAGATTTAGTCCTACAATGGATTCTGGCCCACTGTGGGATCCCTGGAAATGAGAAAGCAGATTTTCTCGCAAAAGCTGGAAGTGGCGGCAAGCAGATTTCCCATCCACAGAGCTATAAAGAAGCAAAGACACTCATCAACCAATCCATGAGAACAGAATGGAGAGAACAGCACAAAGAATACAAGCCAGAAAATGACAGCAAAGACAAACCTGGCAGAGATGGGCAGACAAAGATCATCAGACTCAGAACGGGACACTATAGACTCAAGGCCCACCTCCACAGAATGGGTCTCAGAGGCACTGCCACATGTAATTGTGGAGCACCTAAGCAAACACCGGAATATATTTTGCAAGAATGCCCTACCTATACAGGCCAAAGATAGGTAGTCTGACCTGGGAGAGCGACCATGCTTGAAAAGCTGTAGTGGACCAGCGAGGACCTGAAACGCACAGTTTCCTTCATGAACCTCATCGGACTAGAAGCATAGCATCAGTTGATCGACGAAGAAGAAGAAGAAGACAGACTTTAGCTGTTCAAGTGGCAAATGAGACACATTTTATTTTAAAGACATACTTTCGCTGTGTAAGTGAAAAATCAGATATAATAAACAAAATCAGAGCAAATGGGAAATCTCAATACAGAATTTAAAGTTTCTTGTTATGGTCATGAAACATATGATGCAAAACTAATGTTCATAAACTATGTTCCTGTTTTCAATCCTATTTTACACTTCTTTGTTAAACAGACTGACTGGGCTACGTATAAAAAGTTTCAACTAACCTTTTGGAGAATATGGAGCTCAACTCATCAAGAACACCATTTAGTTTTTGTTGAAGCTCATTCAGAATAACTGCAGCATCTGCATCTAACTGTAAACACATACATCTTATTTTAATATAATAGAAACAAGAATGCATCATACTATTTTTTTTAAATGTCTCTTTTACCGCTCACAAAAAAGCAAAAGTGGTTTCACTGCACTCCAGGCAGATCAATAGATTCTTAGTCTCTTTCAGCAGAGGAAAAAGGACATGTGTGCCTAGTTATACCCACCCAGTCTTTACATTAGCATATGGAAAATATTAACAGGTGGGAGATTCATAATTTAGACTGCATCATAGTTGATAAATCTTGATATTCCTTTAATAACAAATCTCAAACCATTACAATCAATATACAGACTAAGACACTAAATTTTGACATAAGAATTGAAAATACCAATCATTAACAGTAAGATACATTCACAACATGAACCATTCATGAAATGTAACATTCACAACATGAACCATTCATGAAATGTAATATTCACAACATTAACCATTCATGAAATGTAACATTCACAACATGAACCATTCATGAAATGTACCATTCATAATATGAACCATTCATGAAATGTAACACTCACAACATGAAAAATACATGAAATGGAACATTCTTCTTCTTCTTCGACGTTCATCGTGAAAAGGACATTGTAATGTTGTATCGTAGTTTACAACGAGACTGTGATATCTGCGCCTTATGACCCGACACATCAGCTGGCTTTTTTGAAGACCGGATTTGCCTTCCCACTGTGATTCCTCTTCTTTGATCAGACTAAACTAGTGCAGCCCATTTCCAGAGCCCCCATGTGGAGGTAGAATAGGATCTTAGTCGGCAATCTTTTGCTGGCACTGATGCAAGCAGCCATCTATGATTCGCTGGTTGCTGAAAACTCATGCACTGCTTCATCTTTGCCCCAAATGCAACATTCACGTAAAAAATTAAGAATATCTTGTTTAGAACCTCACCTTTTCTCCACCCATAGACTCAAAAACTTTCTCCAGCTGAACCCGCAGCTGTTGGATGTTGTTCATCATAATACAGGCCTAAATACAAGATCAAACAAATTCACTTTTTAACTGATAGAATGGAGAACAAAACTAAACGATGTGAAGATAATAGATCAAAGCTCAATGTTTCCTCTCAGAAAGTAGTTCTAGATAGAAATCATGATGGAATGAAAACAAGATAAGAAAAGTCACAATTTATGCTCACTTGGTGTCTTAATGAAGAATCAAGAAAGCTTATAGCAGATGACATGACACATGCAAAGAAAAAGATTTTAATGTGGAAAAAAATCTAAAATTAACCATACTATTTTCTACAAAGCAAGAGAATATTCAGTTATAGTTTCAACAGTTTTGTAACATTGAGAAACTTAAATGTTGCTGTATTTTAGTTTTTTTTTCATTTTCAGTTGTTTCTATTACATATAAACATCATGAAAACAGCATTTAAAATAATTTCAGTTGCTTCCTAGTACAGACTTCACTCCTAAAGTTAACTTTAGACATATCAGTCTGATGTTTTCTTATCAGTTCCAATGTCAGATGATTTCATAAGTCATTTTAAATCTTTCAACTTTAAAAAAGTCTTGAGCTAAAATTTAAGTGTTTTCAAAGCAGAATGAGAATGAACATCATTATTCCAATCAAACTAAAGCTAACAACCTAATATCTTTATTTTATATTTACTTCTTTACTTAGTGGCTTTTCTTCTACTCTAAGGTGCAGAAGTTTGTCAGAAAGAACACCATACTATTCTATCCGATGTCCTCCTCTTGTTCTGGTTTCAGCCTAGTTCTTAGTTTCTTTAAGACTGTCTTATACTTATGTACTTTGGCTCATTATGGGAATATGAATCCTTGGCTTTTTGTTTCCCATGACTGCTGTAATAGGGTTATGTGCCAAGGAGCAGTATGTAGCATGACCACCGGCCTGGAAAATATAAGGGTTAGAGACAGCAATTTATTCTCTGGAGCTAAAATTAGTTGGGAAAGGGATAGAATGGCTCAATCAGTGGGCACGGGTCAGTTAGAGTTCACCTTGTGTCACCCGGCTAGTGAGATCGGCGTGTAGTGAAGAATGCAGAACTAAAAAATGGTAGGGGTATAGTCTGACCATTCTGGATGTAGTATCTGGAGTTAATAGTAGGGGTGGAGGGGTTAGGTGACAATTAATTGTAAGTCAGGCTGTCACATTTAGAATGACAGAGTGATAAGTAGCCATAGGAGTCAATAGGATTTCAGGGTGGAGTGGCAGAGTAAGATTGACTGTTGACCAGTCAATTAGGAAGGAACAGGGTGCCTGGTGTCTACCACCATTTTTCATTGGGTGTAGCTGAAAAAGAGAGAGGAGATTCAATATTTGAGAGCTGATCTTGAAGGCTGTCCCAATATGCTTTAGGGACCATTGCATTTGTACCTCTTGGTGTTCATGGTGGCCCTTCTATAATCTATGAGTGTCAGAATTGGGAAAACATATCTGTAGTTTTCGCAAATATCACGCACTCGCAAGTCTGCTGGAAATGAAAAATAACTGATCGAGCACAAGCAGTTGAATTGGGAAAATGTATCTGTAGTTTCCATAGATATCATACACTCACTGGTCTGTCGAAAATGAAAAATACTCATCAAAGAATAAGAAGGGTCAGAGAGGTTGGACATAGCCCCTGATCAAAAGAGCTGTAACCTGAAAGCTCAGGGAGCAACCCCACCATAATAGCAAGAAACTATTATCGCACAGTGCATGACTGACGGCCACCAGAGATCAAGTTCATCATACCAACTGCTAGATGGCACATGTAACTTCATGGTAGATAGTTAGTTAATCTGTGCAGAACAAAATTTGTATAGACTGTCATATATATTAAAGTAGACTACCGAACTAGGTTCATAGTGCAGGGAGTTCATTCTAGCTCAAGCTAACATTCCCTGAGATAGTAGAATTCATTGTTGTATCATGTTGTAACAAAAATACTTTTGGAATAAATTAATTATCTTGTTTTTATGGTTAACATAAGTTCTAGTGTTTATTTTTCTATATTAAAGTTGAAACATCAAGTATTGTTGTTGTTGCTTAATGCCCACAATGAGTAAGTTTACTCTTTTGTACGCACTGAAAAGGTTGTTAAGTGGTGGGTTGTAGTAGTTTTCCACACATCTCGAGCATGCTGATAAAGGTTTACCGTGATCCTCCATGCGGTTCTGTTATGCTTGGCTTCATCTGCGTGGCGATCACTACAATAGGGATCACATTGATCCACATCTCGTCAGCCAGGCTGCCTTGAAAACAGCACGTTTCTAGAGAACGCTACATGGAAAAGAGATTGTGGTCTTAGTCAGTGTATTGTGCCTGACCATGATGAGACATCGTGGTCAGTATGTTGTGCTTGACTGGACTAGCGTCTCAGTTTCCCAACGTCAAATATTAAATGTTTTAATGTTTAACACAACAGTCAGAAAGAAATCCTAACTCTAACACTGTGATAGAAGCTGAACTTCTTTCATTCTCCAGATATGACCAAACCACCGAAGTTGAAATTGCTTCACTCGAGTCTGCAAGGGTTAGGTTTTGAGATTGTGTCTTTTTGTTTGATTTCTGACCTTATCGCTTCTTGATACTTAAACCCTCTTTTATATATATCTAATTTCAGATGCTTGGAGTTGGCTTTTCTGGCTTTTGTTCATTACCCATGATTATCATCCCTAATTTACAACTAGTACACAGTTGGAGTGGTATACCGCCATCTTAGTTTTCTAACCTATTTCTCTTTTACTGAGCAATCCTCTATTTATGACATGAAAGTCTGCCAGCAGCTGCTTTTAGTCTTCATCAACTTGTGCATCTACAAGGGCATTAGCTCTTGTGCAGGTCCCAACTCTTGTGCGAGTTGGTAGTAGTCAAGTGTGTTTCTCTGCTGAGTGGGCTGGGCTCAAGCAGTGCTATGTATTTTGGTTTTGTGCTGGTCTTATCACTGAGTGGTTGCTGTGCTCCAGCATTCGTCTTTCGTTCTGACTATATGGCCAGCCCAGTGGTACTTGGAGTTGTTGGCATGATGGATGACATCCTTGACATGTAACAATGCCTGGATGTTACTGTTTGTGTAAGCACATCTGGCGCTGTTGCCTAAATGATAGGCCCATGAGACGGTGCACAAGCGAGGCATGTATTGTCCTTAGCTGGTTCTCAATGGCTAGAGGGGTCTGTCTCCTTTTGACCTCAATGCTAGACACTTTTCTGGTTCACAACTTTTTATTTGATATTAATAGCTAGCCTAAAAATATTGAGACAATTCAGGTATCCACTACCCTGCTGAACCTGTCTGGCAGGATGTCACACTCCTTCCCCAGGACACCTTTATTATATAACAAAGAAACTGATTGTGTTACACTGAACAGATGCTTACAATCTAATGTATATGCTACTCACTCTCCCCATACACAAACCCGAAATAAAGGATAGTGTATGTATGTCATTATCTTGAATAACAAAAACTTTCTTTTTGCAATAGTTCTTTTTGAACAAAATATACAATTTTTACTTACAACTTTTTGTCGACTTGTGTATTTCTCAAAATCTCTTCGTACAATGTCTGCATAAGCCAATAGCACTTTGTTCACAGTCTGGAAAAAAGTTGTACATTATTTTTAATTTAAATATGTTGAATCTAATAAATATTCTTTGGACAGGATATATTAAAACAGAGTGTGATTACGATACCAGGATTGCGGATGTGTTTTTGTTCGGTCTTTTGAAATGGAGTAAAAACATTTAGAATTATAGTTTTTTGTGACAGTAGTTACCAAACTTTCCCACGAAAGAGTAATTTATTTTAGAAAAATAACTACTACATGTGTTAGCTACAAATAGCAGCTGGTGGACATTAACATATATCACAAGATAAATAGAACTTAAAAACTGCCGTGGATAAAAAAAACGATCTGTCAACATTTTTAGATGAAAACAGGTACATCAGTCAAACAAAAAAGCAACCTTACAAAATCTTACAGAGTACATTGATTAATTTACAAATCATTATTGACATGCATCAGCTAACCCAGCCATCATTGTCATTTGATATCAATCAATCAAAGCCCATCTCTTTCAACAACTTTCCTCCAGCATTATTGGTTCTTTATTGATCAAGTTAACTTTAAGTCACTACGTTTTTTTCATGTTGTTTGCAATGTAAGTCACCTATAATTGTTGTAATCTGACAGATCTCCCTTCTTGTGCAGCTTTAGCAGATGTACTTCTTTCCATTCTGAGGGCACTCTCTCTTCTTCCAATATCTTCTTGAATAATCGTAGTAATATATGTTTGTGAACTTATTTTTGTCTGCCATTATAGCTTGTGCTGCCATTCTGTCTGGGTCTGCTGCTTTCATTTTGAGTTTCAATATAATCTTTTGAATTTCTATATTACTTGGTAGGTTGCAGTCTGAATCCAGTGTCTCCTTTGCTGGTAGGATGTTTGCTGTTTCTTGCAGTGAAGGTCTGTTTTAAGCTTTATCTTCCTTGCAGATATGAGGTCCTCGCAAGAATTGAGAATGATATTCTGAACAAGTGCGGCATGGTGAATTGCATACAATGATTAGCACATCTTCTCCCTCACTATAATCCAAGTACAGTGTAAATTACATCATCAAGACAAAAAAAATCAGACAATGATATTGCTTGCAAAGGGCAACAAACATTTTTTTTAATGCCAGCAATCGGTATGAAACTTCTTTGATCTCTAGCTTGCATTTACTTGATGCAGACTAGTGTTTCTCAACCCCATCTGAGTTAGCGCCTAATTGTCCCTTCTTTAAAAGAAATATTTTTAACCCTCCTCTCCTCTATAACCATACCCCTCATACACACATTACCCAAATATGCAGTATATAACTCTTTGGTCTGCTGTTTCAGTCATATCTGCGTCTCTCCTTCAACCTCTCAACATTTACAAAATGTCCCCCATCAAAGTGGTATCATGCATTGTGCTGTAAGCTAAACCAGGCAAACACCCTATTACATTTGCTACATTGTCTTTGATTACTCGCCTATAGCTCAAATTATCTTTCCCACCCACTGTACAGATACTTCTGTTGTAATCTGAACAGGTTGTCCAGGTCAGATTTCATCAGCAATTTTTTTGCTTCTTGAGAAAATTAATTGACTCAGTTATTCATAGTTTTTTTATATGACAAACATTTCTCATCATACAGGAAGCAATTTTTTTATTAATATCATTTACAGAAAGTCCTTTTGCCCCTCCAAAAACGCACAACTGTACGCTGTTTATTTAATTGTACACTTTGCAAGCATGGACACTTTTTCTGAGTTGTGCATGTAAAACCTAGCATCTGCTACCTACAATAATCACAAAACTGAATGTTGCTGCCACCTAATGACACCTTGAGAAACTACCATACTACTATTTTTTAGCTATCCTATATTAGTTTTAAACCTACTTACTGACTTACTCTTGTATATTAAAATTGTTATAAAGTGATTAGTAGAATGAAAAGTAAATCCTTGTAGACATGAGGTCAACACAAGAATCGAGAATGATATTCTGCACAAGCGACAATGTTAATTGCATACAATTATCAGTAAATACTAAAAGTACTTTTGTTACTTTCTCAATTTCCATATTTTATGAGACTTGCACACAAATAAAGCTATGTTTAGTGTATGAATCTTGAGATCACATGAGGAAATTTCAACAAAAAAACCCACAAAAACTGTACATAAATGATGTACAGGTATATATATCACAGAAAACGGCTAAAAACTGTACAAATCATGAGAAACCTTACCAGCTGACAGATATTGGTTGTGTATGGCAAGGGATAAAGACACGAAGGGATCAAGATGCTGAGCACCGCAAGAGCTGCAGTGGTCAGCAACCCATAGCTGACTGCTAGCATCACTGCCAGCGAAACAGAGCTGCCAAGACCCTTCTACACTTTCACTAGGTGATCCTGGATAACAGGCTGCAGTAGGGCAGACTGGCTAAGGAGAAGGGATCAAAGAGGGAATGCTAACCCAGTACTAAAAAAATGCTTGGTGAAGTCGGATGTGTTGGACCGAAAGGTGCAAATATCACAGTCAAGCTGTAAACTACGACACAACGCATTCCATTCCCTGGATTACATTCTGCTACTTAAGCCCTTTTAGGGTTTGGTAGTGGGAGATTGAGAACGAACGAAGCCAAGTCAGCCAAAGACACGAAAGAGGATTTAAGATGAAAATGTAAAAATAAAAATAAACTAAAAAATATTTAAAAAAATTATGGTGTTTCAGTTAAGATTGTTTATGAATCCACAAACAGTACAATTACATAAACAAACCTTAGCAAATCGTTTCATATAATTCCTGACAACTTCAGGGTCCGGACATTCCAATTTTTTTATGACATCAAAGCACTGGTTGAGCTGGGTAAACACATCCACAACCGAAGTAGAAAATAGGGCATGTTCAGAGCTCTTTTGGAACTGGAAAAAAACCACCATATAAATTAACAGGAATTTGTAATACATTGGCAAGTTCAATATAAATTAACATGTTATTATACAAGATGTATATTAGTTTTTTTTAAAAGGCTTTTCAATTTTTATACTCAGGTACTTGTGGAGCCGTGTAGCGCAGTGGTTAGCACGCTGGCTTCGCATCTGAGTGGTCCTGGGTTCATTTCCCAGTTGAGGCAGTAATGTTTTTCAATGGCTCCGGGTCGACCCAGCTTTAAATGGGTACCGGTTCAGTCCAGGAAGTAAAAGCAGCGAGGGAGAGGAGATGGCTACCGCCCTCATATTGCCAATCCTTTGAAATGTGAGATCGCTAACACCTCACACCCCTACGGCAGTATTGCTATGGGTTACTTTACTTTACTCAGAAAAACAAAGAGGAAGAAAACAAATAAGTGTGCTTCTAAAGGTCAGAACGTTTATTCTTTATTTGTAACATTTTCTTAATGATATAGTGTTGGAGGAATGTGCTTAGTATATGACATTTCATGAAGTTCCAAGAAAGTTTTAATCAGTTCACTAAAATGTGCTCAGAACATTCCTTTCCTGAAGTCTATGCATAAGACTTTATTTAATTGTTCGACCTTTGAGTCTTATAATTCTAAGACACACAGACTTGGTAAAGTTGTACTCTGTCGTTTTGGTTTTCCATTTTAATTGAAGATACAATGGGAAGAAAATAATTGCTAAGCTATTATTTATAAACTGCTTTTTATTGAAACTTACACACAATTTGCAATAATACATACTTGTATGTCATATTATCTTTCTTGTAGTGGAAATTAATTTTTACTTTACAATATGCTTACTATATATTTTCATACCTTTAATATTTTATGTAGATAAGGAGTGCAAAAGAACATTTTATAACAAAATAAACAGGCATTTCTTCAATTTCACATTTTCATTAATAAGGAAGGTGGAAGAAATATGACCATACTTATTTGACCCTCTAGTATAGTTATGTGCACAGTTGTTGACAAGTTATGCCGCTAACAATAAAACACATTGTCTTACTTTTTTTCAATGACTGTCTATAAATATAGTGTGTAATATGTTTTATATAGCCCTGAAACTTGTTGTCTGCCAATGTTCATATGAATGATAGTTTAAATAAGAATATAAGAAATATTGTATAAGATATGGGATTTTCTGATCTTGGCAAGTGAAACTAACTTGATTCTTGATTCTAGGAACTAACATCATTACACATGGGACATTCCCATAAGTGCTCCATTCTCCATTCAAGCAGCCAGCCAAGTGTATATATATATATATATATATATATATATATATATATATACTCAGAGTTCCAGTCAGGTATTGATTTCATCTCCTTCAGATCATTCCAGACAGAACACACTTTCACCTCTCTCCTCTAGTCATTCCCAAATCTATCATCCTCTACACATATGCATTTTTGTGACACTCTGTCTCTTCATCATTCCGTAGACTGTACATGACTGCCCTTATAAACTCAACCCTGTCTCTCGTCATCACCACATCGTTCACTACAGCTCGCCCTGCTACTGCATCAGCTCTTACGTTGCCCCAGAGACCTGTATGTCCCGGGCAGTAGGTCCATGTGACACCTTGTATACCAGAGTTGTTCAGAAGAGAGCCCACTCCCTTCTTAGCATGCACCTTTGTATCTTACGTAGCATGTCTTGCGAGTCTGACAGTATCACTGCAAGTGTCACCGGTTGCACAGCAACCAAGTCAGGGCCGCTGTTACCGCCTCAATCTCCATCCTCATATTCGATGTGACTGTGGAGTAGACAGCTGATTTCTCCACCACCTCCTTGCCATTTTGGTAGCTGACAAAACCCCAATCGAAATTGTTTGCATCTCTGCCGGCATTCTACCCATTCACTACCTCTTCCCACTTCTTCCAATGCACAGACCCTCATCAGGGAGTCTTCTGTCTCTGCCATCCATGACCTTTTTTGCTTAGTGTGTCTGCCTTTGAGTGTATCCAAGTCTTGGTGCGAAGGGGGGTGTTCATTGTTGGCAACGTTGGTGTATGCCTTGACCTGCGCTACTTGATGTCGGACCTTGATGCTTTGGCAAATCAAGCAGGAATCTCATGGCACCAATGGGAGTATCTCTAGTGCATCCCAGAGCTGCTCTCATGGCCTCATTCTGGACTCTCTCCAATCTACCTGTGTCTGTGGTAGCATGAGGAATCCAAGACCGTAATCCATGACAGATAAAACCAGTACTTGCATCAATAGGAAGAGAGTCCATTGTTCCATGTTTGTGGCCGCCATGACTTTGATTGCCTTGATACCCCTCTTTGCTTTCAGAATCACACTGTCAACATGTTTATTGAAAGAGAGGCTTTTGTCATATGTGATACCCAGGTATTTCCTGTAAAGCTCTCTCCCAATGTTGGTGTCCATGCAGGTTGCCACTGGTAGTGTATCTGAGACCAATCTATTGTATAGGGAGAACTCGACAATCTTGGCTTTAGATGGAATGATTTTAGTGTTGTAGTCAGTGTGCACCATTCAGATAGTTTTTCCAGCTTGCTCCGCACACCCGCGACAATTTTAGTCCTGTCTTTGCCCTGATTGTATAGTAGAATGTCATCTGCATATGTGAGGATCCTACCATGCCCAGTCACCTCCATCTGTGCAATTTTGCAAGTGTACAAGTTAAAAAGTACAGGAGATGGAGGAAAGCCTTGAGGCAGTTCCGGCGCTGTAGTTCTGATCTCTGATGTCCAAGATCCATATTTTAGAGCAATGCTTCTTTACATAAGGACCGTTGCAATCCAATAGACAATCCGGAGGTCAATATTGATAGCTACTAATAGGTCGATTAGTTTGCCATAGTTGACCCTATTGTAGGCATCTTCCAGGTTGATTGCTGCGATGACAGTTTCCTCTTTTGTCTGGAAGCCCTCATATATGTCGTATGCCAAGACAGCTACATTGATGGCTGTGTCTCTGTCAGGTGTGTATGCGTCTAGGGTGTCTGGAAATTGATCTGTGTTTTCCAGCTCATTAGCAACTCGCCTAGCAATGATTCTCTCTAGCACATTACCATACACATTCTGTAGTGTGATGATGTGATAGTCTTTTATATCAGTAGATCTTTGCCTGGTTTCACCAGGGGGATACGATAGCTGTAGCCACTCCTCTGGTACATGACATGTCTTAAGACTCCAGATAAAATCATATGTAATCTTTGCGAGCTCATCATCCCCACAGTCCTTCAGCAGGTTGTATTGTATTCCATCAGAAACAGGTGCACTGTCAGAGGCTCTCTTTATGGAGTGTCTGACCTCCTCAGCACTAATCAGGTCATGCTTCTCTTCCAATGTTTCTAGATGTGTCACTAGTGCCTTGTGTTGAATGATGTCGTCTTGATAAGTCTGCTGAAGGTACCTGTCAAAAAAAGCCCTTCCCTTCTGTTTGTTTGTAGTCAGCACCTGTCACAATTCATTTCTCATGCAGACACTGGATCTTGTGTCCATCTCCTGGTTCATTGCCCTATGTAATTTTCCAGAATTTATGTAGGGTTCTATCCGCCGCCAGGTCTTCCACAAATGTCTCCCACCATTGTTGTTTTGTGCTGCTCTGGCGATTTTCTTGAAATCTTCAGTGACCCTTCTCATTCTGATCTCTACCTCTATTCATTTGTTTTTAGTACCCAAGATGGCGGAAACAGTACAGTGTTCAATTTTTAGAGTACTCAAGAAATTTTCCAACATTGAGGGCACTGGAACATTGGCGCTGAACGTGAATAATCTGACGGATGTATGTCAAAATGTTGTGAAATACATTGAATCGGTGCTAGCATGCATGAAGTCAACTTTTTTATCACAGAGCACAGGTAACAGCACCATCACCACTCGGAACACAAGGAATCGTCACTGGGGCTACATATTTTGTCACTACCACAGGAAGCATAGTGGGAGATCCAGTAAAAGGAAAGCAGAGAAGAGAAAGGTAAGGAGGTAAACAGACAGAATTAGACTGAAGAAAATAAACATTGGTTACTGGAACTTTTGCTTGACAGTGGAGCTCGGTGTTGGAACGTGTCGTGTATGATTTCAACATTCTTCTTCTTCTGCGTTCGTTCTCAATCTCCCGCTACCAAGCCCTGTACAGGTCTTCGCAAGTAGCAGGATGTAGTCCGGAGAACGGAATGCGTTGTGTCACTAGTTTACAGCTTGGCTGCGATATTTGCACCTTTCGGTCCGACACATCCGTCTTCGGCGGCATCAACATTTTACTTCTGCAGGAAACACAATCCGTACAATTGGCATACCTTGGCTTTGAGTGTTACGCTAATCCAGTGAGCCCAACACATCACTGCAAACTATCCTAGTTAGACATGTTCTGCCACACTTACTGCTAGACTTGAACGAGTGAGACAAGGCAGACAGAGAACTGACAGGAGCCATCATTGACTCTTTTCGTCTTGTCAGACGACAGTAATTTTGCCATTAGCACAAAGCCCAGGCAGAAATATAGAGACTATGTGTTGCCCATGCAGTATGGTCCATCTCTCGGTTTGCCTTGTTTACTCCAAGGGAAAGATGATACCAATACATTTGGAACAAGGCAAGGAGTACAGATCACAGTTCATGGCAGGCGGTGGAATATAATTAATATCTGTGTGGGGAACTGTTCCCATACCGGGTCGGATGACTGTCGATTCCTCAGAAAATTGTAGGACCTGCCAGGATACATGGCATTGGTGTGTGGTAACTTCAATGCACATCATGTCACTTGGGGAAACCCAAACAATAACCCACAGGGCAGGCGCTTGGCCAGACTCTTTGAATACAGTTTGAATGTTCCCAACTGTGAGGTGAAAACCAGACTTGCCACTCGAGTAACAGAGTGAGACTCTAACATTGACCTCACGCTAGTTTCATGCCCTGGAGAGACATACACCTGGTGGCCAGCACTGACATATCATGGAAGTGACCATTTGCCATGTTCTTATTCCATCACGAAGGGGCAGCCCAGAAGACAGACCAAGATGCAACATGCTTTTAAATACATGCGCACCAAAGACTCGATGCTGGGTAGCTTGAGACAATTTTCATGGAAAAGCAAGAGAGCCCAAACCAACACATGTCAACACACATGGTGGTCCAAAGAGATTGAGACACCATGGAGAAGCAAGAAGAATGCCACCAAGGAATGGCAGCAGAAGATAAGACTCGCAAACGTCACCTTGAAACTAACTATTAAAATTCAATATGTATATTGCAATTAGGGGTTGTACGGGTGGGGGTGTGTGTAAGGGATAGTACCTCAAGGTGAGAGACAGTCACTTCAGTTGCTTCAATTTAGCAGGATGGCCTGTATACTGTTTGGTTCGCCAGGTCCCACCTTAATTTAACTTAACGTCTTTATACTGGTTTAGAAGACTCTGCAGAGTCTGTATACAACCAGTTTCATTTACATCACCTTGTTCAAAAAGCTATGCGCATCCAATTTTTTCTTAAATGCATTAACTGTCCCTGCCGCCACTACCTCTCGTGGCAATGCATTTCAAGCATTCACCACTCTCTGACTAAAAAAATATTTCTTACTATCTAATCTGGACTTCTATTTAGTAACTTGTAGCTATGCCCTCTTGTTCTTGTGGGTAGCTGTATTAAAAAAAATATGTTATAGTCTTATTTATCCATTCCTCTGATCATCTTATAAACCTGTATTAAGTCACCATGAATTCTTCTCTCTTCTAGACACTGAACTGAACTGAACTGAACATTGCATTTACCTTTTTCACTGCTACCTGAACTTGATCCTTCACCATACCTGTATGATCTATTATAACCCCTAGGTCCCTTTCCTTATTTATCTTTCTAATATTGTTCTCTCCCATTCTGTAATTATGTTCCATATTGGATCTACTCATGTGAATGACTGTAAATTTATCTACATTAAACTCCATTTGTCAGATTACAGACCATTCTCGAATTTTATCTAAATCCAACCTCAATATATCCACTTCTGCTTTAGATGAAACACTACTGCATAGTTTTGTGTCATCAGCAAATTTTGCAATCATAGATCCCATATCAATGTCCAAATCGTTTATATATATCAAGAACAAAATTGGTCCCAAAACCGAGCCCTGGGGCACTCCACTTTTAAGTTCACACCACTCAGAGTACTCCTTATTTATGCACATTCTCTGCCTTCTTCCTGTTAACCAATTTTCAATCCATTTAAAAACTTCTCCACCTCTTCCATGTGATTTTAACTTTCAAAATAATTTTTAATGAGGTACTCTATCAAAGGCCTTTGCAAAATCTAGATAAATCTTCTTCTTCTTCTTCATACGCTGTCAGACATCAACTTGAATTTGTTCGAAGAAAGCAGCTGTCATACTGAGGCTGTCAACACTGCCATGGAGCTTGTCTAGTGTTGCCACTGGTGATTGCCACATGTGCTTTCTCTGGTCCTCATATGTCGGGCAATTTTGCAGAAGATGTTCAGCGGTCATTTTCCCTGTACCACAGGTGTATTCGTCAATGCCACCTATCTTCAGTTTATTGAATAGATGGTACCTCAGTCTGTTGTGGCCTGTGTGGAGTCTGAAGACCACGACCTACTCTCTTCTGTTCAGCTGGTAGTAGGCATCATTTTTTGATAGCCAGTATGTTCTGTTTCCCATTTGGCCACGTATCTGGCCCTAATAAACCTTTTGACTCTTCGTAGGTCACACTAGAATCTGGTTGTGGTAGTCTTGCACCTTCTTTTGCCAGTCTGTCTGCCTCCTCATTGCCTTGGATGTTACAGTGGGATGGAACCCACTGTACCACTACTCTTTTTGGTGCGGACTGCTGGCATAGTTGACAGAGTACTGCTCTTAAATCATTTAGTTCAGTATTTTTCTGGTTTTTTAGTGATGTGACTACGGCCAGGGCATCTGTAAACAGGACTATCTGGCTTTCATTGCTTTCGCCTGTCAGCATTGATTTTACTGCAGCCTTCAGTGCCTCTGCCTCCACTCTGAAATTGCTTGAGAATTTTCCAGTTGCCACTGACAGTGTTATTTTTCTACCATTTGTTAGGCTCAGGAATACCCCTCCCCCTCCATTCTGTGTTGTGTTTGTTATAAAACCGTTGGTGTATGCATGGGTCCAGTCCATGCTTGGGTAGTTTTCCGCTATTTACCTCAGGGTTATGTCTCTTTTTCAGTCTGGCTGTTCTTATTTCCAATACCTGGTATATTTTTTACCACCTCCGGAATAATATGCTGCTTCCATGTGGGTTTGCGTGCAATAGGGATGGGCTTTGGTGTTGTTATGGTGTTCATAGGGTCTAGGATCTAGATAATTAACGTCCACTGGCTCCTCTTTATCTATCATTTTAGTAACCTCCTCCATGAATTCTAATAGATTTGTTAAGCATGATCTCCCTCTAGTAAGCCCATGCTGACTATTTCTGATTTGAATAAACTTGTCAAAATGCATTACAATGTTTTCTTTGATTATTGACTAACAATTTACAGACTATGCTCATTAAACTTACCGGTCTAAAATTTGCTGGATCTGATTTTTTCTCCTTTTTGAATAAGGGGATCACTCCTGCTTTTTTTCAATCCCGTGGAACGATCTCTTTTGCAAGTGATTGAGAACATAATATAGCCAATGGTTTTGCTAGTTGGTCTCTAATTTCAAACAACAGTTTTGGATGAATACCAACTTGACCTGGACATTTATCCACTTTCAACTCCCACAATTTTTTAAAAACCATTTCCTCTGTAATACAGATTGATCTTAATCCCACTGTATCCATGTCTCTTTGAAAGATATCTATAAGCTCTGGGATCTTGGAGTAGTCCTCTTTTGTGTAGACTGTGCGAAAGTACTGATTGAGTACATTACCTGCATCCCTATTCTCACATTATTCACTTATACTTCCAGCAGCAGCAGACTACTATACAAAATCTGGCTATTTTCTTTAGGTCAAGACAGTTTACTTACTCCATCCTTCCTGTCCCTGTCATAGGCACCATGGAGATAGTCCATGGACACATCATCATTTTCATTGAGCCATTGCATGACAAATTGTTCAAACCATCTAGACATGAAAAGAGAATTTTTCATGTAAATATTTATGGCAAAATTTTAAATTATTCTCTTTCAAACATGTCATCTAGCTCATTTTACCTGTTAACTGTATAATCATTTTTTTCACTTTCAGTTATGTACAGCCATACCTACCTTCTATATAGGTATTTTTCTGATTTATAAATATATGAGAAAACAAATGTTCTAAACAAAAAAATAACATAGGGTAACACACTCCACATCTTACCTGTTATAGACTAGAAAAAAAACATGAAAGAAACTAGTAAAAGTGGATTAAGGTTAAGCTTAATCAAAATTTAAAAATGGGTATGGTCAGATACCGCACCGAGACGAGAACACAAACGAAACCTACGTTACGACCAATAGGCCTTCATCAGGGACAACAACACTGAATTAACAAATCAACATTTAAGAAAAAATGGTCAACTCATCTATTTCTGGTAGTAGACGCTTCCTGTCTAAGCGACCGGCTGTGCCAAGCGCTCGATTGAAACTGTTATAAACTGTTATAAACTACCAGATTCACTGAGATGGTAGGTTATTTCAATAAAACAATCAACCAAAACAATACAGCATTTTTCAAATAATAATGTCTGAGATTATAAAGTACTAAGACTTTTTCAATATTTAACACAAATGACTGATAGGGGACTGAGTGGTCTTGAGGTAAGGTGTCTGCCTCGGGTGCTGGAGATTGTGCATTCGAATCACGGTGGAGACCATTATTTTTTTACGTGGATCTTCTTGAAAAATTCCCCTGATCTCTGGGCAGGGAAATTGGACTCCTGTGTTTAGTGTTGAGTATGTTAAAAATTCCTTTGCAGTTAGAAATTGAAAAGAGTAGGCTTAACAACTTCTGCCTGGTCAAAATTCAAGCTTAAAATCTACCCAAGTTATTTGTACCTTTCCCCGGGTGGTTTGTTAAGAGCAGCTATAGATGGAACCTGGTTAGCCACGAGTCTACTTTGCTCTAGTGTTTTAGTTTATTAAGATAGACTCGCACATCAGTTAAACCATCCTCCAAGAATCTGGTTGTATAAAAACTGTAGGGTCTTCTTAACCAGTATAAAGACGTTAAGTTCAGATAGCAGGAATATTATTCAGTTTGTTGGTCAGCCATTATTGTCTCCTAAACAACAAATCTGAAATGGTCCTCCTGATCATATTTTCTTCCAGCAATTTTTGAATTGCAGTTATCTCATTATTGAAAATTTGCAATTCGACACCTTGCTAACCCCTTTGGTTGATACATTTAATTCAATACATAGTTGGTCTTTGATTTCAAAGAAAAAATCTTAGTTTTTTAGTTTCTGTTTCTAAGAATTGACGTCACTGCACTCCAAGCATACCCATAGGTGCTCAGTCTCTCTAATCAAATGGCATAAGGTATGGACGCTGATGGTCCCTGTGGTTGTACACTCTTCTGCTTTGTTCTCTCATGCGCTCCACTCCACTCGAACCTCATTTAATGTCGAAGCTTTGTGGTCTGTGGATTGCTGCTTCATCTATTGCGGTGTCCTCATCCAGCAGTTTTTTAGTTAGGATTATAAATGTTAGAAATGCAGAACAGTAATAGTCTGTTTTGTTCTATAAAGACCTCAAGTGAGTATTGGTAAAACTTTTATAGCACAAAAGACAACAGCAATCTCTCAGAAATTAACAAAGAATTATCCGATGGCAGTTTGACCTACCGTGGATACTCTGGAACTGTCCCACGGTACTGAGCCACATCAGCAATATATTTTGTATAGAGCCACTTCACTTTAAAATGGAGGTTCATGTACTCAGAGCTTTTACATGTTCTTTCCTCTTCATGTTCTGGAATAGACAAATCACATTTAGTTTCTACTAACTGTTACTAAAAAAACATATAGTTGACAGATAGTTTTATGTCAGTACAGCAACAAATGTGTTCCAAGGTTTCAACACACAAAGTTGTTTATTAAGGAGTGAATAAATTAAAAATAAACACTTAAGTAAGCAGCTAAGCTTAACTAAACAAATTACATAGTGTGATAAAAATATAGATATATTTAAAAGTGCACATTGAAGCATAATTAATCCTGACTTTGAAAAGTAAAAAATGTGTGCTTCATCTTTCAAGATGTTATCAAGGAATGATATAATAGATACAAAATGTAAACTCAAGAAAAATGATATAAATAATGACAATATTTTGTAAAATGTGGTATTGGGCAAAGCAAGGAAAGGAGAAATAATTAGGATTAGATACACATTTCTTAAGCAATAACATGTTAGGAGTTAAAACAATTCTATCTACACTATCATATGCAAACGTTGCAATAAGGCTTGTATCTGTGTAGCACATACTTGATTAAGTACAGCAAGTGTTAAATTATTTTCAAGTTATTTGGAAAGGAATCATGTTAATTATAAGTTTTTAATGATGTCCTTGTAGTTTCTGATGATGATTTGTCTTTTTGCTCCAAGTGAATAAGGAGCTCCCAACTACACTTGACCCTTTATAGCAAACCTGCATCCAAATATTTTTAGTGGAAGTTTCAATGCCAATAGTTTTATATGATTAGGTTATAAGCCACATACATAACCTTCTTTAGTCACCTTTTACCATATGCTTGTTTATTTTTTTTAACCACTCTGATGCTTGTAGGTTTTGATGTTGCTTTATTCAAGATAAAAATAACATTTAATATAACATAATCGTTACGAATTACAGAATACAAATAATGTCTTACTTACGTTGTAAAGCTATACACAGATCTTGAGAAAACTGGTCCCACATCATGTAGGCACTCACTTGTCCTACTACCAGCTCTTGGGGAAATCTGGTCAGTTTGCAAATTGAAGTTGAAGAGACAAACAATTTTTAATATGTGAACACAGAGAATAACTCAGTGAAACTATTAGTAAGTCACACATTTGTGCTGATCAACAAAAGAAAAGATGGTTTTTCACAAAAATAACTGGGAATTTCAGAGAAACCTTTTTAGCAGAAATACAAAGTAGGCCTATGTCTGGTGCAACATCAATCACATAAGCAAGTATTTTTCATTGGATAAATATACAGGGAATAACAGAACAAGTCTTTAGCTAGCCGAGTCCTGCAACTCATTTCTTTCTTGTAGCAAGGCACATTCAACACCTGGATACTTCACTTGTTTTTCTGTTGTTCACTGTAAATGTTTTAAGAGTGACCAAATACTTAACTTTGCTATCATTGAAACTAACTACAAACACACTTTGTTTACAACTTACTGACCTAGATATTTCCCATTCCCCAAAAAGAATTATAGTCTGTTGGCGCTAAATAACAAATTAAAAAAATCTCAAAATAGAAAATTAACAAGTATTAGAAACTATCTATTTTAAAAAAGCTTTCCAACAAATGATCAAAAACACAGAAACAAACAAAATAGCATCAAAATTTAAAAACAACTTGTACAAATAAAACACCGAGCAACAATGAAACATAACAAAAAACATTTAAGATTGAACTGGAGAATCATTAAAAACAAAAACAAGATAGAAGAGCAAAACCATCTCAGCCTATTATATTTTTTTTAAACTGATGAATTTTTAAAATTTACAAAGCCATGACATTTAAATGTGGCTCAAATTACACATTATCGATATCAGTTGATCACATTACAAGACAATCTCTGTTGTGGAATCCACAAAACAAACGAAATATCAGAAGACAAAGACACTCCTGGAAGAGGTAGCTGGATGGATACCAATGCCAAAGCAGCAAGCAAGATTTGGAGAGAACTTGCTCAGATGGCCCATGATATGAGGTCTAGGCAGGTATTTGTTAGGACCTATGTTCCACAGAGAGTGGTCAGGTGTCTGATTGATTGATTAAAGGTGCAGGCATTGGTTAAAACAAAAATGCTCAAAACATATTTATGTTGGTTGGTAGAATGTAACAGAAATATAAATAACATACTGCCAAAGGTGAAAGCAGTGGCTATTCAACAGATTCCGTTGTGCAGTGGCCCATATATTTCCAAGGTTAATGCTAGCTGATAAATAGCATTTTTATTCAAACTTCTTGCTATCAATGTCAAACATGACATTCTTCTTCTTATTTTTCTTCACACACTCTCAGACATCAACTTGAATATATTTAAAGAAAGCAGGGGTTAGCCTGAGACTATTGGTATCTCAATAAAGCTCATCCAGGAATGGTTTTGCTGATTACCATATGTGCTTTCTTTATTCTTTGTATGTTGGATACCTTTGTAGTAGATACTCATTAGTTATTTCATTAGTTTTACACATGCATCGGTACTTTCTAACCTTAGTTTGTTGAATAGATAGTATCTCAGTCTATGAAGTCTAAAGATTACCAACTGTTCTCTTCTGGTCTGTTGAACTGGTAATTTATGTAATTTGGTCGTTGACCTGTGTACTCTACTACCTATTTGTTTCTCATCCGGTATCTGTAAATGGTAAACCTCTTGACCTCTTCATAAGTTATACCTATATCAAGTTGAGGTAGCATCCACCTTCTCTTGACTGTCTTTCAGCCTTCTCATTTCCAAGAATGTTGCAATGAGATGGAATCCACTGTATTGCAACTTTTTCAGTATTAGAGAGTATTCACTTTTAGTTTGTTCAGGTCTTTGTTCTTTCAGCTCCCCAGTGCTCAAACCACTGACAGCAAGTCTGAGATGAGCACCAATTGTCTCTCTGTGTGTTTTTATCTGCCTTTAGAACTTCTGCTGCAGTTTTCTTGGTCTCTTCTCTAAAATTATTTGAAAAGGTTCAGGTTGCCACTGATAGCTTTCTTTGTGTACTGTTTTTTAGACTCCACCTCCATTCTTTGTAGCATTTGTTGTGGATCAATCTGTATATACATGGGCCATCTGTTACTTGGATAGTGTTTCTTTATGTGTTATGGATCTTCTTTCTATTTTTGTCTGGCTGGTTTTTTTTTTCACAATGCCGGGAATATGATGCACTGTTTTGTCCAGGTGGGAAGCAGGTGTGTAGTGTGCAAAGGTTTTATTTGTGATATGTCATTTATAGGATCTGTTCTTAACTTTGCTTTCACTGATGCTTTCACTTGAATCTTCCCATTCTGAGCCTATGTTACAATGGGTGGTTCATCAACCTTTCAAATTTTTCACCTTCTTGTTTGGTCCTGTTGTTCCCTCTGTTCTTTATTCGTTGCAGGTTCATTATTTTTTTTTACCATTATCTAAAGCCTATGAAAGGGTAATCACAATATATGAGAAGAGGTACCTCAGAAAATATGTTGACAGCAGCACCAGAGACAACAAAAAATCACAGAAATCAGAACAGATAAATTAGACTATAACAAGTTTTTCAAAATACAAACACCTACAAGAACAAGAGGGAAAAGCTACAAATTAACCAAAGAAAGAGTCCAGGTTAGATATGAGGAAATATTTTTTAGTCAGAAAGTGGTGAATGCTTGGAATGCATTGCCACAGGAAGTAGTAGAGGCAGAGACAATGAATGCATTTAAGAATAAATTGATGTACATAGCTTTGAGGGAAAGAAAATGTAACTGAAACTAGTTGTCTACAGACTCTGCATAGTCTTCTAAACCAGTAAAAAACGTTAAGTTAAGAAGAATTTAGAACAACACATTTGATTAACTATTGTCATGTGTGATGCACCAGGGGAAGATCAACAGAGTGTGACACAAATGCGTCTCATTTAGTTTCTGACAACAAAGTCCATTTCCTGGCCTTTGCATGGCAGAACTGTTTTGATTAACAGTTTAAGCGGCAGAAGGCGAGCCACTGGCGCCTTAAAACCAGTAGTTTTGAACAGATGGGGCCTGAAAGCCTAGGAAGGCAGCTCATCTAGGAGTAGGCAGACCAAGAGAGGGACCATATTGCATGGGCAATACATGGTCTCTATGTTTCTGTCCAGGCTTTGTACTAAAATCACATGTATTATCATCTGACAAGACAAAAAGTGGCAATGAATGAACATCTTCTCAAGCTTATAGCAAAACCTCATGTTGATTCCCTATATTAAAATTCAGACATCTCAAGAAATATGTATGTACATAGACAATCAGCTACGGGAAAATAAATAATCACAATAGAAAAATGTAGGAAATGAAAGGCTACTCAAGGACTTCATCATTAGACAACTGACAGGAAATTGCCATGACATCATGTTAACATACAATTAAAAAAGTTCTGGAACGTTTTGAACAGACTGTTTATAACTGGACATTGAGGAGAGAAAGTGTAGATTGAAAGTACACACCTCCAGAAATAAGTACCGTAACAAGTAGGTCTAGAATACTATACTCACTGATTGAGAACTGTTGTGTAGCTATTTTTATCTTCCTCTATCACAGACACTATAAGGGCAATGAGCTTATGCCAGAAGTGTAAACTTTTGCCACTAGGACCCTCTTGGTCTGCTGCCATCTGTTCATTTGGATCTGTCTGGAATTCTCTATTGTACAGTTCAGAACAGTTGTCAAACAAGAACTTGTATGTAGACTTTATGCAAGCTATGACACAGTCTTTCACCACTGCACCAGCTCGAGGAGGACTAGTCAATTCTTGTACCTGCAAAAAAAGACAATATATATCCTTCAACCAAAGCCATGACGTTCCTTCAATCTTTATCTTGCTTTTACAATAATTTCCTCCCTGATTGTTTATTATCATTGTTTGCCTACTTTCTTGTTCACACATTCATACCATCCTAAATAATTTCAATGAAAGCAGCAGTTCTAATTATGCTGTTTATACCACTACAAATCTATATCTGGCAGATTTTTCAATGACCATATATGCTTGATTGTGTGTCTCTTACTTCTTTAGCCAGTGATTTCCTGTTAGTGCAATCTTTACTTCATTGTTTCTAATTATCTTTCTAGAATCTCATACTACTATTTATTATAATAATTCTTTGCTGATTCTTGTTTTTTGTCAAGACAAAAATTATATGAAACATAACAGAGGCCATTGCAACAGACAGTAATCTGACCACCAATCAGACAGCCTTCAGCCCTTTAGATTTCACTTTTCTAAAATCTTTTGACTTCCACTTTTGATTTGTATATTATCAATGTATGAGCACCAATATTTTATTGGTCTTCGATCATTACATGCATGCACATTCATTCTACACTTTTTTCTGACTCTCTCAAATTACACAATCAAAACAATTTAATATTCAAGTACATATTATTTAAAGGTACTGCCATTTGGAACAATATGTAACTGACTTTATTGCATGAGGTCTAGGATTGGAAGAGTGGGGGTTTGGGATTGGGAGAAAAAAATAGGTGATTTGTCTTGGATGTGTTGACAAGTTCTATTTCTTGCTATCTAACTCTAACAGTGATATACCCATTTTCAGCTAGATAGACTGAAGCATAGCATGGCTATGAAACATCCTTTAGAGCACATGAGCTGCAGCGGTCAGCAACCCATGGCTGATTGCTAGCATCAGGGCCAGCAAGCCAGAGCAGTCAAGACCCTTCTACACCTTCGCACAGTGATCCTAGATAACAGGCTGCAAAAGAGCAGACTGGCTAAGGAAAAGGGATCAAAAAGGGAAGGCTAACTTGGTCTCTAACAAAAATAAAATGCCTGCTGAAGTTGGATGGGTTGGACCAAAAGGTGCAAATATTGCAGTCAAACTGTAAACTGTAACACAATGCATTCCATTCTCTGGACTACATTCTGCTACTTGTCCTTTCCAGGGCTTGGTAGTGGGAGATTGAGAACAAAGTCAAGTCAAATATCCTTCATCTGTTATAAATAAATACTCCTGCTAACAGTAGCCCAGTTGCAATTAGCACACAGAACATATACATACACTGACCTTCATGCGGAAGAATGTAATGCTTGTGAGTAAATCTACTGTTGACTTCAGATCTTTCATTCTACCTGGATCTGATGCTGGAAAGTTGTTCTGTCGGATGAACAATAACTGGCTTAGAGCATTGCTTAATAATAAAGTTATATAAGAATAGAGATCAACAATTGATAATAAAATAGCATTAATGATAATAATATAATAAATAATATGAGAGAAGAAAAGAATATTAATAATATAAGAATATAAAACCATGATCATCATTTTGATCCCAAAGCACTCATGAGTGAAGAAAATAGAACCACTAACTGTACCTTCATGTTGTACAATAGGACAAAGCAGAGTTGTTTATGAGATTGGTAACCTCAAGATGTAAATCAATGTGCCATAGAAACTATAAGAGCACATACATACTTTGACATAGGCGTCCTGCAAGGATAATTGTAGGGGTGGTCCTATGCTTTTATTCGGTTGATAAAGGGAAATATAATAATGGTGATGAACATGATGATACAAACATGAACATAACATTAAAAGATCATGAATTGGAACAAAGACACACACAATGTGAACACAAATATTTGATAAAACAATCAATACATTTTATATAGGAATTGTCTACTAGTTTGTTTGTTTATTATGTATTATAGAAATTAGCCTATAATTGATATAACTATATCTGGAAAGCACATTGAAGTTTATGTTTCGATCATATGTAAATTCAGTCTATTCAGCTCTGGCACTTCACACATTAGATAGGTAACACACTTACCCTGTACATTGATAGATCTATTCGTAATGAATTGTGAAGCTGGTCTAGCAACTTGACAAACTTTTCTTTCTGTACAGAGAGAGGATTCATGGATGTTGTCAGTTATAAGCTACTGAGATTGACAAAACACAATGTTTAAATAACTTTGGTAATGAAAATATTGCATGTACTGAAACTGAATTAAATCTAACAATTAGCCCCTTTTTATTGAATACTGGTATAAATATTGGAGAAAATAGCACAGAATAGGTCTTCTTAGAGACGATTGGTTAGTGACATATGCATCCAAAGGTGATAAGGTGAAGACAAATACAGACCTCTATCCATATTCCTTTCTGGTCTAAAAGATACAGACCTCTATCCATATTCCTTTCTGGTCTAAAAGATACAGACCTCTATTCATATTTCCATCTGGTCTAAAAGATAAAGAACTTCCATATTGCTATCTGGTTTAACAGTCAAATACTTCTATGAATATTCCCATTTGGTCTAACAGATAAAAACCTCTTTCCATCCTTCCCTATCTGGTCTAACGGATAAAGATCTATATCCACATCTGTTGAATTGTAAAAACTGCTATTTGGTGCACCGCTATTAATAATACTCAAAATAGAACTATGACAACAGTTTTTATTTTTCATAAATGATTGGACACAATACCGGGCCAGTCAACTGTTTGTCTGCACATGCGATTACAAGTATATACTTCTTCTGCGTACGCAGTCAGACAGTAACCATTATTTTTTCGAAAAAAGCGGCGGTCATCCTGAGGCTCTCGCCACTGCCATAGAGCTTGTCTTGCAGTTCCACTGGTAATGGCCACATCTGCTCTCTCTGATCCTCGTATGTCGGGCAGTTCTGCAGCAGATGTTCAGCCGTCATTTTACCAGTACCGCACGGGCATTCGTCGGTACACCCTATCTTCAATTTGTTGAATAGGTGGTACCTCAGTCTGTTGTGGCCAGTGCGAAGTCTGAAGACAACGACCTGCTCTCTTTGGTTCAACTGGTAATAGGCATCGTTTTTGGTGTAACCAGTATGTTCGGTTTCCCATTTGGTCATGTATCTGGCACAAGTATATACAACAACAACAATAATAATTTCACCTCTTGTTCATTGCACAAATTTGGAAAGCATCAAGTCCCTTTAAAAGTTGAATTATATCCACCAACAAATTTGATGTTCACAGCTAGGATAAACATGAAACACATAGTAGGCCCTAAATGCTGTCACAGCTGTGAGTGGCATTGAGAATGAGCTCTCAGTTATAAATCAATGCTCCCAAGACCTAAGCAATACATATCTTATTTCAGTAATAGCCCACATTTAGGTCTTCATGAGGGGGGACTATTCTTACTAACAGAAGAAGGGGCAAGGTTTGGAGTTCTGACATCTCCAAACCAGAATACTCTGCTTAGTTTAAGTTGGTAAGCTATAAGTGGTAATTCATCTAGGAGAATGTAATCTCAGTCTTCAAACTATCAGCTGTCCTGTAGATAGTCTGGTGACAGTCAAGGGCTATGGAGAATTGACCTGAATAAAAAAAAAACTCACTGACAGCAAATGAAAAAGAACACATTTTTCAGTCCAACTGTAAAATGAAGCACAACAAATCTTACAATTTAAAAGAAAGAAAACTCATTTAAAGACTGTTTTCTGGAACTTACTCCAAAATTGGATGCTGCAAATCTGTCACTCGCAGAAACAGCTGTGGTTGCTGCTGTGTGAGCATAAAAGGCATTTATGTTGGCGAGCAAAGTGCTCATCAGTGCTGGTACTCCGGCACACATGTATTTACATGACAGGCAGGAGAAGTGTCTGAAACAAATAAGTTATACAATACAATACAATATCCTTGACTTCAGTCCAGTAAGTGTGCTGTATGCGAGGTAGCCAACAATGTCCTGTATGCATTCCGATTTTATGAAGTGCCATACCATTTCAGACCTAGGTCTCTCAGCAGACCATCTCGCAATCGTATGGGCGAGTGACCGCGGGGTCATGTATAATCATATGGCCACCAAAACGTCGTTCTGAGTGTCCATCTGTTATCTAGCATGCGCACCACATGGTCACCACGTGGTATTTGCAAGACAATGCAGCCTCCATGATGTCTCGAAATAGAGTGCATTCTCTTATTTCTGTATTGTGGATTCAATATCTGATCGAGATCCCAAGGACGCGTCTTTCCATCGCTGATTTTAATATTAAATTCATTTAATATAACATATCTTATAAATAAATGCTTATAAAGCCAAAATGTCTGCTATTTAGGTGCCCAGAACCCCAGCATCACCAGGACAATAGTTCCACACCACCCATAGCAAGTGTGAGGTCTTTACAACTGTCATTCACTCATGCCTTAACCAGTCTTTCTGTACCTTCCTAAGTAAGGATTCAGAGTCTGACATTATCAGTCTCCATTAACAGAGTATGTTCTTATACAAGCTGTCAAAGGTTTTTTATATTAACTAAAGTTGATGTACATACTTGCATTCCATTGTAAAGATTGCTCTACTATTTTAAACAATGTGGAAGATTTGTTATCCTTCTTTCCAATTTGTCTTTTATAGGGCTTCTTTGTTATTTTCATTACAGTTTTCTGATAGTGTCATACAAACTTTCAAGTTTCTTTTTACTGTAGTTTTTTCAGCTTCTGTAGCTAGATTATCAATGAAGTGTCTTCCTTAATGCTCCTTTTGGCTTTTTTGGTTATCTGTGTAGTATTTCTGTGTTTCACCCTTGATGGCTCTAGTTTTCTTGTTTAATAAGGAAACTTTTAAAATAATCTCTCTTGATCTCTTTGCCCAAAACTTCCTGTTATGTTTTTCAGTCCTTTTGCAGCTGCACACCACTTAATAAGAGCATTCTGACCATCTGTTACAGGAATAGGTGATATGCCTTTATTTGTACTGTGCATGTTTGTGTCAATCTTGTTTCACAGAGTTCAAGGAGGACGATATATTTTCTCTCTTTATTGTAATTTGAGTTTTTTTCCCCCACCTGCCACATGGTTTTCACATTTCAGAAGCAGAATCTGAAAGTCTATGTTGATAAAAAGGAGCCTGGCAAACCAGTTTCTTTGCAGCTTGATCTTGTCCGCACCATAGACACTGTTAAAGGACTTTTCTCCTTCAAGGATGGATAGTTTGATATGTTGATTTATGTATTTTTGTAGCAAGAAGGTTTTCATGGAATGAAGGAACTAACCCCATATCCAGTTCCCCCTGGTTTGGGACCAGTTATTGTGAAATTGTCTTTCTTCTAACAATTATATACAATTCTCCACAGCTCTATAATGTACATTGACGTGAGACCTGAGTATTTATCATTCATTAATTTGTAGCTGTATATAGGAACAATTACATATGTCTTCTTGCCTTTTTATTTATTAAAATCCTTATCGAGCAATGACGATGTAATGACTCAAAATAAAGTAACAACTAAGCTAAATGAATACTGATTAAAAAAATATAAATATCTGAGAAATGAAAATAATAAAAGCAAATAAAGTGTCCTGGAAGAATAACTGCGAGCTTTAGCCATCATAAAACTTACGTCATGGCCTGGTAAATGGACTCGATACCATATCGCATAGCAAACTCATCAACCATTTCTTGGCCTGGCTCATCATAGTAAACCTTCCAAGATTCATCAGTCTGAAATAATGTTACCACAGGAGTGTATGAAAGTTGTCATGTTTCAGGATAAATGTAGGGACAGTATATTGTTGCTGTAATGAGAGTGAAATGTTTACTGCAACATTTATTATAAAATGTTAGAAATGTTTGTCCTAGATAGCTCCTGATGGACCTACAGCTATGATTAGTTTGTGTGACATCCAGTGGCCAAATCAGAAAGTAGCTTGTTCTGATTGATTGTTCCTTTTGCTTCAAGTAAGTAAGGACACAGGGCCACCTTTACAGCTAGGTTCTTTACAGATGCCTATATCCGAGCTTTTGCAGTAGTTGTTTAATAACAATGGTTTTGTTAACACAATACATTTGCTAGCTCAATGCACAACCCTCTTCAGAGGTTTTTTATGACAAATTTGGAAGGTTACATTGGCCTTACTCCTTTGTATCTAGCTAACACTTTTGTAACTAGTTGTATACTGGGGTAATATAAAAGATGTGCAGAAGCAACCTTTACCTGACATTAAAACAACAAATGTGTTTCTTTAAAATAAAATCTGTCAGGATTCTGGTATGAATAAGACTATATGAATATTTGAAAGAAATGTTATACCTGCAGAAAGTTATACTCTAGCATAATGACACTTCAATGTTGATGTAACCGTGATACATTAGTCAGTCAGTAAGTGTGTTACAAATTGACATGGGATAACTGAAAAATGTTGTTTATAGTTTCTAAAGGTGTCATTAGGTGGCATCAACATCCAGCTTTATGATTGCTGTAGATAGCAGATGCTAGGTGCTGCATGCATGTACACAGCTTAGATATAAAATGGCATCCATGCTCACAGAGTGTACAAATGAAGAACAGCATGTGGCACAAGATGCAGCACAGGAATGAGCTGACAGCAGCCAGTGACTCATAACTGGCTGCTTGTATTAGGGTTGGAGAACCACAGCTAATCAAGACTCTATTCCGCCTCCAAGTGCTGGCTGTAGAAACAGGATGCATTAGTATGGCTAACAGAATAGACATCACAGTGGAATTACAAACCAGGTACCCCTCCAAAAAAAAAAATTAGCTGAAATTGAGTGTGTTTGGCCAAGCCATGCTGATATTGCAGCCTCAGTGTAAACTATGCCTCAATGTCACAACGTCCTTATCAGAACAAACACAGAAGAAGACAGAACAGCATGCTGTTCTTAATTTTTTAAGGTCAAAAAGACTTTCTGCAAAGAATATTCATAAGAAAATTCTTCCTGTTTATGGTGAGAAGTGTTTGATGCGTAAAGTGATACATAACTGAATAAATGAATTTTACCAAGGATGCCAAAAGATTGCTGTTGAAGCCCATCATGGTCATTCTGTTCCGATTGCAATAGAAGCATCTGTGTCATCATCATCATAGATGTCTCAGTCTCTATAGACCATGCGCGTGGCGGCATGTAAGTTTTGTCCAGCTCTGTCTCCTGTATTTTGATACTGTCTGCTATAGCTGTAAAGGCCGATCCGCGAGTGACAGTCCCTGCCACAGATCATACAACCATACTGAGGAGGCTGGCTTGCCTGGCCGTTCCTTGAACTCTTCAGTCTTTCTCTTTTCTCTGCAGCCAGAAGACCTCTACTGGTGTCAGCAGCCACTATGCACCCTCCAACTGACTGTCTCCAGACAGCTCGATCCTGAGCAATTTAATGTCTCCTACTCACTCATTCTATTTATTTGTTGCTAACAGTGTCACCCTTTTCTCTTGTATATTTCTCCATATTTTTTCTCTCCAATGTTGTTTTCTATTTCTTGTTCATATCACTCTATTTTCATCATATCTGTATCTTTCTCAAAATGTCTTTAGTACTCGTATACTCTCTTTTATTAGCCTCATATACATAAAATATCTTTTTCACAAACTATCTTTATCTCTGTCTTCCATACATGCTTTACCTTTCATCAGTTTCATATTACTCTTTCTTTAAAAAGAAATGTAAATGATAGAAAAAATGACAAATAATGAACAAGACTAACCCCTTTAGCATTTGGCAACTTGACCTCTCCTCCTGCTTGTTCACAAAGGTAATGAAAAAGATTCTGCAGAAGCAACACAGCGAGAATATAAACATGGATTTAAGTGGTTTGGATAAGTTTTGTTCTCAAGTGTTTAACAAATAAAATATATGATAAGCTATTTGGGAAAATACAATTTTGTGGAATTGATATTTATCTGCATTAGTTTTCTAGAGTTCTGTTTGAATAAAAAAGCCAGTAAAACAGGAATACAAGAAATAAAATGAAGATTAATGCAAGAAAAAACTCAAACCGTTGGTTAATAAGATTCGTTGCAGAAATTTATAAAAATAATGTGTGAAAGAAATAGTGAGGGAGAAAACAAGATATAAACATAAAGAATATAATTAATTACTATGACATTTGAAACTGAAGTAATTTTTTAACGAATACACAGAGACTGATGAGGAAGTGGTTTTGTTATCTCATTAGTGTGCAACCAGGCCATTTAATTAACATCAGCTTTCTTTTTAATTATATTGGCTAAAACACTTGGGAATGTTTGAGAAATTGTATAATTTTTAAGACCACTCTTGGGATCTGTAGACCATCAGTTGAGAATTATTGTCATTAAATTTTTTTTAAAACAAGCAAAATTAATTCTCTTTTCTTTGGCATGAGTAATGATGTGCACCAGTTTCTATAATTTACTTTTAAAATCATTGGTTCTTCCTGTATTCCTGATTTTCATTATTAGTTTGCCATTGCTACTACTGAGCTTTCCCTATTCGACTACAAGAACAACTTTGATACAAAATGCTGACCTCATGAAGGCATGTGTATTGGACATGATAAGGTGCCACCTTCTCCTCTCCCTTAATCTCAACACTGATGTGAAGTCGGATAGCCCCTGACACTGCCGACTTGTCAGTACGTTTTTCTGAAGATCAAATGCAACCCGATATATTATGTTAATTAGAAGTGATAAGTAGGATCAAGTAGGGAGGAGTGTGTATGAGCAGTGAGCTACAAAAAGCCATCACCCTTTATACCCTTTATTATTTGTTGGAAGAGACTGTGCATCTGTGGACCTGCCTTGAGTATAGTGGACCTGCCTTGAGTATAGTGATCTATACTCAAGGCAGGTCCACAGATACACAGTCTCTTCCAACAGATAATAAAGGGTGTAAAGGGCGATGGCTTTTTGTAGCTCACTGCTCATACACACTCCTCCCTACTTGACCTACATTTGATTCCAATCTTCTACAGACATTTGATTGTTGATTCATTAACTACACTGTCAGCATCTAATAGGTATTTTCTCATTGTCCATATCCACTGTCCCAATATGGATGCTTTCAAGAATAATAGTAGAAATCTCAAATGCACAATATACCTGAGTCAGTGCTCGTAGCATGGAATTGCTGAAAATAATTTTAACTCTAATCATTTATAACATAGTTCTTAGTTCTTAGTCGACCTGTACTTCTACAGGAGCAGATGTACCTGTGCATGTCCCAGCTCTGGTATGAGCTGGATGTAGCCGGGAGAAGGGTTTCCTGTTTAGCGGACTAGGCTTGAGCAGCTAAATACTCTGCTGCGTTGGGACAAGTGCTTAAATAGGGTGGTTAACCGATGTGCGAGTCCATCTTAATAGACTCAAACACTAGAGCAAAGTAGGCCAGCAGCCTATTAGGCGCCATCTATGCTGCTCTAAACAAACCACCTAACCATGCCAGTGTTATGCTATGTCACCACACAATTATTCACCTCTTACGACATGCTCTCTGTCAGGCAGTGGTGCTATTCTTGTCCTTGTCATACACAAAGACTCCGGCAGACCACTCAAGGATTTAAAACATAATATATAGCAAGGCACTTTATTTTTTATTGTTGGTAACAAATAACTGAAATTAATACAATACATGTATGATTGATAGTTACAAATTGTGTATTTGTAAATCCATATTTCACATACATATAAAATATATGTGGTGCTTAAAATGTACCTGCCGAAAACACACACACACACATATATACACATACAGATATATACTACCTACTTACTTAGCCCCTCCTCTTCTACTATGGACTGTATATGTTTGTCAGAAAGAGTATCAGACTATTCTATCTGCTGTGTTTATCTTGACCTGGTTCCGGTCTAGTCCCCAGTCTTGGGCTAATTTATCGTCTATGCGGTCTGTCAAATTTTCTCTTTTAGTAGACTTGTAATCAGGGGGGTAGACAAACAGGTAATTGATCTGTTGAGTCTTTGCGTTATGAGAGGCTGCCTCTTTTTGGCCTCCACGCAGACAACTGTTTCTGGTTCATATTTGTTCATTTGGTATCAACAGCTAACCTACAAGTATAGAGGCCATTATGCTATTCACCAGCCAGAGGATGTGCATGGTAGGAGGTATGGCACCTCCCTCAGAAATACTTATACATATCAATATAACTGTAATTCTGCTAATCAATCAGGAAAAAAACTCGTCATACTTAGTAAAACAGCTGGATAAAATTGGAGAGTGAACAAAATTATGCTCAAGAAAATCTACATTGTGGTAATAAGAGCAATAGTAGACTATGGATCAGCTGCATGGTCCACAGCAGTAAAATCACACTCACAAACCTTAGATAAGGTATAAAACCAAGCTCTTTGGGTGACCACACCAATAAGAAAAATTGAAAAATTTCAGGCCTTATATCTCTATCCTATAGATGGAACACCAAGATCATGCTACATCAGAAAAGTACAAGACCATGACAACATATTCAATGAAGACCAGATTAGTAGATCTTGCCAATGGAAGATTGAAAAATAAATCAGCACAAAAAAGCATGAATTAGCAGACGTCATCCCAAAAAGAAGTGGGAGGACAACATAAAATAATAAACCAACCTCAGACCAGAAGAGGCATAGACAGAGAGAGAGGTGGCATGGGGTTGTAGAGGTGTCTTCATGTGTGTCCCAACGACCTCATCAATTATGGAATGACCTGACCAGACATCACTAAGGAGTAAATTCTTTCAACTTCATTGGAACAGCACCAATACCTCAGCATAAAAAACATTCATAACTACCACCTGCTCTTCAAAGAAAACAACAGCATGCAACATTATTGAAAAACTATAGCCCATAGAAGCATATATAAGGTAAATACTGATGGATAAACAACCAGAGCAGTGAAAAAAGGAGACATAGGAATCTGTTGTCTACCCAGATTAAGAAAACAAAAACCACTATTTAATCTACTCGGCTGAAGCACAAGCTCTATGCAACACAGCATGCCATTGTCAGCAGGCTGTGTTTCTTACAGATGCAATATCAGTTCCATACATTTTTAAGAGTAATAAGCTGCAATAGATTGGAAAGGCTTTAGGTGAGCTAAAAACCTGGCCATGATGGTGAACAAGAAAGTTGTTGCTTCAACCGCTCCATTCATAAACGTACTATTTTCTGTTATACTGGTGTTTTGAAGAATTATTTTCAAGGATATACACATTATAATATGTATATAGGTGGCCACGCCTGACAGCCTGAAGTGGCTATTCAGGTTGCATCTCCATTTGGATCGGTCTGCAGCTATTTCCTCCCAAAATGTAAGATACAAATTCAGAGTCTTCATGTCCTGCTTACATGCATCTTTGAACCTCAGCTGTAGTCGGCAAGCTGTTCTTTTACCGCTGAGCAGCTGTCAGTAGAAAATATCTTATGGGATGCAATGAACATGACCAAGCCATTTTGTTTTTATTGTCAAATGAAGGTTACATATTTGGAAGACCAGTGCGAGAATGCATTTCTGCATTTGTCACTCTCTCTCTCTCCATGAGATGCCAAGGATGGATCTCAGGTGTCGTAAGTGAAAGATGTTGAGTCTTTGCTCTTGTTTGGCATAGCTTGTCCATGTTTAGCTACCATATAGGAGCATACTGATGACACAGGCATTTTAGACCATGGCCCTGGTCTTGGCTATAAGTTATGGGTGTTCTAAGAACACATGTGAGATGGGAAAATATGGCAGTAGCTCTGCCAATGAGATTGTCTATTTTGGAGTCTAGGGAGAGCTTATCATTGATGAGGGAACCCCAGGTAAGTGAACTGGTCTACAATTGATAGTTTATAGTTGCTGATAGTGATGGTTGGGTTGCATATACATCTTCTCTATGCACATTTGTTTTGTTCAGGTTTATCCAAAATCTTTGCATACCTGGGAGAAGTGATCTATCAAGCTCTAGAGTTCCTGTTGACAGTGAGTGACAATTGCAGCATCATCAGCAAATAACAAGTTCTTGAAATTAGCTTCCCTGATATTGGTTTTAGCTTTGCGTCTTGCAAGATTAAACAGACGACCATCTGACCTAATGTGAAGGCATATCCCTTTTGATGTATTACCCAATGCGTGCTTCAGTAGCAGTGCAAAGAAGATTCTGAATAGTGTCCTTCATTACCGTCTCTGAACTGAACACTCTTCTATAGCACCTTAGTATCAAAATAAAATGTTAACAAACAAATCAATTTGTCTCACTAGCTTTTGTGTTGTTCATAAGTTTAGGTTACTTACAATATCAAGCGTTTAAAAAAACAACTTTCTTTCATATATCTACAAATAGTCATCATCTACTTTCTTCTTTATTTCTATAGCAGAGGGGTACAAACACTGCAGTTGGCACCCTTACAAGTAGTCTCCTGCACCATAGTATTTACAAGCTGTCTACAAGACTAGGGAATTATGTAGCACTTTTTTATATGAGGAGGTTACCAGTCAAATGCACAAACATTCTTCATTGCTTGTTATGACATGAATAGGATCAATATGAGACTGCAAGATCCACAGATGGACAACCCAACAAATAGACATAGTCATTTAAATCTGTCATCTTTTCTTGCTTTTTGCTCCACAGGAAGTACAAGTCAAAAGACTTCCTTTCAGGAAGCATGTATTAAAACATCAGCTCTTGCAATGGTGGCTTCAATAATTAAAAATAATGAAGAATAATTGCTTTACATAGACATCTCAAAGGTAAGTCAATAGAACCTTACCCAAACTATACCAGACATCCATCTCCCCAGATAAGGTCCTGACCTCAATAATTGTTTGACCTAAAAAGTCATCAGATTCCCTGGTTAGCTTCTGTCGCAACTTGGACTTGAGATCATTATCTTCATCCCTAAAAGATGATAACAAATTGATAATTTTATTCTATTGACTTGTTGTACCTTCCATGTTTGCTGTAGAAGGTTTTATAATTTGGTAAGCAACAGAAATGTTGTGGCCAATAAGAGAAAGACATAGTAAATATTTCAATGTTAATTTGACAAAAACAAAAAGTGAATTTTAGATGTTAGTTTGAGAAAAATGTATAGACCTGCCATAAATTCCTCACCAATAGTGAATGAAATATAAGCAATGTTAAAATGGAATTTTACATGAAAACAAGAGATGTGTACCTGTTCTTTGTGAAAACAGTAATAGATGTGTAACGGTTTTACATGAGAAAAAAAATAATAGATGTGCACCTGTTTTATGTGAAAATAGTTATAGATTAGTTTGAGTTTTACGGGCGAATAGTAATAGAATTGTACCTGTTTTACATGAGAACAGTAAAGATAGGCCTACAAAAGGGTGCGATAGAAAATGTAGTCAAAGGGGTACGTTGGTGTCAGGGAAGTGTGAAATACATAGTAGAAAAGCAAACACTAAAATGATAAAGCAGAAGCAAAAAGAGGAAAACCAACAACATTACAAACTAAAATGTTTTTATGCAAATGTGAGAATCATAGTAAATAAAAGAGAAGAATTGGAACTGTATGTAGAAGAAGAAAAACCAGATATAATAGGGTTAACAGAATCATGGACATATGAGGAGATTGCAGATAGTGAACTTGAAATTGATGGAAATACAATGTTAAGGAAAGATAGGATAATTGGAGACAAGACTAAGGGAGGTGGCGTTTTATTATACTGTATAAATTCTGTTAATATAACGATCAAAGATTATTTATCATGTGGTAACAAAAATGAAAGTGTATGGAGAGAAATAGAAAGTGGGGGTGAAAAAACAGTGATTGGAGTGTGCTATAGATGTCCATCAAGTCAAAAAAAGGAAGATGAGGAGCTGATTAGTAGCATAGCAAAGGCAAGTAAATGGAAATTATTATTAATGGGAGATTTCAACTATTCAGAAATAAAATGGGATATGGCAGAAGCACTTGTAGAGTCAAAACCTTTTGTTATGTGCATAACTGACAATTTTTTAATTCAACATGTAGAAGCAGCCACCAGAGGCAAAAACATACTCGACCTAGTTTTTTACCACAGAGGAAAATATGATTGAAAACGTTACCGTTGGGGAACTGTTTGGCTCAAGTGACCATCAAATCATCCGATGGGATCTTATTGCAGGGAAAGAAGTAAACATAAACACGCGAACATACGACTACTCTAAGGCAGATGTTAAGAGGATGAAAGAGGCAGCGAACCACATAATCTGGAAAGATATTGTTGTAGGAACAGATGTTGAACAGGAGTGGGAAAGTTTTAAAACAGTTCTAGAAACGCTAAAAGAGGAATGTGTTCCATGTAGGGAGGTAAACCCCAAGCGTAATAAGTGGATAACTAGATTTGTAGTGAAATGTAGAAGAGCAAAAAATAAAGCATGGAAAAAATATATAGAGGCAGGTAAATCAAAAGAAACAAATGTAAAATATTTGGACAAGCAGAACATATCTCAGAAAGCGAATAAAACAGCAAAAATAGACTTTGAAAAAAAACTTGCTCAGAGGATCAAGACTGACAGTAAAAGCTTCTTTTCTTATGTTGGAAATAAACAAAGAATGAAAGACAAAGTAGGCCCTCTCATAGACAGTACAGGGAAAATAATAAGTGAGAATAGGGAGGCTGCTAATCTGCTCAATCAGTACTTTGGCACAGTCTTCACAAAGGAGGACTGCTCCGAGATCCCAGAGCCTATAGATATTTTTCAAAGAGACATGGATACAGCGGGATTAAGATCAATCTGTATTACAGAGGAAATGGTTTTTAAAAAATTGGAGGGGTTAAAAGTGAATAAATGTCCAGGTCAAGATGGTATTCACCCAAAATTGCTGCATGAAATTAGAGACCAACTAGTAAAACCATTGGCTATATTAAGTTCTCAATCACTTACAAAAGGGATTGTTTCAGGGATTGGAAAGATGCAGGAGTGATCCCCTTATTCAAAAAAGGCAAAAAATCAGATCCGGCAAATTATAGACCGGTGAGTTTAACGAGCACAGTCTGTAAATTGTTAGAGTCAATAATCAAAGAAAACATTGTAATGCATTTAGAAAAATTTAATCTAATTAGAAATAGTCAGCATGGGTTTACTAGAGGGAGATCATGCTTAACAAATCTATTAGAATTCATGGAGGAGGTTACTAAAATCATAGATAAAGGGGAGCCAGTGGATGTTATTTATCTAGACTTTGCAAAGACCTTTGATAGAGTACCTCATCAAAGATTATTTCGAAAGTTAAAATCACATGGAATAGGTGGGGAAGTTGCCAAATGGATTGAAAATTGGTTAACGGGAAGAAGGTAGAGGGTGGGCATAAATAAGGAGTACTCTGAGTGGAGTGAAGTGAAAAGTGGTGTGCCACAGGGCTCGGTTTTGGGACCAATTTTGTTCTTGATATATATAAATGATTTGGACATTGATATGAGATCCATGATTGCAAAATCTGCTGATGACACAAAGCTATGCAGTATTGTCTCATCTAAAGCGGAAGTGGATATATTGATGTCGGATTTAGATAAAATTCGAGAATGGTCTGTAAGCTGGTAAATGGAGTTCAATGTAGATAAATGTACAGTCCTCCACATGGGTAGATCCAATATGGAACATAATTACAGAATGGGAGAAAACAATATTAGAAAGATAGATAAGGAAAGGGAACTAGGGATTATAATAGATCATACAGGAAAGGTGAGTGAGCAAGTTAAGGTAGCAGTGAAAAAGGCAAATGCAATGTTAGGTATGATAAAAAGAAATATTAAACATAGGAGCAAGGAAGTGATCGTCAAACTGTATAAAGCATTAGTTAGACCTAGATTGGAGTACTGTGTACAGGTGTGGAGTCCTTATCATAGAGGGGATATAAACATGCTAGAAAGAATACAAAAAAGAGCGACAAAGATGATAGTGGGATTCCAGAATTACAGTTATGAGGAACGACTCAGAAAAACCGGCCTACAGTGTCTCGAAGAGAGAAGAATTCGTGGTGACTTAATACAGGTTTATAAGATGATCAGAGGAATCGATAAATTAGACTATAACAAGTTTTTTAAAATACAGCCACCTACAATAACACGAGGGCATAGCTACAAGCTGACTAAAGAGAGGTCCAGGTTAGATATTAGGAAATATTTTTGTAGTCAGAGAGTGGTGTCTGCTTGGAATGCATTGCCAGGGGAGGTAGTGGAGGCAGGGACAGTTAATGCATTTAAGAATAAACTGGATGTGCATAGCTTTTAGAGCAAGGTGATGTAAATGTAACTGGTTGTATACAGACTCTGCAGGGTCTTCTAAACCAGTATAAAGACGTTAAGTTAAGTTAAGTTAAGTAATAGATGTGCACCTATTTTACATAATAACAATAATAGACGTGCTTCTGTTTTATGTGAAAATAATAGATGTGTACCTGTTTTACACAAGAACAGTAATACTTAACTTAACCTAACGTCTTTATACTGGTTTAGAATACTCTGCAGAGTCTGTTTACAACCAGTTTCACTTACATTTCCTTGCTCTAAAAGCTATGCGCATCCAATCTATTTTTAAAAGCATTAATTGTCCTTGCCTCTCCTACTTCCTATGACAATGCATTTCAAGCATTCACCAAACTCTGACTAAAAATATATTTCCTAATATTTAACCTGGACCTCTCTTTAGTTAATTTGTAGCTATACCCTCTTGTTCTTGTAGGTGGTTGTATTTTGAGAAACTTGTTATAGTCTAATTTATCCTTTCCTTAAATTATCTTATAAACCTGTATTAATTGAGTCACATTGAATTCTTCTCTTTTCTACACTGTAGGCCGATTTTTCTAAGTGGGGAGTACTAGATGTGCACCTGTTAATGTTCTCATGTAAAACTCAATGTTAAACTTGCTAGGTATTTCAGTTAATGTATAAAACACCAACCATTTTCAATTTACATCAAACTGAAAGTACAAATTGGCTGGCAATTTTACATATACACAAAGTAAACATTTGTAGGTCAATTTGAATGAGATAAATAGGAAATAGTGAAAGAATAATTGAAAAGTAAAATATAATAAATATTATTTTATTAACCCAAGAGAAATATATAGCAAATATTAGAAGACTAAGTTGTAAAGTACTAGATATAGACACTTTTCTATTTTGGAGGCAGGAAAAGAAGGGAAATAATAAATCAAGGAAAGTAAAACTACAAAGTTTATACTATTCTCATGATTAATTATACACATTTTTATTGCAACATTATCTAAACATTTTGTGAAAATTGCTTTTAACTGATGTTCTAATTTTTAATAAGATAAATTCTCCATTACATTCCAGTAAAAATACTCTGCATGAGATTCAGTAAAGTCAATTACAAAATCTTTAGATACAGATTGAGTAGGTTGGTCCTAATTTAGTCCTGGAAGAACCTGAACACCAACATGCATTTACACAACACACCTAATGTAAGATCCTAACTCTGGTTTCTCTTCACAACGCATAAATCTTTCGCCTTTTACTAAAGATTTGTTTCAAGTCAAACGACTATTTGTTTCAACTCAAGTTTTCTCAAGTTTTCAAAGTTCAATTTGCAAAGCAACACTTTTCAAGTAAAAAATGTCTATTAAACTATCTATAAGATGGTGCCTGAGGAGTGCGTTGGAGGCCATGCATTTGGAGTACGTCCTCTAATAGTAAAAGTATCAGGGGCACATGCTTCCAGCACATCTCTTGCTCAGATGAAGAGCATACTCATAGGGCCTTTTGCCATCGAAAAGGGTGCCATCAATGACGTTTTCCGCCTGGAAAGCCCCAGTAGGTGGTACCTCACCCTGACAGAAGCGGGTCAAACAAAGCACTACAATCGCCTGCACGGGAAAAACCTCCAGTTGACAGATCCCAAAATTTCTGTCACAATTGAACAGCTGGAAAGAGAGCGCACAAGGGCTACCATTCACTGGCTTCCTCCTGCAGTCAAAGCCGAAGCAGTGCGGAAGATTGCTGTGGCACTCAGCGGCGACTCAGAGGCGGAAGCACACAGGGTGCCAAATTGCCCTGACAGGGTGGTCATCCTGTGTAGACCAAAAGATCCGCTTCCGCACTACACAGCGGTGACAGCACCAAATGGATTGGTGCTGACACTGTTGGTAACTGTCCCAGGAAGACGCACAGAGTGTACTTTCTGCAAGAGCACTGAGCATTGGCCGAATAACTGCCCGAATAGGCAGAGGCCAATGAAAAAAGTGCAGATTGAAAAAGTACAGGCGATCCAACCTCCACAAAAAGATGAGACTGTCTTCCAGATGGTCAACAAGAAGCGGCGACAACACCAGTCGGACCCGACCAGCCCAGCAGTCCCCGTTTACCACAATAGCACAGCGGAAGACCCTACTCCAGCACAGGCCCACAGGAGAAAGAACAGCCTGTGTGACACAGCGACAGAGGCGACACCCCGGACACCTTTGCTGCGGACCCCTCTGCTCCGGGAACCCAACGTGTCCACAACAGTTTGGGGGACTCCTCTTGAAGGGCAGACCCCCATCAAGACTGCTCCACAGATGAAGACCCCAACGAATAATCCACGGAAGCTAATTATCGCACTCGACAACGCTGGTGAGATATAATGTGTTTTTTTTTACCATGTTATTTTAAAACACACACTACAACATTAAACTAATTAAATACATGTAAAATAAATATAGATACAAACAAAAATGGCAGAATTAATAATAATTAGCATAAATATCCGCGGCCTCAGAGGTAAAATTAACGAGGTCATATCTCTTACACATAAATATAAACCAGACTTCATACTTGTACAAGAAACAAATATACACACAGACCACCAGGCATCCCAAATTACAACACACCTAGGGATGAAACATGCATGTTTTAGCCTGGGCAAATGTAAGATTGGGTCAGGGGTAGCAATCATACAGACATCAGACAGGTGGGAAATCCTAAATAAAAACAGAGACAGCGAAGGGAGAATTGCAGTAGTTGAGGTCAGCAATAGTTCACACACATACACAATAATTAATGTGCATGCACCCGCTACTTATATGTACCAACCTCCATTCTACGAGAAGTTAGACAGTCTAATCACACACTCATACCAGGGACACAATATAATATTAGGAGGAGACTTCAACTGTGTCCTTGCAGATATAGATGTTGTAGGAAACAATATCAGAGCACAGTTGAAAGGAATAAATCTGGAACAAACCAACCAGATAGAAATTCTACAGACATTAATTGACACATGCAGCCTAATTGACACATACAGACACACACACCCTCAAAAAATTGAAACCACATACACACACACTGTATACCAGAGAACAGCACGACTAGACAGAATATACGCACACTCATACCACCACATAGCCCAGGCCAAACACTTGCCAGAAACACTCAAGTTTACAGACCACAAGGCCGTGATCACAACGATAAATACAAAAAACGTAGATAAACCAACCAGACGCTCAACACACTGGAAATTCAACAACACCTTACTACAGGACATGACCTACACAGACCCCATGACAAATCTTATTATCACGCACACAAATAACATTCCAACAGAGAACATACAACTATACTGGGAAACATTAAAGAACACAATACGCGATAAAACCAAATTTATAGCAACAAGAATACACAGAGACAGAATACGAAACGAAAAAATACTAGAGGATGCCATCAAATTAACAAAACAGATAGACAAATACTCGCCTCGCATTCTCGAACTGCAAGACGAATTGGAACAGTGCAAATGCCACAGATTTCAAGGAGCCCTTTTGAGAACAAAACTTAACGTAATAACACAAGAGACCCCTACAAAACAATACTTAGCGATAGAACAAAATATACAAAGAAGCAGACAAATAGGAGAAATAGTTGACATGGATGGGAACACACAGACAGATACACCAAACATAATACAAGCTTTTAGGGACTTTTACAGTAAGCTATACACAGAAGAAACGACCCAACCACACATCCAAGACACTTTCACACAATACACAAGGAACATCACAAATGAAGATAAACAAACACTTGATAAAGAGCTAACACTAGAAAACATAACTCTGGCAGTAAACACAATGCGAAAAAACAAATCACCCGGACCTGATGGGCTCACCGCAGAATTCTATCAACATTTCTTCCCTATCCTAGGACCACTACTTTTAAAAATATATGCAGAGTCCTTCAAAAAAACCGAACTTCCACCTAGCATGAATCTATCTTACATTACCTTAATTCCCAAAGATAACTCAGACAAAACACAACTAAAAAACTACAGACCGATATCCCTGTTAAATGTAGACTATAAAATCCTAACAAAAACCCTAACCAACTAACTGAAACCATTCATGTCACATCTCATCCATGAAGACCAACAGTGTAGTGTTAAAGGCAGAAACATTCATCAACACACACACTTCATACGAGACATCATCCAATATACGCACGAGAAAAACTGTCAGTCATCAATCTTATCCCTGGATCAGGAAAAAGCTTTTGATAGAATATCACACCAATACCTCCACAAAGTCCTACTACATTATAACATTGGTGACCACTTTCGGAGGTGGATACAAATCCTTTACAAAAATCCTGAAAGTAAGGTCTTGGTAAACCATGCTCTCACTGAAACTTTCCAGCTAACTAGGTCTGTGAGACAGGGATGCTCTCTCTCACCTCTACTCTACACCCTAGCCATAGAACCCCTTTTGGAGAAAATTAGATTAGATAGCTCCATAAAAGGCACTTTCATCCCAGGGAAAGGCGAACGGAAATTACTTGCATACGCAGATGACACCGTCTTCTTCCCACCAAACCACAAGTCAATAGAAAATATCCTAGATACATTCACAGATTTCGGAAGAGGCAGTGGTGCAAAAATAAACATTCAAAAATCAACAATAATGGGCATAGGCAAATGGAAAAACAAAGCAGACTTCCCATTTGATTTAGCAACAACAAATAACATGAAACTATATGGCATCACTTTCCCATCTCATCCAAACCACACACACAATGCCACATGGCATAAACTAATCACACAGATTACAAACATGTTACACATATATAAGTTTAAAACAACAACAATTTTTGGCAGGAGTGTAATAGTCAACACGTATATCATTCCTAAACTAATATATATAGCTACAGTCTTTAACCCCCCTGGGCGCACAATAAAAGACATAAACATACAGATTAGGCGTTTCATATTTGGGAACACCTACAACAGCATACAACACAAAACACTGATACAAGAAAAAAAACAGGGAGGCATTGCACTTCAAGACATTCAAACAAAAATACAAGCACTCAGAATAGGTCATGTGGGACAGATCGTCAGTCATCCAAAACAACATTCACTGGCACACTACTACATCGGCCTCAGAATATCCATGCTGAGACCTTTAGATAACACAACACCACACCACTTTGGCAGCTTACCCTCCTTTTATAAGACATGTATACAGGCCATACGTGGACACCAAGAAACAAACAAAATATACAAACAACTAGTCAAACTACAGGCCCCTTCACTAAACCTCAGAATCAAGAGAGGATACAACTATTTCATAACAGACTATACAGACACTTTCACAAACCTACATGACCCCCACATGGTTCCAAAGGCAAGAGAAATAACGTATAGACTCATTTTTAACCTGACCCCAATAAGGACACTAGGAGGCCACAAACCCAAATGCCACCTATGCAAAACAAATGTACGAGAAACAGAAGATCACATTTTTTACACATGCAACACAGTCAAAACAACAAAGCAAATTCTACACGAAACCATTCAGATACAAACCAGACAAAAAAGTAGACATGTACAAAGCAGTTATGCTCAACATTATACCCAAAACATCACCAGTCATTAGAAAACAAATGCTCATCTTATTGTCAGAATACAGATACATAATATGGACATGCAGAAACGCAGCACTATTCCACCATAGAACCTTTAACTCAAACACTATTTCACACATTTTTCAGCAGAAGGCGTTGTCCAGTGCTCATAATTAGGTCAAAATGTAAAAATATATAAATATGTATGTATGTATGGATGTGTAGGTGTACATGAAGATGTATGTGCAGGTATATGTACCAAGACATTGCATGTGCTCACACATGTATACTTACACATGCTACTTACAATGAATGGGTATAGGCATATGTATGCTCGCATGGGTGTATATTTTATAATATGTATAAGAACATGTAGGGGTGAATTTATATATATATATATATATGCATGTGAGTTGGGGTATATGCGTATGTATAAATATCAGGTATGTATGTATGCACACATATTGTGTATGTGTGTATATGTATGTGGGTATATGTATGTATGTGTGTGCATATATGTGTATATGGGTATATATGTGTATGTATGTGTGTGTATGTGTGTATATGAGTATGTATGTGTATATGTGGGTATGTGTATATATGTGTATATATATATATATGTATGTATATATATATGTATATATATATATATATATATATATATATATATGTATATGTATGTGTGTGTGTATATGTATGTATATGTGTGTGTGTATGGGTGTATATGTATATGTGCGTATGTGTGTATATGTATATGTGTGTGTGTATGTATATATATGTATATGTATGTATATGTGTATATATATGTATATATATATATATATATGTATGTGTATGTATATGTATATATATATATGGGTGTAAGCACACAAGTAAATGTATTTCAAAGATTTGTTAGGTTGTAAATGCAAAGTTCAAAAAGTTGGGCCACCAGGAAAATGCCTAGTCCTTTAAAGCACCATATTTCTAAAAGTACACTCAGTCTTAGTCCATCAAGGTTGTGATTGTAAAGAAGATTACAACACAATAGGAACACCTGGGCCATACAAGTTTGTCCCTGAACCTAAAACCTGTTAAATGGTACCCAGAGCAAGTGGAAAAGTATCAATTACTTGCCCCATTAACTAAGGTCTTTTGTTCCCAGTTGGACAAACTTGCCCATAGACCAAGACCCACCACTCTTCCTGTCCCCCAGTGGTCAATTTATTATCTCCCTTCTATTGACTTCAGTTTTCATGGCCAGTCCATTTGAGAAGACTGCCACAAATAGAACAATAAACAGAAAACAGGGTAGATTTTTATGGCAGTGGTCTGGCAAATAAATACCAGAAGTCAAGGTGAGAGATCCCTAGGGAAGAAAATGGACCACCTGTAAGCCAATTTTTTAACATCTGACCTTGATCAAATATTTGACCAAGTTTAAGCTCTAATAGAAGGGTAAATCCACCTCTTCATGTTTATAATATCAATTGATATCTCCTGGTTCCCCTCTTACATTAACCACCATCTCCCATATTTCTCCTGACTTTAGACTTTTGCATTTAAAACCTTTATTATCATGACTGTATGCAGGTATGTGTATATGTACTGGGTGTGTACTTATATACATGGGTGTGAAATTTTTATATGTACATGCATGTGCGTTTGTTTTTTTCTTTTCTACGTATGTGAATACATGAATATATGCTTGTGTGTGTATAAATGAATATGTGTGTATAAAGAAACATCTGTAAGTGTGTATAAATGAATATGCATGCGTGTGTATAAACAAATAGGTATGCGGGTATAAGTGAATATGTATGTATGGATACATGTGTAAGCATATTGCCTTTGCCAATATCTCAAAGAAAACCCAAAAAAATGTACATCATTAACTTCTTGAAAATTTAAATCATTTAAAATTGATGTCACCACTCACTTCACAAAATGTAACTCCCACCATCTCATGTTTCATCTCATGGAAAATTATCATTTCATTTCACCTCATATCACGTACAAATTTTATTTGAAATTTGTTGTTCAAATTTGAAAATTGTAATAATTTATTATGTGCAATAAAGAATTTTCAAAAAAAAAAAAAAAATGTAAGATCCTGATTACACACTATTGGGGTATATTGGGAACATTGTGTTGGGCCCATATTTTTCTTGGCCAACCACACACTATGGATGATGTAGTTAGCATCACGCTAGCCGCCTTTACTTCCCACATTGTTCTGATACCCAGTTATTTTAGGCTGGGTCAAACCTGAGAGCCATTTTATGATCGGAAAAAAATCCTGCACCAACTGGGACCCAACCCCAATTGCTCGGCTGGAAAGCCAGTGCCCTAACTGTTGAGCAACCTCAGCTTCCATAATGCAGTCACAAGCTTGTGTAATTTGATATTTTATTAGCTCGGATGTTAGCAAAAATGTGAAACAAAGATTTCCTCTGTAATTCCTGCATGTTCTGCTCATACACAGCTACAATATTTTGACATTAGGATACTACATGTCCATACAACCATAAATATGAATGATTAATGATACTTTATATTTAAGGGAGAAATAATCCATATATTGGCATATAAAATTACTATTCTTGTATCTCCATCTTCTTCTTGTTTGTCACATTGTTTATTATGACTACACATGAAGTAAAATTCTCTGGATAAAAGTTGCTATGGTGGAAAGTTCTTTAGGGCTTCATGTGTAGGTTCTTCTTCTTCTTCTTCTTCTTCGTTCGTTCTCAATCTCCCGCTATCAAACCCTGAAACGGCTTAAGTAGCAGAATGTAGTCCAGAGAAAGGAATGCGTTGTGTCATAGTTTACAGATTGACTGCGATATTTGCACCTTTCGGTCCAACACATCTGACTTAAGCAAGAATTTTTTGAGTACCGGGTTAGCATTCCCTCTTCGATCCCTTTTCCTTAGCCAGTCTGCCCCGCTGCAGCCTGTTATCCAGGATCACTGCGTGGAGGTGTAGAAGGGTCTTGGCAGCTATGGTTTTCTTGCCCTGACGCTAGCAGTCAGCTATGGGTCGCTGACCACTGCAGCTCATGTGCTGCTCAGCATCTTGATCCCATGTGTAGGTTCAACTCCATGGACCAGTGCTTATATGCAATTGCTTAAGCACATCATGTACACATGGGTGAAGGAGCCAATTTTAGTCTGTGTAAGTGGCCATTCAATCTGTTATGTCCCATTGTCATGTCAAACAGGATCACTTGCTTCAAGTGATCAAAGCAGTGATAGTTGTCTCTCATTTGGTGGACTTTCCTATGCATTTGATAAGGTTCTTCTTTTCATGGAAGATGTTTGTTATCTTTGGTCTCATGTTGCTCCCTTCTTTGCTATGGTATCCACTGTACCACTACTCTTCAATTGGCTTTTAACTTGCCTAAGGCCTTTTTAAGCTTTGGCAGTTTATCATTCTTGAGAGCTTGTAGAACTGACATTGCATATGTAAGAAAAAAAAACAAACCTACTGACATTGGTGTGTTGTGTTGTTAATGGAAGGAATGAAGAATGACAAATTCTTGTATAAGACAAAGTAAAGGTGAATAAGGACAGAATATGCTTATTGTACTAGTATGCTTATTCTTCTGTTACTCTTGTCCTTTTTTTCACTCCAGCTAGAGTACGGGGTTAACACTAGTGATGGCCTAGTTTAGGAAGCCTGCCCCAAAGCACTTTACACTCTTTTACAGAGTTGATTTCTGTAGAAATTAGTTTTTCACGATGAGATTGCTAGCTCCATACAGACCTTTCTTTAGTTACCTTTCACAACATGCATGGAGATGCAGTGTACTTATTCTTTCTTCCTGGGGATCCACATGGAGAAGGAAGATGCTAAATACTAGATAAACAACTCAACGTACTAGTAAATTCAACTAATAAGATAAACCAATCTCAGGGTATATTCCCACAGCTGGAAATAAAAAAAAAAAATTGCATACCCAAATTGCTATAGCACACCTAAATGCTAGATATACAACTTTTTACTAACCACAAACATGGAAACATATTTAAATAAACCAAACAAACGCCACATACCATACTCGTACTTTGATCCTGTCAGAGGAGTTATGGCACTCACTGAAAGAGAGACAACATTTAGCATGTAGCGCAGAAATAAATTTGAAAATAATAGTATTGAGAGTTTTATACCAATGTCAGTATTAATAATTCATTTTCTGCTTTTAAGCAACCAAATCTACCTCAGAATGAGACAGTTGATGGCTTGTTGTTAACATATCAAAGAAAAAGAGAGATAGAGAAAGACAAAGAAAGTAGAAAAACCATGTGTCACAAGTGTCAAATAGGGTGCTATAGAGGATGTAGTCAAAGGGGAGAGTTTGGGTCAGAGAAGTGGGAATTAAGTAGTGGAAAAGCAAACATTAAAATGATGCAGCAAAAGCAAAAAGTGGAAAAACAACAAAATTGCAAACTAAAATGTTTTTATGCAAATGTGAGAAGCATAGTAAATAAAAGAGAAGAATTGGAACTGTATGTAGAGGAAGAAAAACCAGATATAATAGGATTAACAGAATTATGGGCATATGAGGACATTGCAGATGGTGAACTTGAAATAGAGGGATATACAATGTTAAGGAAAGATAGGGTAGTTGGAGACAAGGCTAAGGGAAGGGGGGGGGGGGGGGGTGATGTTTTATTATACTGTATAAATTCTGTTAATATAACGAGCAGAGAGGATTTATCATGTGGTAACAAAAATGAAAGTGTATGGGGTGAAATAGAAAGTGGGGGTGAAAATACAGGGATTGGAGTATGCTATAGATGTCCATCAAGTCAAAAGGAAGAAGATGAGGAGCTGATTAGTAGCATAGTAAAGGCAAGTGACAGGAAATTATTATTAATGGGGGATTTCAACATTCCAGAAATAAAATGGGATATGGCAGAAGCACTTGTAGAGTCTAAACCTTTTGTTAAGTGCATAACTGACAATTTTTTAATTCAACATGTAGAAGCAGCCACCAGAGGCAAAAACATACTCGACCTAGTTTTTACTACAGAGGAAAATATGATTGAAAACGTTACCGTTGGGGAACTGTTTGGCTCAAGTGACCATCAAATCATCCGATGGGATCTTATTGCAGGGAAAGAAGTAAACATAAACACGCGAACATATGACTACTCTAAGACAGATGTTAAGAAGATGAAAGAGGCAGTGAACCACATAATCTGGGAAGATATTGTTGTAGGAACAGATGTTGAACAGGAGTGGGAGAGTTTTAAAACAGTTCTCGAAACGCTAAAAGAGGAATGTGTTCCATTTAGGGAGGTAAACCCCAAATGTAAAAAGTGGATAACTAAAATTGTAGTTAAATGTAGAAGAGCTAAAAATAAAGCATGGAAAAAATATATAGAGGCAGGTAAATCAAAAGGAACATATTTAAAATATTTGGACAAGCAATACATATCTCAGAAAGCGAATAAAACAGCAAAAATAGACTTCGAAAAGAAACTTGCTCATAGGATCAAGACTGATAGTAAAAGCTTCTTCTCTTATGTTAGAAATAAACAGAGATCAAAGGACAAAGTAGGCTCTCTCATAGACAGCACAGGAAAAAAAATAAGTGAAAATAGGGAGGCAGCAAATCTATTCAATCACTACTTTGGCACAGTGTACACAAAAGAGGACTGCTCCAAGATCCCAGAGCCTATAGATATTTTTCAAAGAGACATGAATACAGCAGGATTAGGATCAATCTGTATTACAGAGGAAATGGTTTTTAAAAAATTGGAGGGGTTGAAAGTGGATAAATGTCCAGGTCAAGATGGTATTCATCCAAAATTGCTGTTTGAGACCAATTAGCAAAACCATTGGCTATATTATGTTCTCAATCACTTGCAAAAGGGATTGTTCAGCGGGATTAGAAAGATGCGAGAGTGATCCCCTTATTCAAAAAAGGGCAAAAAAGCAGATCCAGCAAACTATAGACCTGTGAGCTTAACGAGCATAGTCTGTAAATTGATAGAGTCAATAATCAAAGAAAACATTGTAAAGCATTTAGATAAATTTAATCTAATTAGAAATAGTCAGCATGGGTTTACCAGAGGGAGATCATGCTTAACAAATCTATTAGAATTCATGGAGGAGATTACCAAAATGTTAGATAAAAGGGAGCCAGTGGACGTTATTTATCTGGATTTTGCAAAGGCCTTTGATAGAGTACCTCATCAAAGATTATTTCGAAAGTTAAAATCACATGGAATAGGTGGGGAAGTTACCAAATGGATTGAAAATTGGTTAACTGGAAGAAGGCAAAGGGTGGGTATAAATAAGGAGTACTCTGAGTGGTGTGAAGTGAAAAGTGGAGTGCCACAGGGCTTGGTTTTGGGACCAATTTTATTCTTGATATATATAAATGATTTGGACATAGGTATGGGATCCATGATTGCAAAATTTGCTGATGACACAAAACTATGCAGTAGTGTCTCATTTAAAGCAGAAGTGGATATATTGAGGTCGGATTTAGATAAAATTCGAGAATGGTCTGTATTCTGGCAAATGGAGTTTAATGTAGATAAATGTACAGTCATGCACATGGGTAGATCCAATATGGAACATAATTACAGAATGGGAGAGAACAATATTAGAATGATAGATAAAGAAAGGGACTTAGATGTTATAATAGATCATACATGTAAGATGAAGTAGCAAGTTAAGGTAGCAGTGAAAAAGGCAAATGCAATGTTAGGGATGATAAAAAGAAATATTAAACATAGGAGCAAGGAAGTGATAGTCCAACTGTATAAAGCATTAGTTAGACCTAGATTGGAGTACTGTGTACAGGTGTGGAGTCCTTTTCAGAGAAGGGATATAAACATGCTGGAAAGAATACAAAAAAGAGCGACAAAGCTGATAGTGGGATTCCAGAATTACAGTTATGAGGAAAGATTTAAAAAAACCGGCTTACAGTATCTAGAAGAGAGAAGAATTCGTGGTGACTTAATAGAGATGTATAAGATGATCAGAGGAATGGACAAAGTAGACTATAACAAGTTTTTTAAAATACAACCACCAACAAAAACAAGAAGGCACAGCTACAAGTTGACTAAGGAGAGGTCCAGATTAGATATTAGGAAGTATTTTTTTAGCCAGAGTTGTGAATGTTTGGAATGCATTGCCAAAGGAGGTGGTGGAGGCTGGGACGGTTAATGCATTTAAGAATAGATTGGATGCGTACAGCTTCTAGAGCAAGGTGATGTAAATGTAACTTGTTGTATACAGACTCTGCAGAGTCTTCTAAACCAGTATAAAGACGTTAAGTTAAGTTAAGTTAAGTTAAGTAAAAGTTTTGTATCAATCCTACAAGGGTAAGTCAGTAAGAAGGTTACAAACTGATATATGAAAGTTGAAAAATGCAGTTAGTTGTTTCTAATGGTGTCACTAGGTGGAAGTAACATCCAGCTATTCGATTACTGTAGGTGGCAGATGCTAGGTCTTGCATGCATATGCATAGCTAAGACAAAAAATGGCATTCGTGCTCACAGATTATACAATCATGGAATAATTTTGCATTTTGTGGGGACTTTCTTTTTGGACTTTCTGTAAAGGATATTCATATGAAAATTTCCTGTTTACGGAGAGAAGTGTTTGTCATGTAAAGTGGTGCATAACTGGGTTGTTAAATATTTTTTAAGGACACCAACAAATTGCTGATTAAGCCCGACCTGGTCATGCTGTACAGATTGCATCTGAAACATCTATGTGGTGGGTAGGGAGATGATTCGAACTGACAGGCAAGTAATGATAGACAGTCTAGCAACAGCAATAGGGTGTTCACATGGTTTAATCTACAGCTTAATGCATGATCCCACCTTAGTGAGAGATGTTTCATGAATGACAAGGAGGTTGAATGTGATTGAGACAGCAGACCAAAGGCTTCTATATCATAGGTTTTAGTGTGCTGATAAAGCAATGTGATAAGTGTGTTAATGTAGGTGGAAATTATGTTGAGAAATAAAGAACAAAGTAAGTGCAAATAATAATTTTCTTTCAAGTTCATATCTTATATAATTAAAAAAAAGGGATTTGTGACCTATTTACTGACTTACCCTTTTATAAGCTATGGGTTTGTCTTGCATACATCAATGTTTGTCTGAATATATGTATATATATGTTTTCAATATGACAATATTGTTACAATATACATACAATGTGATTAATTTGTTCCAGTCATTTACGTCTCATTGTAACAAAGTTTATCCAACAATAGTTTTAATAAATATACAGAAGTGCCTTTTTTGAGTTAAAGTTATTTTAGTTCCCATGTGATAGATTTGCTATGACACATAAATTATATAATTTAATTTTACAATCAAACATTTAAGAGTAGTAATAACTGAAACTAGAACTACTAACAAGTAGAACTTCTCATTCCATTCTGGGTTAAGATCTTGAGGAACTGTCTTTGTTCTCTTCTTGACTTTGCCAACCTGGACAGTCACATATGGGTCGCTAGTTCCTGTCTTATCCTTGCCGGTTAGACCCTGAGCTGATATCACTATGGAAGGAAAAGAGAAAGAAAAATGTTGACAGTAAATATAGATGAAAAATAAACAAGACTCAAGATATAGACAAGTATAACAAAAACATGTAAATATTAAAATACAGAAGTTTAATGACAAATCATTTGTCTTAGCAGAATTATTTAATAAAAAAAATACAAAGGACACTTATTACTACTACTAACAAATTAGTTCATACTTTTTGGACAAGTTATGAAAATAAATAAGTTTAAACTCAACAGATAAATTTCTGGAAAAAGAACATCAAAGTGAAAATATAATTGATTGTTTAACATCATGGCATTGCAAAGAGTAAACATCATTATAAATAAATACTAAGAACAGAAAGTAATCATGTGCTCAATTGTGCAACATTCAAGGTACCAAATCAGTACAGTTAGACCAGGTGCACAATAAGAGTGTCTCCTTTACTAATATATATTGTTGTGTTGTTAATATTTACTCATTACCAAATATTTTATGTGATCATTTGAGGGGTTCCATTGTTAAATTGATATGAATAGCGTTTTGTCTCATCATCACCTATATGATATATTAGTTATTATTTGTGAAGTATTAGTTATCTGTAATTTGTTGTACACATATTAAAAGAATCCAGTGATCTGAGACATATAAGCATTCAATGTGTACAAATGTTAGAGAATGCTACAAATGAATGGAAATGTATTATCTTTGTAAGCTTTGTGACAAAAGTCCAACTATATTGGGTTTACAGTACCTAACAAATTAAACGCATTAGATGTACTGTACTTAAAAAGTTCAACCCCAAATAAACATACCCTATGGCAGCAATTCAACTACATTATTCATACTGCATGATAAAAATCCAAATACATTAGACATACTGTACCTTACAATTCCAACTGTATTACATACTCTACAACAGGTGGTTTGTTTGTTTGTTTGTTTGTTTTTTTTGCATTCACCTTATTTCTCTAATCCCCAAGGTGGTGTGCGTTGCACTGCGTTTTTATTTTGCGCCTGTCGGCCCAGTCATCCAACTTCAGCATGCATTTTATGTAAGGGTCTGCTTCCTCCTGCATTTTCTAAGGGTTTGCTTTCCCGGGGTAACGGCCGGTGCTGTGATGGGGATCGATCCCAGCACCTTCTGGTTGTGAGCCGTGTCACTTAACCACTAGGCCACGCCGTCCCCTCAACAGGTGGTGACTTCTACTTCTTCTTTGATCAACTGATGCTATGTTTCTAGCCTGGTAAGGTTCACGAAAGAGACTGTGTGCTTCAGGTCTTCTATGGTTACCCACAGCTTTTCAAGCATGATTGCTCCTCCCAGGCCAGACTGCCTCTCTTTAGTCTACATAAGGGAGGGGGCAGTCCAGCAGGATATGTTCTGATGTTAGCTTGGATGCTCTATAATCGCATGGGGTGGTGTCTCTAAGACCCATTCTGTGGAAGTGGGTCTTGAGTCTGCCTTGAATGTCCTGTTCTGAGTCTGAAGAACTTTGTCTGTCCATCTTAACTTAACATCTTTATACTGGTTTAGAAGACCCTGCAGAGTCTGTATACAACCAGTCAAGTTTGTCTACGCTGTTATTTTCTGGCTTGTATTTTTTGGACTAGTCTCTCAATCAATTCCATCTCTATGGATTGTTTGATGGGTGTCTTTGCTTTTTTATAGCTCTGTGGAGGGTTAGTCTGTGTGCCGCCACTTCTGGCTTTTGCTAGCTCATCTACCTTCTCGTTTCCAAGAATCCCACAGTGGGTTTTTTGGGACAGCACCCCAATGTTATATTTTATTTCGTATGAGAGTCTATCTTGTTTGATGTTTGAGATGGCTTAGCGAATGATTATGGAGTTTGTTGAAATGACTGTTTTCCTTGTAGTTGTGTTTTGGCTGATAAGAATCTGAGTTGCTGGAGGTGCAGCTGTTGATTCAGCTCTGAAATTAGAACAGGTTTCTTCTGCTCATATGGAGTGGTTTTCAATGTCACCCATGGAGTGTGTGATGTAAATTCCACTGCCTCCCCTTTTTTTGCTCTCCATGACTGATCCATCTGTGTACACATGTGTCCAGGAGTTGCTATGGTACTGTCTCTTGAGCTCTTATATATTTTTCCTTCTGTTGCTGGCTGTCTACTTTTCTTTGGTATCTCTGGTACCTCCAAGATTATTTTGGACTGGTCCTAGCTCCAAATACATGGTTCTGGAATGAGTGCTTCACGCTTTTCAATTTCAGCTTCAAAGATGCCTCCATATTGTCTGTGGTTTTATCTGGCCAGATGGTTCAGGCTTTTCCTCAATATTCTGTTTTTAGTTCTCTCTTGAAACTTCTGGAGCAGACGGGGATCAGATAGCCTTTTAATTTTCAAACTGAGTAAGGGATTTATATTTTATCCTTAATTCGAGCGGCTCAATATTAGCTGTTTTCTTAGCTCTGTAATAGAAGTGTTTTTTAATGCGATTATGGGTAATTCTGAGACCCAAATTTTGGACTTGGTCTAGTTTTCTTGTGCTTATTTTATCCACTGTTGCCCAAGTGCTAGACATATTCCATGATTGATCTAATTGCATCAGTGTAGACTTACTTAAGGAGTTTTTTTGTTTGCCCACATGATGTACCAGCCAGTTTTTTTCAGTACAGAGAGTCTTTTTATGGCCTTTATCTGGATTTTCTATATAATTCTCTTCCAGGTGAATCTTGAGTCAAATGTGACTCCAAGGAATGTTGGTGTGCCCAACTGGGCATTTATTGGTTTCCTATCTTTATTGTTATTGTTCCTTTTTTAGGAGTGAGTGAAAAGAGAGTGGTGGAGGTCTTGGTGTGGTTTATTTTTAATCCTCACTCTTTGTCCAGTTCTCCATCTTTTCTACTGTCTATTGGAGCATGTATGAGGCTATTGTTGCATATTCAGGAGCTGTCAATACAGCGAAGTCATCTCGGTGTAGGCAGGATTTAGTGATGTCATTTATATATATCAAGAAGAGAGTGAGCACTATTACACGTCCCTGTGGCACTGCTTCTTGCAGCCTCATTGACCTGCTGGTATAGTTTATCTATTTTAGTCTTGGCAGATCTTTGGAAAAGGTAACTGTTTATTCATGAGAACGTGTTATTGGTAACTTTCGCTTGGAGGATTTTCATCATCAGGCCTTCTTACCAGACAGTATTGAAAACTCGAGAGAGATCAAAGAATTTGGCTAGAACTTTCTTTTTTCTCTAGGAAGGCGTTTTCTATGTCCTGTGTGTAATATGTTAATTGATTCTCTGTGCTTCTGTGTTGCCTGTATGCTGTTTGAGTTTTGGCATGTCACAAGTTGGTATGGTCTCAAGGTACTAGGTGAATCTTTTGTTTATCAGACTTTCCATTTACTGATCATTTCTCTCTCGCTCTCTCTCTCTCTCTCTCTCTCTCTCTCTCTCTCTCTCTCTCTCTATCTTTCTTCATTCTTGCTCCCAACCTCTCTCTCATTCCTTCTTCCCCTTCACTATTCCTCAATAATATGATTTTTAGGTATAATACTAGCTTGTGTATGCAAATTAGGTAATTTATGTTGTTGTTTAATGCCCACAATGAGTAATTCCTGAAAAGGACATTAAGTGGTGGGTTGTAGTAGCTTTCCTCACATCCTGAGCATGCCGATGAAGGGGGGCTGCGGTCCTCCAGGTGGTTGTGCTAAGCTTGGCTTCATCTACGTGGCACTCACTACTGCAGGGATTACATTGAACCACATCTCGTCAGCCATGCTTTCTAGAAAACAGTCTGTTTCCAGGAAATGCTACATGGAAGAGAGATTGTGGTCTTGGTCAGTGTATTATGCCTGATCCTGATGTGACGTGTAGGTCAGTATATTGCGCCTGACCGGACTAGTGTCTCAGTTCCCCTACGTAATTTATAGAATGGCTTGAAAAAGTGAGCGTGATCAACTCGCTTCATATTTTTTAGGTCTAGCCATTAGTATATGAAAGGGTGAATGGTTGTCCATCTCTGATCTAAATGCTTGAAACATATTTTAGAATGCAGCAAAATGGTGATTAAAATAAAATAGAAAAGTCTAACACTATAATTTGAAAGTTTTAAAATTCATTGCAGCCGACCATCAATGTCAGATGACACCTGAACTGAGCTGAAATTCAAATTAGGCATTATAGGATATACAAAATATTTGGTTTTTCCCCACTGCCCTGGTTAAAAATTTCAGACTATAATTTGAGAGTTTAAATCTCAACTTAGGAATTTTGGAATATAGTAGAATTCATACTTCCAGGCTACACTAAATCTAGAACTCTTAAATTACATTAGAAATTAAGAAACAGGCCTGCTTCACTACTGTGCATTTGTGGACTGAGTGAACAAACTACTGAGCATATGTATGGCTCAGCTAAAGAAGCTACACTGAGGCACAACAACTCAACAGTAGACTCAAAATTGTATGCAGCTAAAGAGGAGCTCCAAATAAGGGTCAAGGTCCTCATGGGAGTTCATCCATCTGATGGTGTAAACATCTAAGATGTGATCACAAGAAGTACACATGTGACAAACTTCAAGTAAGCTGAGATCCATAATGTGTTTGTTAGTTGGCTAGAGGGCCAAATTCGACTGGTGAATTTCTAAGAAAGGGTTTTTCAAATTAGTAGCAAGCTTTAGGAAATGTTCATATGATGCATACAAAGCTAAGGTTTAGACCTTGTACTAATAAACATATCTTTTTTTTTTTTGTTGTTGTTAGTTTCTTCTTAAAATCTCTAGTAAATATTTTTCAAGAGTGTCCTTCCTATTTTGTATATTTCTCTTCTAATATATTGCAAAATGTTTATTCTCAGAATTTTTTGGTAATTAAAATTATCTCCATAAAAAATGTGCTTTGTCTCCTCTTACTAGACATATAAACAACATATAATAGCTATGGCACAGCAAAAGCACATTGTCCGAAAGGATGGAATGTACAACAGTCCAACTACCTCATCACTCCACATGTGTCCCACGTGTCATGGTGGTTGTCATGTCAGAATATGACCTGTCAACCATATGCTGTCAAATATTACAACACAAGTCTGATGATGTTATTATTTGGAAAATCTGTTTCATTGTCAAAACAGCTCAACTGCTGGATGAAGTCCACAGAATACCATTTGGACAACCTGGATTTAGAAGTTCCAAACTGCATTAGCTTTTGTAGTATTAATGTGTTCAATTAAATCAGTGTTTTAGGTGAGTAAAATTATTTGAAATGCAGATATGAATGAAAACTTTGATGTGTCAAGTGACAGCTTATATTGATAAGCCTTTGAATGGTTTTAGTTACAACCACCCTTAACATGTGCTTGTCAAGGAAAAAAGTAAACACTTACAAGTAAACAACATCAAGAAATATGAAGATAAAACAAAGAAGTTATGGTCACCACAATATCACTACAATAGGCAGTAAGTGCAGTACTAATATGTAACATCAAACAATATAAAAAATGATGAAGCTTGAATACAACTACTACAAATGAAATAAAGAGAACAATATAAAATGTAAAATTTGCTATTAGTTTTTAAATATTAGGTCTCCATAAATGTAAAAGTTTATTCAATGTCAGAATTGATGTGCTTGCTGTGCTTTACCAGAGTGCAGTTTGAAGTTACTCTGTACAGTTTTCCTTTGCCATTAAGAGTTTTTCCCCATGATCACACAAAGCAATTTTGGCAGCTTCATGTGCTTTTTTAAAATGTGACCTTGTAGTTAGATATAAAACCAGTCCTTCTGAATGAAAGTGAATCATGGACAATCAATGAAAGAAACAAGTCAATTACGGAAAGCCAAAGTTATATGCTTTTACAAGAGAATCATACGAATTTGATAGATCACAAAGGAAAATATACTGCAAGAGTTCTATGCACAAAAGTAAATTTTCACACACATAAATAAAAACACTATAAAGTTTTTAGGGATAATTATGAGAAAATAAGAGTTGGAGCTCATGATAAGAATTGGTAAAATGGCTGGAAAGATTGGTATAGGTTGAACAAAAAAAATATGATGCCGTACAGTTTAGCATCATGCTCAAAGAACTGTCATCAGCAAAATTGTCTACATCAGTCAGCATGGAATATGATGATGATGAATTTTGATAAGCTAGTAGGTGACCACAGTTGAGTTACTTCATCATACATTTCAAATACCTTTAGGATATACTCATCGTACTACTATAATGTCCTAGTCTTTTGCATCAAGCAATAGGCAACATGGCACAAGATAATACTGTGGTTTTCATGAAATTGATAGCAGTAATATTGTGCCACCCTTTGCTTAACTTAACTTAACGTTTTTATACTGGTTTAGAAGACTCACCAGAGTCTGTATACAACCAGTTACATTTGCATTACCCTGCTCTAAAAGCTTTGCGCATCCAATCTATTCTTAAATGCATTAACTGTCCCTGCCTCCACTACCTCCTGGGGCAATGCATTCCAAGCATTCACCACTCTCTGACTAAAAAAATATTTCCTTATATCCAATCTGGACCTTTCTTTAGTTAATTTGTATCTGTCCCCTCTTGTTCTTGTTGGTAGTTGTATTTTGAAAAAAACTTGTTATAGTCTAATTTAACCTTTCATGTGATTATCTTTTAAACCTATATTAAGTAACCACTAATTCTTCTCTTTTTTAGACACTGTAGTCCTGTTATCTGAGTCTTTCCTCATAACTGTAATTCTATAATCCCACTATCAGTTTTTTTCGCTCTTCTTTGTATCTTTTCCAGCATGTTTATATCTCTATGACTCCAAACCTGTACACAGTACTCCAATCTAGGTCTAACCAATGCTTTATACAGTTTGACAATCACCTCCTTACTCCTATGTTTAATATTTATTTTTATCATACCTAACATAGCATTTGCCTTATTCAGTGCTACCTGGACTTGCTCACTCACCTTTCCTGTATGATCTATTATAACCCCTATGTCCCTTTCCTTATCTATCTTTCTAATATTGTTCTCGCCCAAACTGTAATTATGTTCCATATTGGATCTACCCATGTTTAATGACTGTACATTTATATATACTAAACTCCATTTGCCATCTCACAGACCATGCTGCATGCCTCCTTTTAATTCTGGCCTCATTTTAATCCTTGCCTCATTTTTGTTCCATGATTTATTATGCCAATGTCTCACTTTGCTTCTTATCTTACTTTGCTTCTTGCCTCACTTTGTTCCATTTTCCACTTTGTTCCATGTCTCACCTCAACTATTTTCCTTATTTCACTTTTCTCCATGACTTCACTTTGCTGATGCCTCAATTTGGTTCTTGTCACACTATATTCCATGTATTAATTTGTTTCACGCCCCACTCACTTTGTTCAATGCTCCCCGTTGTCCCTTGTTAAATTTGATTCCTTTTTCATTGTGTTCTTTGTCTCAATTTGTTCCTTACCTTACTTTTGTCCTTTCCCACTTTCTTTCTTGCCTCATTTTGTTCATTTTCTTACTTTGCTCTTTACCTCACTGTTCAGCTTTACACTTTGTTCCAAACCTCACATTGCTACCTGCCTTACTTTATTTCTTGCAATTTCTTTTTTGTCATGTGTGTTTTAGCTGCTGATCTAACTTTTTACTTTTTGCCATGAGTTAATATATTGCAACACTAAATGACATCAACTATTACTATTGTGTTAATCTATGAAGATATATAATGCCACTGTTTTGATATGCTGGTAATCATGTTGTTTGCTTGTTTCAAATAATTTTTAAAACACCACAGAAGGAAATGGGTAGAAATAAAAACAAATTGTTATTTAAAAATGCAAATGAATAACTAATCCAAGATTCATGCATACATATTCAAGAACCTGTAAATAGTAAAGAAAGCATTACAATTTGAATACACTCATTAAAAGAGGAGTTCTCATATTCGAACAAGTTATGAAATGAAACAAGTTTAATTGTGATAGAAAGATAACTTGAAAAATATATGGGCAATCAAAGAGTTCACAACTATATCATTTGTTTAGTACAATGTCAGCATCTGCAGTGTTAGAACAATATGCTCTCATTGTAAAGGGACAAGGTTTGTTTCTTGATTTCATCATGTTTGAGTTTATCCAGTTGTAAATGGGTATCTGAATTTACAATAAGGGAGGTAAGGTGACGAGGAAGGGAAGTGGTCACCCTATCCAAGACAAAGCTGAACCACATGGGAAGTAATCTCTGAAACCAATGACAATGTTAGATATGTGACTACTTTGACCTTTTGCAGAAGCGACATCTCCTTGGTTGAGTAAACACATTAAAAATCTCATGGTAGTCCTACAGCAGACCTTGCTGTCAGGGATGAAGTCTTAGAGACTTCATTGTACAAAATCATATCTTGTTTTATGAGATGAGGTAGCCAATTCTCTTCTGCAATTCTACATTTACTTCCCTAACAGTATGCCAGATATCCATTTACAGCTGGGTCGATTGAAGCATGCTGGTAACTTTTGCTGTGAAAAGCAAGTGCTCTATCACTAAGCTATCTGATTCTCCTATTAAAAGTCCTTTAACTTCAAGTAGATCCCGGGCACATCATTTAAAATGAAAGAATGGACCAACTGCACCCAAATGTATCTCATAAAAGGTGATCAATGAGTTGCACATCGGGCTATAAATCTTGTCAAGTAAAACAGATTGCTACAGAAACCAATAGCACGCACAGCATTTTTTTTTTGCAGGCTTCCTAAAGGAGAAAAACTGTACCATAAATTCTGGCTAGAGTGAAAAAGAGACAAGAAGAAGAAATAGATGTCATTTTCAAATAATATTTAGAACTTTTGACATAAAAAAACAACAAAATAGGCAGTACTGTAAAAATAGCATGCAAACAGAAAACAAAATAACAGAAAGATCTTTGTTAATAATACAGTAAGTTCACCAATGCACACATAACAAATTTAATGATACGTAAGCAAATATGAAAGCTGTACTCTTACACTGTAGGAGTTGGCATTACAATATCAATATAGAGGTATTGTTACAACCAAAACAATAACAAATTAAAACAATATATCAGATAAACAGACAATTTCAACATACAAAACCATCACACAGCATATATGAGTGAATATTTGTGAATGAAGTCTTACCAGTTATAGCTATTTTAGCTGACCATTTAGATGTCCCATCCAGTACGCTCTGCTTGACTGCTTTCATATGGCCAGAATGAGATTTTTTATCTACTCCAAATACTTGTCTGAGCAGCAATAATATAAAAGACTTCCCTTGTCAATATGAAGCAATATTTTTTTTGGCAACACTGAATTTGTACTTTTACTATTAACAAGCAATATGTTAGCTTTTAACGTAACATTTTTGTTTGTATGTAGCAAAATATTATTTTAGCTTGTCTATAATAAAATACAACTTTTGCTGCTCTATATATGTTGCTGTTGTTTAATGTCCACAATGAGTAAGTTTATTTCTTTGTGTGCTCTGAAAAGGATGCTAAGTGGCGGGTTGTAGTAGCTTTCAACACATTCCAAGCATGCCGATAAAGGTGGACTGCAGTCCTCCAAGTGGTTGTGCTATGCTTGGCTTTACCTGCATGGCACTCACTACTGCGACGATCGACATCTCGTCAGCTTAAAAACAGCCTGTTTCCAGGGAACTCTACACGGAAGATTGATTGTGGTCTTAGTCAATGTATTGTGCTTGACCCTGACGCGATGTCCTGGTCAGTATGTTGTGCCTGACTGGACTAGCGTCTTAGTTCCTCGCAGCTCTATATAAAGTAATGTTTAATTAATGTGGTCAGTCCTGAACTGAACTGGGGATAACCCTATTGTGCAGAGTGCGGATGAGATACATGCTTGAAACTCTGTAAAATTAAGATAAGCCTAACCCTAGATCAAATTTCTATATATGAGTTATTACAAGCAAGAAAAACCTAAGGTATAATAACACTGCATATGTTAGAGAAAATAGAATCTAGAGAGTGTGGTCATGGGTGGAACAGACAGAGAGGACAATTGGGTGAGTAGCAACAGCTGAGACAATAAACATGGTGAAGAATGTATCCACACTGGTGATTACACAACAGATTACCACTGAGGTATCATCATTTCCAACAGGAAAAACAGAGTGATAGAATAGGAAATTGAGTTTGAAGTTAAACAGCTTTTATACTCATGAAAATGCTGTTGCACATTACAATGGATATGTGCTGAGTGGTGAGAAATCAGGATGGAGTTTCTCTGCTAGAGTGATGGGCAAGTTCATTATTTAGAGGAATAGAACATACATAGCAACAACCTTCAGTATTTGAGATTAAAGATTTAGGCACTGATTTAGTTTTAAGTGGCTTTCTTAATCCTCTATGAAGAGTGATTTCATGGTTTTAAACTTGCAATCCCTGCTTTAGAAAGCACAGAACTGATGGCATTAAAACATGAATCAATAAATAGATCTCAGACTTTAGAGGGTTGTATACATCTTCTCTCTTGGTCATGCTGCGATTCATGAATAAGACACAGCGAGCTAATAAGGCATCCACATCTAAGAACCTTAGATTGATATGGGGGCATACTGAAATCTATCATGACTCCTTGTTAGATGATGACAGCACATTAATGCACTCAGCAGTCTAGAGACTGCAGAGTTTTGAATAAGACATGAATCCAGCAAGAAAGATGCGTGAGAAAGACTGAGTAGGAGTGTTCACAATCATCCAGCTACAGGAACTATCAGTATCCAATCTCCTTCATATTTGCTGAAAGAATCAAGTACCTTTGGGTCTGCCCAGAATTCAGTGATGCCATTTCTGCATAAAATAACACATTTCAGCTTACCTATAGGGTTGTTTTTAAAAAAATAAATTTTTTTTGCGTTCGCCCAATTTCTCTAATCCCTAAGGCGGTGTGCATTGCACTGTGGTTTTTATTTTGCGCCCGTCGGCTTAGTGCATCCGACTTCAGCATTCATTTTATGTAAGGATCTGCTTCCTCCTGCATTTTCTAAGCATTTGCTTCCCCGGGGTTACGGCCAGTGCTGTGGTGGGGATCGAACTCAACACCTTTGAGTTGTGAGCCGTGTCACTTAACCACTAGCCCACACCGTTCCCTATAGGGTTGTAAAATGTTTGCTTCGAAGTAACAAGGCCCCATTTCTGCTATTTTTTAGAGAAAAACATTTTGAGCTTATATACTCATATAAAGAGTGACACACTGGTTAAAGGTGAGATTAAAGTTGAGGGATAGACATTAAGATAAGCAATAACATTTTGATAACAAGGAGCCATTATAATAGAAGGGAAAAGATAAAAAACAAAAATAAAAAACCAAAAATGTTTTAGCTAAAGCGCGCTTCCAGAAAATACATTTTAAAAATAAAAAACAAATGCAAGTCCCTGGCATTGAAAGTCAGAAAGAAAGTGTTAAGTTGAACTAATATTACTTTATGGATTTGAGTTCTGGATAATGAATAAACAAAAGCAAAAACTATTACCAGCATCAGATGTGATTTCTCAACAGAATACTATTGTATGCCTTGGAAAGATAAGAAATTAAATGTAAATATATTGCAAGAAAATATTAACTGTACAATCCTAACTAATAAAAATTAAAGGAAGGCAAGCAAAATTAATGAAATACATACTCTGTTTGTTGAACATAGAAAGCCTTTTGTCAAGTGTGAAGAGGAAAGCGAGAAAATATCTTTGATATATGATTTAACAATATGGCCAAATAAAGACCATAAATAATTCTGAAATGATTACAGGACAGAGGTTGCTGTGGATAGTGATTGTCACATGATGAAGATGTTAAAATAACATTTGATCTCTATATACTGAATTGCAATGGCCAAAAATACATTCAACAGTATGAGAGATACATTTCTGTCAAAGCAGATATCTCAGATCTTAAAAATTAGAATCATTAAATGTTATGTGCATTCAGTTTTATTGTATAGAGTAGAAAGCTGGACCCTGACAAAGAAAATGAAGAAGCGTATTGAAGACTTTAAAATGTGGGTATTCAAAAGACTAAGACAAGTTTCTTGGAAAGATCGGATAACCAATAATGAGGTTCTTGAACAACTTCAGGTGGAAAAAACACTTCTGAAGGAAATAAAAAGCAGAAAAATAAAATATTTTGGTCATATCAAGTGCCATGACAGTCTGCTAAAGGTTATTCTGGAGATCAGAGTAGAGGGCAAGAGAGCCAAAGGGCTGCAGAGATACAGGAGGACAGATAGCATCAGGATGTGGTCGAAACATAGTTTGACTGCATGTGTCAGCCAGGTGCGAGACAGAGACAGATGGAGATCCATTACTATTAACACCCGTAACGGAGATGGCACTTAATGGTGATGATAATATACTGAAAGAACATTTACTTATTACAACTATATAACGAAAATATGATTTTGTTTGTCATAATAGGAAGTGTACAGTTTTGTAAAAAAACAAAACAATATAAGGGCGAATGAAATTAAGTTAATTATTTAAAAGTAATTAAAATAAAAAGTAAAAACAATTTTTTTTATCAGGCATGATGAGTGTTACAGAGGTTTTAATAAAACTCTAGCATCTAAAACATACACATTACAAGCAACAAAACCTTTTGATAGGAAAATATCACTAACAAATCATTTAATGATGGACTTTCATTGATGATCTATTCACATTAGGATAAGATGTGCACGTTACAATTGCTACACAAATGACTGAACAAACAACGTTTCTTGTGTCTGTAAGTTTACATGGCAATGTTTCCATTGTAACACAGTCTCTCTGCAAAGGATTACCATTGTAATGGTAACAAATATAGAAATAAAGACATCTCACAAAAAAATAAAATTAGGCTGATTTAAAAAATGTTAAATTGATCCTACTGTATACTTCAGAAAGATAGCATGTACCCAAGATTAATGTGCCCAAACAATAAGATGACCAGAAGTACAAAAAATTACAGCTGTGATGGAGACAAAAACAACAGCCACTATTGCTAGAGATTTTGGACTGAAAGCAGGAATGGAAATGACACGCATACAAAGCAGCCTAACAATACAACATAACCAGACACACACTGGATGGAGAAAACAAGGGAAGTAAAATGTTGGAAGGTCAAAGACCACCTGCAATGTACAATGAAAGTCAAGGAAGATGGAACCTCACGTATTGCAATATCACTGCAACACACATTTTTAATACTATCTTTACAAAATATTTTACAGATTAGAATGGTCACAATGAAGCTTGGATACAAAAGGATAAATATCAATTCAAACAATGAAATAATACCCATAAAAAAGTGTCCTCATGGGTGTAGCTGAAGTTAGATGATGAATGAGAGTTGCAGACCAATGTTTAACTTAACCTAACTTAACTTAACTTCATTATACTGGTTTAGAAGACTCTACAGAGTCTGTATACAAGCAGTTTATTTCACTCTAAAAATGACTGATCCTCCAATCTGTTCTAGAATGCATTAACTGGCTCTGCCTCCACCATATCCTGTGGCAATGCATTCCAAGCATTCACCACTCTGTGACTGAAAAAATGTTTCCTAATATAGAATCTGGACCTGCCTTTAAATAATCTGAAGCTATGCCCTCTAATTCTTGTAGTCAGTTGAACTTTAAAAAACTTGCTATAGTCTAATTTATTCTTTCCATTGATTAATTTATAAACTTGTATTTAGTCCCCTCGAATTCTTCTCCATTCTAGACACTGCAGTCCAGTTTTTCTAAGTCTCTTCTTCTAACTATAATTATGGAATCCCATGATAATTTGTGTAGCTCTTCTTTGAATTCTTTCTATCATGTCTATATCCACTCTGTGATAAGGAATCCACACCTGAATACAGTACTCCAATTTAGGTCTCACCAATGATTTATATAGTTTGACTTTCATTTCCTTGTTTCGATGTATAATGTTTCTTTTAAATATACCCAGCATTACCTGAGCCTTTTTCACAGCCACCTGGACCTGCTCTCGTACCTTACACATATGATCTATTATAACACATAGGTCTCTTTCCTTTTCTATCTATCTAATATTGTTCACTCCCACATGTAATTATTGTTCATATTTGATCTTCCCATGTGAATGACTGTACATTTGTCTACATTAAACACCATCTGCCAGCTCACAGACCATTTATGAATAGTAGCAAATCGGATCTCATTGGATTTACCTCTGCCGGAGAAGAGGCCCTGCTGCATAATTTTGTATTATCCACAAATTTTGCAATCATGGATGCAATATCATCCAAATCATTTATACTTGATCCCAATACCCTCCCTGAGGCACTCCACTTATAGCATCACACCAGTCAGAGAACTCCTTATTTATGTTTACTCTCTGCCTTCTGCGTGTTAACCAATTTTATATCCAATTGGCAACTCCTCCACCTATACCATGTGATTTCAATTTCCAAAACAATCTTTGATAAGGTTCTCTATCAAAGGCTATTGAAAAATCCAGATAAATAACGTCTATTGGCACTTCAACATCCAAGATTTTGGTAACCTCTTCAATGAATTCTAATAAATTTGTTAAGCACGATTTCCCCTTAGTAAAACCATGCTGACTCTTATTGATGAGATTAAACATGTCCAAATGCATAGTTATGTTGTCTTTGATATTAGACTCTACAATTTTGCAGAGTATGTTGACAAACTCACTGGTCTGTAATTGCCTGGATCTGATTTCTTGCCCTTTTTGAACAAGGGATCACACCTGCATCTTTCCGATCCCTTGGAATAATCCCCTTCTCAATAGTTTGAGAATAAAATTTGGACAATGGTTTTGCCAGCAAGTATCTGAGATTAAATTGCAATTTCGGATGAATACCATCATAACGAGTGCTTTTATCCACTTACAAACTATCCAATTTAAAAAACAAACATATTTCATCAGAAATGTAGATTGAGTGTAATCCCTCTGTGTATATGTCCCTTTGGAAGATATCTAAGGGCTCTGGGATCTTGGAGCAGTCTTCTTTAGTGAAGCCTGAGATGAAGTAACGATTAAGTAGATTTGCAGCTTCAAAATTTTATGTTATTATATTTGCCGTACTATCTTGGAGTGGGCCTATGGTGTCTTTTGTTCTCTCTTTATGTCTAACATAGGAAAAAAACTCTTGCTATCAGTTTTAATATTTTCAGAGTCAATCTTTGCAGATCTATTTACTTTAGAAGATTAAAAAAAAAATTCAAAATATTTGAAATATGTTTCATTAGACTTATCATCTACATATTCTTGGAGAATGTGATATACTTACAGTAAATCTAGAATGCACTGCATTTCACCAAACAAAAAGAATATGAAAAATTAGCAATGAAAACACATGTAATACCCTAACTTCAGAGTCATTCTCTTTAATCATGTCTTACAGCAAACCCTCCCCCCCCCCCCCCCCCCCCCATGAAAGGCCTGTCCCAGTATTTACACCTCTTCTACAGTCAACATGAAGTATGACTGATAAAACATTTATAAACAGTAAAGTACACTAACCTGATCATCTCAAAAATTTCTGGTTTATTTTTCTCTCGAATCTTCATCCTTTCCTTCATGGCCATGATTATATTATGTGCCTTGTCATCAGCACCATGTTTTGAGCTTTTCTCAGCTGCCCCTGTACAAGACAAGATGAAGGTATACACAGTTCTAGTTCAAATTTCTTGCGGTTTATGAACATATTGTGTCTAGTTTGAAAGCGTGGATTCATATAGTTCTTGTTGCTTGCTGGATGTGTACACTATTGATCTGTCTTTTCAGGTGTTCTTCCTTGTTTGACCCACTTATAAATCTAAATGTCTGTAGTCTGATGATCGCTGATTCATCTATCGTTGTGTCATCTTCTAAACTATACTCACTGAGTACTGTTAGTCATCATCATCAAGTGCCATCTTTTCAAAGGAGGTTGATGGTAATGGATCTCCATCTGTCTCAGTCCAGGCTAGTACACGTAGTCAAACTGTGTCCCGACCACACCTTTAAATAAATAACCTTTAGCAGACTATCATGGCGCTTGACATGACCAAAATATTTTATTTTTCGGATCTTTATTTCCTTCAGAAATATTTGTTCCACCTGGAGTTGTTTCAGAACCTCACTATTGATTTTCCTATCTTTCCAAGAAACTCGTCCAAGTCTTCTGAATACCCACATTTCAAAGGTCTCAATACGCTTCTCCATTTTCTATGTCAGTGTCCAGGTTTGTGTCAAATATCAATGTCAGTATGTCATCCTAATCCATATCTAATGCTCTCTCCTTTCATTCATTCAAAGCCATAATATCAGCTTGTCATTTCTGCTTGTCTATCTGCTATCCATCATACAAGAGCCATTTCTTTTAGACCCTCTTTGCAAAAAATTAGAATGCAACACAAAAATTGCACTGATGATGAGGTCTCAGAAAGTCACACAGAGCTGCAGCAACTGATTCAATCTCAATTCTCAAAATGGAGGCTTGTATCATATATTCTCCACTATGCTGAGCAATGACTATGTTTTTCAATGTAGCAGAGAATCCTGATCTTGATTTCTCACCTAGAAACACCATCATTATATTCAATTGCATCATTTTCTGGAGTACAATCCTTTATCAGCTGATTAACTTCAAGCTATGATTTCCCTTAACACCACTCTCTTCAATGCTTACCAAAGGTGATGTTAGCTTATTGGTAGTCCCATAGCTTATGTCACAATATAGATTCAGTTTTCCCACATTGATTAAGTCACAAATGTGATCACCCAGCCATTGAAGTTTCAAATGTCATCACCAAGCTATTAAAGTTACTAAAGTGATCACCAAGCTATTAAAGTTACAAATGTGATCACTTTTCCACTAAAGTTACAATGTGATCACTTATCCACTAAAGTTACAAATGTGATCACTTATTCACTAAAGTTAGGAAGGAAGACTAATGACTGGTCAGGCAAAATATACTGATCAGACATGTTAGTCAGGTTCAGGCAAAACATACTGGACAAGAACCTCACCTTGACTTCCTCATAGCCCTTCCTGGAAATGGCCAGTTTTCATGGCAGCCTTGTTAACAATGTGAGGGATCGACGTGATCCCCATGGTAGTGAGCAACATGCAGATGAGGCCAAACATAGCACAACTGCCTGGAGGACCCGGATCCACCTTCATCAGCATGCTCTGGATGTGAGGAAAACTGCTGCAGCCCGCCACTTAACGTCCTTTTCAGGGCGCACAAAAGAGTAACCTACTCATTGTGGGCATTTGCAAACAACATCCACTAAAGCTACAAATGTGATCACTTACCCATTAAAGTTACAAATGTGAACACATATTCAATCCTTCTTTCCAACTACATAGTTAATTTCATTTCTATCTTGATTCTCACTTTCTCTTGATGTTTACAGTGCTTGAAATCAGTCAGAGAATATTGTATGTGTTTATTAGTTAATAGGTTTTGATCTCGGTCATTGTATGTCTAGATTTTACAGATACAATTCCAAGCATGTTTCTCATCTTAATTTTTGTTGTAGTGTTCAAAATGTATATATCTCTAATTCAAGTCATGATGTTTCATTTCCTCAACAAGTCTTCAGAAGTGAAACGAAGCTGTGGCAGGACCGTTAAGCTTTGGACTAAAGTATAACACAAGACAAATTTTGCATTAAGATAATAAGCTTGAAAACTGTAATCTTACTGCAACTAAATTGTTCTTAAATGTATTGATCTCACATTTGCAATAGTAGCCATTTCTGCAAGACTGAACACATCTTAAAGAGCTAGGAGAAGACATACAAGATTGTTTCAAAACAAGTGAAAATTAGCTGTAATAATGTGTGGCTAAAAGGGTAACTCTGACAGCTGAATTCTGAAGCATAGCTAATTGCATTTGTTATTTACAGCTTTAGTTATGTATTGGTTTTATGTAAGAAGCTTTACTTACTCTTGATGAGTCAATGTGGATAAAACAAGCTATTGGTTTTATTAGGTCACTATTGTTTTTATTGTGACTCCGATGTTATAAAATTATAATGTATTGTTTCTTACTCACTGTTTTGCTCCTTTTTCATTGTGCCTCTTCATGAAAACAGAAGAGATAGTTATAGCTTTGAGAAGAACTTTTGCTGCATTTTGTGTTTGGTATGACTTCAAGGTTAAAATTTCTGACATGCTCATTAATGTTCTTAATGTAGGATCACTTCCTGTTGGGTAGAGTGGCCACAAAAATGGCAAATTAATGTACCACTGCACCCACATAGATGTGACATGAAACATTTTTGTTTTTGTGGGTTAAATAAATGGTCTCATTTGTTTAAAAGTAAGGAACAAATATAATGTTAAGCAGTTTGTTTTACAATTTCTTGTAACAAGAGAAGGACAAATTAAATACTGTACTTACTATTCAATATGGAGTGAGAAAAGTGTGTGGAAAACTTCAAAATAACCTTCAAGTGTACCATGAACATGAGACATTTGTGGAAAACTGACTTAAAATTTACATGAAATGCTTATCAAACCTATCGCAGAGGTATCAAATATGACATTGAAGCACAACTTACTCTGGAGGCAGTCAGCATTGAGCAAATCTTTGCACTTCTCGTGGCATTTCACCCCGCATTCTGTGCACCGAACCCCCTGTCGAGCCAACCCCCACAGCAGACCCTCACACTCGAAGCAGTAAGTGGGTGAAGTTGCTGACCACACTACAAAATTGTGTGGAGTTGTTGAAGATATTGGGTAAATAAGGGCCTGAAGAGTCTTTTTGTAGACATGCATTTTCTAGAAGAGATGAAGTTTGTCAATGTTATAATATATTCAAATAACAACGTTAAATATGGAGTCACTATGCAATATGAATAGAAACAACAAACTATGCTACCTAGACTATTTTTGTCCACACAAAAAGTGCACTTTGCAAGAACAGATATATATCTCTGGAACATATATAGATACAAGACAATACAAGTTGCATATATTCATAATCAATTTGTAGAAATTAAAATGCAAAACAACTATACTAGCGAAAACCACAATTCTTTTCTCCAGTCGTATTTTGTTGTTCATATTTCTATGCCATACAATAATGATGAGTATTCATAGCAATTCATCCCTCTTATTTAGGGTTTTAAATGCTTTTTTGTAGTCACATAATCTCCAAGCACACAGAGAGCAAGAGAAATGGTCAAAACTGTAAACAAAATAGCAAAATTACTGCAAACAACCAAACAAATATGAATAGTACTATTTATATTTTTGTGTGCAATTTCTTTTGCCTGCTGCACGACAAGAGCTGATAAGAACATAACCTTCTTTCCTTTTTTATGCTCCAGCAGAAACATGGGACGACCACTGTGAGAAGGCTCCTTGTTGGAAGCCTGAAACAAAGCATTTGCATGCTTTGTAGAGTAGTTTCTGTAACAATTTGGTTAACATGCAGAGGCGGCCAGCTCCATGTACAGCAGGAGCCTTTAACAACAGCTTAACATGGTGCAGTGGCCTTATTCTTTTCATCACAATAAGGACCTTAGGACACACATGAAGATGGATGCAGAAAATAGGCAGAAATGGAAGGACACAATCCATGAGCTTGTTGACCAGTCCTAGGACTGAATGACCTGATGATGATGACATACAAGAGGATGATTAGCACATACTTACTGCTAATGTTATCCTCTTGATTCACAGTTTCATGTTTCATAAATGTTACCATAAATCACCCGTGCTTCATTAATACATTAGTAACTTTCCTTTCTTTAATCATGATAAGTTTAAGCAAGACTTGAAAACATACCAATTCCTCATCATTCAGAGATTGTCTTGCCACCATAGCTGAAGACACACCTGCATTCCTTTTGGCAGCTAAGCTCTGCAACAACAAATATTTCAAGTTTTTAAGAACTGATCCCTTCTGAACCAAGCATATCTAGGTTAAGATTAAACATGTGAATAATTAAGAAATAAATGATCCTTCTGTATATCACACGGCTATGATAAGCTGAAGTATCTTATGAGTTAAATAATTTATATGAAATCTCATGGAATGCAAAAAAGATGCAATGTAACTTCAGATATATTGGTATAGTTATATGAAGAGACATCAATTCATACACATAATATGTGAAGGACTGTATTAAAACTGAATAACAATGGTAACTTAAAATAGCCAATAGTTGCAAAGTAGTGTTACATGAGAACTGTAACAGATGTGTAACAACCGTTTCAATCATATGCAGACTTCTAAAGAGGACTGAACAAATTAAAACAGCACAAAATAAAAGAATGACCTAAGCTAAACAAATATCAGTATAAAATAAATATAACATTTAAAATATTGCTACGAATGGTCATATTATGTTTATCAATCTATGATTGGTTGCAATATTTTTGACAATCTACCATCATAACAATTGGTTATATATGTTTGGCAATCTACTAGTGGTTGCAATAGGTTTGACAATTTACGATTGGTTGCATTATGTTTGATTAACCATTTCTGCGATTTGCCAATTGACAACCAACAATTTTTTATATTATGTTTGACAATCTATAATAGGTTATAGTATGTTTGACAATCTACAATGGGTTGTAAAATGTTTGACAATCTACGATGGGTTATAATATGTTTGACAATTTTGATTTTGCTATTTGATTATGTTGATATCCATTTAACTTAGATCAGTGGTTCACATCCTTATCCAGATCGTGGGGACCATGAAACGAAAGACCATTTCCCACAGTCCTAGTATTCTCCTTCCACACAGGAGTTGAAATTACAAACTTATACACCAAAACCTAATTTTAAAAAAAAGATTTGGTTTGCAGAGTTCGTCCTCAATCTCCCCATAACCCACCTCCTATACACCTCTCCGACATACAACCTTAGCCCTGGGATCTTCACTGACTAAGGTTGGGAGTTACTAGATTATTTCTCTGATTCTGTGCAATTTTCATTTGTGCAGATCTTGGTAAAACTTGAATAGGTCAGAAGATTGCTAAATTTATGTGACTATTCTCAAATCATTTTACCTTTAAAGGTATTACCTGTAAATATACACAATGTGCAGATAATTAAGTCTACAATCAACAATATGGCTCAACACAATAACATATTTTTGTCAATGCCGGTTGTTTGTAAATATGAAAATAGTTACTGCATTATTTTTGTTAAACAGAACATATATACAGTTTTGATTTATTGAAGGATTAAACAGATATATCTAAAGTGAATCTTTCAAAATGTAATTATGTATTTGAAAATATATAAAGGAAAGAGGTAATAATATATATATATATATATATATATATATATATATATATATATATATATATATTTGAGCGCACACACACCTACGCACGCACCCACACGCACTCCTAAAACAGAAGGTTAGTTTAAAAAAAAACAACAGGTGTACATTGCGATTGCCTTTTTCAAAGCTATTTTCATTGACTTCAACAGAGATTCTGATAGGTGGTTTCGTTGTTGACGGATTTCATTTGTTACTCGATTTACGTGTTATAGTACGATTCCCTTTGTGTACTACACGATTTAGCTGTAATATCGAACTGACATCTGTATATGCTGAAACTGGATGTGTTGCGCTGGAAGGCACAGATATTTCCGCCCTGCTGTAAACTACGACACAATGTAACAACAACCTTAATAGGACGAACGTTAGAAGGAAAGAACAACATTATTAGTCTTGTCTTACTTAACTTAACGTCTTTATACTGGTTTAGAAGACCCTGCAGAGTCTGTATACAACCAGTTACCTTTACATCTCTGACTAATTTTGTTATGGGTAAGAATGTTTAGTTTCAGCATTTGTGAGCGTCTCTTTACTGTAATATTCCAAGCATGTTTTAAAGGCGACCAAAGAAGATTGTGACTTCATCATGTAAACAAATAATGCCAGTGCACTCAGTCATCTGGGATATTTAGGCTTCTTGAAAAGGGATCACATGAAGCAAAAACCTATACTTTCCATTGGAGAGATAAGACAAATTATTGCAAATGCTTGAAAGCAGGCTTCCTTTAAAATGTTCCACATTATGGCGATAAGGTGAATGAAGCGTATGTTTAGCCACAATATGGGTGAGTATGTCCTCGAGTTGGTTGTGTCTGTCTAGTCTGAGCAAGATGTGTTTAGTATGAACTATCACATTGTTTTCTATGTAATATACAGCAAGATTCATCATCATTGTAATGATCATTTATCTTTCTTGTTTTACGTGGTACATAGAAGCGCATACAATGTTTTTCATCTCTTCCTATCCTATGCCATCCTGCCGAGTCAAGCCAACAAGATCCCAACTGAATAGTGTCTCTCTTCAATTGTTCTTCGTCTGGTGTTTCTTGGCTTCATCACCAGTCTCTTTTCCATTGGGTTCCATCCCAGCGCATGTCTGGTTATACGATCCGGCTTCTTTCTAAGAAGTGCCCTATACATACCCAGTTTCACTTCCCTGACCTATTATTTATTCTTAACCCACCGATTTATCATTTCCTCTGGCCATCTAACACGAAGTATATTCTGAAGACACTTGTTGATGAAGGTCTTCAGTCGGGACGTGATACTCTTAGTAATTTGTCATGTCTCCAAGTTATATGGCTGGATCGACTTTACATTCGTACTAAACAGCTTAATTTAATTCTCCATGAAGGTGGGTGGCGAGTTTCATATTGGACGAAGAGAGTTGAAAGCAAGTCTGGCCTTGTAAATTCTGGCGTAAATTAATATCTTGATTTGTTTCTCCGTCTTTAACAATGTTGCTTCCCAGATAGGTAATGTTTTGTACTCCTGCAATTATTTGACCATTAATCTGTGTATGGTCTCTTTGTTTTTTAAAATTTATTATCTTTTTCTTTGTTTTGTTTACACTGATCTGTAATTCCACAGTTACTGCTTCATATGTTAAATCTGTCTATCTTTCTTTGCATATTCTGCTGTTTATGTGCCAACTGACATATACCATCTGTGAAATCGAGGTCTGCCAGTTGCTTTTCAAATGTCCATTAGATTTCTCTTTTACTGCCCTCGGTTGTTCGCAACACCAAGCAGTTCATTACCACGAGAAAGTTTATTGGAAATATTAAGTATCCCTGGCAGACCCAAGTTTGGGATCAAGATGCAGAGCAGCGCATGGGCTGCAGTGGTTAGCGACCCATAGCTGACTGCTAGCGTCAGGGCCAGCGAACCAGAGCTGCTAAGAGCCTTCTACACCTCCACGCGGTGATCCTGGATAACATTCTGCAGCAGGGCAGACTGGCTAAGGAGAAGGGATCGAAGAGGGAATGCTAACCCGGTACTAAAAAAATGTTTGCTGAAGTCGGATGTGTTGGACCGAAAGGTGCAAATATCGCAGTCAATCTGTAAACTATGACACAACGCATTCCAATCTCTGGACTACATTCTGCTACTTAAGCCCTTTCAGGGTTTGGTAGCGGGAAATTGAGAATGAATGAAGCCAAGCCAAGACCCAAGTTTGAAATGTAAATGGGTCTGACAATTTGTCTTTGAGTATTCTACACGAGGCATCTTCATAGAAATCTTGTCTTATAAATGTATCTGGTATTCCATAATTTTCTAAATTACTGGTTGGTTTGTACCACCAAATGTCTTTTAAAAATCTATTCAATTTATATGTTGAAGTGTTTGCTACTTTTTAGACTGTTCTATCATAATTCTGAGCGTTTCTATTTATATATGTACACGATCTTTCTGCTTGGAATCCTACTTGCTCTTCTGTCAGTTTTCCATCTGGAAGACCTTTTATACCATCAAGAATTATCCTGATCAGGACCTCTTCATTAACTGCCAGGACTGTTATTCCACTTCATTTACTGCATCAAGTCAGATTTTCCATATTTGGTAATTTAATTGTTGTACTTCTTTCTACTTTTTTTTTGAGAATGTATCATTTCAAAATAATAAAAACAATTTGGCCATCGTCGTCTATGAGGACCGTCAGCATAATCATGTGTCAAACTGCATCTTTGTGGCTGTGGGTGCGCTTGTCACCGATGAAGCCAATACAAGCTCAGCCAGTTTCTATTGCATGACTGGCAACTATGGTCGGCAGGTGGTACTGGTATTCCCACTTTCTGATCGCACGTATATATAAGCCTACCCGCACACAAATGCCCTAGCTGATTGCAATGCCAACTTTGACTGAGCTTTTCCAGGTTCAACGATTTCGGGCCAGGTTTCACAGATGATATTGTCTATCTGACAGCACTTTAAAGACTCCTTTAGATTGTCATTGAATGGCTGTTTCTGGACGTCCCCATGATCGATATCCTGCACTCAGCTCGCCACACATGTTTCTTTTGGAGCCTTTCGCTTGACATCAACAACAAACTAAACAGAGACTTTCTCTAAAACAATAATTAGCGGGGATTACATGTGATACCGATAGGTACTTAAATTGCTAAACATAGGAAACATTATACCAATTTTAGGATATGGAATGAAAACCTACACACCAGCTTTAAAACCAACTTAAAAAAAACAGTACAGATTCAAAGTCAGGCAGAAAGAATTGTTAGATGAACTATAAAATAACATCACATTATTACATTATACTCGGCGAAAGTCCGGCAGAAGCCAACAATATCCTGTATGCGTCCCGATCTTATGCAACGGTGTATCAATGCGGGCCTAGGTAATCTCGTCATCGCACAGGTTGTCGACCCAGTGGACGTGTATAGGCAAATGGCCACCAAAACATTGTTCTACGTGTCCATCTGTTGTCAGGCATGTGTACCACATGTCCAGCCCAACGATGTTCACCTGATATCAGAACGAAACAACGGCGAAGAAGAAACTGAGCTTTTAGCAAAAGTGCGTGAATGCTGGGTATGTCGGCTCTGTGTAGGACTTCATTATTCTTATATGGTCCTACCAGTAAATACGGAGTATGCGTTTCAGACTTGTCGTGCCTGAAAGTGTTTCAATTTCCTGACATTTCTAGCGTAGACAGTCCAGTTCTTCCTTCTGAAGGGCAGGGGGAAGAAGGGGGTGAAGGTGGGGCTGAGAATAGCAGCACAGTAGATCCTTCAGTTCAGTTGTTTTGCCGATTCCATGAAGTTGCTCGTACTGTCGAGCGCATTTGACAAAACGCTGTGCTGGCTTTTGGTAGTCAATTTACCAGCCCATCAGCGTACATCCGAGGTGGATGAATTTCTCCACCTGTTCTAATTACTATCTCCTCGCTGTCATCGCTAGTTGTTTATACGTTTGACCTTGGGTTGATTGGTAAATGCCATTATCTTTACGTTAATGGTCAAGTCAAAGTTGTCACAAGCAGCAGAGAACCAGGTCCGTGTTCTATATTCTGTTCTGAGCTCATGTGTAGCGCACAGTCATATGCAAATAGCAGTTCACACATTATATGAGGGAACGAACACCTGGGTTTTGCATTTAATCTGCTGGAATTAAATAGGCTGCTATTCAAATGGAACTATATGGGTACGTAAAGATCGTTGTCATTGAAGGAGTCCAAAAGAGTTGCTGCAAAAATTAAACTGCTCAGGGTCGGGGCAAGTCCGCATTTCTGCTTCATGAAGTTTAAAAATTAGTTTGACCTCAAATGATGTATAAGTTTCGGCGTTGTCCATAAATTGTCCGCACATATATCTGTGGAACTGTTTCCCTAGAGGGATACATTTGCCGAATTTGGACGTGATCTGCCATAGCCCACCTCTGCTGACAAAATCATATGCTTTCATGAAGTCAATGAACGTTGTGTATAGATCGCGTTTTTGTTCGATATTCTGTATTCCAATGTTTCGTCTTAGTTATGTAAATCCTAACTTGGATATGTTTTCTAAACATTTGTACTACTAGATATTCAGACCATTGATTATATCTGGGAGATAGCTAACCAAAGTTTATGACAAGCCGTTATCATACTGTTCTCATAAACACTGTACCACAGTTAGCGATATAACTATACGCCTTCTAAGTACAATAGACACATATCACACTAGATACATCAAGGAGGCCAAGATAAACATGAACTCTTTGAAATAGAGATAACGATAATTACGATAATGAGAAAAAAAGAACAGTATATACAATTAGAAGACAATGCTATAAATAGGATAAGGAGAACAACATAAGGAGAACAAGAACTAACATGAATTTAAACATACACAAATTAGCAACTAAAGCAGAAAAATATAAATAAGTTATTATAAAAATAGTAGCATAATTCGGGGATGAAAACCCATAAATATAAATAAGTGCAAAAATTGTATAGATTATTAAAAAAGATTAAACAATAAAGCTATTCAAATAATTAAGATAAAATATAACATGTTAAATTTGGAAGAAAGCAACTACAATTAAAAGAACAACCTACTATATGATAGAGAAACAAAAAGCCAATTTAGAAAAAAACAACTATAAATACAACTAGGAGAAAAGCAACTGTCAGAAAAATATAATTAGAAGAACAATAATTTTACATACAATTAAGAAAAAACTAAAAGTATAATTAAAAGAAAAACTTTAACTACAATTAATAGTAAGAAAGCTATACATACTATTCTGATAAACAAAAACAACATTAAAATAAAATGAGAGATAAAAATGTACACAATTTAGCGAAACGCTATTTATAAATACGATAAAAACAAAATTATCCAATTTTTCGTTTATTGCAATTTTTTTTACAAAAGTATATCAACTATGACATGTGTTTTAACTTTCATCATCACCAGCTTGTACACCAACATCACTGCCATTATTACTGCTACTGATATAACTGACATGATCTTAATCACAACAATTACATTATCAGCATCATCATTTAGTTAACACTGGAAACAAATCTCCCCTAACATGCATAAAGGCATGCAGTGTTATAGACACCAGACAGGTGACTTAAAACAGAAAACAAGAAAAGTGAGATCTGAAAGTCGTACATAACATCATGTAACACATGCTCTTATATACACATGTGTGTGTATAACAAACATGACAACAACGTAACCAATGGACAATTGATACGTTTTAATTCGTTGGTCGCATTCAAATAAACATATCTAATTTAGGTTTTTTCTTGATCATGACAAAGTCATGTCAGTTAACTTTAAGATAAGACTGTACAAGACAAAGCTGTCGGTCTTCTCCTTTCGTGGAACCGACATGCTTGTAGCAATGTTTTCTTATTTTTACTCCCCAAACATGCACTTTTTGGTGAGCCGGATTTTCAATTTGGTGAAGAAATGATATTACGAGTATATACAAACTATTATCAGTAAAGTAAAGTAAAGGTCCCGTCATGGCTCCTGTGTGCCATATTGAGAATATGGTGTAGGACTCATATTTTTTCTAGATCAATGTAATGTGATCAATATCATGCTGGAAACTATCATCAGTAGTGTTACTGTGTTTTCTCACGTCATCGAGGATTGATAGGCCAGATAACACAGCTGTCAGTGATGATGTATTAGTTGGTTCACTGTACGAGGCATTACATATTATACGGGGAAATGATCTTCAATCGTACTGCAATGTGCAGGCTAGGTCTTTTCCCCCTTGATACAAAAAAAACTACGTCTTACTGGAGTTCGGAGCTGTGTCGTCCAGAGTAGAAGATTAATTTCCTAAAGGACTGACTTTATGCTAAGTATATATATATATATATATAATAATAATAATTCAAAACGTTTTTAGCTCATCGTGCAGCAAAGGTTTTCAACAGCTACATGCCAAGTCGTCAAATGTTGACCTGTCCATATCTATTGAAGTTTGTGGGGTAGAGCGCGTCTACATGATGAGGTAGCTAGCCCCATGCCCAACTCTCTGGAGTCACCACTTACGACAGGTAACACGACAATTGTTCATTGCCCCCTTTCGGGGACAGGTAACACTAGGGTATGTGATATATATATATATATATATATATATATATATATATATATATATATGTATGTATATATATGGACACACACACACACAGTCATGCAAATAAACATGCTAACGCACGCGGCCGAACACGCTCACGCCCACACACACACACGTTACAGACCCACAACATGAAGGGATCTCAAAGAAGCTGGTTGGATATGACAATTATAGTTATTCACTGTTCATGTTTTCTTATCTTTGTGTATGATTAGTTTTATGACTTGACTTTTTACATAGTTCTTCATATGTTTATTAAAACAAGTCTACCAACTTAAACAACAACATAATATAGATTTTAAAAAACACATTTTGTAACACAAAAAAAGTTAAATCTGCTCATGATATCTACAACAAAAATACCAGTATATAACTAAAGGGCAGCTATATAATATGAGACGATTTAAATCGGACACCTCATGCAAAGACAATGGCATCTGGAAGACAAAACAAAACAAACTATGATTCTGCAAGTACACGATTCTGTTGCTAAAATTTGTGATACATTTTTCAGAAACACTGAAAGAATTCACAATAATCGAAAGTGAGAGAAAAGTCTCAACAGAAACAAAACATTACGTTATAAAATATAAATAAAAATAAGGACTACAATCACTAATAAGTAGAAATATAATCTACCTTCATGACCTGTGAAAGAAGCGGAAAGTGAGAATGAATATTTACGTTAAACAGAATGGTTACATATTCGATTTCTATTTCCATTCCCCTCTTTCCACAAAATTCATTAATAAAGAAAAAAAAATCTACCCTGCATACTTAAATATATACCTGCCATAAGTCTATCCTTTATTTAACTCCTTAGAGTATGCTTGATATTTCTGTTTCATTCTGTTTTTCATGTGTTAAAAATATTGAGAACAAAATCATAATGTGAAAATTCAAATGGAGATATAGATTACAAGTGCCTGTCATAAATGTCAACTGAAGATAGCTAGCGAGATGGAATCTCTTACCTATCTTCGTCGATTTGTGCTATGCTAACTGTCGCAAGTGATCATCTATCTAGATCATTTAATTTTCACGGATATTTATTAATAATATTGTTGCTCTATTCTATTCCGTGGTACTAAACTTTCCAGCATGTTCTCTCGTTGCTGTCCCACGTCTCCTTCAGAAGCAAATACGACACACAATATGCAGCAGAGGGGTTAGAACGCTTGCTTCTCACGACAAAAGGTACAACGTTCAATCCCAAGACTTGAAATGATCCAGTCCACTCAGCTGCAAACGGGCAACCAGCTGACAAGACCTAGAGGAAACAAGCTGCTCACTCCACTTACAAACATGAGACCTCTAACCATAAAAATCTTTAAAACTTCATCACCGAAAGGAATGTCTACTTTGGAATTTCTTATACCGAATGCATGAATAATGAGTCTTTCTTTCATAAAACACATATCTCAATAACTACAAAAATAAATGAGCCATTTGGGTGCAGGACTCATACGTTAAAGCAATACTATACAACCTCTCTTCATAGACCGTCTCATATATGAGTATAAATATACTCGGGCCATCATTTTACAGCTTTAGACCTCTATTTTACACGACCCATCCACACCATGAGGATCTGTACTAGTCTCATTTGTTTAATAATGACGAGGACAAGTGATGTCTCTACATCTAAAGTTAGCTGTAATGTACCTTCAACATGCTCTTTTTTGCTTTGATAGTACACTCCGACAGACTGTTATTAGTCCATCTCTTGATGTCGTTATCACTTAAGTTATCAGTATTTTTTGTGCTTAGATGTTTGCCTCACTAGTTTCTACTGACGGAGGCGCGCCATTTCCCACCCCAGACCGTAGTCCATTGGGCGATATCAGGACGCATAAACCAGTGATTGGATGCATGTATGCATCTGTATGTACCTATGCTAGGTTTGTGCGCCCTCAGAAGCTAGCCCAACCAAAGTGCAATGGAAGGGCCTCACCATGAGGGCGCGTGTGAAAGTTGTGCAAGGGTGTGACTGTAGGATAGAGTCAAATGAAACAGAGTGAGGTGAGAAGGGGAAGAGTGGCCCCAGAGTTATCATTTTTTTGTTGTTGCTTAGATGTTTGCCTCACTAGTTTCTACTGGCGGAGGCGCCATTTTCCACCTTAGACCGTAGTCTATTGGGCGATATCAGGACGCATGTTTTCAGTATTGTTTTCAACAGTGTATCATGTCTCTTTTTATGTCCAACATATTTGATCTGCCTAATTTCCATGTCTTTCAGTATTTTACTTCCCATTTTTATCACGCCAGACTTCTTTATTTGTTTAATTGTCTGTCCATTAAATGCGACCCATTCTTATGTATATCCACACAAGTTTGTACTTTGTCCTACTGTTTGCTCATCGCCCACGTTTAGTAATAATGAATATACAAAGCAACCGACTACTCTGATTTTTAGTGTATTTGTTAGATAACGTCCCTTACGTAAATTAACGGACTAATGAAATATCGTCATAGACGACGGATATACTTACCAAGTCACTGACTAGAGGTATACTCTTTCTCCTTGGTTTGATCTCTGGCATGCTGTCGATACTTGTGTAGAAAGGGTTGTACTGTGGAGGGCTGAAATACCATACCAGACAATGTAATATGCTTGAAGACGTTTAGATCAGAGTGGAGGGGAGTAGAACACAGACACGGGTAGGAGGCTAATGTTGGGGTGATAGTAAATGTAGTCCCATTGCTGTTTGAGATGAAGTTTTAAAGACTTCACTCTACGAGGTCTAATATTCTGTGAGGTCGGTTGACCATTTATCTTCCTCTCTGTCATCCCTTCTGTAACATTAGTGGAGTCGGTAATCAATTTGCAACTGGGTGTACTGGAGCACAGAGTGACTAGATGCTGTGTCCCGTCAGTTTTGTATAGACAGGAAACGCAATGTTGGGGGTGCAGTATATCAAATGTGTTAGGGTTGTTGTTGTTTAATGCCCAAAATGAGAAAGCTGATTTTTTTTGCACCTTGAAAAGAGCATTTTGTCAGGTTGTAATAGGTTTACCCACATCCCGAGCGTGCTGACGAAGATGGACCACGGTCCTACAGACGGGTGTGCTATTCTTAGCTTCATCTGCGTGACGCACACTAGTAGCGGGATATTGTGTCAGGGTAAAATAGATAGTGTATACGCATTTTCTGTACCTGTATATATATATATATATATATATATATATATATATATATATATATATATATATATATATATATATATATATATATATATATATATAGGTGGTACCGAGGTCTGGGCTGGACGTCCCACTCGTTAAGAAAGTGAAGCGTCTGATATAGCCTCTCCTTTCCAGGTGTAGAGATCACCACTGGATTCACTGTTCGACTTGCCGTTCAGGAGTTTCCATGCCAATGGCCTCTCCTACATTATTGTGTCCTCATGAGGGGCCGCCTGTTTATTACAGACCCTTCTGTGGGGCGCGACCGAGTACCCGTCGGTATAACTGGGCGGGCAGATTGAGCTCATTAGCCTTGGTTGGCAGCCAGTCTAAGATAAGGTAACCTCTGACTCTAAGCCCAGGTAGACACGAAGTTCGTTAGCCTGTTCAGGCAGTTCGCCTAGGAGAGGAGAAACTCTGATTTTAAACCCACAAGTCCCAGAGAGTACTGGCTAGTCGTTGAGACGATGAGAGTATCATCGGATGTCTCAAGTAACTAGCATCTGCGGGCAACGACTCCACTGCCTTGTGGAGATCTCGGGAGAGGGTAGGGCTACAAGACACTCCCCAGTGACAATGTTTGCTATGGAACATTCTTTACACATTTTATTATTTATAAAATACAACACGAACTTCTCGCCTGCTTTCAATTTACCACTATGTTCTCCACCCTTAAATTTTGCTGTTCGTTGTCTTTCACATCTGGTACGAAAATATATAGTGGGGGCCATTCTGAGGTAAGCCATATGGTGTATATTGAGAACCACTGATTGATAAAACTGGCACATTTACTGGATTGAGCTTACCCGCCATTGACATGTGACCATTGCTTGTATCTGTAGCCATCAGCGTAATCATCATCCTCACGGCCCATAACCGAGCTAGTCTGCCGAAGGATACGAAAAGCAAAGTATGAACAAATATTGGTCCTTCAAGTATATCACAACAAAATCTCTGAATGTATATACATTCCCTTATCAGAGCTAGCAAGCAATCACTTATCGGGGCTAAAAGACTGTCCTTCATCAAATTTAACAAACAATTCTTTATTTGTGCTAAAACTGTCATTTATCAAGGATAAGAACCAGTTCTTTCTTAGGGCTAACAAACAATCCCTTATCATGGCTTATATGCAGTTATTTATCAAAGTTAGCAACCAGTCCTTTATTAGGTCTAATGAACAGTCCTTTATCAAGGCTAGCAAACATTTATTTAACAACGCTAGCAAATATTTCTTTATTCTCATTAACAAACAATACATTATTAAAGTTAACAAACAGTCTTTTATCTGGGCTTATATAAATAGTCACTTAACAGGACTAACAAGTAGTCATTTGACAAAGTCAACAAAAGACCCTTTATTCGGGCTAACAAACAGTCATTTATCAAGGATAAAAAACAGTCAATTATTAGAGCTAACAAACAATCTCTTATCAGGGCTAATATAGTACTTTATCAAAGTTACCAAATAGTCTGTTATCTGGGCTAAAAATAGACCTTTATTAAGGATAAGAAACATTCCTCTATCAGAAGAGAAAATGTTTTATTATGAGAACTAACAAACTTCTTGATCAGATTTAGTAAATAGTCTTATTGAATCTAAAAAAAGTCTTTTATGAAATCTATCAAACAGTCTTTTATGAAATCTTTCAGTCAGTCCTTTATCAAAGTTAACAAATATTCATTCATCAGGGCTAAATAAAACTGTCATTTATCGTAGACAGCCATTTCGTAATTCAAAGTCAATATGGGATCTTCATTGTTATCTAGACACCAGGAAATTAATGAGTAAATATAAGATTAAGTGAGAGAAGGAGAGTAAATATGGAATTAAACTAGACGTCTTGAACCATATGTCTGAATGAGGATGCAAATAAAGGGAGTGTTACAATACAAACTTAGAATGATACAATTTAAAAAAATGATAAAATAAGAAAGTTTTAAAAACACGCACAGTACATAAGACGAAAGAAACAAATCCCAAGTGTAATGAATCGACAACTAGTTAGAAATGAATCGTCACGAAGATAGCGGTTGACAACTTGAGAATGTGAGAAGTTAGCCTGACGGTGAATAATTAATAGGTCTATATAAAGGTCAGGTTTTACAGTGCACGTTTGAAGTGCAGATTTGACAACTATCTTCATGGGAGGCAACACTACAAAGTGAGGCCCGGAGTTGAATGCCCGAATAATTAAAGACTGCCTTTTATACAATCTGAATGCACTCAATATATTCTCTTTCTGATCCCTGCCTTGTTTGTTGCTGTACGTTCCTCACACCTCATATCCAATAATAGCTGTGTTTGAAATGTGTCCTTACACTGTATTCTTCTTTTTATCTTCAGGACAACCAGTTACTGACTTATTTGTGCCTGTGTCATATAGAGTGAACTGTTTCTAGAGCTTTCTTTTAAATCATGAAAGCTCATCTGTATTCTGCAGGCTTTTGACATTTATGAGTGACAGGCCGTGTGTAAGTCATAATGTCAGGGAGTCTTCTACAGGGGTTAATACTATTTGACAGCATCGGGTATGCTCTGATATATGTGAACACATATGGCTGATTCATCATATCCTAGAAACAAAAGACTAGTTAAAACACACTACTAGTTGTCGCTTACTCCGATGGGCTCTGAGAGTGGCAGTTGTCATATTCTCGTCATTGTCACAAGCAGAGCACATGGAAAACCATTTGAGCTCATGTGGCACTTAAGAAACATGGCAAAGACTGCTCTATAGTGTGGTAATGGATTTTTTTATATTCTTCATTTGGTGTTTCTATGAATTATCTTATCTCCTTGATATGCTCCATATTATGGCTCAATCATGTCAGACAAATCAGACAGCTTAATCGTTTTCATCAAGATGTCTGCGAAAGCTGCTCACGATCGGTCGGCAGGACGAAGTGTTAAGCTCTGAAATTCTTAGTAAGACTAACATGTTGAGCATCCATACACGTCTGCAAACGGTCATATAAGATGGAGGGGGCATGTTGTTTGCATGTCCGATGAGCACATCTACAAACAGCTGTTATATAGTCAGCTCAGAATAGACAGACGCTTATTAGCACGGCAGAAGAAACGATACAGAGACTTTTTGAAAGTATCTTTTAAAGACTTTAACATTGATGTCACCTTGTGTGAGTTGCTTGCACAGGACCGTTCCTCCTGGCGTGTTGGCATCACCAAAGGTGTTCAGATTGCAAAGTGAAACTATATCGCAGAGGCTCAGAGTAGGCGTGCCGACAGAAAGAACACAACGCACGAAGACGCCACAGCTGACTCCTAACATTAGTGCCCCGGGGGAGGCATAGTCTGCCTTACCAGGATTGGGGCTATAGTCATAACTTAACTTAACTAACGTCGTTATACTGGTTTAGAAGACCCTGCAGAGTCTGTATACAACCAGTTTCATTTACATCACCTTGCTCTAAAAGCTATGTGCATCCAGTTTATTCTTAAATGCATTAACTGTCCCTGCCTCCACCTGGCAATGCATTCCAAGCAGACACCACTCTCTAACTAACAAATTATTTCCTAATATCTAATCTGGACATCTCTTTAGTCAGCTTGCAGCTATGCCCTCGTGTTATTGTGGGTGGCTGTATTTAAAAAAGACTTGTTATAGTCTAATTTATCCATTCCTCTGATCATCATATAAACCTGTATTAAGTCACCACGAATTCTTCTCTCTTCGAGACACTGTAGGCCGGTTTTTCTGAGTCGTTCCTCATAACTGTAATTCTGGAATCCCACTATCATCTTTGTCGCTCTTTTTTGTATTCTTTCCAGCATGTTTATATCCCCTCCATGATAAGGACTCCACACCTGTACACAGTACTCCAATCTAGGTCTAACTAAAGCTTTATACAGTTTGACGATCACTTCTTTGCTCCTATGTTTAATATTTCTTTTTATCATACCTAACATTGCATTTGCCTTTTTCACTGCTGCTTTAACTTGTTTACTCACCTTTCCTGTATGATCTATTATAACCCCTAGGTCCCTTTCCTTATCTATATTTCTAATATTGTTTTCTCCCATTCTGTAATTATGTTCCATATTGGATCTACCCATGTGGATGACTACATTTATCTACATTAAACTCCATTTGCCAGCTTACAGACCATTCTCGAATTTTATCTAAATCCGACATCAATATATCCACTTCCGCTTTAGATGAGACACTACTGCATAGTTTTGTGTCATCAGCAAATTTTGCAATCATGGATCTCATATCAATGTCCAAATCATTTATATATATCAAGAACAAAATTGGTCCCAAAACCGAGCCCTGTGGCACACCACTTTTCACTTCACACCACTCAGAGTACTCCTTATTTATGCCCACCCTCTGCCTTCTTCACGTTAACCAATTTTCAATCTTTTTGGCAACTTCCCCACCTATTCCATGTGATTTTAACTTTCGAAATAATCTTTGATGAGGTACTCTATCAAAGGCCTTTGCAAAGTCTAGATAAATAACGTCCACTGGCTCCCCTTTATCTATGATTTTAGTAACCTCCTCCATGAATGAAAGTATTTATTCTCTTATCTGAAATAAACATTCTCGCCACAAAGTAATCATTTCAGAGTGCCATTCTATACTTCTGTGTTTTGCGAGATTAAATGTTTTTTACAGTCGTTATATGAAAAAAACAAAAACAGCAACATATTGCTAACACATGGCTTAAGAAAAACATTCTCAGAGCCGACACTTCTGTCAGAGGTTACGTGTTAGAGACTTAATTGTATTAGTGTAACAGACCCTCTGCTGCCGTGATCGAACTTAGAACATTCGCACACTCATCCACATCATCATGACCATACTCAGTAAATGACGTATCAAACAGCAGGTGGCATATTTATTATATCATACTCATATCATACAATGAGTAGAGAAATTACAAACACAATATAATACATATCTTAACTAAACATTCTACTAAAACGGGAATTGTAAGCATTAGCTATTGATGGAATTCCCAACTATATAAAAACCCAGTTCTATTGCCTTGCAATTACATCACACACACATCGCCTTAACTGCGTCTTCAACACACCTTATCAAATACTCTTCCTCACTGAAATCCCCTCAGGCGGGCGATCTCGACATAACTCGTTCACAATGTGTCCTTGCTTACAAACACACTTTCACATTATCTATTAATGCAAAACTCACACACCTATTTGAGCGATCCTGTTCTATCACTAAACATTCGTCCAGCAGTCTACCAATCGCTCCTCTATCTAAGTCGGTGAGTTAAACATACTATCTATATTCAGTCTCTCTCTCTCTTCCATACAGCCTCTCTCTCTCTCTCTCTCTCCAGCCTGCCTAGCTAAACTTTGTCTCGAGTTATATATCCTAAAGCAAGGCCAGAGCTTGACCAATCGATCTCAGGTATGGTCATCTTCAATCCCAATTGGAACGAAACACTTTGCCCACCTGTCATTCAATCTCTCGCAGCAACCCCCGTTGCCAATTTCGTCTGTCAATCAATCTCCCCCTACCAAAATCGGAAGGCCAGTGGCCAGTTTCTATCTGTCCACATTCCTTAACCCAACTCTGTTCTCCTTTGCTGAGACGGTGAGTGACCTTGACATGCATTCAGGTAGCTTTAAGCTTTAACATGTTCAGGCATCCTAAACTCCCCTTGCTCCGGCGGGAACTGTTACATTAGGACTCAGCATTTTATCAGTTCAGGTAGCAAGTCTATTTTGTCGCTGCCTTGTTTTTCCTAACAGTAAGCCAGGTAACGTATTATGGCTGGGTTGACTGGAACATGGCGATATGGATGACAAAATGGGAGGGGGTAGTAAAATCCAATGCCTTTATCGTGAGGCGAACGTTCTAGCCTTGCGCTACTCGTAGGCTCACATAACACACAGACCCTGCCATTCATTAAACCAACAAAAGAGTCGGTCCTACTAGGTGCGACAGCAGTGTGATGGATATCTGGAAGGAATCTATATTTGGAGATTAGTTGTCAATATCCAATAAACAGTCGTGAACTAGAAAAGGTGGTCTGTATGGTGGCCAAACGGAAACAGTCACTACATCCTGTTTACCTACACATTCGGTTACAAGTATATCAATCCAACCAACGAATCAAAACTTTCCAGCTCCCTGGGTGGCATAGGTCCAACAAATACATGGCAAGTCTTCCTGTCCTGGTTCATCCTTTCTACTTCAGTTCATGTTTTTTTCTATTGTTTGTGTGTTTGTTGCAATCTCTATCCATGTGGTTTATCGTTACGACTTGACCTGTGGATGCTATCAGCCGTTTTTCTGAATGTGTAAGACACACGTACCAGCGCCAGTTATATCTATCCTGCACTTCCACATTTGGAACTTTATCGTCTGCTTTCAGTCCATCACTTAAGTCCTTGACAGATTGGCTGAATACTACAAGGATAAGAATCTCAAAATTAACCCTAGCAAAACTCAGATATGTGCGTTCCACTTGAAGAATAGAGGAGCGAGAAAAGAAAAGCTAATTTAATCTGTCACTTATCATCCTTTTCAGTGCTCACAATAGAGTAAACATACTCATTATGTGCATTAAACAACAACAACAATATGCTCTTAATGTGCTATAGATCCTATTCTCGTCTCCGCCAAATGTAATGGCCTACATTAAACCACACGGACAGGGGACGGCGTGGCCTAGTGGTTAAGTGGCACAGCTCACAACCGGAAGGTGCTGGGTTCGATCCCCATCGCAGCACCGGCCGTTACCCCGGGGAAGCAAACCCTTAGAAAATGCAGGAGGAAGCAGACCCTTACATAAAATGCATGCTGAAGTAAGTCGGATGCACTGGGCCGACAGGCGCAAAATAAAAACCACAGTGCAACGCACTCCGCCTTGGGGATTAGAGAAATAAGGCAAACGCAAAAACAAAAAAAACAAAAACAAAAAAAACCACACGGACAGGGATAAAGAGTTAAAATAATTGTCATTGCTCTTTTCTGGAATTTCCACAACATAATTGCTGTGGAACAAAACTGGCATCTTCGGCATGTTGCTATTAATGATGCAGTATGACATGAACAGTATGTTGCAAACGATTCAGTCACTAATTTGCAAACACCAGAATAATAAAATAGAAAGCGCCTTACCTGTGCAAGCACAAAGTTTTCGCAACAGGAGAGTTTTCTTCTTTCCAGCTCCAAGATCCAGCTAGCAGAAACAGGCCCGCGATTTTGACAGGTGGCAACAGTTTTTGTTCGTGCTAGTTTGCGTTTTTGTAAGGTATCCCTCGGCGCAGTTGCTGTATTATTGTCATCTGACAGCTCCTGAAAGTTTTCCTTTATAATCTTCCAATGATCGCCCATAGAAATACAACTATCTTGTTGTAGGACACACGATTCTGTTTTATAACATGAATCATCCTTTGTCCTGCTAAAGGAAACGTTTTTAGGCCTTACACTGCAGCGGTCCGAACCTGCACAATCGAGACCATCGCCAGTCTCTATGTCCATGTAGATAGTTTCAGTTCTTGCTGTTATGGTATCGATAATGCAATCTTGTATCATCTTGCCGTAGTACGCACTGAAGCTAACTTATTTATGTAAAATTATGTTTTCTGTCTGCATAAGTAATTTTTTCTCGATATCCGTTATTTTTACTTTAGACACCTTGATATCAGTTGATAACATATTTTATTTCACCAAAATCTTCTCCTAGTAAAGGGCAACCAAAATAAGAAATCAGAATAAGCAAACGAAAAGAAATTCAAAGGTCAGAAGTCAAAACAACATATATTTCCAATTCCATATCAGCAGATGCAAAAGAATAATAAAATATACCCTTAGAATATTTGGTTCGACAAATCAAAGTTAAGGGTAGTGCGCATTGGTCTGAACAGTTTATTGAAATATTTAGTATACTCTGTGTGAAATTGTCTGAACGCTGCCGAAGCTAAGCCAGCTCCATGATGAGGAGTGTTGTTACACTCAGAGGACAAGAAATTGGTATTAGCAGCATGGATAGACTTAAGGAAAGCTTTTGATAAAGTTTGGAAAGAAGGACTTTTAAAGAAACTGAGAAATAATGGAGTGATGGGTAGGATGTACAAATGGATAAAAGCATACTTACATAACAGAAGAGCCAGAGTCAAACTAGATGACCTCAAGAGTAAGAAAATTCTGCTGCGTCATGGTGCCCCAGGGAGGGGTTCTTTCCCCTACACTTTTCATAGTCTTCATCAATGACTTGATTGCTGAGCTACCAGAAGGAACAACAGTTGCAATGTATGCAGATGACTTGGTAATATGGTGTACAAATGAGCAAGCAACAGTGGCCACCAGAATGCTGCAAAGAGCTATTGATGCCTTAACCTCATGGACAAACAGATGGTGTGTAAACATTAACACTACGCTTTTCACCCTCTCCCCAAAACAAAAAGCTGGAGTTATCAAGATAAATGGAGAACACCTCAAAGAAGATCAATAACCCATCTATCTTGGAGTTACATTTGGTGATAGGTTGACATGGAGGGAACACGTCAACAAGGCAGCAAAAAAAGCCAGGAGGAAGTTAGCCATCCTGAGAAAATTAAGTGAAACCACATGGGGAGCTAGTGGAAAAATACTTAACAAAGTTTACCAACAAGGTATACGGCCACATTTGGAATATGGATCAGCAGCGTGGTGCCCTGCAGCAAACACTACCCTAAAAGAGGTGGATAAGGTGCAAAATCAGGCACTTAGGGTCATTACTAGAGCAATGAAATCAACACCTATAGTGGAGATAGAAAAAATGGGAAGGATACAAGCACTAAGAGAACGCAGCAACACAAAGGTATAAACACAAGCAGAAAAGTTCCTCTGCATGCCGAGCCATCCAATGAAAGACAGATTTCAAAATTTAGCAATGGGAAGACTGAAAAGAATTAGTTTTATGCATCAGGCGAAACGACTTCGCAGGCAAATTATAGATCTACCTGAAGTTGACATCCCCCTAAAGTATGTGCCAGAACAAACCACTTGGAGAGATGAGCATGGACTATCAGTATGCATTCAAACAAAAGTGAAAGGAATATTAGACAAGGATGAACAGAACAGTGTGCAACGTAGGATAGTGATCCTCAATTTCCTGGATGAGGAATACCCACAAGACCTCTGGATCAGAGTATACACAGATGGGTCAGCACAGAATGCAGTAAAGAATGGCTGAGCGGGAGTGTACATATAATACCCAAACAACATTAGGGATACAGTCAGAGTACCAGCTAGGAAATTTTGTCATACATAGATGCAGAAATACAGGCAATCAAAGGGGCAACTGAAAAACTGTTGAACACCAATATCAGTTCACAACCTGTAGTATTTCTCACAGATGCACAATCAGCACTCCAAGCACTTAAATTTGAAAAACTGCTAGATCTACAGACTCTACTGTCTGAACTGAGCAGCCAGTGCAAAATTGTCATGCAGTGGATACCTTCTCATTGTGGAGTACCAGGAAACGAGAGAGTAGATCGACTGGCAAAGGAGGGTGCTGCAGACGAGCAGCCAGATGTGCCAGTTACATACCGACAGAAGATAAGGATGATCAAATTAATCAGAAAGCCACCAACAGTAACACCAGACGATTACCATAACATGAACAGACAAGAGCAAACTGTTGTGTTGCACCTTAGAACAGGACACAACCGACTCCGCAGCCCCATGTACACAAAAATGAAGATTGACAATTCAGCCATGTGTACATGCGGACAGGCGCCCTAGACAGCAGAGCACATACTACAAAAATGCCCCGAATATGATATACATAGAAAATCTCACTGGCCCATAGAAACAACACTGGAAGAGAAACTTTATGGACCTGTATGTGAACTACAAAAGACAGTGAAGTTTATTCAAGAGACAACATTCCAGATATAGACAATATTTTAAAGCGAACGAAAGAAGAAAAAGAAGTTACAATCAGAAGATAAAATCGAAAGACAAATAACGTCTGTAAGCACAAATACCGTCTATAGGCCCAAATAACGCTTGTAAGACCAAATAACATCTATAAGCCCAAAAAACGCTTGTAAGCCCAAATAACACATGTAAGCACAAATAACGTCTATAAGCCCAAATAACGCTTGTAAGCCCAAATAACGCTTGTAAGCCCAAATAACGCTTGTAAGCCCAAATAACGTCTATTAGCCCAAATAACGTTTGTAAGCCCAAATAACGTCTATAAGCCCAAATAACGCTTGTAAGCCCAAATAACGTCTATAAGCCCAAATAACGCTTGTAAGCCTAAATAACGCTTGTAAGCCAAAATAACGTCTATAAGCCCAAATAACGCTTGTAAGCCCAAATAACGCTTGTAAGCCAAAATAACGCTTGTAAGACAAAATAAAGTTTGTAAGCCAAAATAACGCTTGTTAGCACACATAGCGCCTGGAAGCACACATAACGAACTGCACACGTGTAAATGTATATGCGAGAGCGGCCGTGTGTGTCTGCTGCAACATCTGCAGTCAAACTAGCAGAATAGAAATAAAACATTTCTGATACAGTAAGTTTACACAGTCCAACAATAGGAATACACTTACAACTGATGATGGCTTACACAGTCCAAGAATAGGAACGTACTTATAACTGATGATGGTTTACACAGTCCAAGAATAGGAACATACTTATAACTGATGATGGTTTACACAGTCCAAGAATAGGAACATACTTACAACTGATGATGGCTTACACGGTCCAAGAATAGGAACATACTTATAACTGATGATGGTTTACACGGTCCAAGAATAGGAACATACTTATAACTGATGATGGTTTACACAGTCCAAGAATAGGAACATACTTACAACTGATGATGGCTTACACAGTCCAAGAATAGGAACATACTTATAACTGATGATGGTTTACACAGTCCAAGAATAGGAACATACTTACAACTGATGATGGCTTACACAGTCCAAGAATAGGAACATACTTATAACTGATGATGGTTTACACGGTCCAAGAATAGGAACATACTTATAACTGATGATGGTTTACACGGTCCAAGAATAGGAACATACTTATAACTGATGATGGTTTACACAGTCCAAGAATAGGAACATACTTATAACTGATGATGGTTTACACGGTCCAAGAATAGGAACATACTTATAACTGATGATGGTTTACACGGTCCAAGAATAGGAACATACTTATAACTGATGATGGTTTACACAGTCCAAGAATAGGAACATACTTATAACTGATGATGGTTTACACAGTCCAAGAATAGGAACATACTTATAACTGATGATGGTTTACACAGTCCAAGAATAGGAACATACTTACAACTGATGATGTAAGCGTAAACTTGTGATTAAAAAGATAGGACTTGTAACACAAGATTTGATAAGAAAGTACATTTAGTATCATTTTCAGACACTAAACAGATTAGGAACGAAATAACGTCTGACGGCATTGATAGGCGCACAACAAGTTATCTTAATCTAAGACTATCAGTTGTTGTAACTGATGAGACAACCATTAGTTCAAACTAGTCTCTGGTACGGATTTTCTCAAAACTCTGTGATAACTTTCTCTCTCACACGGATTGTTAACAAACTATATAACTCGTTTCTCACACGGATTTTCTCAAAACTTTATAACTTTTTGTCTCTCGCACGTTTTTTCACATAAATACATGATAACTCTTTTTCCGTGGTGCGCATTTTCAATATCCATATGATAACTCATTATTACTGGTTCGGATCTAACAAAACAATAATATATTTCATATGGCATTCACTTTTATACCAAACTAAACATAACACATTGTCGAATGCAAGGATTTCACCGAACTATGTCGTAACACATTATCGCATACACGGATTTCCACAAAACTAGATTTGATAACTAGAATAACTGCCCATAATTAACGACGGTACGATTCAAATTCATTTGGAAGCTAGCTTCACAACGAAATATATTAATTTAAAAATTGTAATTTTCATCGAGGAACATTAATTGTAGATGAAAATATAATACATTAAATTTGAAGAAAACTGAAAATAAAAACATTTACTATTTATCAAACTTCATGTTATACAATATTTCATTTAAAAAACTCATTTATGCCTCAAAATATCACCTTGATTTTTAGAATGTGTAACAAACCTTAATTTGTGCTGTATTGTTTCTTCACGAAAAACCGGCGACACTGAGACAGGTCTTCTACCCTGGGGGCAACCCTTCCTCTCTCTTCTCACCTCACTCTGTTTCAATTGACTCTGTCCTACAGTCACACCCTTGCACAACTTTCACACGCGCCCTCATGGTGAGGCCCTTCCATTGCACTTTGGTTGGGCTAGCCTCTGAGGGCTCACAAACCTAGCATAGGTACATACAGACGCATACATTCATCCAAGCACTGGTTTATGTGTCCTGATATCGCCCAATGGACTATGGTCTGGGGATGAAAATGGCGCGCCTCCGCCAGTAGAAACTAGTGAGGCAAACATCTAAGCAACAACAACACGAAAAACCAAAATAAAGTCGTCGATATGAAAAGATACAATCTAAATACAATCTTATGGAACTGATGGTTTGTCCTTGACACAAATTTGTTGTCTATACAAGCGTCAAAACAGTTGAAAATATTCTGCGTTTTAAAAACCAAGTATAACTCAGATTCGCTTGAAGTCAAATTAGTTCTGGGTATCAAAACTTTCTCTTTGATTTGTACCAGTGCAAATTTTTGCTTGAATTCAATAATTATGCCAATTACAGACAAATATATGCATTTAATTACATAGTCCTTTCTTAGAATTCATGTTTCTGAGTAAAATTATGATATCATCTTTTTCTTAGATGAAGTATATTTTTTATGCATTCCAGATGCGGTTTGTGAATGAAAAAACTCTGGTGAATAGTTTGTCTTGTTTGTCTCTAGATTTAGTTGGATTGAATATCAACTACATAGCATGACTATTCAGAAGCAAAGCATCGCTGTTTACAAAAAAGTTAAGATGGCTTTTTGCACAAGCTCTGATGCATCATTATTGTTAATTTTGATTCTCCTACATTTTGGATATCATTGATTTTTTGCAAACCAATGAAGCTGGAATTTCTTTTGTATCATCTAGTTGTTATAGTTGTTGAATGCCAACCGTGAGTAAGATTACACTTCGTGCGCCCTTCAGATAGCGTAAAGTGGAGGGTTGCAGTAGCTTTCATCACGTTCCGAGCGCCAAAATGAAGGTAGTCAAGGGTCCTCCAGGCGATTGTGCAGTGCTTGGTGTAATCTGCGTATCGCTCACTATTACCAGTATTATGTGGTAAATCAGGTATGCATTGCCATTTTCTTTCACCAATTTGAGCCGCCATTTATTGAAACCATTTTGTCCTTTCTGCTCTCTATTCTCAGATAATCGAATGAAATAAATTCTTGCCATGCCAGAGTGGACTGAACCTTAAACACGTTTTTATTATTTATGTTCTACTTCGATGTACAACGACTGGTAACGTCTGCTTAAAGTCACCATCTTATGCATAACTATGCCATCAAAAGGACAATCTCTTTACAAGCCTTCACACAATAAAACATCAATGCACTGAGGTGCATGGGAAGACCTCACAGTTGCGTCATCAATAATGAATTGTCAAACGTATGATACCATTTGAAAGATCGTGCATTTAGTATTTCAGCAACCGCTATAATGCTTCTGAGGCATTCACGCAACGAGCATCTACACGGGATGATAGTTCACCATGAATAAATAAATTAAATTCTTCATTATGTCCCGAAGGAGCAACTACATTTGCTGCATCATAGCCATTTATCTTCTTTTGTTTCTACGGGGACGGCGTGGGCTAGTGGTTAAGCGACACGGCTCACAACCCGATGTACTTATTCGCTTCCCATCACGTCACCGGCCGTTACCTCGGGGAAGCAAACCATTAGGAAATGCAGAAGGAAGCAGACCCTATCATAAAATGGATGCCAAAGTCGGATGCACTGGGCCGACAGGCGCAAAATAAAAACATAGTGCAACGCACAACGCCTTAGGGAATAGAGAAATAAGGCGAACGAAAACAATACATTATGAATAAATAAATCTGTTTCTACGTCACATATATTTAACTGTACATTTTATGGAAAATACAACTTTAATCATTAATACAACACATAACAGATTGAAAAAAATAATTAAAAATGAAAATCACTTTAACAACATGGACATTTTAGATTTGAAAAATGCACTGAACTTTATCTCATAACATATGGGGTTTGTGAATACAAAAAACGATTGTCTGTTGAGTTGAACTTAAACCAAGCAGTCAGTCATTAAGCGTCGACTAACTGTAAAAGTGTGACTCATAATCGGCTCATGCTCGTCTTCGTTCGATGCAGACAATGGCTAATGTAAGAGATATATAAGAGATATATGTATAAGAGATTTATAAGAGATAGATAATAGATATATAAATACAAGAGATATATAAGAGACACATTGTAAATGGCACGGAACAGAACTATTTCATAATAAATTGTCTGAATCACATAATTCTCAAAACTATATGATAATATATCGTAGCACATTTTTCACAAAACTATATGATATTATATTGTAGCATATATTTTACAAAACTATATGACAATATATTGTAGCACAGTTATTACAAAACTATATGATATTATATTGTATCACATATTTCACAAAATGATATGATAATAAATTGCTTCTGGCACCAATTTCACACACAAATAAAAACAATGTGATACTATATCTCCGACATGGATTTAACAAAACTGTGTGATAAACACATTGTTATGGGCGGATAGTTTTACAAGACTATATGATAACTTATTATACATGGTACATACCTTCACAAAACTATTTGATAACTTATTATCGCGGTACGTACTTTCAGAATAAAGAAATATTAGCATACTATCTCTTGTACACACTCACACAAGATTGTATGACAACATATTATTGCTTGTGCAAACTCCCACAATATTGTATGGCAACATTTGATCTCTGGTACGTAGTTTCACAAAAATTAATGAAAACGCGTTTCCCTGCTAAAGTCTCTACCCAAAACCCAAAGACAAAACAGAATCTTTCGACATTCACGTTGCTAACAAATTCCAAATTGAGAAGTCTTTACAGTATTTCATCTGACGGCGAGTCGGTGTTGCTAATATATAAAGTCAGCCATAGGGTGCGAATTAAGAATTGCCATTGTCTCTTTATCTCTTTTTGTTTGCCACTATCTCTCATCCTCTCTTTTCATGTTTCTCTCTCCGCCACACAGAAATATATATATTACATATCACGCAAACATCGTCGGGGCTGGACGCGGATTACGCATACCGGACAACGGATGGACACGTTGTACACCGTTTTGTACACCACGTTCGTACGAACTCCAAATGGCGAATAAGCTCTGCTGCAAGCCCCCACCCCCTCAGTATTATGCTATGTAAACACCGTATGGGTGTCTGTAGATCGAATCCGGATTTCCCATTACTTTACTTTATATTCTGTTGTCTGTTTTCTGAGTGTTTATAATTTACTTATCTTTACGAACGCTGTTACAACAAAAAAATGTAAATAAAAATGTTCTAAAGAAGTATAATTACAGACAGATAATAAGGATAGTATAATTTCACAATACGGAAAGAAACACAATAAATAAAATGAGTGATCTTATTCTTCGTCAACTTTATGTTATTCCCATCTCCTTTTCCTCTTCTTCTTCTTCTTCTTCTTCTTCTTCTTCTTCTTCTTCTTCTTCTTCTGTTCCTTGAGAAAAGTTATTCACTCTTTTATTCTGGTATCACATTTGAGTTATGGTTCTAATGCTTGCAAACCCAAAAAGCTGCCTTTCCGTCGGCAACCTTTGATCTGCTTAATTGACTGGGTGGGAATAACCATGAATTTGAGAGCCTTCAACCTATAGAAAGATTGCCCTGCACTGTTTTCGGTGTGACAGTAGTGCTGTTCTCGCCTCTGTTACACGCATAGTTTCTGGAAGACCACTTGGTAAAACATAACTAATGAAGACCAGAAAGGACATACAGTTTACAAAATAGACATGATCGCTTGTGTCACGATGAAAATGATCTGAATTATATTTTGTACTGGGTATTTTACTCGTATCTTTATATTGATATCCCCTCTGCCAAGCAGGGGATCAAGACCTACAGGAAGATCCAAAGACCAATAACTGGACAACATGAGACAATGTCTAAAGGACAGTACTAGAATGGAATCAAACAGAAAGGAAGACACACGAGACCAACAGAATTAGAGTAGAAATTTATTTTGTATTTTGTTGTACTTCCATTTTGTGTAATTTTGCTCTACCGAAATAGGCGAAACTTTCAACCTTCCGTAATAGTTTTCCATTCATCTTTAAATTAGCAACCTTGTTGTGAAATTCATGTAGCATTTACTTGCAGTTCCTGTCTGTTCTGGTAGGTGGCGTATTGGATTTTTCTTTTCCTGCGCTTCTTAAAAAATTGGACTCAGTAGAGCCAAGTCATCTGCAAAATCGAGATCATCTAGAGATTGATCATCTGGCCATTATATGCCTAAATATTTTTCTGATAGCAATGCGTGATCTATAATTAACGTCAATGTCTCAGGATCGAAGACTAGCAACTAAGTAAGTTATGTCTCAGGATCGAAGAGTAGCAACTAAGTAAGTTATGTCTCAGGATCGAGGAGTAGCAACTAAGTAAGTCAAGACGACCTCAAAGTCGAAGAGTAACAACTAAGTCGTTGGGTAAGTCAACACTAGAATTGAAGAGCAGCAAATAATTAGTTAGGTAAGTGAATACTAGAATCGAAGAGTTGCAAATAAGTAGTTAAGTAATTCAAGACTTTGAGTCGCAGAGTAACAACTCTGTAGTTAAGTAAATCAAGATACCGATCTCATTCAAGCAAAACGTAAAAAAAAAAAAAGGTAAAGGCAGTGTCATCCAGGATACCGTGCTAGAGACTTCGTAGCTCTAGATCTCAGTGGTTTGTGACGTGAGGTGACATGTTCCATTTCTCGGTGGACACTTTTCCTAACAGTAAGTAGGTATCCATCTACAACTGGGTAGACTGAAGTACATCCCTAACAAGGATCGAACCTGGTACATTGTTTGTGAGAAGCAAGAGCTGAAGTCACTCTGTCACTTAAACATAATTGGCTGGTATAGGAGATGAGATATACTAGGAGATCAGTCCAGGGGTCATTCACTCATAGGGTCTGGTTAACTGCACCTGGTGCCCTAAGCATAGGCCAAGGGATGGCGCTCCTCCCCCTTTCCTCTTCAACTCTGGCTGCCAATCAAAACCCAGGTTTAACTAGCAAAGTGACAAACTAATAACGAAACACAGTAAAGCTGACAGTTTCAAGCTACTATTCAAACACAGTTCAGTTGACAGAAACAAGCTACTACCTAAATATAGTACAGTTGATAGGAAAAAGCTACTACCCAAACATAGTACAGTTGATAGGAACAAGCTACTACTCAAACATAAATATATAAAATAAAAGAAAAAGAAAAAAAAATAACTGTCACAGGACATTTTTTCAATTGCTGGGGTGGTCGAAGGGTTTTAAAGGCTGATGACTATAGGCCGCTTCGCCACTGCTGTCGCCACGTCGTGTGCTGGTTATGTTTGTTTATTTGACCCCCAACAGAACAATAACTTATGGGGATTCGAACCGCTGCCCTCCTTGTCGGCAGGCAGGCCTCGAAACAATTCGGTCACGCGCTCCTCACTCAAACACAGTACAGTTGTCAGGGATGATCTACTACCCAAACACAGTACAGCTAGCTGGGATAAGCTACTACCCAAACACAGTGCAGTTAAGAGGGACTAGCTACTACCCAAACACAGTACAGTTAACAGGGACGAGCTACTACCCAAACTCAGTACAGTTAACAGGGACAAGCTACTACTCAAACACAGTACAATTAACAGGGATAAGCTACTACCCAAACACAATACAGTTAACAGGGATAAGCTACTACTCAAACACAGTACAGTTAACAGGGATAAGCTACTACTCAAACACAGTACAGTTAACAGGGATAAGCTACTACTCAAACACAGTACAGTTAACAGGGACGAGCTACTACCCAAACACCAGTACAGTTAACAGGGACGAGCTACTACCCAAACACAGTACAGTTAACAGGGATAAGCTACTACCCAAACACCAGTACAGTTAACAGGGACGAGCTACTACTCAAACACAGTACAGTTAACAGGGATAAGCTACTACTCAAACACCAGTACAGTTAACAGGGATAAGCTACTACCAAGACACAAACAAGTTGACAGGGACAAGCTACTACCCAACACATTGACAGGGATAAGCTACTACCCAACACATTGACAGGAACAAGCTACCACCCAACACATTGACAGGGACAAGCTACCACCCAACACATTGACAGGGACAAGTTACTACCCAACACATTGATAGGGACAAGCTACTACCAAATACATTGACAGGGACAAGATACCACCTAACACATTTACAGGGACAAGCTACCACCCAACACATTGACAGGGACACGCTACTACCCAACACATTGACAGGGATAAGCTACTACCCAACACATTGACAGGAACAAGCTACCACCCAACACATTGACAGGGACAAGCTACCACCCAACACATTGACAGGGACAAGTTACTACCCAACACATTGACAGGGACAAGCTACTACCAAATACATTGACAGGGACAAGATACCACCTAACACATTTACAGGGACAAGCTACCACCCAACACATTGACAGGGACACGCTATTACCCAAGACATTGATAGAGACAAGCTACTACCCAACACATTGACAGGAACAAGCTACTACCCAACACATTGACAGCGACAAGCTACTACCCAAACACGGTACAGTTGACATGGACGAGGCCAGGGATACCAAAACCAGAGGTAATTGAATGTGTCAATCAAAGGTCTGGACTGGAAATTTGGAGTTCCAGAGTTAAAGCAGAATACAAATCATTATTTATACAGTTTTGCAAGTCTAAAGAGCACTACATAACCAGTGCATCATCAGGCCTTCGACTCGTGCCAATGACTGTCAGACGAGACTGTGTTATGTATAAGGTTGTGTAAACTTGTATTTGTGTAAACAATTGTTATTATTATTTCTTGTTATTGCTTGGTACCCCTTTTCTATTGGTGCCCTCAGCACGTGTTTAATTTCTTTAACGGTTAATCCAATCTTGTCCAATCCCCGCGAGTTGCACAGAAACGTCAGTGACCCTTCACGTAACACTTTTGCAGGGAATATTGTCAGCTTACTTAGCCGCTTATTATTCTAGCCTGTGGTGTAAGAGGTTTGCCAGGAAGAGCGCTAAACTATTCTAACCGCTGTCTTTGTCGTGGCCTAGTTTCTAGTCAACGGTTTCTTATAGATTGTCAAATGTTATCCTCCCAGCTGACTTTGGGCCGTCCTCTTTGGTTTGAACTATTGAGTATTGAGTACTTCTTGAGACACAACCAAACCAGTGAAGTTAAGATTGCCCCCCCCCCTTCCCCTGCAGTCTGCAATGGCTGTCCGTTGAGATTTTCGACGTATTGTCTGATTGAGGACCTTGTCTCCTCTTGTTACTTGTGCCACCTTTCTTAGCTATCTCATTTCCTAGACATGGAGCCGGATTTCTGGGTTGTTGTCATTGTCCATGACTCACATCCATAAGTCAAAACTAGTGCACAGGTGAAGTGGTATACAGATATCTTAGTTTTCTTACTTTTTTCTCATTTCCCGAGGTTACCTCTATTTTTGCATGAACAAGTTTACCAGTTGTTTCCCTTCGCGTAGCCAACTTTTAATACTTCCTTTCTGGTTTATTACAGCTCCAAGGTATTTAAATTGCCTAGCCTGTTCTAGAGGCATAATGTGTTGCCTCTTCTCTCGAGATCACCATGGTTTATTTTTTGAACTGCCAAATGGTCATTCTTTCTCTCACCATTGCCTCTTCACAGATTTGAAGGTTGGTTTGGAGATGTGTCTTTGATTTTGTAAAGAGGTCCACATCATCGGTAAAAGCCAGCTTTTAACAGATAATCGAGACAAAAATCATCAAGTAGCATGACCTTTGCAGAACGTCGCTCCCTTCACAGCCTGTCTGATAGAAACTCAATCTCTTGCTAAATCTCCAGCCTGCTCTAGAGTCATGCCCAAGCATTCTTTGACATCTCGGTGTCATCGTCTTCTTGATCTGCCTGTGCCTCTCTTGCTAAATCTCCAGCCTGCTCTAGAGTCATGCCCAAGCATTCTTTGACATCTCGGTGTCATCGTCTTCATGATCTGCCTGTGCCTCTCTTGCTAAATCTCCAGCCTGCTCTAGAGTCATGCCCAAGCATTCTTTGACATCTCGGTGTCATCGTCTTCTTGATCTGCCTGTGCCTCTCTTGCCCGGTACCATACTTTCCATTATCGTTCTCTCAGGACCGCTGTGACTTTTGATGTGGCCAAAGTATTTCAGTTTTCTGTTTTATTTATTTACCAGTTCTCCTCTTTGCCCAACTCTTGTCGAATGTCTGTATTCTTCTTTTTTTCGGTCAATGGGATTCTTTCTGAAGACCTGTCGATACGATATAAAGATGACAAGTATCGCTGACAATGTAAACATCGCTTCGGTAGACAAACGCCAGCTCTACACAATCACTATGTTCATATCATATGTCAATGGGAAATAATAATATGACTCGATTATGTTCCTCGAGGTTTGGTTAACTGTCCATGTTTAACAGTTGTATCCTGTTCAGGATAAAACACAGGTTCTCAAAATTTGCACTTTTATTGGTTGGCTGGTATTCTGTGAAAGTTTCCTCAGGTTGTTTAGCCATTGCATTGTCATTGACAATCTCCTTCTGATTTCAAGTAAGCAGTCACCATTGTTGTACATTTTAGAGCCCAGATACTCGAAGTTCGTGACTTGTTCTATTTGCATAGCCCTGAATTTGAATTTATGTTGACTTCCTGTTTTGTCGGTGATCATTATCTTTATTTTGTTTATGTTTACAATGATGTTTTTATTTTTGCTGCATCTGCTTACGGTATGTGGAGAGGCTACACATTGCCTTACTCCCATTTGTACTTCGAACCAATCTGAAGTTTCACCAGTCTGACAGCAGCTTGTTGTTCTGGACATAATAATTCGATTAGATGGATTAGATGTGATTGAAGCCCTATTATCAATCATGATTTTCGACAATTATTTATGTTTTACGCAATATAAGGCCTTTGTGTAATCAATAAAGCATGCATACAGATCTACGTTATACACACTACATTTCTCATAAATGTTCATCATATCAAATATGTGATGTTTGGTCCATCTATCTTTTCTGATGCCCGCTTGCATTTCATGGATTTTGCATTCAAATTTTCGTTGTTTTCTCTTCAATATAATCTACAAGAGGATCTTGATAGCTAGACTTATTAGCGCAATAAAGCTTTCATAGCGACCAAGATGGCGGTGATGTTTTTGTGTACTCTGCAAAAGACGGTTGAAAATCATCTTTTTGGTTTGCTCCTGAGTTATAAACTGGATTTTGATTCAACCTTCAAATATAGAGTTTGGACAGATGCTGCAGGTGTGTGGGATCGCTGGAAACGTGTTATTACCAGTTGCTGTGAATTTCGTCATCTAGAGACAAGCTGGATTAATGCATCTATCCTTATTCTCCGGTCACATTTGAAATGAACATAGCGAATGTGTGGATTTGGCAGTTGTCTGCTGTAACACTGATTACCTTGTCAATGATACTTGTTATCTTTATATCCTGTGAAGTCTCATAGTCAAGATTATGCAAATGGATTACCAGCAACAATCGACTCGTTTTTCAGTAATCATTGCCACTGATTCAATTATTGTTTTGTTTCACGCACATCTTCATAATTTGGCTGGATTACCTCCACTGACTCCATTGGGTTTCTGGAAAGTTGGATTAATCATAGTGTGTCTGTCACTATGTCGATGACTCTGACTTTCACTCTGTTACAACACTTTGTGAATATCTGGAACATTTTTGTGTACTTACAGTTTCTGTGCCATTTGTTACAAACATAGAGATTCAGTCCTGGTCATCCTACGTTCCCAACTTATTAAATGTCACACCTCCACTGCCGCGTGGGATACCTGTTTACGAAAAAAGCCTTTTGGAGTACCCTGCGGAAAAAGATGCATCGTATGCTATCTCCAGCCATCTCCATAATGTATTGCCAGTGGCCAAAGCTAGCTCAGGACGAGAGAGGTTGATATAGTACGTATTTCTTCCTGACTTTAATTCAAATCACAGCACAAGTCACCCATTTCAGCGGACAGAGCAACTGTATAAGATTGCCCATAAGGATGAATAGAGAGTGTTCTTCATTTGACACGCGATGGACGAACATCAGTGCAATCAGTTTTACACAGCTTTAGGTTGCCTTTCTTTGGGAGAAGAATATAGATTATCGAGACAAGAAACGAGTTTATATTTAGCACTGTAATTTTGTACAATTACAAAATAATTACTTTTACTCCAGGCTCAAGATGAATACCTTCTTTTTTTTTGTACCATGAGAACAATAAGCCATTCACGCTTTTGATACCATATAATATTTGGGGTACTATTTCACAAGCTCTCTGTAAAATACAGAAAGCTAATCCTCTCTCAGAAGACTTCTGACCTGTGTGAAATACATAGTTTGGAGTGGCATGATTTTGGAAATCTTTTCCCTATTCGAGTTAGACTGGACTATTATTAGCCTCTTACGACATGTCCTGCGTGTGGCAGGTGAATCATTATTGTCTCTGTCATACACAAAGCCTTTCTGATAACTACTGAGGCAGTTGGATTCACTAAAAGGAACCAGCAATAACAGGGGTGGTGTACCTGTTTTGCTAATCCACTGTTGGGACACAATTTAAATGATATAATTTCATTCTATCAGATGATATAGAACTGCCAACACAGCGTGGAAAGGTAGTCGGTTTACGTAAATAATGAACAAGAAAGTGTGGCTTATAAGAGAAGCATTGTCGCTTGTGAAAGTCTAGAGGGAGGTATAGAACATCAAGGGAGATGTCGGAATGTCTCAGAAACAATCACTTTGTAAGAAGAATATTTTAGGAGTGTTAATCTTTATTGCCTCACTCCTTTACTGATCTTTTTACAAAAATATATTTCGTATCGCTTTGCTGTTATTGTTGTTGCGTAACAGAAGAATATTCAAGAATGCAATCGGAGCAGTTAGGTTGTTTCTCTCTCTCTCTGTCTCTCTCTCTCTCTATCTATCTCTCTCACTCTCTCTTTCTCTTTCTCCCAATTTCTGTCTCCACGATCCGATTACGTTGCAATCTACCCTTCTATAAATGGGCACCAGACTTACAGTTGGGGACAGTAAGGAAGAAGGGGCCTGGCCATCTCACCTTACAAACAACTGTGGCCTCGTACAGAGACGTCTTTATCTCCTTATTCAAACACCAATGTCTGCTGTAAAACTGCCTTGACATTTGTTTCACACTGAATTCATTTTATCCTACATAACTAATATTTATTGGTCGTCAATATCAATTACGTATACTCCATGAATACTTAATACGTTAAAGGCTTTATAAATTATTTTTATATATTTTAATACCAAAATATGTTTCACTGTTATAATAATTGCACATTACAAAGTGACTTTCACTTATTCATTATTGTCGAACAATTTTCAACGTTAATAATCCGATGTAAAGGCGCTCACACTGATAGTGTGACAATTTCGCTAAGGGTAGCTGTGAATACCAAAGCATGCAATTTACAGTTCGAATGCAAAATAGATTCTAGCTAAGTAATACATTTCAAGTTTGCTTTTAGCATTACGTAAACGCGGTGCAAAGTAAAATATATGTTAGGTAGTATTTTGTGCCAGAATTCATGTATTGTATAATTAATCAGTGAATTCAGGCTAATGCTAAATATGGATTAATCGGAAAGTGATGTTATTGTGGGTATTTTAAAAACCTTTCCAACACATAAGTTTCAGAACAATGGCTTGCAGAATGAAAATTGCATTCATCACAGTATACCCTTTTCCTATCTGAATAATATATTTGGTTTCCAACTACTTCCACTGGAGAGCTGGAGTGAAGTTAAACATGAAAACAATCTACTTTATTGACATTCTTAAATGTGAAATCTTTCTTACATTGTTGTTATTGATCTTGTTTTAATGTCTACAATGAGTAAGTTTACTCTTTTGTGCCCGTTTAAAAGGACGTTAAGTGGCGTGTTGTAGAAGCTTTCCTCACATCCCGAGAATGCTGATAATAGTGGACCGAGTCCTCCAGGCGGTTGTGCAGTGCATGGCTTAATCTGCGTGGCACTAACTGCATCGGGGATCACATCGATCCACATCTCGTCAGCCAGGCTGCCTTGAAAACAGCCTGTTTCCACGGCTCGCTACATGAAAGAGAGATTGTGATCTTGGTCAGTGTATTGTGCCTTATCCCCTACGTGACGTCCTGATCAGTATGTTGTGCCTGACTGGACTAGAGTCTCAGTTTCCCCTTTCTTACATTAAATCATCATATATTATCACGAGAAAGTAAATTATATTCCCAAGTGTGTCGCTCGCGCAGGTTGCTACAGCTGAGAGGTAAAGACGCTTGATACTCAAGAAACAAAAGCGTGAAACGGTATGGCTTCAAATTCCACACGTTTCAAACATCCACTGAGGAAGAGCTATACTAACGCCCGATGAAGCAGCACATACTGATCATATATGTTAGGGTCAGTTAATATTCACTGAATTAGAACCCCACCTAGGATGACAACATGCTTACTGGAAAAAAAGCAGCAAACGCTTTTATAGAATATTATGCCAGAGCAAACCACGTTGATGTGCCTACAGACAGGCATACAGACATAAGTGAAGAACAAAAGAGCCACGACAACATCAAGATTGCACAAGAGGAGCACATGATGGTAAAACTAACCGTGAATGAAATGAATGAGGCCATTGGAACTTTAAAGAAAAAGAAATCGCCCGGAAAAGATGGGGTAACAAATGAAATGCTGATGGGGTTGAGCCAAACAGCAAAGAGGAAGTTACTGTCAGTCTTGAACCAAAGCTGGTAAAAGGGAATTGTACCACAGGTATGGAAAGATGCTGTACTTATACCAGTACCAAAGACAGAAAAAGATAGAACAGACCCAAATGGATACAGACCTATCAGTCTACTGAGATGTGTAGGTAAACTGATGGAGCGTATGATAAACACCAGACTGATGTGGCACCTGGAAGCAAAACACATATTAATTCCACAGCAAGCACGATTTAGACAACACAGATCCATTGAGGACCAGATCACTCTCATAGCGCAGGAAATAGAGGATGCTTACCAAGAGAAAAAGCATACAGTAACGGTTTGGGTGGATCTAAAGAAGGCATTTGACAAGGTGTGGAAAGAGGGACTTAAGTTAAGCTACGAAGAAGTGAAGTATCTGGAAAAATGTACAGATGGATCAGCCACTACTTCGAAAACAGAACAGCCAGAGTTCAAGTACAAGGGCAGATGAGCATAAAGGTGACACTGGAGCAAGCAGTACCCCAAGGGGGAGTCCTGTCGTCTACACTTTTTCTGGTGTATATAAACAACATCATAGAGAATATATCAAGAAGAGTTCACAGCTCCATGTTTGCAGACGATCTGGCCATGTGGACCTCTGATGAAAATCTCACCGTAGCAAACAATCCGATGCAGCAGGCCCTAACATCGCTGGAGGAGTGGGCGAAATCATGGCTGGTCAAAATAAATGAAGAAAAAACAACATGTACGATATTCTCCCTTTCAAATAAACGACAGAACACCAAAATAAGTCTTAATGGCAAATATCTGCGGCTAAACGACAACCCAAACTACTTGGGCGTCATATTTGATCGGCGCATGACATGGAAAAGTCAGATCGATTGAGAGCAAGACAAAGAATGGCAATCATGTGGAAACTTGCTGTCACAAGCTGGGAAGCAGACGATAGAATACTGAAGAAGCTGTACACGGGAACAGTGGGACCAGTTCTCGAGTATGGCATTGCGGCATGGGCAACAGCAGTAAAGGCGAACTTTGATAACATAAGCGAACTTCAAAACCAAGCCTTGAGATTTATAACAGGAGGCATGAAGTCAACGTCAATGGTAGAACTTGAAAAGATTATAAATCTGCAACCCATGACCGATAGAAGAGACAGCAGAGCCCAGCAGCAAGCAGAGAAACTTAGAAGACTAACAGACCCTCCAATGCATCAGAGACTAAATAGATTTGGAAAAGGGAAACTAAAGCGGAGAAACTTTGCAAAAATAGCCAAAGCAAAGATGAGCGAAGACCATATGAACACAATGACAACACCAAAGTCCATCCCTACTGTACGCAAACCCACCTGGAAGCAGCATATCATTCCAGAGGCGGTAGAAAATATACCAGGTATTGGAAACAAGACTAGCCAGACTGAAAAAGAAAGAAGAGACATAACCCTGAGGTACATAGTGAAAAACTACCCAAGCACGGACTGGACCTATGCATATACCGATGGTTCTGTAACAAACACAACATAGAATAGAGGGGGAGGGGTATTCCTGAACCTAACAAACGGTAGAAAAATAACACTGTCAGTGGCACTGGAAAATTCTCAAGCAAATTCAGAGCGGAGGCAGAGGCACTGAAGGCTGCAGTAGAAGCAATGCTGACAGGCGAAAGCAATGAAATCCAGATAGTTCTGTTTACAGATGCCCTGTCCGTGGTTACAACACTAAAAAGCCATAAAAATACTGAACTTAATGATTTAAGCGCAGTACTCTGTCAACTATGCCAGCAGTCCGCACCAAAAAGAGTAGTGGTACAGTGGGTTCCATCCCACTGTTACATTTAAGGCAGCGAGGAGACAGACAGACTGGCAAAAGAAGGTACAAGATTACCACAACCAGATTCTAGTGTGACATACGAAGAGTCCAAAAGTTTTATTAGGGCCAGATACATGGCCAAATGGGAAACAGAACATACTGGATACACAAAAAATGAAGCCTGCTACCAGCTGAACAGAAGAGAGCAGGTCGTGGTCTTCAGACTCCGCACAGGCCACAACAGACTGAGGTACCATCTATTCAATAAACTGAAGATAGGTGGCACTGACGAATGGACCTGTGGTACAAGGAAAATGACCGCTGAACATCTTCTGCAAAATTGCCCGTCATACAAGGACCAGAGAAAGCACATGTGGCCATCACCAGTGGCAACACTAGACAAGCTCTATGGCAGTGTTGACAGCCTCAGGATGACAGCTGCTTTCTTCGAACAGATACAAGTTGACGTCTGACAGCCTACGAAGAAGAAGAAAAAGAAGACCCCCACCTAACTTACACTTTCTGTAAACAGGCTAGATCATGGCAGACCGGCTAATAAGGTGGGGGATGCACGTGATCCCCGTAAGAGTGAGCGACACGAAGATGAAACTAAGCGTAGCCCCCCCCCCTCCCCCCCACATGGAGGAACCCGGTCCAACTTCATAAGCATGCTCAAGATGTGAGGAAAGCCACCGAAACATGCCATTTTCAGGGCGCATACCATATACATTTTACTCATTGTGAGCATTTAATAACAACAACAACAACAACAATAATAATAACACCAGCAGCACTTACTTTCTGTTAACTATTGGTCGTACTAACCACTCAAACGGGTACAATACATAATTATACTTAAGCGATAATATTTTCTTGATATTCTGAAAGTGACAATTGTTACTAAACATTTTTATTATAGATATTTCCGGGCTCCGACCGCAACCGTTCTACGTCACTATTCAGTTTCATTGTCCTCTACCCGTCTTTATCACAAACACATACATTACAAACACATGTAGGGACATACATCACAAACACATGTAGACACATACATCCGAAACGCATGTAGAAACAATACAAACTCATGTACCCACATACATCAGAAACATATGTCCCCACATACATTACAAACACATGTTGACACATACATCCCACACACACACACACGTAGACACAAGCACATGTAGACACATCACAGACACATGTAGACACAAACATCATAAACACATGTAGAGACATCACAAACTCAGGTACCCACATACATAACAAACACATGTACCAACATACATCACAAAAACATGTAGACACATCACAAACACATGTAGACACATATATCACAAACACATATAGAGACATCACAAACTCATGTACCCCCACACATTACAAACACATGTAGAGACATTGCAAACACATGTACCCACATACATCCCAAACACATGCACCCACATACATCACAAACACATGTATCCACACACATCACAAACACACATCACAAACACATGTGCCCACATGCATCACCAACATATGTACACACATACATCACAAACACATGTACCCACACACATCACAAACACATGTAGAGACATCACAGACACATGTACCCACATACATCACAAACACATGTACACACATCCCAAACACATGTACCTACCTTAATCATCCTCATATGCTATTATCTCTGTCGTCTCTCTGTGTACGTATCTTAGTATTCCCCTACTGGATCTTTTCTCTAAAGTCATTTCCAAAAGCCGGATCCGTGTTATTGTGTCTTTCTCTTCTATCTGATCCTTTAGGAAATGAATCTAACAACGTCTGAAGGATTCATCTACCAATCTTTGCAGATCACAAGGGTATATTCTCAAATACGGAAAGTAATAGTATTGTAATCCTTACCAATTGCACCCCCAGATTATTAGCTCTGATTACACTTTGTACCACTATAGCGTTATTGAGACCCGAACGGAGATAACAAACAGTGACACTGTAACCTGCTGATATTTCGTATACGGCTAGTAAGAAGGGCTGACAATTAGTTGACCACATCATACTGTAGACAGTTTAAGCTGGAAAAAAATCTATTAAATAGACTTGGCATGCATTTGTTACAGATCGATGCTCCACAGGGAATTAAAGGTTTTCACCGATTATGGACACTTTGTAATCAACATTATTGAAATGTCAGAGATATGTTTGTGCTGGAAGGAGATGTATACGGAATAAAGAACATCTTCAAAAGACATATGCAAAACTTGCTTCGGTTATATTGGATGCTTATCACCATTTATCAGCAGATACCTACATAGCATATATTATATCAGAAGACACATACAATATGGCGAGCGTGATTGAGTAAAGAACGTTTAGTTTTTTTTGGTACACATCCTATGTGGAAATCTCCAAAATATAACCAGAAGTGCACTAGACTAGAATTCACAAGAAAATAGAAGAAAGAGAGAGAGAGAGAGAGAGAGAGAGAGAGAGAGAGAGAGAGAGAGAGAGAGAGCGAGAGAGAGTAGTTAATGAAAACATTGGAAACGCAGCTTAAAAGGTAGACAAGGCATCTGGAAACTCATAGAGAAAGCTTAGGAATACGATTCACAAAATTAATCGGTAGAGATAGAACTGTGCTCACATAGAATCGTTTAGGAAAGGTGACTGGAGTCATCCCAAGGTGTGGCTCTTATGAAATGGAAGTTATTTTATGTAACAAAACAATTTCATGGGTGTAAGATAAAGAGGTCTTCTGTGTTACATAAAGCAAATCCCCTGGGGGAGGCGCGGAACATCCTACTTGGCGCGTCAGCTGGTTGGTGGACAGCTGAATGGCTTCTATATTTGGAGGTTAACTGTAAACACATATTGAAGAATGTCAACAGATGAAGAAACCCGGTCATACCTTCAAGATGACGAACTGGTGCCAATTGCAGACTACTATATTTGGATCATGGAATATGAAAAGTATGAACGGAAATTACAAAGAGCTCAAGGAATAAATCCAAAACCCTAGCTCTCCCTGAAACTAATAACAAATTACAGCGGCCATTAATCTTGATGGCAATATGCTTCTCTACAACATAGTTCCCACTACCGACAGAGCCCAAGGAGCAGTGGGCTGTATTGTGTCCAGGGGCCAGAGAAACAAAATCGAGGGGTGTACATTTGTCTCCAAACGCATTGTGGTACTGGACCTTACAGAAGAATGCAAGTTAGTCAACATCGTAATCGTTTACGTCCCAGACGAGGGAGACAGAGCAGATGACAAAGATGAGTTCTTTGAGCTGCTTGAAAAGACCGTAGACAACTGTCCCTACGAAATTATTTTCATTGGAAATTTCAATGACTGAGCTAGAAATGACCATTCGAGATTGGACAGGGGTATTGGGAGACACAAGGAAGATCTTTTAACGACTCCTGAGATTCAGCAACAAGCTAAACCTAGTCATCACAAAAAGTTCACATACAATCACATCCATATAAGAACTCGATGTGAACCGACAAGGAAAGAGAAATCCATAATTGATTCTGTTATCGAGAGGAAAGATTCATTTACGTAGGTGAGAGATGTCAGAGGCCTGGAGAGAACCAGAGAATGGAAGCAACCACTGTCTCGTGACAATAATGAGAACAACCAAAAAAGTAGCCCCACCAAAACAGCATCCACAAACAAGTAAGAAACTAAACACCAGAGAAGGAGAAGCAATAAGAAAGACATACACGCTAAGAGAGCCAGTCGTTAGGACCAGATACCACCGGCTTACATTGACAGCAGTGGAAAGTGCAGACCCCCAAACAGCATACGTTAGGGAGATCTTTCAACGTTCTCAACTTAGCACACGGAGAAGTAACATTTTTACATTATCCTAACACTACACCTATCCAAGTAGTGCCGGAGGATGACAGAATAAGAACACTTTATTTTTCCAAAGATGTTGTAAAAGTCTAGAAAAACGGCTGGGTATCACAATTATGTAAAACGATTTGTTACATAAACCACCGTCCCATTAACCGAAGAATGTGCATTGGTTGAGGCTTCATGTGAAGGAACCGACTTTAGTAGTTGCCATGTTTTTAATATGATACGACAACGAAAAAGTAGAAAATATTCTATTGCTCCTTCAATACGGGTGTGAAACATGGACAGTTACCCAAACCTCAAGCAAGGTAATCAAGTCCTTCGAATCGAAATGTGATATAAAGGTCCTGAAAATACCAAGAACCGAAAAACAGAAGAATGAAGACATTCGACAAGAGTTGAACATAGAGGAGAACTAATTCATACATTCCATCCTGAACAGAACATTAAAATACTTTGACCACATCAAAAGATACAACGGTTTTGAGAGAATGATAATGGAAGCTATGGTTCTGGACAAGAGAGGCAGATCAAGAAGGCGATGGCCCCAAGATGTAAATGAAAGCTTGGGCATGACTCTGGAGCAGGCTAGAGACTTGGCAAGAGATCGAGTTTCTTTCAGACGGACTGTGATAGGAGCGACGTTCTGAAATGAACAGGCTACATGATGTAAAGGACAGTGACCCATGCAGATAGCAGTCACAATGGAATGTAGAAGAACAGTTAACTATTCTTTATTTAAAAATCTTCCGTAAATTGGTACTAAATAGTCGGACTTTTAAGTCATGACTGACTACAGATTTGTAAGACCTTGAATTGGTAACACTCTACTAAGCTGTTGTTTTCTTTTTCCTTGCGGCGTTGTCATTTCACTGTTCATTGTTGCAATAGCTTTTTTTCCAACATGAGATGACCCTTTAGAATACATCGCCATTTTGATCGGTCTTTAAGTTTGTCACCACATGACGTCAGACTAATGACAAGGACCTTCGTATCACACTTACACACATCTTTAAATCTCAGCTGTAATCCTCCGACTATTATCTTGCCATCTGCCAACTGTCCATAAAGGATATCTTTGGGAATACGACCATCTTCCATGCAACACACATGACCAAGCCAATGTAGTCTTCGGTCCCTAAGGTAAGTGTATATGATTGGGAGACAGGTTCAAGAGTGCAACTCTACATTTGTCACTCTGTCCCTCCATGTAATTCCAAGAGTGTATCGCAGACGCCGTAGGTTGAAGATGCTAAGATGCTCTTGTTTGGAATAGGTAGTCTTGCTACCACATAGGAACGTACTGACGAGACATGCATTGTAAACGACGGCCTTGGATTTAATTGTAAGTTCTGGTTTTGTCAAACATCATTTGTGAAGTGAGCAAATGTAGCAGCAGTTTTGCCAATGCGAAAGTCTATAATTATCGATATTAAGATTTGGCATGGCATCTAGTTCTTGTCTCAGAATATTTGTTTTGTTAAGACTTTTTGAGAGACTAAAATCTTTATGCGCCTGGGAGAAGCGATCTATCAAGCTCTAAAGTTTCTGTTAACTGTGAGTGACAATTGCAGCATCATCAACGAAAAGCAAGTCTCCCATTTCTTCGTTCTGGTCTTCAACCTTGCAAGGTTACACACTCGACCGTCCGAACTACTTTGAAGGAAAATTCTTTCATTTGCATTTTCAAATACATGCTTTAGTAACAGATGCAATAAAGATCCCCAGCAGTGTCGGGACCAGAACGCACCCTTGCGTTAACACTACTGAAAATATCAAAGGGTTGTAATATGCTACATGGTATTGGACTGTTACTTTCATGTCTTCACGTAACGATATTATTAGACGTAGCAGTTTGCTGAGAAATCCTATTTTAGAGATGATTTTGAAGAGTCCATCCCTGCTAATAAAATCAAATGCCTTTGTTAGGTTAATGAAAGCGATATGAAAGGGCTGATTCTGCTCGTGTGACTTTTTCTGAAGTTGCAGAAGATAAAAAATCATGTCGATCGTAAATCTTCCAGACTTGAATCCACACTGCGACTCAGGATACACACACTCAGCCAATTTGTGTAACCGTAGGAAGATTACTTTGTTGAAGTCGTAGTCTAAAATACTGAACTAAGAGACATCTCAGTAGTTATTATAGTCACTTTTAATACATTTATTTTATATAGTGTTGAATACTGTGCATCTCGCATATTTTGAGGTATAAAGGTCTCTTTCCAGTACTGGAATAACATCCTATTCAGTGGCTGCAAAAGTGCACCCTTGCGGTGCTTGATCAAATCAGATAGGGTCCCGTCGCTGCCTGGTGCTATGCCTGACAAACCTGTCAATGGTATTTAAAAGATCTTCTTGCAATGGTTCGTTGTCCAGCTCCTCCACACTGAGAAAACCATTGATATCGCCAAGGCCTATGCGAGTGCTGAAAGTGTCACAACAGCAGAGCTCATAATAGTTCTCAACCCATCGCTCCATCTGCTTTCGTTCGTCTCTTATTTTCTTGACAGTGATGGTTTTAAGTAGTGCTGTTTTCTTACTTCAACTTCAACCTTAATCAACTTTTAAATTTTATTTCATTTGTTTTTTTCCTGTTTTCTTACTTATAAGACTAATAGCTTTCTATAAGCTGTGATAGATTTGTCTGATTTTCCCTGTTTGTGCTGTAGTCTAGATGCTTTCAATGAGCTGTAGCCAATACTCATTTGCACAATAACAAGCCTTTTGTTGAACTTGGCTTCTTGCAGGCTTGAAGAGAACTTGCATTTGGAAGCTGCTTGTAAGAGCAGCACGATTGGTCTCAATGACCGGTGTCATATCCTTCACTTTCGCCTTACACAAGTCATCTACTTAACAGTTCTTCTTCCAAAAGTAGTCAGTGCAATGTTACTGCTGGCGTTCCCATGTCTCTGTAACAGTGGTACCATGATGGTTTCCTCAAAAGAATGGTTACATCTCATGATCAGCCCAGAGTCCGACATTATACTTGTGCAGATGGTGTACCTTTGTTTCTGGTGTGGTGGTATTTCATTGGCCGCAACTTAATTTTACAGCAAACCAATAGAACTATTATTCACAAATGAATGGCCACATATTTAGATTAAGAAAACTGTACTTTCGTCATTAGATTGATACTCCTGTTTAGTAATGGACAATACTTCCTACCATAATGTAGTGGCCCTGGATGGCAAGTCCCGACATCACCAAGTACTAAAAACGAGATCAAACTTTGTCTAACAAAGGGGCATTTTCAATGCTTCTCAAACCTGAATTGTCATCACTTGCAAAGAATACACACAGGATGAAGACGTTTGACGTTGAGAAAGTAATCCAGGAGCATTGTCTTAGATGTTTAAGATTGCCACCGTGTCATTCACACTTAAAATCTGTAGAATTAGTTTTGGAAAGATGAAAGGACATGTGACAAGTGACAATAGAACCTTCAGACTATCATATATGAGAAAATTGCTTTGCTGCTGTCTCAAACAGTGACAAACAATTCTAGATTAAATGTGAGAATCAAACAAGGAAAGAGAAAGGTGTTTCTTTTTGTTTGTGTAGAAAAATGCTTTGCGATTATTTTCAGCCGGCAAGTCACTAGTCTCTTTGAGTCATCTGTTTCTCAATAGAGTGAGAATATTCTGCGTATATGTAAATTAAAGCAACAATGACTTCAATTAATAATTGTTTAAACTTACGGTGAAGTTTAGAACATAACATAAAATTAAAAAGAAACACTGATACAAAAACACAAACATTAGTCATATAATTTTCTTAAAACACACAGGTCTTACTGAAAATCGATATGTTCATTATCGCATATTTATAAGAACAAATAATTTATGTATACACTAGGGCTATGGGGCTCTTAATGTGATATAAATTAACAGAAGTACTGTATCATATTTTGCGTATAAACAGAATAACTGTGGGCGACATGGAAATTTAAGAAAATGAAGGCTGTTGTGATAAATCCGTGCAGTCTACACGTACATACATACACACACATACACCCACGCACACATACACACATTTGAATACTTGAACTGGTTAAAAATCTAGTCTTACAGTACAGTTTCCTGAATAGGTTATGAGAACAACGTTCTGTAAAAGACATGTTACATAACATATGTGTGTGTGTGTTTTCGTGCGTGAGTGTATGTGTGTTCGTGCGTGAGTGTGTGGACGTGTGTGTTTGTAAGTATGTACATACATGTACACACACACACACATACACACACACACACACATATATATATATATATATATATATATATATAACCTTTTTTTTCTTCCTGTTTAAGAAAAGTCTTCGACAAATCTTCCCTGGAGGGTGTCTGAAACCATACAGTCTGGCTAATAGATTAGTGATCGAAGAGGGAAGACCAACCCGGTCCTAAAAATAGGTGCTGTAATAGGATATGTCGGGCTGAAGGGCTCAGATATCACTATTGTTAACGGTGTACTTACAGCTGGTCCCCTGGTTCTCTAACATGTTGCACTAATTATATACAAGCGAATATATTCTCCGAATGAATTCCAATAAAGTTAATTAATTTAGTTAGCTGACATTATAATAAAGTAATTTAGCAAAGGGAATGAGAATTTACATTTTTGTTAGGTAATTTATTTTCCTGACAAATCTAACAGTATAATAAAGTAAATAACCAAAGAAAGTTCTCTGGAACAAAAGTTACAATATAATCTTCATATGTAGAGCTGAAAGTATGTCAGTTTATTTGTTCTTTATACAATTCTAGAATGTTCCACCATACTGATCCAAATTTTGCTTAGTTAACTTTAGGACACTTACCCTGCCGAAGACGGATGTGTCGGACCGAAAGGTGAAAATATCGCAGTCAAGCTGTAAACTAGCGACACAACGCATTCCGTTCTCCGGACTACATCCTGCTACTTACAAAGCGCTGTTCAGGGCTTGGTAGTGGGAGATTGAGAACGAACGCAGAAGAAGAAGAAGAAGAAGAAGAAGAAGAAGGACACTTAGGACATTACCCGCTAGATGATATTTTGTTACTCGACCCATATCTCAGGATTGCACTTTCTGGGCACATGAGTAGATTTAAGTCGACGAAATACCAGTTGTCATAGAGGGACCAGCCACAACTCATTCTAAACGTCTCAAAGTGAACTACCAAAATGTAGTTTTAAGGTATTAGAACGCACTAATTCTGAGATATGTGCACTATGCCAGAATTCCACTCCTCTGACATTAGTCAAGGGCTGCGGAAACAACTATGCACGATCAAAACCGACTTGAAAGCTAAATTAACCCAATTTGAACGTTAGTTTAGTTTTCTTTCGACTTGTGCCGTTAAGCGTCTTGGGGAGCTTAAGTCGTCTATCCTGCGCCAAGTGCGTTGCGTCGGTCAGTGTGAGCCATTGTAGCTGCACAATCACTCTAATGTCATCTATCCACCTACCTCGCGGCCGCCCCCTTGTCATGTAGCCAGATCTACCAGCATTGTAAGCCATCAGTGGAAGTTGATGAAGGAGCATTCTCATGGGATGACTTGACCAATTTATTTTCTGCCTGGAAATATATTCGACACAAGACGTAGTGCCGACCATACTTCGAATGTCGTCGATCAGCATTCTTTCTCATCTGGTAACACCGATGACTTTCTTCAAACACTTCATTTCACACGTCGAAATTCTACTTCGCGTGCTCTGGACGAAGGCCATATTTGGCACTGGTGGCACACAGAGTCGGCATAAATATACAGTTTATCAGCTGTTGTTTTGTTGCCAAACTAATACTCGGGTATCTAAGCAGTTGGGACAGTTGATAAGTCACCGCAGATGCTTTCTGACACATAGTCTCAATTTCTTAGCCGAAAAAATACTGCCCAAATACTTGGACCTGTTGAAGAGCAATATAATTTAAAATTATCTTGAGTGGCCCAGGAGTTCTACTTATCATAATGGTTTCTGTTTTGTTTTCGCTGATTCGCATATTGTATTTAGCACAGGTAGTCGCAAGCGCGTTCATGTGGTTTTGCAGTTTTTAGTCATCGTCGTGCAGCAAGCACTTTGAGGAGCCCTCATTTACCTCTTCCTTCAGCTGAACATACTATTCCTCAATGCCCTGATATATCCGACCATTTACTACTTCGGTTATTTCAATCTCGTATACGGCTTTTTCATAGTCTACAAACATAAGTATATATATTGATATTTATAAACGATTTGAACATTGATATAGGATCCATGACTGCACAATTTGCAGATGACACAAAACTATGAAGTAGTGTCATCTATAGAAGAGGTGAATATATTGAGGTCAGATTTAGATACCATTCGAGACTGGTCTATGAAATGGCAAATGGAGTTTACTATAGATTTATGTACAGTCATCCACATGGGTAGATCCAATATGGAACATAATTACAGAATGGGCAAGAACAATATTAGAATGATATATTTTTAGTCAAGAGTGGTGAATGCTTGGAATGCATTACACCAGGAGGTGGTGGAGGCAGAGACCGTTAATGCCTTTAATAATAGATTGAATGTGCATAGATTTTAAAGCAGAGCATTGCAAATGTGACTGGTTGTATACAGACTAGGATAATTCTTCTAAACCAGTATAAAAACGTTGTTAAGTATAAGACACAGATGCATATGTACTTCCCGAGCCATCTCCATTAACTGGTCTATTGTGAGGAGCTGGTCGGTGTTTGAATATCCACACATGAAACCTACCTGCTCTAGTGGTTGATTTTCATCAAGCTGCTTCTCGAGTCTATTCACAATCACTTTTTGCAAAAACGTGTACATAGATGAAGGCAAACAGAAAGAACGGTAGTTGACAAGTTTTCCGTGTTTCCTTTTATGTTGAATCAAAATTGTTTTCGATGTTTTTCATTGATTAGATATTCGACCTTCTCTAAATACTAGTAGTTAAGTTAGCTCTGGTGCTTGTGTTTCCCCTCCTGCCCGAATTATGTCTGTGATGAAAACTGTAAACTAGCGACACAAAACATTCCATTCTCTGGACTATATCCTGCTACTTGCATAGCCCAGTTCAGGGCTTGGTAGTGGGAGATTGAGAACGTTCAGGGCTTGGTAGTGGGAGATTGAGAACGTTCTGGACTTGGTGGTGGGAGATTGAAAACGTTCAGGACTTGGTAGTGGGAGGTTGAGAACGTTCAGGGCTTGGTAGTGGGAGATTGAGAACGAACGCACAAGAAGAAGTATGTGGTGATTCCATACATCCGTGGTGCTTTGCCGATGCTTTTGCTGGTGCTTTCCCTGGTGCTTTTCCTGGTGCTTTTAATGATATGAATATTATCGCTATTCCTAATATTGTGTTTCATCGCATTCAATGCTTCATCCATTTTGATAAGCTATCGGCACATATTGTGTGGCCTTTTGTTGAATGGAAAGAGGCCAGTGAAATGCCTCTGATACTACTTACTTTCTATCCGTCAAGGTGATGCCTTCGTAATTCTTGAGACATTTGATAAGATACGTCTACATTTGATTACGTTTTGTCTTGTCTCGGCTGCTTTGATATGTTTTTTGCAATCTGTACTGTTCAGTCTACTTTGAGTCTGCGCCTGGTCTGCTTGTTCAGCTTGCATAGCTCGATCGTATTGAACAGACCAATATCTTTGAGCATTGTCCTTGATGCCAGAAGTTTTCGAGGGTCATCACTAATACGACTGCGTTTTATCTGAATCGGTACTTTTGCAGACATTACGCAATTTTTCAACTTTTCAGTGGTGTCCCAGGTGCTCTGCGCACTTCCAAACCTATTGCCGAATTAGTTTGATCAGCCGAGCAGCATCAATAATTTTTGGGGCCTGGAATTGCCTTTTATGTGGAAGGATGTTCACATTTATCGTTTCTTTAACTGGTCACTGTCTATATTTTGCCGATGCAGTACTTCCACATTAGTAGAAAATGTTACATCATTGAACAGCACGTAGTCAATCTCGGATTCAGTTTTCAAGTTTGGGGAATGCCAGGTCCACTTTTTTGTCTTCTGGAAGTTGGTATTTATGATATGTAGTTTTTGTATTCCAAAGGGGAGACAGTTAAGCAAATGTATATTAGGCTACCACCTTTCCGCGGTTGTTGGATGAAAATATACTAAAATGATCCTTTTAAGATACTTGTATTGAGAAGAAGACTAACGTCTAGTCAGGCAAAGCATACTGATTTAACATATTAGTCAGGGTCAGGCAAAGCATACTGATTTAACATATTAGTCAGGGTCAGGCAAAATATACTGGCCAAGATCCTCACCTCGGCTTCCGCTAGTCCTCCCTGGAAACGGGCTGTTTTTGTGGCAGCCTGGCTAACGAGACGAGGGATTGATGTGATCCCCGTAGTAGAGAGCGACACGCAGATGAAGTAAAGCATTGCAGAACTGCCTGGAGGACCCCGCTCCGCCTTTATCAGCACGCTCGGAATGTGAGAAAAACCAACTTAATGCCTAATTTCAGGGCGTAAAAAAGAGTAAATCTACTCATTGTTGTGCATTCAACAACAAGTTACTCGTGTTCTAGGAAGTAATCATAAAAAATGTGACAAACTATAGTCTAGTTTTCTCCCCTTCGACTTTTTCAATACCTACTACAAATATAGCATTATATACATCTAGCAATGGTAGACAATATGTAAAGCGATCAAAGTTCTTGCCAGTGTCCATCCTGGGGAACAACAAATATGACCTTTCTAACCTTAGGTACATGTCATAAATAGTGACAAAATATGGTCGTGCATAGACCTAGCAACTTCACCAAGTAATACAAATTAATGAAGAATTACCGATACAAGAATATACAAAGTGACTTGACCCAGTTGACAATTCTGGACCAACTGCAGCTGTAGCCTTATGCTTCATCAGGAGCTCAGCTGAGATAGATCACCACTCCATAGATATACTTAAAACAACCAAAGCGTTACAAAAAAAAAAAAACCAGTAATAATTAATAAATGAAATATGTATTCGAGCCAGACCACTACTTTCGGTTCAAGTATATAAGCAAGCGATGCATGAATGATTCAGGCATCGATTTGGATCCATGGGAACAGGACGCCATTGATCGTCTTACATGGAGGGGCAGGATTAAGCATGGCATACAGATAAAGGAGATACTGATTGCTGATAGGCTAAGTATCGGCGTTTGAGAAGACACGCCACATGTTGTGGGGACAGTTAGCTTATAGTATTGGTTTTGGGGACAGTTAGCCTAGTGTATTGGTTGTGGGGACAGTTAGCTTAGTGTATTGGTTGTGGGGACAATTAGTTTAGTGTATTGGTTGTGGGGGCAGTTACTTTAGTGTATTGGTTGTGGGGACAGTTAGTTTAGTGTATTGGTTGTCGGGGCAGTTACTTTAGTGTATTGGTTGTGGGGACAGTTAGTTTAGTGTATTGGTTGTGGGGGCAGTTTAGTGTATTGGTTGTGGGGACAGTTAGTTTAGTGTATTCGTTGTAGAAACATCTAGTTTAGTGTATTGGTTGTAGAGACATCTAAATTAGTGTATTGGTTGTAGAGACATCTAGTTTAGTGTATTGTTTGTTTTGGACGGCTAGTTTAGTGTATTGGTTGTAGAGACATCTAGTTTAGTGTATTGGTTGTGGGGCCAGCTAGTTTAGTGTATTCGTTGTAGAGACATCTAGTTTAGAGTATTGGTTTTGGGGACATCTAGTTTAATGTATTGGTTGTCGGAACAATTAGCTTAGTGTATTGACTGTAGGGACATCTAGTTTAGTGTATTAATGTGGGGAGAGTTAGCTTAGTGTTTTGGTTGTGGGGACAGTTAGTTTAGTGTATTGGTTGTAGAGACATATAGTTTAGTGTATTGGTTGTAGAGACATCTAGTTTAGTGTATTAATGTGAGGACAGTTAGTTTAGTGTATTGGTTGTGGGGATAGTTAGCTTAGTGTATTGGTTGTGGAGACAGTTAGTTTAGTGTATTGGTTGTAGGGACAGATAGTTTAGTGTATTGGTTGTGGAAGCAGTTAGCTTAGTGTATTGGTTGTGGGGACAGTTAGTTTAGTGTATTAATGTGGGGACAGTTAGTTTAGTGTATTGTTTGTGGGGACAGCTAGTTTAGTGTATTGGTTGTGGGGACAGTTACTTTAGTGTATTGGATGTGGGGACAGTTAGTTTAGTGTATTGGTTGTAGGGACAAATAGTTTAGTGTATTGGTTGTAGGGACAGATAGTTTAGTGTATTGGTTGTAGGGACAGATAGTTTAGTGTATTGGTTGTAGAGAAATCTAGTTTAGTGTATTAATGTGGGGACAGTTAGTTTAGTGTATTGGTTGTGGGGATAGTTAGCTTAGTGTATTGGTTGTGGAGACAGTTAGTTTAGTGTATTGGTTGTAGGGACAGATAGTTTAGTGTATTGGTTGTGGGGGCAGTTAGCTTAGTGTATTGGTTGTGGGGACAGTTAGTTTAGTGTATTAATGTGGGGACAGTTAGTTTAGTGTATTGGTTGTGGGGACAGCTAGTTTAGTGTATTGGTTGTGGGGACAGTTAGTTTAATGCATTTTATATGGGGACAGTAGTTTAGTGTATTGGTTGTGGGGATAGTTAGTTTAGTGCATTAATGTGGGGAGAGTTAGTTTAGTGTATTGGTTGTGGGGACAGTTAGTTTAGTTTATTAATGTGGGGACAGTTAGTTTAGTGTATTAGTGTGGGGACAGTTAGTTTAGTGTATTAATGTTGGGACAGTTAGTTTAGTGTATTGACTGTAGGGACATCTAGTTTAGTGTATTAATGTGGCGACAGTTAGTTTAGTGTATTGGTTGTGGGGACAGTTAGTTTAGTGTATTGTTTGTGGGGACAGTTAATTTAGTGTATTGGTTGTGGGGGCAGTTAGCTTAGTGTATTGGTTGTGGGGACAGTTAGTTTAGTGTATTGGTTGTGGGGACAGTTAGTTTAGTGTATTGGTTGTGGGGACAGCTAGTTTAGTGTATTGGTTGTGGGGACAGTTACTTTAGTGTATTGGATGTGGGGACAGTTAGTTTAGTGTATTAATGTGGGGACATTTGGTTTAGTGTATTGGTTGTAGGGACAGCTAGTTTAGTGTATTGGTTGTGGGGACAGTTACTTTAGTGTATTGGATGTGGGGACAGTTAGTTTAGTGCATTTTATGTGGGGACAGTTAGTTTAGTGTATTGGTTGTGGAGACAGTTAGTTTAGTGCATTAATGTGGGGAGAGATAGTTTAGTGTATTAACGTGGGGACAGTTAGTTTAGTGTATTGGTTGTGGGGACAGTTAGTTTAGTGTATTAATGTGGAGACAGTTAGTTTAGTGTATTGGTTGTGGGGACAGTTAGTTTAATGCATTTTATATGGGGACAGTAGTTTAGTGTATTGGTTGTGGGGATAGTTAGTTTAGTGCATTAATGTGGGGAGAGTTAGTTTAGTGTATTGGTTGTGGGGACAGTTAGTTTAGTTTATTAATGTGGGGACAGTTAGTTTAGTGTATTAGTGTGGGGACAGTTAGTTTAGTGTATTAATGTTGGGACAGTTAGTTTAGTGAATTGACTGTAGGGACATCTAGTTTAGTGTATTAATGTGGCGACAGTTAGTTTAGTGTATTGGTTGTGGGGACAGTTAGTTTAGTGTATTGTTTGTGGGGACAGTTAATTTAGTGTACTGGTTTTGGAGACAACTAGTGTATGCTTGCAGGAGCATCAAAAGTGTCACAACTTCTGATGAAATTTGCAAAAACATCAAAAGCCATAACTGGTAGTTATACTTGTAAGAACATCAGAAGCCATGACTGGTAGTTATACTTGTAAGAACATCAGAAGCCATGACTGGTAGTTATACTTGTAAGAACATCAGAAGCCATGACTGGTAGTTATAGTTGAAAGAACACCAGAAGCCATGACTGGTAGTTATACTCGTAAAAACACCAAAAGCAACGATGGTGAAAATGCTTACCTCACTGAGTTCAGCGCACACCCTGTTAAAGGCCTCGAGCCAGCGAGATCTGGCTGGAGATGACAATCGATTTGGATCATTGTCAGACTTCTCAATGGTGTCGAAAGAACTTTCATGTGTGCTTTGTCGACTGGCATTTGAAGATGAAACGTGGCTGTTGACAGGGCTGTGAGATATGAAAGGGGAATAATCAGTTAGAGTAATAACAGGACTGGACACATGCGTTTATTTAAGAATCACTGACTGTGCAACATGAAAACGTTTAACAATAAAGGGAAGCATAATGTGTGAAAATTAAACGAATAGTCAATGCAGGGTGCACCCAATTTAAGAAAATAAATAAATTCCTATCTTACTTGGTTTATCAGATAACAGTGGTTAGTGATCTGGGATAAGAAGTCCAATGGATGGTCACAATGAATCAAGTAGGAGTTTGTGAATAAAGTAATTTTTTAGGGTTCTTTTCGTTCACTGAAGATACATACTATTTGTTAATTACTATGTGCTATTTTTTCTTTATTATTGCTTACAGGCGGTTCTTAACAAAATAAAATCTAGCATATTAAGACATAAAACTAGTCAACTGTTTTTACAGAATAGGTGCAAAACATCGAGACACTTTTGCATTGACTGTGCACCTGTTACATTACTGCAAAGTTACACGTTAGTTAGAGAAGCGAATACAAAATCAAGATTCAACGTCTTTTGGGACCACGTTAGGCGACATTCATTGATTGTCTTCATATCGTTGAAGGTAATTAATGGCTCTTGGTAGGAGATTTAGTTGAGTGTTATTCTGCTATGGTTGAAACAATGAGGTCTAGTGTAGAACTGAGATTTGTTCCGTTTATATTTGAGCTTAGTGTTCATTTAAAAAATGAATGGCTGGTTAAAATGACACGCAAGGCAGACGAAAATACATGTGATAATAGTATTGTTGAAATGTATTCTACTAAAGTTCCAGTGGTAGTTTAGGTAGGGGGCAGCGAGGTCTGGGCTGGATGTCCCGCCCGTTAAAGGAAAGTGAATCGTCTGATATAGCCTCTCCTTTCCAGTTGTAGAGATCGCCGCTGGATTCACTGTTCGACTTGCCATTCAGGAGTGTCCATGCCAGTGGCCTCTCCTACATTATTGTGTCTTCAGCAGCACCTTCGTCAGGGGCTACTTGTTTCTTACAGCGCCTGCTATCGGCGCGACCGAGTACCCAGCGGTAAAACTGGGCGGACAGATTGGGCTTTGACCTTGGTTGGCAGCCATTCTAAGAGAAGGAAAACTCTGACTAAACCCGGGTAGACGAAGCTCGTTAGCCCGTTCAGGCAGTTCGCCTAGGAGAGGAGGAACTGATTTTAAACCAATAAGTCACAGAGAGTGCTGGCTAGTCTTGGGATGATGAAAGTATCATCGGAAGTCTCGAGTAACTAGCATCTGCGGATAACGACTATAATGCCTTGAGGGAACCTCGCTAGAGGGTAGGGCTATGGGAGTAAACCCAGACAAAAAATCCGGAGTGGTAGCACCTATGGAGGATGGTTTCAAAATTGCGAACTCATTCTGGCAGTTCCTGCAGCTGAGCTGATGCCAAATTGTCATGCTTTGCATTACTTTGGATTACACCAGAGAGGCCGAGAGGGGGATCCTTCAGTTTTGGCAGCCCAGGGTCTCCATATTCAGCGCACAGGCTTGCTCCCTGAGAGGCTACTCACAGGGTGCCACGCGTATGGCCTGCAAAGATTGAGACGCCTATGCATGACGTTTAGGTAACAGTTTGTTTTATACAATGATGTTGCTAGCCTCATTCGCAACCCTCTTCAGTAGCATTTTTAGAATTGTTTGGACCACATCACAGTGTCACCACTCTTTCCTCCCAGGGTACCACTCCAGTGTTGTAAATATTTGTGTATGTATATTATTATTGTAAGCTAGTTTAATATACAACACTGTCACAGTAGTTGAATAGGGTAACACATTTTCACTGCTTATATTTCAATCAAATGTGATCAAGAATGAATGTGGGGGAAGATGTCGATATACACAAATTCACACATGCATTACAGTTAATGTAGCGTGTTTATAAATAATATGGGTTGAGATGTGAACGAATAAATGGTCAACAGGACATTATTAGGTACTTGCGTCTTAATTCACCCCAAACAAAGGAAATATATATTTTAAGAACCGAATTTAAGGTTGTGGCGTCACAGAAGAGTCAACTTTTTCACTACTGTGGTGTCAAAGATTTTGCGAGAATATAACACCATTTCTCTTGAATCTGTTAACGTTGGTTCATGATAAGGAGAGTACCAGCCAGTGTCTACAGGAGCATGACATTATCCTTGCTGTCAGACGACGTAATAATAATCCTGTTATCTAACCCTAACCCTATCCCTATCCCTAATCATATCCCTAACCCTAAACCTAACCCTAAACCTAACCACAACCCTACACCTAACCATAACCATAACCATAACCCCAAATCTAACTCCAACCGTTCGCCAAACTGAATATAACCATCTTTTCTACACTTCTATCTTTATCTAAATCTTTACTTATTTGTTTAAAATAAAATTATTTCGACCTGTCCTTCCCTTACCACGAAATGGAATGTCACGTTACGTACGATGGAAACCCATGGAACTCTCTTTTGGGTGAATTGAGACGCAAGTACCCAGTATTATATGAAGGATAGTATGAAATGTTTTAGTAACCCTCTAAGGTAGAGGACTAACCAGTTCATGGTTTCGCACAACGTAACAATAGTTTGTTTCCGCTTGCAGAGTAGTTTTCCGGATTAGAAAGAAAGCTCCGAGAACTTTACCCCATATATTATATGAAATAAGAGAGCCAATAAATTGTTTTCTCGAGGATAGTAAGATAATAAAAATGGTGTGTTTTATACCTTCCAAATGGAAACTACAAAAAAAAAAACACAAAAAAACAAAAAACCACAGTTCCACTTGGCGTCAATGAAATGTATTTTTATGATTATTTCCCTTGCGACGAAGGCCAAATTGAAACAGTCAACCTGGATTTTTGGTCGGCCTTTTGCAGAGATGAGAGACCAACTCCATAATTAGGTCAGACGATGTCTGAGAAGATTACATTCAATATTGGGAGTGTGGGCTAGTATCGCGAAACTCTGGGCATGAAGACAAATTATGTTTAACAATGATAACTAGACTGCAATGCTGATTGCTTGGATTATAACATGCAACGGTTTTAATTGACCATCACAGAAAATGCTGATATAAAAACCATTGAACCACCAACAGGGAGATAAAGGGAGGGGAAGAGAGAGAGAGAGAGAGAGACGAGAGAGAGACAGAGAAAGAGAGACGAGAGAGAGAAAAGGGAGGACAGACAAATATACGTTTAAGCTGCAGAATCTGCTGGTTATCTATGTAATGTTATGATGTACAGAGCCAACATAACTACAATCCGGACAGACCCACATATGCTCATTCTCTCTGTCAGCAAATATTAAAACTGCCTGCCAATGTATCCAATAGCCTGTTGATTGTACACGTTATTATAAATGCACTTGTATTCTAAAGTTTCATCAATGACTACTATTTCCCTGCTATCTATAAAGCAACATCCTCTAGAACATTAACGAGACCAGAAATAGGAAGCGAAGAATATTACCCCTGTAACCTCCCAGGCATGTCGTAATTGGTTGCCATGGAGGGTTGGGCATTGGGCTGGCTACATCATCATGTATACATTTTAAGTAATCATACTTCAACGGAAAACATGTCAAGATTGATTATCGTATATTGGTTGAAAACACGTTTTCCCTAGAGAACCAAACATGTATTGATTGATTGATTGATTGATAAAGTTACACTTTATAACAATCTTTTAAACAGGTATACATTCATATGCATTTTAAAGTGATAGCTAATACTGTAAGTGAAATATCTTTAATGTTAATTTACTGTAGCCTGTGAAAATGAAATCCGAAACATTCCATGGATGTACATTCCTGACAACCAGGTAACGTATATGATTGGGTGTACGAAAATAAATGCATTAAAACCTATCTACCATACACGCATATAACACCAAAGATAATACAAAATGGATTGATGGTATCGTTAAACAGGCACTACTGAGGCGATATGGAATGAACTACCAGTCACTTAGATGGCAAGAAAAGGAAGATTGCATCTCCCCACCTCGTCAAGCCACATACGTCGACTGATGAAGGATATATGAGGTTATCGTTTTAGCTTATGCTACTTTATCAAACGCTAGGGGGGGGGGGGGATAAGAGCTATCAGGGTAAGGTAAACATACTGATCAAGGTTGGAGCCAAGAGTTTTCAAGGTCAGGTAAAACATACTGATCTAATGGATCTAAGAGCTATCAGGGTCAGGTAAAACATACTGATCAAGGTAGGAGCCAAGATCTATCAGGGTCAGGTAAAACACACTGATCAAATGGAACTAAGAGCTGTCAGGGTCAAGTAAATCATACTGATATAATGGAACTAAGAGCTATCATGGTCAGGTAAAACATACTGATCAAGGTGGGATCCAAGATCTATCAGATGAAACATACTGATCAAGGGGAGCTTTGAGCTATCAGGGTATTACAAGCTGATCAACAGGAGCTAAGAGATACCAGAGTCAAGTGAAACATACCGATCAAGGCTGGAGCGAAGAACTATCAAAGTCATTTGAAAGACGTTGATTTAGGTGGAAGCCAGAGCAATCGTAGTCAGGTTAAACATACTGAGCTAATGAAGTTAAGCGCTATCAGCGTTAGGTGAAACATATTGATCGAACGGCGCTAAGAGTCATCAGGGCCAGGTGAAACATATTGATCAAAGTGACAGCTAAGAGATGTCAGGGTCAGGTGAAACATACTGATCAAGGTGGGAGCTAACAGGTATTAGGGTCGACAGGCGCAAAATAAAAGCTCAGTGCAGTGCAACGTACACCACCTTGGGGAATAGAAAAATAATGCGAACGCTAATTAAAACAAAACATTCTTGGAGAGTGAAGAAAACACATGTGGAAGTGTTGAAAACATTGGGGTGAAACAAGAATTAATGACCGAAATCAGATGGACAGTTTAAAAAATGTGGCCACATAACAAGACATACCTCTTTGTTCAAGACCATACTAGAGGGTAGGGTGGAATGCAGTCGTGCAAGAGGCAGACAACGTTATATTTCGGTGGATAACATCAGGAGATGGACTGGAAAATCTGTCACACTCCACCATTACAGCAAGAGATAGAGTACACTGAGTAAATTGGAAATCTATTGCAGCCGACCTTCGATGCGAAGATGTCACTTGAACTGAACTGTGCTGAACCTGAGCTCACATTTGACATTTCTACCACTCGTATTGTGAACACCATGTTAAACACTTTGCTACGTGGTGCCTTTGTAATTGCTGTGGGATTTTTGTGCTGCATTAGTGGAATATAAAAAATGTGCAGATGGTCCATAACATATATATATATATATAAATATGTGTGTATGTATATGTATGTAACTTTATGTGCGTGTATGTATCTGAATGCCTATACCTATAATCCTGAGTACTTTGTCGACTCATGTTCAGCGATGAATGATGACTTAGGACTGGGCTGTAGGAAATAAATCGAGTAGAAAGAAAGCAGAAAAGATGTGTTAAACACTACTGCATCATATATCAGACTATTACATTATTTATATTAATTTTCTATTCGTTAAATAAACTAAACTCAAATAACAAATAACCAATGCAACGAGACAAGGGTGACAAAGGATTATTAGTTTAGCAGATGTACACGGTGTATACACGATACAACAAATAGAATGATTAGTTTAACACAGGTGTACATGGTGTAGGCACGAAACAGCAAATATAATGATTAGTTTAGCAGGTGTACATGGTGTAGGCACGAAACAGCAAATATAATGATTAGTTTAGCAGGTGTACATGGTGTCGGCACGAAACAGCAAATAGAATGATTAGTTTAGCAGGTGTACATGGTGTAGGCACGAAACAGCAAATATAATGATTAGTTTAGCAGGTGTACATGGTGTAGACATGATAGAAAAAGAATGATTCGTTTAGCACATGTACACGGTACAGGCACGAAACAACAAACAGAATGATTCGTTTCAGTAGGTGTACATGGTGTCCGATATATAACGCAAAAATCGGGCGCCGCAAATTTCAGGCTAGTAAAAGTCACGACGCAATGTACTCGTAGCTTGGTTATGATAAACACACACTCATATCATCCGTGCTCTTATGTCCCTAGACGACTTGGGGAGATTTAATCTTTCGTGCGCCAATGTATGGCCGTTCATATTTTCAATATATGCACGATGTAGTGATATTATTAAGATAACCGAGAAATAAACTAAACAAATAACGTGAAATGAATGGTTAAAGAATTATCTAGTTTCGTTGGTCTATTTTTGTTGTCAGTCGGCATGAGGAAGTGAAACACTCTCTACTGTGTCATATGTAAGGTCGTTATTATTTGACATTCATGCGTCTGTGGTGTTTCTTTACCACCACAAATCCATTCTAGTTTCTTGGTCTTCTTCTCAATCTGTTTCGTCCATCACGCGTGATGAGGACCTTTTTCTTTTTCATTTTAGCCGGTCCTTCCAGACTAGTATTCTGTACTTCTGGATTGTTGATGAGTGCGGAGATGGCTGACAAATCCGATTTGGGATCTGCATACTCGCAGGCAGCGAGGGCATGGAAAGTTTGCTTCGCGAGACTGTGATATTTCACGGGCTTTTCTGGCCTTTCTCCGTTGTTCTGCTGCAGTCTTTTTAGAAACCTCGCACGACACTGCTCCTCTGCGGAGAACTGTGCGCCAGGCTGTACAGTCTTTTGCAGCATCTTCCCATGTTTCGAGGTTTATGCTGAAGACTTTTAAAGACGTTTTTAGTGTGTCTTCAAAACGCTTTTTTGGCCTCATTGAAAGCGCTCTCCATTCTGCATCTCGCTATATAAGATTATTTTTGGCAACCGATAGTCTGGCATACAAACTACATGACCCGCCCAGCAATATATAGCGTAACTGTCTGTTGTGATAGATCGAGCGACTAGTAATTTTGTTCTCACTTATCACCTTCACTGCGCTTCTATCCATGATATCTTATTCCGTCATCTCCCTATTCTTCACTCTGATCCTGCCACTCGTGAAGTTTTTCCCGATCCTCCCCTTGTTGTCTACAAACGGGACAGAAACCTGAGGGACTTGCTGGTCAGTAGTCGCCTACACACCAGCCCTCAAAGCCTTCCAGGCACCATGCCTTGCAAAAATGTACGTGGCTGTGTTACTTGCCCTCATGTCATCCTCTCTCGCTCGATTACCTTCCCCAAAACTGAGTTCTTCATCAAAGTTCTTAATCACATGTAAGTCCCGCAACCTCATTTATTCTATCATCTGTCTCCAGTGTGGTATGACATACATTGGGAAGACTGGTATGGAACTGCGTGGGCGATTCTGACAACACCTCAATGATGTCCATAACTACACGGTTTCCCCAATTTCCAGCCACTTCAATGGACCTGGGCACCGGGGTAAGGCTGAAGTTAGTGTCACAGGCCTAGTTTCTTGCTTCTCTGTCGATCGCTATTAATTCGCCCTTGAGAACAGACCGATCTCCAGCATGGGTTGTCTCCAACTACATGGCATTAATATCTTTCATACCTTTTTCTTAAAATCTCAAAGCATCTATTTCGCATGTTACGATTTTTCATTCTTCTACATTAGCAATAGTAGATTCGCCTTCTTCTTCTTCGTTCGTTCTCAATCTCCCACTACCAAACCCTGAAAGGATAAGTAGCAGAATGTAGTCCAGAGAACGGAATGCGTTGTGTTGTAGTTTACAGCTTGGCTGCGATATTTGCACCTTTCGATCCAACACATCCGACTTCAGCAATCATTTTTTGAGTACCGGGTTAGCATTCCCTCTTCGATCCCTTCTCCTTAGCCAGACTGCCCTGCTGCAGCCTGTTATCCAGGATCATCGCATGGAGGTGTAGAAGCGTCTTGGCAGCTATGGTTCGCTGGCCCTGACGCTAGCAGTCAGCTATGGGTCGCTGACTACTGCAGCTCATCCGCTGCTCAGCATCTTGATCCCGCAATAGTAGATTCCATGGCTGATACCAATAACAGAGAGTTGGCATGAACATTCTGTTGATCATTTGTCGTTTTGTCTCAACTCAAATGTTCGGATACCCTGGTAGCTGGTGTACCCCTCTATTTAGTTGTATGGGTTCAAAACTCCTAATCCATTCCAAAATATATGAATTCTGAAACGTTAAAGTTCTGCGTTTCTGACCTGGACGTGGATGGCATGTTTTGTTCTGCAATGGCTTCCGATATAACGACACATATACGTGTTTTATACTTATTTAGAACTTAATTTACTTAATACATATTTACAGTTAATTTAGAACAATAATATACATTTGAAAGATGTTTACTTCTGGATGTATAACACTCTTATTATGAAGGGCGTAAAAATCAAACTGGGACTTTTTATTCTAGTTCTACTTGAATAGGTTAAAGCGTGCTGGAACTACTATCATGAACTTGAGTCCTATTACTGCTTGTTGGCCCACTTGTCATGGGACAAATAAATAAAAATGGCGGATAACACTTTTAGTGTTTGCATGGTATAGCGTGTTGTGATGAAGTTTCTTGTGAAAGAAGGCGTGAAACCTGTGGAAACCTACTGAAGACTGCAATCACAATACGGCGATGAGGCACTCAGCAACAGTGAGATATTTGAATGGTGTAAAATTTCTAAAGAAGGCCGCACATCCGTGAGTGACAATCCCGACCGTAGTGGCTCTTAACCCACCACAGTCAATTCTGTGAATATTCAGATTATGGGACGCCTTATCATGGAAAGTCGACGCATACCTGTCCCGAAATTGCACAAAAGACAACTCTATCGTTGGGTACGATGAACACTATTATTCATGAATATTTGCATTTTCGGAAGGTTAGTGCACATTTGGTTTGACTACAAAGGGCGTCATGCTCCTGCAAGCTAACCCTCGACCTCATATGACTGACCGCAACATGTCTGCAGCAACTCGGCTGGGAGATCTTGCCACATCCACCTTAAAGCACAAGCGATTTCTATCTGTTTGGACCCATAAAAGAGATCAGCATTTCAGCAGTGATGACGAAGTGACACAGGCTGTCCTGAATTGGTTCAAGCATACTGACGTATTTTTCAACACTGAAGCTTTTAACGTATTGCTTAGACGCTTGGATAAGTATACAAACGTTGCAGGAGATTATATCGAAAAATAAATGGCATTTTAACTAACTTAATTTAACTTAATGTCTTTAAACTGGTTTAGAAGATTCGGCAGAGTCTGTATACAACCTGTTTCATTTACATTTCCTGTCTCTTAAAGCTATGGACATTCAATCTATTTTTAAAAGCATTAATTGCCCCCGCCTCTACTATTTCGTGTAGCAATGCATTCCAAGCATGTACCACTCTCTAAGTAAAAACAGATTTTCTTATTTCTAATCTGCACCTTTCTTTAGTTAATTTGTAGCTACGCCCTCTTGTTCTTGTAGGTGATTGTATTTTGAACTATTATTATGTTTTCCATTAAAAAAAGTCCCGGTTTGACTTGAACGCCCTTGAAAAGAAGTTCGTTCAATAAGGTGGTTTATTTGGTGTTTCTCAAAGTCTTTCGCCATGTGAAAAAGTAAACTAATTTTTTAATAACATTATGACCAAACTCTTGCTCTTCAATGGTTTCTATCTAGATGTGTGTTTGCGCGCGCATGTGCGTGTCTGATTTCTAATCACATAATCAGTGAAACACTAAAGCTAAATATTTGACATCATTTTGTCGTACCTAAAATTCGATCCCCACTGACTTATATAATCTTCAAGTTCTTATATTGTTTATCAATTGTGTTTTGATGTTTTATCTATGTCGTGATGTCAAACTGTCCAGCATCGGCTCGCTTAACCGCGCTTTTATCTTTCTCCACTCCATCCTCCAGTAATTTCCCTGGCTGTCTCATCACGCCTTATAATTATTTATTCTCTTCCCATCTACTGCACACAGCAAACAACAGATAGTTATCTTCCCCTGTGGATTCCTCCCTATGCCCAACCCTCCTCATTCCCGCATGAGTGGATCTCAGAGCAATAAATAAGTCTACTGCAACTTTTCAAAAATTGTCGAAAAAAGTAGCTGAAGATGGTTGTGAATGCAGTTAGCAAACCTGTAGTGTTAAATAAATTACCACAAACACCATCACTTCATGATAACTGATTTTACACACACTCCCACAAAAGATTAACTGAGGCGGGTGGCTCTGTTTTGTTAGAAACGAAAGGGAGATAAGACTAATAAACAGCGCAATGACCCATCTCGGAACATTTGTATTAATCCTTTCAGATACATATGATATTTGTACCATTCATCTTTAAAGCACCTCTTCGTAACATCCGGTGATCTTGTTTGTGTAATGATTGTCCATGATTCACTGCCATTGATCGCATTATTATTTAATTATAACTGTCAGCACCCAAGAAAGAGAATATTTCTATACATGGAAATGACGAACAGAGGAATGGGCAATCATCATTGGCACTAGCTTACCGGTAATAATAAGACAACTCTTAATACTTTATCCGTTGATAAACTAGTCCAACTTTTACATTTCTATTGCTTTAACTAAATATTTAACATTCTAAACTACATGCGTTTGTTTCATTACAAGATTTATGTCTGGTTGACGAACACTATTTAATTGTTTCGCTGATTAAACCGAATACATGTGTCACTACTGTACAGCTACGTGTTCCCAATAGCAGCTGGAATACAAATAAGTTAAAAACCAGTATTACTTAAGAACTGGAATAAACATTAGCCCATGTTTCAGCTGCTTTAGCTCTTTAAGGACAGGACCAAGAGAAACGAAAACAGTGAACTAAATTACATGAATATCAGTACCAACTAAAGAGCAAGTCTTTAAAGAGTCAAATAACAGCTGGCATTGACGGTGCCGTACGTAACTCTCCTGGTGCTCTATAAAGTAAAGCTCTTTCTCACTCACAGCTGGTTGTTTTCTTTTCATTAAGGTATATCTCAGCTACACCTGTCTTCTAACTACACGATTAAGGTCTATCTCACATACAACTGTTTATTTACCTCACAATTAACGTCTTCCTCACCTACAACTGTTTGTTTATTTGGTACACAATTAAGGTCTATCTCATCTGCAATTGCAATTGATGATCCCCACAATGATACACTTGCTAGTAAGAGAGTGACGATGATACACACAATGATACACCTGTTAGTAAGAGAGTGACCATAATCCATACAATGATACACCTAGTAGTAAGAGAGAGAGGCGATGATACACACAATGAAGCACCTGGTAGTAATAGAGAGACGATGATACACATAATGATACACCTGTTAGTAAGAAAGGGGCGATGATACACACAATTATACACCTCCTAGTAAGAATGGAACGATGATCCACACAATGATACACCTGCAAGTAATAGAGTGACGATGATACACAACATGATACACCTGCTAGTAAGAACGGAACGATAGTCCATACAAAGATACACCTGCTAGTAAGAATGGAACAATGGTCTATACAATGATACACCTGCAAGTAATAGAGTGACGATGATACGCACAATAATACAAGTGCTAGTAAGACACTTAAGACTTGGTTACCTGTCTTGAATGAAAGACTGTGGTCTACTGTTTGGGCGGCTGTTATAGAACAGAATATCAGAGTCCGTATCACTCCGCCCGTGGTGATATGGACCCTCGTTTTGGTAATAGTCCTGGTCCTGTGCATAACTGAGATCCCGGTCGTACCTTCTGTCTCTATGGAAACCTGTATCTTCACGGTCGTAGTCGTCATCATCGTACCGATCAAACGACCTGTGTTCAGGAGACCGCTGGTCAAACGACTGTTCGAAGCTGTCGTCGTATCTGATGGTTTCTCTGCTGCTGTCACGTAAGCGATATGGGTGGTCAGAGTGGCTGCGATACTGATGAGCTGATGTATTGTGCTGGTGCTGCACAGGATAGTTGATGTCGCTGGTGTAATCGCTGTCCTCGGACATCCCAGCTGGGGAGAAGATATAAGTGGTGTCCATAAATTACACTTAATAACATTTCAAATAATGATCTGATAGAAATAGCCATTTCTGAAAGATTGTAAGGTGGTGAACACTTATATGCCAATGAAAACGTCAAATTGGTTAATATTTTTGAGAAACATGAAATTAATTAGTTACATATATATATATATATATATGTATATATACGCCTCACCTCTTACATATATATATAAAAGCGGTGAGGAGTCCGTTTCACAATCCCAGCGCACCGGGTACGATTCCGCCGTGTGTCCAGATTTTTTGTCTTTCTTAAAACGATCGCTTCTCCTCGTGAAAAAAGAAATGGCAACCAATCGTACTGTACACCTACCAATATAAAAGCCAAATAGGTTGACAGTGGAAATTACAAACTTGGCAGAGATGGGACTACAAAGATCGTCACTCAAAATGGGACATTGAAGCTTCCAGGCCCACCTTCACAGAATGGGTTTTAGAGACACCGCCACACGCGATTGCGGAGCACCCTAGCATACCCAAGAGCATATCTTGCAGGACTGCCCCACTCATGCAGACCAAAAAGAAGAAAGCTGGCCCTAGGAAGTGACCCTTGCTGTAAAAGTGGAGGGGACAGATGACGACCTGAAACGCAGTCTCCTTCGTGAACCTTCCTGGTATTGAAGCAGTTCATCAATTAATCGAATGGGAAGAGGATGTAAGAAACGACGTTACGTAAAAGACATGCTGCTTATACACGAGGGGCGTTCAGAAGATAATGAACCACATCGTTTTGTTCAGCTAGTAATGAAAATAGAAACACGAAGTTTGCACACTTCAAATAGGACTTGAGTCGATTGTGTGTACCAAATTACACCCCGATCGGCCAAATAATTCGATTGAACTGAAACCATTGAAATGGAGCATATTAGCAACTTGCGTTATAAACAGTGAACTGTGATATAATTTCTTGTTGCAGAGAAGGAAACGGTTGTACACATTTACAAGGGTCTATGTGATGTGTAGGGAAGTTTTATAGTCGACAGGAGTACAGTTAGTCACTGTGTTCAGAGAATCAAAGAATCAGGAAGCAGATACGGAGCTGCTTGATCGGTCGTGTAGTGGACGTCCTGTCAGTCACCAACGCATAAATGTTGAAATGCGGAGGGCATTATTCTTTCTGATAGGCGAATCACTCCTCAACAACTGGCCTTACAGCTGTCAGCAGCATTGCTAGTGCAAATGCAGTTATAAAAACTCGGATTTTCTAAGGTTTGCGCAAGATTGTTTCCTCGAAGTCTTATAAATGATCACCGATTGCAAAGGAAAACAATTTCCTCTGAATTGTCGGTGCGTTCCAATGCTGATGGAGAGAACTTTTGGGCTAATATCGTTACAGGTGACGAAACCTGGGAGTATCATTTTGAACCTGAGACAAAAAGACAGTTCATGGAGTGGCATCACCACGAAGAAAAAAATTCAAGAAAACTCCTTCAGCTGGAAAGGTCATGATCACTATCTCTTGGGACATTGAAGGTGTGATTCTTGTAGATGTGATGGCAAAAGGAGAGACAACGAATTCTCAAGCTTACATTAAGACATTACAATAAAAACTCAATCAACGTTTCCACAGAGTTCGGCCGCACAAGAACCCAGCAGATCTGCTTCTCCTTTACGACAATGCGCGCCCTGACACAAGTCTGGCAACAAGGGAAGCAATCACCAAATTGGGTTGGACTGTACTACCACATCCATCCTATAGTCCCAGCTTGGCACTCTCTGATTTTCATCCGTTTTGGTCCACTCAAAGATGCACGCCTTGGGACAAGGTTTGGAGAGGATGAAGAAGTAATTCATGCAGCCAATAAATGGCTACAGGATCAAGACAAAATCTGGAAATCATGCACTTGTTTCACGCTGGCATAAAGCTGTACAAGTTGATGGAGATTATATTAAATAATACAGATGTAACCCGAGTAGTCTGCCGGATTCTTTGTGTATGACAAGAATAGCACCACTGTCCCACAGAAGGCATGTCGTAAGAGATGTCCAACTGTGTCACATGGCACAACACTGGCCATGCTTATTGAGTTTGTTTAGAGCAACATAGATGCGCCTAACAGCTGCGGGTCTACTTTGCTCTAGTGTTTGAGTCTATTACGATGGATTCGTACATCGGCTAACCACCCTCAGCGGCACTTGTCCCAGCGTAGCGGAGTAATAAACTGATTGAGCCTAGCCCGTTAAGCAGGAAATCCTCCTCCCGGCTACATCCAGATCATACCAAAGCTGGGACCTTGCACAAGGGCATCCGCTCCTGTACAAGTACAGGTCGACTAAGAACTGAGAACACAAATGTTGACATGACATATCCATGTATATTGTGTAGAAATGTTATGCCGTTTAAATGAACTTTTTCTGAGATAAAACGATGTGGTGCCTTACCTTCTGAACGCCCATCCTATAATAGAATTGTATGCACATATGATATCTACCGGCATTGATCCCGCTGCTACGACCGACCGACATTGCTTTGCCTGTCACTTTTATAGCTGCTTAGGATCATGTCGGACAAAAGTCTAACAGTAGTCAATCAACGTTGAAGTGGACCAGGTTAATTCGTTTCGTTTTTCAATCGTGACAATGTCCTGTTGAAAATATTTACAACTCTCGTTATTATCCTCGTCACAGTTGTCGGAGAAGAAATCCAAATATGAGTAGAGCAAGTTGATCTTTAAGAACAAATTTCAGCCATGTTTGTGAAACAGAGAAAACAAGTTCTCAATTAATTTGATGAAGGTTTTTTCCGAGACATTCCTGAGAAAGTTGAGACAAAATGAAACGCATCTCAAGTTTTCTTAATCGTCACTCACACGCAACTGGTCTAGCATCAGAGAGCTGACGGAATTGAAGACAGACATCAGTTCCCTCTATAATTTTCGACTGGATGAGTCGAATAAATTTGAATGCTGACCCAATACGACCTACAGTTTTTACGAAGTTGTTCATCACATATAGTTTAATGTGTAGGAGAATTAGCAGGATGTTGTGCGTTTCTGCCAGTGATGGACGTTGCACATTCTTCTTTCCATATTTTCATAGATTTCCCTGCTCAGTCTCTCTTCACCCAGTGTAGGCTTGTTTCGGCTGCTTCATTCACATACACAAACATCACAAGGCTATTTTCATGTCTGACGACTGCAAAGCTAAATAATTAAGACATTTTTCTTGAGAAGATTCCATAGTTTACATCTTCATCCAAATGGGACGGCGTCGGCTAGTGATTAAGTGACACGGCTCACAACCAGAAGGTGCTGTATTCGATCCCGGTCATAGCACCGGCCGTTACCCAGGGGAAGCAAACTCGTAGAAAATGCAGGAGGAAGCAGACCCTTACATAAAACGAATGCTGAAGTCGGATGCACTGGGCCGAAAGACGCAAAATAAAAACCACAGTGCAACGCACACCGCCTTGGGGAATAGATAAATAAGCGAACGTAAAAAAAAAAGCAAAAAAAAAGACATCTTCATACAAGTAATTCCGCCATGGTCTCAGACAACTTCAGACCACAAACAAAATCGTTCAGTTTATCTTGAATGAGAATGTGTGGCACAGATGACACACCGTAGCAGATCCATGGATTATCAAGTGTAGTCTAAGGCTGAGGATATTCCAACGATTATTCGTCTCGATCCACAACGTTTGAATCAATGAAAAATTCATTTTAAGATTGGGGAATAAGAAGCCCTTCGCCATGCTCAATTAGTTAGAGAACGCATTGTTTTTTGGGAAACGCTATTGTCCATTTTTTTTTCTCGTGTTGTCTACAGAAACAGGTGGAATTATCCAGAAGTAAGAGTCATTTGCGTGATTCCTTGGTTATCTCCGCAACATAGAAACATCAAATGGCACCGTCACTTTTTTGCCTTTCAGCTTTATTTCCGAAGATTTCTTGCACACATGTGTGTGAGATCAAATTTGTTGCCCTGATTGCCAACCGTGCACCCGAAATAAAAATCATTCGCCGTTTTCAATTTTGGAAAGATGTCTCTTTTCTATCTCGTAAAAGTAGCTTTCCCGCAAATGTAACAATAGTTATCTGCATTATTAACACAATTATAAGACATCAATACTGCTGGCTTTAAACTAAAGGTACACCTTGAGTTGTACTTATTACAAAGGAGCAAATAGAAGTAACGCAAACGACTTGTTGACTCTACGAGACGTCGCTTACATATAAGGACTGCATCCTTGTCATCATCAATTGTAACGCTTCGATGTTACGTCTCAACTAAAATTGCATAAGAAAATGATGGGATACCGAAAGAGGTGTTATGTGTATTACGGGCCAATGCAAAACAACACAATATGAGATAGAAATACCACGTTACGAAATGCTTTCATCTGTCTCTTCTTTCTTTCACCCTCTATCACACAGGAGTGCATTGACCATCAACCAACCCTCGCCAAGCTGTTCTGTCTTGTGCAATCTTTTCCACTTCCTTCCAGCTTTTTTCCTGTTTTCTTTACTTCTGCCTCCAGATATCGTCACCACGTATTTCTTGGTCTGCCTATGCCTCTGCTTCCCTGGGGGTTCAATGATAGGGATTGCCTGGTTATGGTCTGGGACTTACTTAATGTATGGCCCATCCATCTCCACTTTCTCCTAAGGTTTCCAGTTCCAATTTACCTTGTACCGCTCTCTCCTACAGTCTGTTGTTTGTAACTTTGTCAAACCATTTAATACCAAGTACATTTTCCGCTCCACACAGCAGGACTGGCTTCACATTTGAATTATAAATGATTATTTTTGTCTTCCTTATTTCCTTGGAGTGCTTTCCTATGTAAATACGAACTGAGTCGTTGATGTATCAAAAACTGTTTTTCGCTACAACCAGTGCCAAACGACAACTTTTATTGTAATTTTCATGTTCAAAATCAATATATTACCGAAGGTTCACTTTTTGCATTTCAAAGGCAGTTTGTGTGTTGTCGCGTATTGTTTGAAGCATAGATAATTTATATGGACAAAGTTGTGAGCACAGAAAAAGGCAATGCATTGGAAGAATAGAAAAGCTATGGATGTAAATATATTTGAACAAACATTACTATCAAGCAGGGCGAGAACTTGATCACAGGTAAGAAAGCCGCAAACGCCTTTGTCGATCACTATGCCAGAGCAAACCACATCGAGGTCCCTGCAGATAAGCATACAGACATTAGCGAAGAGCTAAAGGGACACGAAAACATGAATACGGCTCCTGCAGAGCACATGATGGCCAAACTAACAATGCGCGAAATGGAAGAGGCTATGAGAACACTAAAGAAAAGGAAATCTCCCGGAAAAGACGGGATAACAAACGAAATGCTGATGGGGCTGGGCCAAACAGCGAAGAAGAAACTGCTATCGGTCCTGAACCAAAGCTGGAAAAGGGGAATTGTACCACAGGCATGGAAAGACGCAATACTGGTACCAGTACCAAAAACAGGAAAGGACAAAACAGATCCAAATGGATACAGGCCCATAAGCCTACTGAGCTGTGTCGGCAAGCTGATGGAACGGATGATAAACACCAGACTGATGTGGCATCTGGAAGAAAAACGAATACTAATTCCACAGCAAGCCGGCTTTAGACAGCACAGATCCACTGAGGACCAGGTCATCCTCATAGCCCAGGAGATAGAAGATGCCTACCAGGCACAGAAACACACAGTAGCCGTTTGGGTGGATCTGGAAAAGGCATTTGACAAAGTCTGGAAAGATGGACTTAGAGTCAAGCTAAGAAGAAATCATGTCTGTGGGGAGATGTACAAGTGGATCAACCACTACCTCAAACAAAGAACGGCCAGAGTCCAAGTACAAGGGCAGATGAGCAAATAGGTGACACTCGAGCAGGGAGTACCCCAAGGGGGAGTATTGTCACCCACACTCTTCCTGGTATATATAAACGATATTACAGAGAATATACCAAGAAGAGTCCATAGCTCAATGTTTGCAGACGATCTGGCTATGTGGACCTCTGAAAAGAATCTCACCATAGCAAGAAATCGGATGCAGACGGCCCTAACATCTCTGGAAGAGTGGGCGAACTCATGGCTGGTCAAAATAAACGAGGAGAAAACCACATGCACAATATTTTCGCTTTCATTAAAACCCCAAAGTACCAAATTAAGTCTAAATGGCAAAATCCTGCAGCCAAACGACAACCCAACCTATCTGGGAGTCACATTTGATCGGCGCATGACATGGAAAAGTCAGATTGAGAGAAACCGAATGAAGGCCAGAGAAAGAATGGCAATCATGAGGAAACTTGCTGGCACAAGCTGGGGAGCAGACGAAGGCATACTAAAGAAACTGTACACTGGAAGAGTGAGACCAGTTCTCGAGTATGGCATTGCGGCATGGACAACAGCAGCGAAGGCGAACTTCGATAAAGTTAACAAACTTCAAAACCAAGCTATGAGAATTATAACAGGTGGCATGAAGTCAACGCCAATTGTAGAACTTGAAAAGATTAAAAATCTGCAATCCATGACCGATAGAAGAGACTGCAGAGCCCAGCTGCAGTCAGAGAAACTCCGAAGACTGACCGACCATCCAATGCACCAGAGACTAAACAATTTGGGAAATGGGAAACTAAAGCGGAGAAACTTTGCAGAAATAGCCAAAGCAAAGATGCACGAAGATCCCATAAACGCACTAACAACACCAAAACCCATCACTACTGTACGAAAACCTACCTGGAGGCAGGATATATTTCCAGAGGTGGTAGAAAATATACCAGGTATTGCAAAAAAAAAAACTGCCAGACTGAAAAAGAAAGGAGAGATACTACCCTAAGCTTCATAACGAAAAGCTACCCAAGCATGGACTGGACCCATGCATACACCGACGGTTCTGTAACAAAAACTACACAGAACGGAAGGGCAGGAGCATTCCTGAACCTACCAAATGGCAGAAAAATAACACTGTCATTCGCTACTGGTAAGTACACAAGCAATTTCAGAGCGGAGGCAGAGGCACTGAGGGCGGCAGTGGAAGAAATGGTGACACACAGTGAAAATGAGAGCCAAATAGTCCTGCTGACAGATGCTCTCGCCGTAGTCACAGCGCTAAAAAGCCAGAAAAATACTGAGCTTAATGACTTAAGAGCAGCACTCTGCAAACTGTGCCAGCAGTCCGCACCAAAAAGGGTAGTGGTACAGTGGGTTCCGTCACACTGCAACATCCAAGGCAACGAGGAGGCAGACAGACTGGCAAAAGAAGGTGCAAGACTACCACAAACAGATACCAGTATGACGTACGAAGAGTCAAAACGGCTTATCAAAGCCAGATACATGACCAAATGGGAAACCGAACGTACTGGTTACACCAAAAACGATGCCTATTACCAGTTGAACCGAAGAGAGCAGGTCGTTGTCTTCAGACTTCGCACTGGCCACAACAGACTGAGGTACCACCTATTCAACAAATTAAAGATAGGGTGTACCGACGAATGCCCGTGCGGTACTGGTAAAATGACCGCTGAACATCTGCTGCAGAACTGCTCGACATACGAGGATCAGAGAGAGCAGATGTGGCCATCACCAGTGGAACTGCAAGACAAGCTCTATGGTAGTGGCGAGAGTCTCAGGATGACCGCCGCTTTTTTCGAAAAAATAATGGTTACTGTCTGACTGCGTACGCAGAAGAAGAAGAAGAAGAAACATTAACTTTTGTAAAGGAATGAAGATGTGCGATGTAGAAATCAAAAACATTTAATAGAATTACGTACGTAAAGAAGGATATATAAAGCCTAATGAATAAACAGGAGAAAGAGGGCCATACATTGAATAGAATGATCAGATAGCTAACAAATGACAATCTCTTAGTGCAGACTATGGAACAGAAACGCAGGACGGGTTGGAAAGGGAGTAACTGATTGCTAATTTAAACTATACATGAAGCAAATTACGTTGGCAGTGGGATGTGTGGACATTCTTTATCGTTATCAATCTCAGTAGAATTAGCTACTAAAGGACGATTACATGAATAGCACATCACTATCCAACCTAAAATGACCATTTAATTGGATATCTCCACGCAATCTTTGACCATTTTAAAAGATACCTGTGTCTGCTATTGACTTTAGGCTGGAGCTCTGAGGTCTTATCCCCAATGCTGTCTGCCATCGACCAGGTCGTGTCTCCGAGGTGTTATCACCGTTGTTGTCTGCCATCGACCAGGTCGTGTCTCCGAGGTGTTATCACCGTTGTTGTCTGCCATCGACCAGGTCGTGTCTCCGAGGTGTTATCACCGTTGTTGTCTGCCATCGACCAGGTCGTGTCTCCGAGGTGTTATCACCGTTGTTGTCTGCCATCGACCAGGTCGTGTCTCCGAGGTGTTATCACCATTGCTGTCTGCCATCGACCAGGTCGTGTCTCCGAGGTGTTATCACCGTTGTTGTCTGCCATCGACCAGGTCGTGTCTCCGAGGTCTTATCACCATTGCTGTCTGTCATTGATTTAAAATTGTGTCTCCAAGGTGTCATCACTATTGCGCTGCTTGCCATCGGCTTCAGATTGTGTCTCCGAGGTGTCATCACTATTGCGCTGCTTGCCATCGGCTTCAGATTGTGTCTCCGAGGTGTCATCACTATTGCGCTGCTTGCCATCGGCTTCAGATTGTGTCTCCGAGGTGTCATCACTATTGCGCTGCTTGCCATCGGCTTCAGATTGTGTCTCCGAGGTGTCATCACTATTGCGCTGCTTGCCATCGGCTTCAGATTGTGTCTCCGAGGTGTCATCACTATTGCGCTGCTTGCCATCGGCTTCAGATTGTGTCTCCGAGGTGTCATCACAATTGCAGATTGCGCCTATGAGGTGCTATCAATACACATGTTGTCAATCATCAGCTTCAGAGTATGTCTTCGAGGTGCTACCAACATTGTTGTTTGTCATAGACTTCAGATTGTGTCTGAGAGATGATGTCCACAATGATTTTTGCCGTCGAATTTAGACTGCATCTCCGAGGTGCTATCAACATTTTGTTTCTGCCGTTGACTTCAAACTGTGTCATCGAAGTGCTATTAGCATTGTTGTCTGCGATCAAATTCAGATTGATTTATGATATACTATGAACATTGTTTTGAGCAATCTGATGGTCAGCAATGATGTACCACGGACTAAAAAACATACGGACTATAATCCCCGTCTTTGCTGTCCCGCAAGACATGTAAACATTAAGTTGATGTAATGTTAAAGCAGACTTTCTTCTCTACTTCCTAGTTGGCTTTTGACAAAACATTTAATTTTCCATTATAAAACTTGCAGTCCATCAATGTTTCTCTCGCCTCATTTCAGTATTCATCAACTAGAATGTAAAAAATCGTGCTGTCACTTTTATTTTTCGTAAAGCCGATATCACAAATAAACATACGATTTTAGAGTTTGTAGCAGTCAGTTTTCAATGTCAATAACAATATCTCTTGTGATATAGAAGTTATTTATACTAAGAATATTCCCTACGATCGTTGACTTTCAAGATGCTTCTACCAATGGTTTTGTTTATTTATAGATATGTTGAATTGTTTCTATTTTGTATTTAACTACTACCACCACTACCCATCACTGAAAGTCTATCTGTCTGCTTATTTCAGTTGATTTTGGAAAGAAATACATTGCATTTTGATTCTGCTGTAAATACGAGTATTTCTTGTTTCTATTACTATATTATCATCAGACGTAGGGATCGAGCGGATGCTATGGTAACGAAGAGCATGTGTGGTGCAGAATGTTGGACCGACCATCGACTTGTCATTGCCAAGCTAAACTTCAAGATCCAGCCCAAAATGCGCTCCCAGGGAAAGAAACCACAGAGGAGGCTAAATGTCTCTCAGCTGAAATACGAACCCACGAGAGGAGGCTTCCAGGAAGAGCTTGAGGGTAGACTGTCTGAGCTTCGTTTTGAAAAGAACGACATCGAAAAAAACTGGGCATCATTGAGAAATACACTCTACGATACAGCTGTTAAACACATTGACCCACTCACGCGCAAGCATAAGGACTGGTTTGATGAGAACGATCTAGAAATACAGGGCCTTCTCGATGCAAAACATGAAGCGCACAGGGAATACCAGAAGGACACACCATCTCCGGCAGCAAAAGCTGCTTTCAATACTGCTCGCAAAGCTGTCCAGACCAGGCTTAGAGAGATGCAAGACTCCTGGCTGAGCAAAAGAGCTGACGAAATTGAGATGTTCGCCGAGCGTCATGACACCAAACGGTTTTACGAGGCACTGAAAACTCTCTACGGCCCGCAGCCCTCTAGTAATACTCCAGTTCGCAGTGCGGATGGGGTACTGCTAACAGATAAGGTTCAGATTCTAGACAGATGGACAGACCACTTCTGCAAAATACTAAACCACCCATCGTCCATAAATGAAGAGGCCATCCGGCGAATGCCGCAGGTGGAACTGAACCTGGCGTTGGATGAAGTAATTACTGAGGAGGAAGTCGACAGGGCAATCAGTTCACTATCTATAGGAAAAGCTCCAGGAGCTGATGCAATACCAACAGAGGTATATAAGACAGCTGGCCCATCCCTCACCAGAAGGATCACTGAACTCTTCTGTCACATGTGGGCTGAAGGTAAAATTCCGCAGGAGCTAAAGGACGCCTCAATCGTTCACCTATACAAAAGAAAAGGCAATCGTCAGGAATGCGACAATCATCGTGGAATATCGCTACTCTCCGTAGCAGGCAAGATCCTAGCGCGCTTACTGCTAAACAGGCTCAACAAACACCTTGAACAAAGCCACCACCTCCCAGAAAGCCAATGTGGATTCAGAGCCGGAAGAGGAACAGTGGACATGATTTTTGCCGCTCGCCAAGTACAAGAGAAGTGTCGAGAGCAAAATCAGGCCTTGTACACCACATTTATTGATTTGACAAAGGCATTTGATACAGTAAACAGAGGAGGGCTGTGGATGATAATGTCTAAGTTTGGCTGCCCCAACAAGTTCATACCAATGGTGAAACAGCTACACGAAGGCATGTGTGCTCGTGTACTGGACAGCGGTGCAATCTCTAAAACGTTTCTAGTATCAAACGGAGTAAAACAAGGATGTGTACCCTCCCCGACTTTGTTCAGCATGATGTTCGCGGCCACGATGACAGACGCCTTCAGATCATTGGAGCTTGGAATATCCATAAAGTACCGCACAAATGGCAAGTTACTCAATTCCAGAAGAATGAAGGCCAAAACCAAAGTGGCTGGCGACATAATCAGGGAACTTGTATTTGCTGACGACTGCGCTCTAATGAGCAACTCAGAACTGAACATGCAGGTTGGAATGGACCAGTTCTCTGCCGCATGCAAAAATTTTGGCCTGACCATAAATGCCAAAAAAACAGAGGTCATGTACCAACCAGCACCAGGCATGCCGTTAACAAAACCAGAGACTACAGTCAGCGGGCAGACGTTGAATGCCGTAGACAAATTCACATATCTGGGCAGCACGCTGTCGAGATCTGTCAGCCTAGACGATGAGGTGGCAAGCAGAATAGCAAAGGCCAGCACAGCCTTTGGTAGAATGCGCTCGATGGTGTGGGCACGTCGTGGTATCAGCGTCAAGACCAAACTCAAAGTCTACCGTGCAACCATCATTCCAACCCTACTATTGCTTGCGAAAGCTGGACTGTATACTCTGGACATGCAAGGAGGTTAAACCACTTCCACACAGGTTGCCTGAGGCGAATATTCCACATCCGATGGCAAAATCGTATCACTGACATCGAGGTTCGCTCGAGGGCTAACATGCCTAGCATCCATGCATTGCTAGAAAAAGCACGACTAGGATGGGCCGGACACCTCATCCGTATGTCAGACGAGCGGCTCCCAAAGAAGCTTCTCTACGGCGAGCTGAGAGAGGGATGGCGCGAGAGAGGACGCACAAAGAAACGTTTTAAAGACGGTCTGAAGGACTCACTAAAAAGTTGCCAGATAGACATCGAAATCTGGGAATGTCTTGCGAAAAACAGATCTGACTGGAGAAGCGCAGTCAAATCGGGTGTAGCTGCCGGTGAAGATGACCGTGTTGTGAAAGCCCAGAACAGACGCGAGACGCGGAAATCCCGAGCAGCGGGAACACCATCCCCTTCTACAAACCTCGTGTGCCCGATATGTAGCAGATGTTTTCGTGCTCGCATTGGCCTATTCAGCCACATGCGCACTCACACCCAACAGGGAAATCTGTGACAAGGATGATGTCGGCGGTCCTCATCGACAACGATGGACTGCTATTATTATTATTATTACTGCTTTTGACAAGGCAGTCAACTTTATTAATTTTATTACTCGTATATAATCTGCAATGGACACTATCTGACACGGATTTGTTTTTTTCTCATGTGATACCTGTAGTATTTGTTTACACATTTCAGTCAACAAGCCTTCATGAAAAAGTATTACTTTTGTGAACAAGTAATGATAGAGAAATGGCATTCAAATTATTATTTGTTAAAGTATAATGGTATATTCTGAGTGACAGAAAATATGTTATTTTTACAGAGAGTTACAAAACTACTTAGAGGACGCAAGGAACGAAGAATATAACCCAAATAGAAATAAAATGGGGCTGTAAAACCGTCGAACTGGAAATATTAACATCATTTGAAGTCGCAAAGAAATATCGACATCCATTTTTTTCGGAGAAAAGCCTCAGTTAATTAGAAATCATCGAAGCACGAGAAAGGCGGGCACATGAAAAGAGGAACCATAATATGAAGATAAGTAAACTGATGATTTGGATATTACATTTTTGTTATTAACGACAGAGAGGAATGGAGAGCTCTGTCAACCTACACGACTGTGAAGGTTTAAGTTTTTGATGATGGCCAATCTCCAGTACTCACACATCTGCACGCATGAACGGCCCTACATTTCAAACGTTAGGAAAATTACTGTATTAGCTAAATAAAACTGTTATGTTACTTAGAAACGATATAATTGCAACCAGGCAGGCGCATAGGTTATTTCAGTCAGCTTTATCTATGGTGAAGGGTATTGATATTGCCGGTTCCTGTAACTAACAGCGGCCTCTCTATTTTCGATGCATATTTGATTTAAAAGTCCTGTAATCTGTGGTTGTTACTAATTCATAGATTTCAGAGACAACAACTAACAGGCGGACATGTATCTATTTGTGTGAGTCGAGTCTGCACAATGATTCATTTCGAAGCCAGGATGTATGCACTTTTTTTTTAGCTGTAAATTACAACGTAAATAGGACATTTGATCCACGTATGTTCCTGAAGGATTAAGGTATTTATGTCGGACAATTTATTAAAACGAATGAAATCAAGTAAAGGTTTTCTGCAAACTTTACAGATCTCAGAATAGAAACCTGAGAGAAACCGCACCCAAACATAGCGTCAAATGTGCGGAGCAGAATGGATTACAGAAGAATTTGTCAAAAGGTTAAGTGTTATACACTATGCAGAGAGCTCTAAACAGATTAAGTACGAGAGTATCCAGGCGTAGGTCGAACCTGAGAAAAGGGATATTGCGGACGACAACTGCGAATGTGGGTGCACCCAAGTCCCAACACACCAGCTGAACTGTCCCAACACACCAGCTGAACTGTCCCAACACACCAGCTGAACTGTCCCAACACACCAGCTGAACTGTCGCAACACACCAGCTGAACTGTCCCAACACACCAGCTGAACTGTCCCAACACACCAGCTGAACTGTCCCCAACACACCAGCTGAACTGTCCCAACACACCAGCTGAACTGTCCCAACACACCAGCTGAACTGTCCCAACACACCAGCTGAACTGTCCCAACACACCAGCTGAACTGTCCCAACACACCAGCTGAACTGTCCCAACACACCAGCTGAACTGTCCCAACACACCAGCTGAACTGTCCCCAACACACCAGCTGAACTGTCCCAACACACCAGCTGAACTGTCCCCAACACACCAGCTGAACTGTCCCAACACACCAGCTGAACTGTCCCAACACACCAGCTGAACTGCCCCAACACACCAGCTGAACTGTCCCAACACACCAGCTGAACTGTCCCAACACACCAGCTGAACTGTCCCAACACACCAGCTGAACTGTCCCAACACACCAGCTGAACTGTCCCAACACACCAGCTGAACTGTCCCAACACACCAGCTGAACTGTCCCAACACACCAGCTGAACTGTCCCAACACACCAGCTGAACTGTCCCAACACACCAGCTGAACTGTCCTGGAGTTCAGGAAGGCTGTGATGGTGGTAAACGGTGGCGCATCATTGGTGACTGTTTTTTCCCAGAACACTCTGCCTGACACGAAAAGTAAGTAAGAATGTGGCAACTAAATAAGTAGCCATCTCTTCCAAGGCAAGGATTGAGAGGCCAAAACGATGACTGTTATTAAAGAGGTTGTTGTTATTTAATGCCCACAATGAGTAAGTTTATTCTTTTGTGTGCCCTGGAAAGGGAGTTAAGTGACGGATTGTACTAGCTTTCCTCACACTCCGAGTAGACTTAACTTAACTTAACGTTTTTATACTGGTTTAGAAAACTCATCAGCGTCTGTAGACAACCAGTCACAGCTGCATTACCCTGCTCTAAAAACTATGCACATCAAGTCTTTTCTTAAATGCATTAACTGTCTCTGCCTCCACCACCTCCTAGGTTAATGCATTTCAAGCATTCATCACGCTCTGACTAAAAAAAAATTTGTTAATATCCAATCTGGACCAATCTTTAGTTTATTTGTATTTGTGCCCTCTTTTTCACGTTGGTGGTTGTATTTCGAAAAAACTTTTTATATTCCAATTTAACCTTTCCTGTGATTATCTTATAAACCTGTAATAAGTCACCTCGAATTTTTCTCTTTTCTAGGAACTGTAGGCCGGTCTTATTGAGTCTTCTCTCGTAACTGTAATTCTTGAATCCTACTATCAGTTTTGTCGCTCTTCTTTGTATTCTTTCTAGCAGGTTTATATCTTCTCTACGATAAGGACTCCACACCTGTACACAGTACTCCAATCTAGGTCTAACTAATGCTTTATACAGTTTGACTATCACTTCCTTGCTCTCTATGTTTAATATTTCTTTTTATCATACCTAACATTGAATTACTAACTGCTACCTGGACTTGCTCATTCTTCTTCGTACGCTGTCAAACGTCAACCTGTATTTTTTCGAAAAAAGCAGCGGTCATCCTGAGGCTGTCGACAGTGCCATAGAGCTTGTCTTGTGTTACCACAGGTGATGGCCACATGTGCTTTCTCTGGTCCTCGTATGTCGGGCAGTTTTGCAGCAGATGTTGAGCGGTCATTGTCCCTGTACCACAGGTGCATTCGTCAGTGCCACCTATCTTCAGTTTATTGAATAGATGGTACATCAGTCTGTTGTGGCCTGTGCGGAGTCTGAAGACCACGACCTGCTCTCTTCTGTTTAACTGGTAATACGCATCACTTTTTGTGTAGCCAGTATGTTCTGTTTCCCATTTGGCCATGTATCTGGCCCTAACAAGCCTTTTGGACTCTTCGTAGGTCACACTAGAATCTGTTTGTGGTAGTCTTGCACCTTCGTTTGCCAGTCTGTCTGCCTCCTCGTTGCCTTGAATGTTTCAGTGGGATGGAACCCACTGTACCACTACTCATTAAGTTCTGTATTTTTCTGGCTTTTTAGTACTGTAACCACGGACAGGGCATCTGTAAACAGGACTATCTGGCTTTCATTGCTTTCGCCTGTCAGCATTGCTTCTACAGCATCCCTCAGTGCCTCTGCCTCCGCTCTGAAATTGCTTGAGAATTTTCCAGTTGCCACTGACAGTGTTATTTTTCTACCATTTGGTAGGCTCAGGAATACCCCTGCCCCTCCATTTTGTGTCGTGTTTGTTACAGAACCGTCGGTGTATGCATGGGTCCAGTCCATGCTTGGGTAGTTTTTCGTTATGTACCTCAGAGTTATGTCTCGTCTTTCTTTTTCAGTCTGGGTGTTCTTGTTTCCAATACCTGGTATATTTTCTACCACCTCCGGAATGATATGCTGCTCCCCGGTAGGTTTGCGTACAGTAGGGATGGGCTTTGGTGTTGTTATGGTGTTCATAGGGTCTTCGCTCATCTTTGCTTTGGCTATTTCTGCAAAGTTTATCCGCTTTAGTTTCCCATTTCTAAATCCATTTAGTCTCTGATACATTGGATGGTATGTCAATTCTTCTGAGTTTCTCTGCTTGCTGTTGGGCTCTGCAGTCTCTTCTGTCGGTCATGGATTGCAGATTTGTAATCTTTTCAAGTTCTACAATTGGCGTTGACCTCATGCCTCCCGTTATAACTCTCAAGCTTGGTTTTGAAGTTTGCTAATTTTATCAAAGTTCGCCTTTGGAGCTGTTGTCCATGCCGCAATGCCATACTCAAGAACTGGTCTCACTCTTCCATTGTACAGTTTCTTTAGTATACTTTCGTCTGCTTACCAGCTTGTGCCAGCATGTTTCCTCATGATCGCCATTCTTTGTCTGGCTCTCATTCGGTTTCTCTCGATCTGACTTTTCCATGTCATGCGCCGATCAAATGTGACTCCCAGTAGTTTGGGTTGTCGTTTGGCCGCAGATATTTGCCGTTAAGACTTATTTTGGTGTTCTGGGGTTTATTTCAAAGCGAGAATATCGTACATGTTGTTTTTTCCTCATTTATTTTGACCAACCATGAGTTCGCCGATTCCTCCAACTATGTTAGGGCATGCTGCATCCGATTGTTTGGTATGGTGAGATCATCTTCAGAGGTCCACATAGCCAGATCGTCTGCAAATTTGGAGCTGTGCACTCTTCTTGGTATATTCTCTGTTATGTTATTTATATACACCAGGAAAAGTGTGGGTGACAGTACTCTCCCTTGGGGTACTCCCTGCTCCAGTTTCACCTTTTTGCTCATCTGCCCTTGTACTTGAACTCTGGCTGTTCTGTTTTCGAGGTAGTGGCTGATCCATCTGTACATTTTCCCCACAAATTTCACTTCTTCGTAGCTTGACTTTAAGTGCCTCTTTCCACACCTTGTCAAATGCCTTCTCTAAATCCACCCAAACCGCTACTGTGTATTTTGTCTCCTGGTAAGCGTACTCTATTTCCTGTGATATGAGAGTGATCTGGTCCTCAGTGGATCTGTGCTGTCTAAAACCCGCTTGCTATGGAATTAGTATGTGTTTTGCTTCCAGATGCCACACCATTCTGGTGTTTATCATACGCTCCGTCAGTTTTCATATACAGCACAGTAGACTGATAGGCCTGGATCCATTTGGATCTGTTATATCTTTTTATTTCTTTGGTACTGGTATAAGTACAGCGTCTTTCCACTCCTGCGGTACTATTCCCCTTTTCCAGCTTTGGTTCAGGACTGATAGTAACTTCCTCTTTGCTGTTTGGCCCAACCCCATCAGCATTTCGTTTGTTATCCTATCTTTTCCGGGCGATTTCTTTTTCTTTAAAGTTCTCATGGCCTCATCCATTTAATTCATTGTTAGTTTTGCCATCATGTGCTCCTCCGGTGCCATCTTGATGTTGTCGTGGCTCTTTTGTTCTTCACTAATGTCTGTGTGCCTGTCTGTAGGGACATCAATGTGGTTTGCTTGGGCAAAATGTTCTATAAAGGCGTTTGCTGCTTTATCCCCAGTAAGCATGTTGTCGCCCTGCTTGATGGTAATTTGTTTATTTGATGGTGTTTCGTAATTCATGGCTCTGACTAACTTCCATAGTTTGTTCTCTTCTTTATCCAAATTGAGGCTTTCTGTTCTGTTTTTCCAGCTGTTTTTCTTGTTATTTGGTTTAGTGTTCTTTTGTATTTCGCCGTGATGGCCTTGAGGGCGATATTTGCCTCCATAGATTGTTCTCTCTGTGCCATGTTCCTAGCATTTGAGACTTCATCTTCCGCTTTCTGCAATTCATCATTCCAATATGGCCTGTAGTTTTTCCTTGCCCCTCTTGGGATGGTTTCGGTGGCTGCTTACATTATTGTTTTACTTAGGCTTTCCACCATAAGTTTCACATTGTTATTCCGTGTGTTGATGGTTTCACACGGCCCAACTGTCGGCATTGCAATTCTGTCCCAGTCGGCTTGTTTATAGTTCCAACGTGGGAGCGGTTTTATTTCCTGTGGGCCTATTTTCATATCAAATTCTAGCCTAATTGGCCTGTGGTCGCTACCGGCCAATTGGTTCAGCACCTGGCGGTCTATTTTGTTGGGAATATCCACCGTGGAAAAGGCCAAGTCTGGAGTAGAGGTGGTATGCCATGTTCTAGAATAGAAGCTAGGGCTGTCCTCCGGCCTATTGATAAGATAGAGATTTGTGTCTATTTCCCAGTCTTCCACTTTATCACCTCTGTTGTCTGTGTCCGAATATCCCCATCTCTCCGAGTGGCTGTTGAAGTCTCCAACTACTAGGCAGCTGGAGTTCTTGATTTCCCTACTCGAGAGCCATACAGGTTGAAGATGCGATCTTCGTTTCTTGTGTCATTACGTCGACTCCTACAATTTCTGCTTGTCCAGTGTGATTGACAGCTACCGCGCTACTCGGTATGCAGTTACGTGTCAGTATCAGAACCCCTCCTTTGTGACCATCTCTATCAAGACGGAAGGTCTGGTATCCTCTGATTGAGAATTTGTGGTTGTTATTGAGGTGCGTTTCTTGGAAACATTCCACGCCAATCTTGCCTTCATGCAGGTGATGTGTTAGGGAAAGCTTTTTGTTGATGACTCCCTCCGCATTCCACTGTAGTATTCTAAGGGTCTTGGGTTTTTGGTCAATAGTTTTTGCCCCATCACCTTGTCCCTTGACTCCACAGCACATGGGTGGGTGACCACCAGTAGCATTGGGTGGGCCCCTTCGAGGCGTGGGGCCCGGTATTCTGGCTGCCAGGCATGATTCCACAGGATGAGCACCATACTATTTTTTGTTAGGTTGTAACGTCATCATACAGCAATATACGTTGCACTGTTTCGTTAAGCCTGTGGCCCAGTGCATCCGATTTCAACAGGCGTTTCTGTAGGGATGCTCTCCTTTAGCCTTTGGCTGTCCCCAGCATATCTGCAAGGCAGCTGTTGTTTGTGGTCAGAGTTGTCTCTCTTATGGAAGTTGTCTTGCAGGACTATCGAGTCTTCACCACTCGTGTCTATATGGTGTGGTGATGATATTATGGACTGTATGTACTAGTTTGTACTGTCCCGGAAGAGAGGCAGTTCAGTGTGTCTGTGTCCCATGATCGTCACGTCCTTCCAGAAACATAGCATATGCATGTGAGTGGGGTATCTCTTTGCTCCCTTTATTTTCTCGGCTTCTCTGCAGTGATGGTACACCTAGCATTCCCCGCCACCTGGGAGGTTGTCACAATAGGGCAGAGGTACAATGTTCGCTGTCCTTCATCTCTTCTGCGTCCATTGGGATGACTGATAGCAGACAGAGGTAAAGAGCAAGGCAGGAGTGCATTTAACAAGGGGACAAGCCTGGTCATGGCACGCAGATGTTGTTCGCCTGGTGTGCAGACATATTTCATGATCAAGGGCTGAGTCTCAACAATTCGCAGTGAGGTGGCTGCTCTACTGCTAAACGACACCCCGATCGAGAACTAAGTCTTCTACTAGTGGTTTCACACCTCCACGCCATATGGGGTGAATATCGAGCAACTCCTCGCCCGCTTTGATCGGCGGGACGGCAGAGACCTCTTTCCGCGGCTCGACCTGGTCGTACTGAGACGCGAGCCCCAGGTCCCAACCATATCGTTGCCTCTCGTCGCAGTGGTGCTGAGATTCATGGTGGGATTCCGGCTTAGAGGCGTTCGGCCGTAATCCCTCAGATGGTAGCCTCGCACCATTGGCTTATCAGCCAAGCACGTGGACCAAGTGTCTGAGACCTGCGATTCCTCTCGAATTGAGCAGGATTACCGTAGCAACGCCCTGTCATTAGTAGGGTAAAACTGACCTGTCTTCAGAGAGTCTAATGCCAGCACCCGTTTCCTATTAGACCCAACGAATCAAAAGAGAGCTACTAGTCAGTCAATGACCAAGTGTCTGAAACCTGTGATTCCTCTCTGATTGAGCAGGATTACCATAGCAACGCCCTGTCATTAGTAGGGTAACACTGACCTGTCTTCGGAGGGTATAATTCCAGCACACGTTCCCTATTAGACCCAACGAAAGTGCTCTTGGCCTGTCAATCATTTCAGTGTTGGCGTGTTGAGTCAAATTAAGCCGGAGGTTCCACTCCTGGTGGTGCCTTTCCGTCAATTCCTTTAAGTTTCAGCTTTGCAACCATACTTCCCCCGGAACCCAAACACTTTGGTTTCCAGCAAGCTCCCCGCAGAGTCATCGAAGCAACTCCTGCGGATCGATAGTCGGCATCGTTTATGGTCAGAACTACGACGGTATCTGATCGTCTTCGCGCCTCTGACTTTCGTTCTTGATTAATGAAAACATACTTGACAAATGCTTTCGCAGTAGCTCGTATTGCAGCGATCCAATAATTTCACATCTAACGCCGCAATACGAATGCCCCCGTTTGTTCCTCTTAAACATTACCTCCAGTTCCGAAAACCAACAAAATAGAACCGAGGTCCTATTCCATTATTCTGTGCACCATTATTCAGGCAGCCGAGGCCTGATTTGAAACTTCGAGCTTTTTAACTGCAACAAAATTAATATACGCTATTGGAGCTGGAATTACCGCGGCTGCTGGCACCAGACTTGCCCTCCAATAGATCCTCGTTAAAGGGTTTAAAGTGTACTCATTCCAATTACGGGGCCTCGAAAGAGTCCCGTATGGTTATTTTTTGTCACTACCTCCCCGTGCCGGGAGTGGGTAAGTTGCGCGCCTGCTGGCTTCCTTTGATGTGGTAGCAATTTCTCATGCTCCCTCTCCGGAATCGAACCCTGATTCCCCGTTACCCGTTACAAACATGGTAGGCAGGTTACGTACCATCGACATTTGATAGGGCAAACATTTGAAAGATGTGTCGCCGGCACATGAGGCCATGCGATCAGCCCAAAGTTATCCAGAGTCACCAGTGGGGACGCCGCCACCCCACGAGAGGAAACGACGATTGGTTTTGAACTAATAAAAGCGCTCTTTCCGCAAGGGTCGGAACTTGGTAAGCATGTATTAGCTCTAGAATTGCCACAGTTATCCAAGTAGGATCGTGCCATCTAAGGAGCCTCGACTGATTTAATGAGCCATTCGGGGTTTCACCGTAAGACAGTGTGAACTTAGACATGCATGACTTAATCTTAGAGACAAGCATATGGCTACTGGCAGGATCAACCAGATATCTATTAGAGACGGACGAACCACACACGCCGGTCGGCGATGGATGGATGTGTAAAAAGCCTCTGCAGGACGGCCACGGGGACCGACTAACGGACGGACGGTTGTTCCGTCCCTCACTCCGTTTACCTAACACCGCCTGGCAGGGCCCCGTACACACACCAACCGACCGACCAAGCGAGCTCGGGGAGGGATGGCAGCGCTCTGTGCAGAACGGATCCCAACGTCTCCGGCGATGATTTTCACTCGGACTGGAGACGATTTTTGCGTGCCGGCCTACCCTTCTCCGACCGGCTGGTCAGGTGAGGACAAAGCCTTTAGGCACGATTCCTGCTTTCCAATTTCCGGTCACAAGCTCATTGCGAGAGAAGGACCTCTAGCGAGACGAACTGTCGAGATTGGCTATATGTGCTAGCCTTCGACGAACCTCACGGACTGACAAAGCTTCTCGATACGGACTACAGAAACGCACCGCTACCAGCGGTACGATGCCACCAACTTGGTTCCGCTCGATAGCCGGGGAGACGCGGGCGAGCTTAGTAGGCAAGCTCGCGCTCTCACTTCACCTGGCGGGACTGAGATCACTGTACGAATACTGGATGCGAGCCAATCGAGCCACAGAGAGACTAGAACCAGATGACTTGAGCATTCATTTTTCCTTTATGCTTTCTTCTAACCCCTAGGTACCTTTCCTTATCTATCATTCTAATATTGTTCCCGCCCATTCTGTAATCATGTTCCATATTGGATCTACCCATGTGGATGACTTTACATTTATCTATATTAAACTCCAATTGCCATTTCACAGACCAGTCTCAAATTTGTGAAGGCTGATGAAGGTGGACCGATGTACTCCAGGCAGTTGTTCTATACTTGGCTTCATCTGTGTAACGCTCACTACTACGGGGAATTATTGAGGTCTAACAAAGGCTCACCAGAGCTGAAACTCAAATACCAGAACACCATGTTATAAAGAACATACTGACATGTGTAGTTCCAATATGGAACATAATTACAGAATGGGAGGGAACAATATTAAAAAAATTAGAAAAGGAAATGGACCTAGGGGTTATAATAGATCATACAGGTAAGGTGAGTGAGCAAGTTCAGGTAGCAGTGAAAAAGGCAAATGCAATGTTAGGTATGATAAAAAGAAATATTAAACATAGAGAGCAAGGAAGTGATAGTCAAACTGTATAAAGCATTAGTTAGACCTAGATTGGAGTACTAAGCACAGGCGTGGAGTTCTTGTCATAGAGGGGATATAAACATGGTGAAAAGAATACAAAAAAGAGCGAGAAAGCTGATAGTGGGATTCCAGAATTACAGTTATGATGAAAGACTCAGAAAAACCGGCCTGCAGTGTCTAGAAGAGAGAAGAATTCGAGGTGACAATACAGGTTTATAAGATGATCAAAGGAATTTATAAATTAGACTATTCAAAGTTTTTAAAAATACAGCCACCCACTAGAACAAGAGGGAATAGCTACAAATTAACTAAAGAGAGGTCTAGATTTAATATTAGAGAATATTTTTTTAGCCAGAGACTGGTGAATGCTTGGAATGCATTGCCACGGGAGGTAGTGGGGGCAGGGACAGTTAATGCATTTAAGAATAAATTGGATGCGCATAGCTTGTAGAGCAAGGTGATGCAAATGAAACGTGTTGTATTTAGACTCAGCAGAGTCTTATAAGCCAGTATAAAGACGTTAGGTTAAGTTATACGTATTGGTGGATGACAATTCATAGAGCAAAGTACTTACAGTGTGCGTAAGATGCGGGTCGTGCTGTTTCCTGAACCAACAACATCTGCAGGGCAAACAATATGAAAGTTATTTTTAAACTATTGTGATAAAAACAAATATGAAACTCAGGCAAGCAGACACACGGACAGACAGACAAACCGATTCTTGACCGACAGACAGACAGATAGGCGGTCGGGCGCGTAGGCAGGTGGGCCGGAAGGCAGACAGACATAAAGATAGATAGATACATAGATAGATAGATACATAGATAAATAGATAGATAAATATATAGATAAATAGATAGATACATATATCGATAGATAGATATATAGATAGATAGATAGATAGATAGATAGATATATAGATAGATAGATAGATAGATAGATAGATAGATAGATAGATAGATAGATAGATAGATAGATAGATAGATAGATAGATAGATAGATAGATAGATAGATAGATAGATATACATATAGAGATAATGTGAGATTAGTGCCATCAAAATATTTAGAAGCCCGTCTGATCTGTAAGTTTGTTACATGTATGTCTTTCCACTAGTCTATCAATTTCTATGACTGTGACATCCTGGAAGCTACAGAAGCTAGTATAGAATCACATTGTGATCAAACCCATGCAATGTAGAAGATTGTCCAGTGCATTGCATACTAAAATCATTCACATAGGTCAACAAGCTGCTGAGTATGGAGCAGCCATTTGTATTTGAATTCAGCTCACATTTGAAGCAGCAACGGACAAAAAAAAAGAATAATTCATTTTCTTGTGGAACTTGACAGGACCTGACTGCATGCTGCTTGGTTATCAGTCCATCCAGGACTACGCAGACAACGATATTACATACAAACTAAGGGCACAAACACGATCATTGTATTTATCTATCTATTGTATGATCCTGGTTTGCCTTTCGGAGTCAAGTGTATAAGTGACATCTAGACGGCGCCTTGGTGTGCGCTTCGTATAATGTGGAACAGGTTGCTTCAGATATTCGCTCAATCCATCTTTTGCGGTAATTCATAACAGGATGTGCATTAAGAGGCATATTCATGGAGCTAGTCACACGGCTTTGATATCAAACTATATTCAAAAAACTAGTCACACAGCCTTGATATCAAATTATATTCGTGGAACTAGTCACACGGTCTTGATATCAAACTATATTCACGGAATTAGTCACACGGCCTTGCTATCAAACTATATTCATGGAACTAGTCACACAACTTTGAAATCAAACTCATTAATAAGACAAAACACGTCGAATTAGATAGAAGTAGAAGGTACGAGATGTTGGAAGGAAGAATGTCTGGGTCTGCAACAACAAGGCAATTTGATGTGTCAAGACAGGCTGCCAGACGGCTACCAGACGGCTGGGACTGTTTCTGATCTGCCCCGTAGGGGACGCTATGGATAATCACCAGACAGTTAGGACCGTTATATCACTCTCGCACACCTGCGAAGCAGATTTCAGCCGACTACTGTCACTGTTGGCACCATCGTCTGACTGGGAAAAAGTTCAGCTACTGCCAGTAACTGTTTGCGCGAGCAAGACATACGTGCAAGACGCCTGAGATTCGTTCAGCGCTGCAGCCACGACATCATGCCGCACGACTTGTCAGGAACAGACAACATCTGCGCTTTGGGAATGCTCTGTGGGACAGAGTACAGTTTATTGACGAGTGCAGGATCAACCTTTCAAGAGTATATCGTCGCCAGAGCGTGTATCTTATACATGGAGAGTGATACGTCAACAACTGTATTCACGAGCGCGTTCTTCATGGTAGTGGAGGGATTACGATCTAAGAAGGCATATGCACCAATCATCGGACAGACCTAGTTTTCTTAGACTTTTCTGTAACTATCTTGCGATACCATGATGAGATCATGAGGAATAACATCGCGCCTTTTGTGCTGAGCCATGTTCCAGGCATTATGCTTCAGCAAGACAATACCCGTTCTCATGTTGCCTGAGCCCTGCACGATGAACTACAAGCCAAAACATTGAAATCTTGCTTTGCCAGCCCTTTCCTATGATCTGTCACCAGTTGAGCATGTCTGGGACGAGCTGATACATCGACTTCAGCAAACGACAGCATCCACCGCAGACGGTACAGCAACTTCGTCAACAAGTCGTGCAGAAGTGGCAGAACATTCCACAGGTTCTGCTGAGGCGCTGCTTCCGATCGATGAGACGCAGATGTCAAACCGTGATCAACACACATGAAGGCACACGCGGTACTGAACGTTGTCATAAAAAATTTCCCCCATTATCACAGAAGCTGCGGGAACAATCACACGTGACAAAAATGTCTTTTCAGTTGTTACAGTTTCGAACTATGGAATAAGGTTTCTTATCCCCAAATTTCGTTGCTTTTAGATGAATTAAAATACAATTATCTGTTGAATAACCAATGTCCAAATTTTATTCTCAAACTATTGTGAAGGGGGTTATTCCAAAGGATTGGAATGATGCAGGTGTGATCTCCTTGTTAAAAAAGGGCAAGAAATCAGATCCAGACAATTACAGACCAATGAGTTTGACAAGCATACTTTGCAAAATTTTAGTCAATTATCAAAAACAACATAACTATGCATTTGGACAAGTTTACTAAGGGGAAATCGTGCTTAACAAATCTATTAGAATTCACGGAAGAGATTACCAAAATTTTGGATGTTGGAGAGCCAGTAGATGTTATTTATCTGGATTGTGCAAAGGCCTTTGATAAAGTACCTTATCAAAGATTGTTTCGGAAATTGAAATCGCATAGAATAGGTGGATGAGTTGCCAATTGGATAGAAAATTGGTTAACAACCAGAAGGCAGAGAGTAAGCATATATAAGGAGTTCTGACTGGTGTGCTGTTATAAGTGGAGTGCCTCAGTTATCGTTATTCGGACCAATTTTGTTCTTAATGTACATTCATGATTTAGATAATGATATCGCATCCATGATTGCAAAATTTGCGGATGACACAAAATTATGCAGCAGGGTCTCTTCTCCGACAGAGGTAGATCTATTGAGATCAGATTTAGTTACTATTCATAAATGGTCTGTGAGCTGGCAGATGGAGTTTAATGTAGACAAATGTACAGTCATTCACATGGGACGATCAAATATGAAACATAATTACATGATGGGAGTGAATAATATTAGAAAGATAGAAAACGAAAAGGACCTAGGTGTTATAATAGATCATATTTGCAAGGTGCGAGAATAAGTCCAGCTGACTGTGAAAAACGCTAATGTAATGCTGGGTATGATTAAAAGAAACATTACATATCAAAGCAAGGAAGTGATAGTCAAACTATATAAATCATTGGTGAGACCTAAACTAGAGTACTGTATTCGGGTGGGGAGTCCTTATCACAAATAAGATAGACAAGATAGAAATGATGCAAAGAAGAGCTACAAAAATGATCGTGGGATTCCAAAACTATAGATACAAGGAGAGACAAAAACTAGTCTGCAGTATCTCAAAAAGAGAAGAATTCAAGGTAGCTTAATAGAGGTTTACAAATTAATCAACGGAAAGGTCAAATTAGACTATAGCAAGTTTTTTAAAAGTTGAACCGACTACAAGAATTATTTAAATGCAGGTCCAGATTGGATATTAGGAAACATTTGTTCAGTCAGGGAGTGGTGAATGCTTGGAATGCATTGCCACAGGATGCCAGTTAATGCATTCAAGAATAGATTGGACGATCACAATCATTTTAAAGTGAAATAAACTGGTTGTATACAGACTCCGTAGAGTCTTCTAAACCAGTACAACGCAGTTAAGTTAAGTTAAGTTAGGAACGCTTTATTTCTTTTCGGAAATAATAATTTGTTTTACTGTTTTGAATTACAATTTTTCCCTGATATCGTAATTAGCGCACATCGGAATGTTAATGTCTTTTATTACTTTAATCAGCTTTAAGCTAGATCTAAATTTAAATTTAAATTAAAACACATCGCAGAGCCATTTTAAATTGCAGTGAAAAATGATACGGCGCTATAGAGGAAGCAAATGATGCAGTGATTCAAATTATCTTTTTGGCAAACACTGTAACATAATAAATTCAAGAAGTGAAACGGCAGCCACAGACCTTCTAACTTTAGAACAAATCAAGAAAAAGCAATGGCTGGCTGATGAGCTTGTATAACTGATAGGCAGGAGAAGATGCAACATAAGGAATACAAATAAACTTTAATAAATAAATAAAAAGAGAGCTGACGACTCAAGCAACGTTACATTTATAGAGCAGTATTATCAACATAACAATAGAGGATACAAACATTCTTGAAAAATTACCAGGGAAGCATTCACACTGATCTTTAGTGAATGCATGTATGTGTGTATATGTGTGTATGTATGTATGTATCTGTGTGTGTGTGTATGTATATATATGTGTGTATATATATATATATATATATATATATATATATATATATATATATATATATATGTGTGTGTGTGCGTGTGCGTGTGTGTGTCTGTGTGTGTAAGTACGTGTGTGCGTGTGTGCATGTATGCATGTATACATGTATTTATTTATGCATGCATGCATGTATGCATGTATGCATGCAATGTATGTAATGTATGTATGTATATATGTATGTTGGTATTTACAGAAATCTCGCTAGACCATAGAGATCTCACACACAGTGTTAGACTTACGTGCAACTCCGGTTGAGAAAACCTGGATTAAAGACCATGTAACTTGTCAGTCATGTTGCTACTTGCGACATGGGCGGTTTAGGCCCATATAGAAACTATGCGCCACACAAAGCATACTTTTATACCTCTACACTTGACTGTCGAAATGAGGTGACTATGGTATGCCAATTAAAAGCGAGAGTGAGAGAGATATATATATATAGATGGAGAGAGACATGGAGAGAGAGATGGAGAGAAAGAGAAAGCGAGATATAGAGTTAGTTTTGCGGAGTAAAAGAAACCAAAACTGCAGCGTTGGTTGAGCACATTTGCCAAAAATAAACCCACAATTTTTACATAAGGTTTAGACAAGATTAAATAAATGTATTATATATATATATATTTACATACTTTGGTCACACCAAGAGACACAGCGGTCTTGAGAGAACAGTGATGGAAGGTATGGTGCCAGGCTAAAGAGGCAGAGGTAGACCGAGAAGACGATGGTACCAAGATATCCAGGAATCCCTGGACAGAACTGTGGTAGAGGCTGGCATTTTGGCAAGGGAAAGAGTTTCTTCCAGACAGACTGTAATGGGAACACCGTCAAATAAACATGCTACATGATAATGATATATATATATACATATATATATATATATATATATATATATATATATATATATATATATATATATATTCACATGTTTTCGCGAGAATCAGAAACAGATGGAGATCATATGTTTGCAACTTACAATATAACACTTTATGTATGGGTCCTAAGCACGAAATGTCCTTTATAGAAGGTATATTGACAGAGACCAGAAGAGTAGACGTTCCCTAAGATTAAGATTTAAGTGCCATAACAGTTTAGCCAAACATTATCCATGCCGTCTCAGATCTGTAAACACAGAGACACTGCACGTTTGCTGGGCATTGAATGCATGTTTTATTTTCATTTCATTATGCAGCCTCCGTACCCCATGAGCGATCCGATCCTCACTGGCAGGTAAAAGAGAAGAAAAACGAATAACAACAATGAGAGAAACCTATTCTACTAGCATCCATTGGAACAAGGCCAAGATAATCTGGCGTTGACATCTGATGCTGTTTTTCTTTCATTATCAAGAATCGTTTGGGCAACGAACTGAGGTCAACAGCTTTGTATAGACGCCAGATTATCTAGCACTGTCAAAGATGTTTAAGGTGGATTGGCTCTAGTCCTGGAATTAAACGTCTTTTATATAAAAGTAAATCAAGATGCATGTCGCAAAAGGCGACCAAAGATAGTTGTGCATCAACTCATCAAATAAAACAAATTGCGACAGCAACCACCACTGCAAATACACACAAATCGCTTTGGCTCAGTCTTTCTAAATGATGTCAACTATAGTGTGGCCCTATACTTCGTCTGGAATTAAAAGGGGACGACGAAACCCCGTCAAATAAACAAATTACTATCAAGCAGGGCGAGAACTTGATCACAGGTAAGAAAGCCGCAAACGCCTTTGTCGATCACTATGCCAGAGCAAACCACATCGAGGTCCCTGCAGAAAAGCATACAGACATTAGCGAAGAGCTAAAGGGACACGAAAACATAAATACGGCTCCTGAAGAGCACATGATGGCCAAACTAACAATGCGCGAAATGGAAGAGGCTATGAGAACACTTAAGAAAAGGAAATCTCCCGGAAAAGACGGGATAACAAACGAAATGCTGATGGGGCTGGGCCAAACAGCGAAGAAAAAACTACTATCAGTCCTGAACCAAAGCTGGAAAAGGGGTATTGTACCCCAGGCATGGAAAGATGCAATACTGGTACCAGTACCAAAAACAGGAAAGGACAAAACAGATCCGAATGGATACAGGCCCATAAGCCTACTGAGCTGTGTCGGCAAGCTGATGGAACGGATGATAAACACCAGACTGATGTGGCATCTGGAAGAAAAACGAATACTAATTCCACAGCAAGCCGGCTTTAGACAGCACAGATCCACTGAGGACCAGGTCATCCTCATAGCCCAGGAGATAGAAGATGCCTACCAGGCACAGAAACACACAGTAGCTGTTTGGGTGGATCTGGAAAAGGCATTTGACAAAGTCTGGAAGGATGGACTTAGAGTCAAGCTAAGGAGAAGTGATGTTTGTGGGAAGATGTACAAGTGGATCAACCACTACCTAAAACAAAGAACGGCCAGAGTCCAAGTACAAGGGCAGATGAGCAAAAAGGTGACACTCGAGCAGGGAGTACCCCAAGGGGGAGTACTGTCACCCACACTCTTCCTGGTATATATAAACGACATTACAGAGAATATACCAAGAAGAGTCCATAGCTCAATGTTTGCAGACGATCTGGCTATGTGGACCTCTGAAAAGAATCTCACCATAGCAAGAAATCGGATGCAAACGGCCCTAACATCGCTGGAAGAGTGGGCGATCTCATGGCTGGTCAAAATAAACGAGGAGAAAACCACGTGCACAAATTCTCGCTCTCATTAAAACCCCAAAGTACCAAATTAAGCCTAAATGGCAAAATCCTGCAGCCAAACGACAACCCAACCTATCTGGGAGTCACATTTGATCGGCGCATGACATGGAAAAGTCAGATTGAGAGAAACCGAATGAAAGCCAGAGAAAGAATGGCGATCATGAGGAAACTTGCTGGCACAAGCTGGGGAGCAGACGAAGGCATACTAAAGAAACTGTACACTGGAAGAGTGAGACCAGTTCTCGAGTATGGCATCGCGGCATGGACAACAGCAGCGAAGGCGAACTTCCATAAAGTTAACAAACTTCAAAACCAAGCCATGAGAATTATAACAGGTGGCATGAAGTCAACGCCAATTGTAGAACTTGAAAAGATTACAAAACTGCAATCCATGACCGACAGAAGAAACTGCAGAGCCCAGCTGCAGTCAGAGAAACTCCGAAGACTGACGGACCATCCAATGTACCAGAGGCTAAACAATTTGGGAACTGGGAAACTAAAGCGGAGAAACTTTGCAGAAATAGCCAAAGCAAAGATGCACGAAGATCCCATAAACGCACTAACAACACCAAAACCCATCACTACTGTACGAAAACCTACTTGGAGGCAGGATATATTTCCAGAGGTGGTAGAAAATATACCAGGTATTGCAAACAAAAACAGCCAGAGTGAAAAAGAAAGGAGAGACACTACCCTAAGCTTCATAACGAAAAGCTACCCAAGCATGGACTGGACCCATGCATACACCGACGGTTCTGTAACAAACACTACACAGAACGGAGGGGCAGGAGCATTCCTGAACCTACCAAATGGCAGAAAAATAACACTGTCATTCGCTACTGGTAAGTACACGAGCAATTTCAGAGCAGAGGCAGAGGCACTGAGGGCGGCAGTGGAAGAAATGGTAACACACAGTGAAAATGAGAGCCATATAGTCCTGCTGACAGATGCTCTCGAAGTAGTCACAGCGCTAAAAAGCCAGAAAAACACTGAGCTTAATGACTTAAGAGCAGCACTCTGCAAACTGTGCCAACAGTCCGCACCAAAAAGAGTAGTGGTACAGTGGGTTCCGTCACACTGCAACATCCAAGGCAACGAGGAGGCAGACAGACTGGCAAAAGAAGGTGCAAGGCTACCACAAATAGATACCAGTATGACGTACGAAGAGTCAAAACGGCTTATCAAAGCCAGGTACATGTCCAAATGGGAAACCGAACATACTGGTTACACCAAAAACGATGCCTATTACCAGTTGAACCGAAGAGAGCAGGTCGTTGTCTTCAGACTTCGCACTGGCCACAACAGACTGAGGTACCACCTCTTCAACAAATGGAAGATAGGGTGTACCGACGAATGCCCGTGCGGTACTGGTAAAATGACCACTGAACATCTGCTGCAGAACTGCCCGACATACGAGGATCAGAGAGAGCAGATGTGGCCATTGCCAGTGGAACTGCAAGACAAGCTCTATGGTAGTGGCGAGAGTCTCAGGATGACCGCCGCTTTTTTCGAGAAAATAATGGTTACTGTCTGACTGTGTACGCAGAAGAAGAAGAAGAAGATACCTCTACACTTGACTGTCGAAATGAGGTGACTATGGTATGCCAATTAAAAGCGAGAGTGAGAGAGATATATATATATAGATGGAGAGAGACATGGAGAGAGAGATGGAGAGAAAGAGAAAGCGAGATATAGAGTTAGTTTTGCGGAGTAAAAGAAACCAAAACTGCAGCGTTGGTTGAGCACATTTGCCAAAAATAAACCCACAATTTTTACATAAGGTTTAGACAAGATTAAATAAATGTATTATATATATATATATATACATACTTTGGTCACACCAAGAGACACAGCGGTCTTGAGAGAACAGTGATGGAAGGTATGGTGCCAGGCTAAAGAGGCAGAGGTAGACCGAGAAGACGATGGTACCAAGATATCCAGGAATCCCTGGACAGAACTGTGGTAGAGGCTGGCATTTTGGCAAGGGAAAGAGTTTCTTCCAGACAGACTGTAATGGGAACACCGTCAAATAAACATGCTACATGATAATGATATATATATATACATATATATATATATATATATATATATATATATATATATATATATATATATATATATATTCACATGTTTTCGCGAGAATCAGAAACAGATGGAGATCATATGTTTGCAACTTACAATATAACACTTTATGTATGGGTCCTAAGCACGAAATGTCCTTTATAGAAGGTACATTGACAGAGACCAGAAGAGTAGACGTTCCCTAAGATTAAGATTTAAGTGCAATAACAGTTTAGCCAAACATTATCCATGCCGTCTCAGATCTGTAAACACAGAGACACTGCACGTTTGCTGGGCATTGAATGCATGTTTTATTTTCATTTCATTATGCAGCCTCCGTACCCCATGAGCGATCCGATCCTCACTGGCAGGTAAAAGAGAAGAAAAACGAATAACAACAATGAGAGAAACCTATTCTACTAGCATCCATTGGAACAAGGCCAAGATAATCTGGCGTTGACATCTGATGCTGTTTTTCTTTCATTATCAAGAATCGTTTGGGCAACGAACTGAGGTCAACAGCTTTGTATAGACGTCAGATTATCTAGCACTGTCAAAGATGTTTAAGGTGGATTGGCTCTAGTCCTGGAATTAAACGTCTTTTAGATAAAAGTAAATCAAGATGCATGTCGCAAAAGGCGACCAAAGATAGTTGTGCATCAACTCATCAAATAAAACAAATTGCGACAGCAACCACCACTGCAAATACACACAAATCGCTTTGGCTCAGTCTTTCTAAATGATGTCAACTATAGTGTGGCCCTATACTTCGTCTGGAATTAAAAGGGGACAAGAAGAAGATGGATATGCAAAACAACAGAGATATCTTTGGCGCCACTAGGACATCACTCATCATTCGGGATCCATACATTGAATTTAAACCTGGGATACACACAGGGAATTTAAAACTGGGATACACACAGGGAATTTAAACCCGGGATTCACACAGGGAATTTAAACCTGGGATACACACAGGGAATTTAAACCTGGGATACACACAAGGAATTTAAACCCGGGATTCACACATGGAATTTAAGCCTGGGATACACAGGGAATTTAAACCTGGGATACACACAGGGAATTTAAACTTGGGATACACACAAGGAATTTAAATCCGGGATTCACACAGGGAATTTAAACCTGGGATACACAGGGAATTTAAACCCGGGATTCACACAGGGACTTTAAACCCGGGATTCACACAGGAAATTTAAGCATGGGATACACACAGGGAATTTAAACCTGGGATACACACAAGGAATTTAAATCCGGGATTCACACAGGGAATTTAAACCTGGGATACACAGGGAATTTAAACCCGGGATTCACACAGGGAATTTAAACCCGGGATTCACACAGGAAATTTAAGCCTGGGATACACACAGGGAATTTAAACCTGGGATTCACACAGGGAATTTAAACTCGGGATTCACACAGGGAATTTAGACCCGGGATTCACACAGGGAATTTAAACCCGGGATTCACACAGGGAATTTAAACCCGGGATTCACACAGGGAATTTAAACCTGGGATACACAGGGAATTTAAACCCGGGATTCACACAGGGAATTTAAACCCGGGATTCACACAGGGAATTTAAACCCGGAATTCACTAAGGGAATTTAAACCCGAGATTCACACAAGGAATTTAAACATGGGATTCACACAGGGAATTTAAACCACTGCTTAATTCCAAACACCGGGTGATGCCAAAACAATCCAGTAGTCTTAAATAACAGCTCGATTGTCAGATCTTTATGTTACTAATATACTCGTACTTGAGTTGTGCACTCGTGACGACTTTTATGGGACGTGTTACAATGGCTCTCCTCACATCCTAGTACGCGCTTGAGAAGATGGATACTTCTGGCTGTAGTACAATGAAAGGCTCCTCAATAAGCTTCTCACTGCGGGGATCACAGTGCTATCAGAGACAGGAATACGTGTCGCATCATCATTTGAAAGAGATGAACAAGCAAATTATTCAAAGCACTATGTTTGGACACACATCATGTGCAGTTATCAAGACTGACATCTAGGTGAAGTTTATTACCGTCAACACAGTCCCTACAGATTCGTCTAAGAAAATTCTGCATCGAAAAATGGAAACAACTTACACACGTTCCAGGGAGGAAACTGCGAGTGGACACCACTTGCCTTACGCAACACGGAAGCCATTAAATAGACTCCGAACTGGTGTTCCGCGATGTAGGAAGAACTTTAAGATTTTACGATACACGGATGATGAAACATGCGACTCTGGAGTAACACAATACCCAAATACCTGATGATCTGCTCAAACCTTCTGGAAACATGCAATATCGATGATATGGTGAGGGGAAATGATACGGCTATCAATGGGGATGTACATTGGAAACACGGTGTCTGAAGTGGTGCCGAGGATACGGAAAGTAAGTTGATACAGCTGTGATCTCCCCCTCGTTAGTCAGACTGGCATAAAATAGTCTTTCCCGAGAGAACTGATGAGAAGTAAAGTGGGTGTATTGATCAGTATGTTTCACCTGACCTTGACTAACATAGTCTGTTTCCCGAGAGAACTGATGAGAAGTAAGGTGGGTGTATTGATCAGTATGTTTCACCTGACCTTGACTAACATAGTCTGTTTCCCGAGAGAACTGATGAGAAGTAAAGTGGGTGTATTGATCAGTATGTTTCACCTGACCTTGACTAACATAGTCTGTTTCCCGAGAGAACTGATGAGAAGTAAGGTGGGTGTATTGATCAGTATGTTTCACCTGACCTTGACTAACATAGTCTGTTTCCCGAGAGAACTGATGAGAAGTAAAGTGGGTGTATTGATCAGTATGTTTCACCTGACCTTGACTAACATAGTCTGTTTCCTGGGGGAACTGCTGGGAAGTAAGGTGGGTGTATTGATCAGTGTGTTTCCCATGACCTTAACTAACATAGTCTGATCAGTATGTTTTGTGTGACCAGATGTTAGTCTACTCTCCCCAGGGTGTAGTGTTAGTCATAGCTATGGTAATTCTTCAGTTCTTTGAGGCTTGGTATCCGGTGACCTTTCTCAAAGGCCTACATACCGTACTTCAGAGCATTGGCAGCTATACATTTAAATATTAGGGTAAACGTAAGCATGATGTAAGCTGGTTACATACCAGATCCCTCTGTTGTGAGTGGCAAACGTTCCTACCACTGGATTAACTTCACGTCCTAAGACATAAATAGGTCAGATTGGACATGTAGATAGGAGTAGAACTTAAGGATCAAATGGCGTGACATACACTTGTAGCAGCATCAGCTTGACTAAGATACGAAAATATTCTGAGACAAAATAACAAGCTGTATTCATACTGGATCCCAACATGCAGCAGTAAATGAGTAAACATTCGCCAACGACTGATACCTGACTGCTTGTATCAGGGTCAGTAACTCATAAACTGACCAATACCATATTCAGCCTCTACGTGGCGGCCCTGGAAAACAGACTGCAGCCATGCAACCTGGCTAAGAGAGAATAAAGATCGGATGTGTCGGTCCGCAAAGTGCAGATATCGCAGCCTAGCTATAAGTGGAACACCGAAGAAGAATGAAATATTCATACCAACCCTCTATTATCAGTGCCACACATGTACCTTGACCAAAGACACAAATTCGAAACATGAAATGAGATGTTTGCGAAGAAGCACACGGTTACTAGCAGATATAGAGTTGGAACGCTGATACCCAGAAGAAGGTGGACACAACGCTTTTCGTTAAAGTCAGACAGAAAATTAAACGTCTTGGACATTATTACAAGAATGCCCCCGACAACTACTAGTCACAAGTCTATGACACAAGATAGCATGGCGTAATAGATAGACAACAAAAGTGATGGTTTGTCAGTATTAAAGAAAAAAACTAGCGGCATGAGTTAAAAATAACCACCGCCACAAAGACAGTGCTCTTAGATCCTTGGTCAGTGATTGGAAACTGGTCATTGACTATCACACATGATAACGTGACAGCAACAGGCTCCTTCCACGTCACCTGGTGTGCAGCTATTATTAGTACAGTGCTCTAACTCTGATATTTGATTTACATTTCGGATTCTATGATTCTTAGTCAAGTTGTCTTAGATTCTCTCTGGAGTTCATACGACTTCGGTTCTGGCGACTCTGTCAGGATTTTGTCTTAGGACATGACCGATCCAATTCCACCGTCGACCGGCTAATATGTATGTGTGCATGTATTGTTGATTTCCCTGGGCAAGCAGTTCTCTGTTGGAGAGGGTATTCGGCCAGAAAATATTAATCTTTCTTAAACAGGTTGTGTAGAAAGATGACACATTTTACACTTATTTTTCTATACTCTTCAACACTCATCACTATTCAGACAAACATATTTCTTTTGTTTTTTTGTTTTTGTTTTTGCGTTTGCCTTATTTATCTATTCCCCAAGGCGTGTGTGCGTTACACTGTGGTTTTTATTTTGCGCCTGTCGGCCCAGTGCATCCGACTTCAGCATGCATTTTTTGTAAGGGTCTGCTTCCTACTGCATTTTCTAAGGGTTTGCTTCTCCGGGGTAACGGCCGGTGCTGTGATGGGGATCGAACCCAGCACCTTCTGGTTGTGAGCCGTGCCACTTAACCACTAGGCCACGCCTATAAAATGCAGCTCTTGTATATGCTAAGACTCCTAAACGTTATTTAAGCCAATAAAGGCTGTTCTGTTTTTGTTCAATCTGCATTTGGTGTCTTTACCTCTTCCACCATCAGGTGCTTTCGAGTTATTAAGTGTGTCCGTCTTTGCTAGTTCATTTTCTATTTTAGTTAGTGTTGGATTTAATCTATTTAGTGTAATGACTTTTGTCTTCTTGATATTAATGATCAATCCTGTTTGGTGGTTATATGCACTCCTATTTCCTGTTTTCTCCTGAATGTGTTGGTGTGAGTGTGTAAGTTATTCAATATCAACACAGATGGTACGCGTAAGTAGACTTCACATCCACACAACATCTACCGGAATATGCAGACAGAGACCAATACGAAAAAGATGTAACTAATATTGAAAAGTGGGATATGTTATTTAGTGACGACTCAAAACATAACTTGAGGCACCAATTTATATTTGTTTCTGACAAACCATGACAAGAATTAACCGATAATTATTGTGTAACGCTGTTGAAGTTTAAGGAAAAATCGATACGTCTATATTCACAAGAGGTCAGGGGATCTCATGTTTTAAAAAAAAACTCTCTACTTCATACAACTTAAACATGCCGCCGTACATTGAAGCACAATCTTAGAAAGCAAAGTAACTAAATGTAATGTAGAATTGAGGAAATAGGAAAGTATTTGATTTTCTAATTTCCAAGTCAGAAATTTAACAACTTTGAAAAAATTCAAATCACACTCAGCAGTTTTTAATAGTAAAAATATCGATAGATTCTACCAATGGTCAGAACAGATAGGACTTGAAGTGAACACCTCAAAGATGAAAATCATGGCTTGCACAACCACAACAGTTGATATAAAGCGATTGGTAAAATCTCTAACAAATTTCCACTACACATACCTGAGAAGCAAAAGGATACAAGATATATATGCCACGAAAGAGCTTTCCACTAGAATTGCTTTGGCATCATGCTCCTTTGATCAGCTCATCAACATCTGGAAATCAACGACACTGAGCAAACATATCAAGCTCAGATTCTTTAACTCAATCGCAATATCAGTCCTGACATAGATTTGAAAGCTGGAAGACAACAAAAGTGCTGCAAAACAAACTAAATGTCTTTGAAAACAATGTTTAAAACAATTATTGAATAACTAACTAATGGCTCGATAAAAACAGAGAGAAGCCAACTATACGTATCGACCATCATCCGGAAAAAAAAACGATGGACATATATCAGACATGTCTTTAGAATGAATAATACCCGTCCTCCATTGCAAGCACACGAATGGATAACAAGGGCCGTTCGGAAAAGAGGGAAACCCTAGGAAACACCTAGAAGAACAATCATAACAATCAACTTAGGGCCTCGGCGCCATACAAGATCTAAAAACAGTGGCGTCACACCGTTCCAACTGAAGATTTTTTGTTTCAGCCTTCTGCGCCGTATTTGGCGCAAAAGAAAATAGATAGAAGTATAATATTTTAAAAGCAGTCAAAATCATGCAAATAGTACAGTCGTATATTACGGTTAAGTTGGGTAGAACTTGCTTGATTATAACTCATCACTCAATTGTAGGCATCTGGTCCATTTTCTACCTGGATTATGTAAGCAATTCTTGAACTCATGCTGCGGAAATGCCGGATTTCACACAAGCAAAGTTACAACTGGTACATCGGTACACGCTTGGTTTAGCAGTTTAATCGGGATATTCTCACTTCACAGAGATCTAGACAAGTCAGAGACTGTTACACCTAGAAACTCAGTACTGGTGATATAATGTAACGACAGACTAATTATCTGTTTCCCGTTCGTGGTTGTTATACGATGGTCATTCTCTGCCGAAACAGTCTCGGTTCAGCAACATTTTTCAATGTTATTAAGAGTATCTATTTATAAATGAGATTTTATTATTAACAGTTCTCTTATTAAAAAAAATGGACTCGCAAAATTGGATACTTTTTTGTATTTTTCTTCTTCATCTTTTTCTTCTTTTTCTTCTCATTCTTCTTTTTCGTCTCCTTTTTTCTTCTTCTTCCTCTTCTTGTCTGAGTGGCGAGGTGCACTATGCAATGAGTTAGAGAGTCCTACAGTGGTTAGGCCGTACTGCTAATCGCCTCTTAAAGCAGTCTATCAGTACGGCAGTGGTACTATTCTCGTCTCTGTCATTAATAAAGCCGTATCAGAAATGACACTGGCATATTATTTGAGTAAAGAACCTCCCAAGTGTTAAATAATGCAGTCGCTTAGTTCTCCACAACTTCTAGACTAAAAGAGATCGACTAATTTAATTTTACTTAACTTAACTTAACGTCTTTATACTGATTTAGAAGATGCTGCAGAGTCTGTTTACATCCAGTTTCTTTTACATACACTTGATCTAAAAATACATATGCGCATCCAATCTATTCATGAATGCATTAATTGATACTGCCTCTACTATTTTCTGTTGCAAAGCATGTGAAGACTACAAATATATTTCCTGGTATCTAATCTGGACGTTTCTTTAATTAATTCGTGTTTGTGTCCTCTTGTTCTTGTAGGCGGCTGTATTTTGAAAAAACTTGTTATAGTCTAATTATAGACAAGTACACTAGTCTATAGTTTAGACTATTACACGCAAATGAAATACACGATTTGTCATATGACTATGATTTGTATTCACAAACGAATCAGTTATTTCTGAATTATCAGCTTCATAACTGGCTGTTATTTACTTACAAGAAACATCTATTCAAGCACATGAACGATGTTTTATTCAACTCAAGAGAACAAAATATGAAATGGTTATTGTTTTAGCAGACTGATCACTAAATTTGTCGTCCTTTTTATAGTCTAAAAGCTTAAACAAAAAGTATAATACCAACTGAACACATTACCTCAAAGGGACGTGTAGTGTTGGTCAAAAACTAATTGAAAAATATATGTTAAAAGTACAAATCCAAACTCTGAAGGCAAATGCCACAACTGCTGATAGTAGATAATCTGTTCTGAATACTATAGGCAGTTTGTTTTTTTCTTCTAAATTACTCTTCATTCTACCCTGAGTCAGAAGATATGACTTTAGTTTGGGCAGAGACAGATGATTTAAAAAAAACAGAAATTTGCGTTTGCTTATTTAGTTGATTAGCTTTAAGAAATTATAAACCTCTTGTTCTCAATAGAATTCACTACTGCCAGCGTTTTCTCTAATTATGTTTAAGTTCATTTGGACACGAACATTCATAAATGGAAAATTTCAAGCAAACAACACACATAACGGGTTCTTCATTGTCGCTAGAAACACGTGTGAACCCAATTAATTGTCATCTAACTGCTTTCTGTGACCGAAATAGCTATTATTCATTTTTTTGGACTGCATTTTTCTTTGTTACAGACTGATGAAACACAAAACAATATAAGTGTAAATTTGTTTCTTTACTTTCAAGGTTAATCTACTTTTTGGCGACTGTTTTGGCATATCCCAGAGCTTTCCTTGAGAATTTGAGAACCGCCGCACCAGGTCGCAGCAAAACGTGAGCAGAGAGTAGAATCGATGTGACTTCCTTCTTCTAACGGTGTTTTAATTGGTATTGTCAGTTGTATGAGATTATAAGTAACAAGCATACCAGAACATCTTTGCTATTGTTCTACTGCGCAGTAAATAATATGAGCAATTTTAATATTAGGTTATATTCTCAACCTTCTAATACCTAGTTTTAAGAACACCTCTGACACACACAACCATATTCTTAACTTTTCTACTACCCAGTTATAAGAACACCTCTGACATACATGACCGTCTTTCCAGCATATCTGTTGCGCAGTAAAGAACGCTTCATTCCCACACACAACCATCCTTCTAGTATCTCCGTTACCCGGAAAAGTACACTCCAGACACACGGCCATATTTCTAGCATCTCTGTTATCCGGTAAAGAACACTTCAGTCCGACAAATGCCCATTTTCCAGCATCTCTGTTACCTGGTAAAGAATACTTCAGTCCCACAAATGTCCATTTTTCTAGCATCTCTGTTACCCGGTAAAGAACACTTCAGTCTCACAAATGTAAATTTTTCTAGCATCTCTGTTACCCGGTAAAGAACACTTCAGTCTCACAAATGTCCATTTTTCTAGCATCTCTGTTACCCGGTAAAGAACACTTCAGTCTCACAAATATTCATTTTCCAGCATCTCTGTTACCCGGTAAAGAACACTTCAATCCCAAAAATGTACATTTTCCAGCGTCTCCGAGAGCCAGTGACTCTTCCTAAGCTGTGAGGTTTTTGACAATTTCTCATTGGTCACAGATTTTGGTTACATGTTCATCCTTTAATTCTATGTAAACGTTTCTTAATCTAGATTATACACCGACAAAAAAGGGTCCTGACATGATGAAACTACAAAGAAACAATCTTAGAGACGTTCCCCAAGCAGATATTTTACGGTGAGCTCACAACAGGTAGACTTACATCATAGAAGCGGAAGAAACGCTGCAGAGACTCCTTGAAAGTGTCTGAAAAGATTCAATTTTGATTTCACACTCACATATTTTTGCACCTAACCGTAACACCCGGCGCTAGTATCACCGAAGGTGCTCTGATCGCAGAGAGTATAGCCATCGTGGAGGCTCAGCGAAAAGGTACTGCCCGATAAAAACAACGCTCGACGCTTCCTCACACGAGTGCTCTGATTGTGGCAGGAAATGCCCCCCTAGGATTGGTCTTTACAGCCATCAGCGAACACATTTCTCAGCAATAGTCTGAAGCTGTCGTCATCTTTGCTTGCGATGGACAACTATTATTATTTTAACTAGCAGCGAGATACTGCAACGAAATCAGCCCCCTTTAACGCAAAGAACACAAACAGCATGTATATCTTTCCAGCATGTATGCTGCCCACTGAAGAACAAGATTCAACTGACACCCAAGCCGGTCATGACATACAATTTACTTCCGGATAAATCTCAGATGTACTCTTGTAGTTTTCTCACAGGAAGTCGCACAGCGAACATCATGCACACCCACCGACTACAGTCAGTGAGTAGCTTCCCCTACCTATGCAGTACCATCACCCGGTGAATATCGATTCTGAGGTTAAACACAGAAATATGCCCATTCTCTTCTACAAAATTCCCTTACTGCAATCTAGACCCCAACAGCACTGCTTTATATTTTGGCAATTCCAGATATCTCATTAGATCATTTAATTCAGTTTGGGCATATTAATATGGTTCTGCAGGGTCTTCAATAGGCACGAAGTCAGGATCGTTCGATGTAGATGCTTTCACATGTCCACTGTCACAATAATCTGTTTTTATCATTTAGGGCAGAGGTGGCCAAACTACAGCTCGCGTGCTAGATCCGACCCACCAACCAGTCTTTACCGGCCCGCCAAACAGTTTTGAGCCGGCCTCTTATTGTTGATTGAAAATTACTGTATACTCCGCTAAAAATGTATTAAAAAATAGTACGCACAGGCACCAGAACAAAACCAAAAAGACCGAAAATGCACGATTAACATCTCACCACATCCCACAGCACCACACCCTCTCTCTCTCCACTCTCTCTCTTTCTCTCTCTCTCCCTCCTCTCTCTCATACCAATTGAGCTCTACTAGATAGTGCCTACAAAATGGAAATGATAACGTCAAATCTCTGATCGTGCACGTGGACAGGTGAAGACAGTGTCGGTACCTACTTTGATAATGAGAAACTCAAAGCAATGCCAAATCTTTTCTGCGCTCGTAAGTTTCTGAGATCAATTGGTGTTGCTTTGTCTTTAGCATCGGAATGGGAAAGTGATTGTGGGATTGGATGGTAGGTACATTTCTATAGGAGGGAGTTGAGGTGCACAGTTGGCCTTGTGACCAGTGTTAAGTATAAATCAGCCAGTGACACTTCTGGGCTTGTAGCTGTTGTACACGTTTTCACGTATAAGAGTTTTCATTTGTAAAACAATTCTAAGTATAAAGTAGTTTACCGTTGCTTTCTGTACGTGGTTCATTATATATGTAAAACTAAATCCCAGAACGTTATTTTTTAAGGATGTTATAGGTCAGGCCATCTGGTGTTATCCTTTATCATAATCTGGGCCTCGAACAACCTTAGCTTGGTCACCACTGAATTTAGAGTATACGATCTTGGTGTGTCCGGAACAGAAAGTCCTTTCCAATGAGGTTGGAAAGAAGTTGGAATATTCAGATGTCATATGCCGCTTTTGCTTCTAACAAATACCATGTCCAATTGGATGAGTAATGCAAAAATAACTACATATGTGTGAGGGCCCAATACCGATCTTTGTTACCGATATCACAAATGTTGGTCAAGACTATCCATCTCGAGGGGAATCACTCGTCAGAGCTATAGGAAAGGGAAGGACGTGGTCATTTGCGCTGTTCTGTTCTAGGAGTCGACTTCATTGCACTCCGGGCATACCCAAAGGTGCTCAGTCTCTCTCAGCAGATGGCGCAAAGTGTGGATGCTGATGGTGCCTGTAACCTGTTGGTTGTACACCTTCCTGTTTCGTACTCTCAGGTTCCGTGATCCACTGAATCCTAATTTGATTCCAAAGTGCCGTAGCCTGTGCCTTGCAGACTCATCCAAAGCAGTGTCGTTTTCCATCAGGTGGTCCTTGATAACCTTCACTATGTCACCGTTACCCATGTCCACTGTGCCTGTTAAGGGTGCGCGTGACGCCAAAAAAGCAGCTCGCTCGTTGCCGGAACCCCGGCATGACCAGGACAGTAGATCCACACCAGCCCCTGGAGTTTTGAGGTCTTCAGCGCTGCTATCCCCTCATATCGTAGCCACCCATTCTGCACCTTCCGAAGTAGTGTTTGTGAGTCTGACACGATGGCCATTTGCGCTGTGAAGATGAAATCACCAGCCTACTGAACAAATATCTGCAGGTCTTTTCCACTCCGTATCTGGAAAACTGGAGTTGATTTGTGATTTGGAGGTTCATATTCGTGATCCGCATGTTCAGAATAGTTAAAACTAGTTACTGTTGTCTCGAATATATTTTTGATGTTAAATGTGTGCATCTTCACAGCCGGCTTACTAGAAGCAAAGAATAGGGATACCATTATATATTAATGTAGTCTTCAGGTTCAGACTATTTCCCAGTAAAGTGTAGAAATAAATTAAAGACTCTTACTTCTACAATTTGCACATTATCAATGACCAGATCATGACAACTTTCTATTTGATCTATGTATGTCATATCTTCCTCATTCCCATTACAATGATAAAGGACACAGAACCAGACGTCATCTAGGTTACCAATTGAGAAAGTCATCATCATGTGTCCTTCTTTGTGCTGTTGCCGATCATCGAATCCTACAGACAACTGCCATTTGAGTATTTTAGAACTTCAGGTACTTTTTGTTTATCCATCCAACTTGATATGTCAACCCATATCTATCATCTTTGTCGTCATAAGCCTCAATCTTTTTTGTCGTCGCACGAATTTATCTTGGAATAATGTGCTCAATACATTTTGCCGATCGTCTTTAAATTTTGTTATCAGTCATTTATTAGTACTCTTTTCTGGTATGTATTCAATGAATTCCACAGCCGTTCATTGTATGCGTAGCATTACTACCAGGTACCCCATTTTTATGGTGATTAAAACAAAATCATTGGCGATGTTTCACATCCCCAAACAAATTTTGTTCTTCTGCAAAAACCTTTCCTTTTATTCGAAATATCGGACGTATTTGTTAATACCATTTAATTAAAATTGTCGCTAGCTTGTTTCTTCGTTTCTGCTCATTATTTCAGTTCAAAAAATATCACATACAATGCAATGTATCTTCGTGGAAACGCCGGATCATGAAAGTCTACCAGAATAAACACAATAAAGGGACACAGTTAAATTTTAGTCTTTCTCATTCTCTTTCTTAACGTGCCCGGCCGACAAACATGGGCGGCTACGAATCTTCATTTCATCACATTTCCATGCTATTTAGTCATTATATTATTTTTTCTCAACAATGATAAAGCTGTTTTATATTGTCTCTGTATGTCAATATCTGATCTTCAACCAAAATAAAATTGAGTTTTATCATAAATGCTAGCCCTCACTAACTTCAGATCAATCTTTTCTACTCCATTCCCTTCTCAAAAGCATTCATAAAAATCACGCACTGTTTTGAGCCATCCGTTTCCTGAGTAAATTTGCTTTCTTTTGTTTTAAAACATCTGTTTCTTGAGTACATTTACTTACTTCTGTGTTGAACTATCAGTTTTTTGAGCAAATTTAATTCCGTTTTTATTAATCTAGCTAACTATTTGTGGGATTCTAAACAATCATTTATAAAACCGCAACTCTGTGGTCATTGCTATTTTTTATGAGTATATTTTGGAGTCCATTATTCACTAGCGCATTAGCCTAACCACAGGTGATCAGATGGCAGAGCGAAAGACCCATAGTGGAATATCAGAGTAGGCATGCCGACCAAAATGGTAGAACGAACGACAACTTCACAGCTGTCTCCTCACATGAGTTCCCCGCGAGAAACATCTCGCAACTAAAGTCTGACGCAATATTCGCTTGCGATGTCAACTATTATTTTTATTAACTTTTACTTGGCACGATGGGGAGGCTGCCTGACCTAGAGATGAAGCGCCCGTTTCACAATCACAACGCATCCGATTCCAATCACGCTCGTGTCCAGTTTGGCTGACATGGATTTTTTTTCCCGCTCACCCAACTACGGAAAGTACTGGCAAAGTATTGCACACTTGCCAAGAATCTTATAACAGTAAAATAGGTTGGATGTCGTAAGAAACGATGTTCCGCAAAGGACATGGCTTGACTTGACTTGACTTGGTTCGTTCTCATTCTCCCGCTACAAACCCTGAATAGGACTTAAGTAGCAGAATGTAGCCTAGAGAACGGAATGCGTTGTGTTGTAGTTTACAGCTTGACTGCGATATTTGCACCTTTCGGCTCAACACATCAGACTTCAGCAAGCACTTTTTGAGTACCGGGTTAGCATTCCCTCTTCGATCCCTTCTCCTTAGCCAGTCTGCTCTGTTGCAGCCTGTTATCCAGGTTCACCCCGTGGAGGTGTAGAAGGGTCTTGGCAGCTCTGGTTCGCTGGCCCTGGTGCCACCAGCCAGCTTTGGGTCCTTTACCGCTGCAGCTCATACACTGCTCATCATCTTGATCCCCGCAAAGGACATGCTACTTACTTACTACTTGGCAAGATTGGATAACAATGAAGAAAAATTGTTCCAACTTTCATGTACACAAACTTATGCCATCTGTTGCTATTTATTTTCTGGATTGAAGTTTTGCATGAAAAGGATTCATTTTAATGTCTTTGTGCCTATGTTTTGTTGTTGCTTTTCCTTCAGCTTCAGGAGAGAACACACAAACAATCTCAGGCCCATCACAAAAGATGACGGGTGGCATCATCTGAAGAATTTGATGGATTTGAAGAAGAAAGAGAAGAGTTTATGCCGACCTGGCATCAAACACACATCTGGCTAATTGAATAGCAGGCTACCAGTAGCTCAGTGGTTGGATATCTTGCTTCTCATCGTAACTATACCGCGTACGCTATTGATAGTGTCAGCTGACTTACAGATAGAGAAGGCAAGGTTAGAGTCAGGAGAGTAACTGGTAACTTCCAGCATGGAGAAAGCTGAGCTCTAGTTTGCGGAAGTCTCTAGCCATTGACCCCCAACTGCTGAATCTATAATACGACCTTGGCTTCCATAGACATTCAAGAATTAACTATCCCAACTGTGTAGAGACATCATAGTGGTACTGGGGTTGAGAAGACTAGAACCACTACAACTTCTCCAGAATACAGTTAGCGACGAGTCATAGGTCAGACAATCTCATCATTGCTATAAACCGTCATTGCAAATGTATACATTTGGACTTCTTATAAAGGGGCCAACAGCACCGGTGACCTTGTGCGAATAGGGGAATGAATGAATGAATGCATCATTCAATCAATCAATCAATCAAGCAAGCAATAAATCAATCAAACAACCAAGCAATCACTATCTTAGAAAAACATTTTCTCAACTTTAAATCATCAATGCGCTGATGAGTTTAATACTTCTGGTGTAACCAGGCATGAGTTGATGAGCATAAACAAACACAGAATCAAGAAAACAGATGACTTACATCCTGGTTCATCATTGAGTTGATGACGGACAGTTTGTCTTGTAGCTCTGCTGCTTCCGCTTCTGGCAAATCTGGTGTGGAGATAAGCAATGGAAATTAAGAGAGTTATCTCCAGTAAGAGTATGTATGTATGCATGTAAATATGTATGTGTATGTATGTATGCATGTTAGGAGCGGGGGGGGGGGGGGGGGGTTAAGAGGTTAAAGCACTCGCCTCTCATATTGATGAACTGAAACAGTGGGCGATCGAATCCCGCAAGTTTCAAGCGACCCCTGGTCTCACGGGAGGTAAGACCAGATGCCTGCATCCAGAGTTACCTCCAGTCGTCTCGACCAAAAGTCTTGCCACTGATCCAAGGTAACTCGAGATAAGAGTGAGATTGATGGCCAGCGCAGCTTCCAGCTTCTTCCTCACTATAATCCAAATACAGCCACATCACATTAGTACGACAAAATCGTCTGATGTTGTGACCATCATCGCTTCGCGATGGGCCATAATTATGTATGCATGTAACTTGGAAGGGGGGGGGGAGGAGGGGGGAGAGACAAGAATAGAAATAGTACACTCCGGTGAAGGCATTATTAACGTATACACCCCTTCAAGAGAACAAACTCATTTGGCACACTTTTCTTGAATGGGCTCATCCACAGTAGTATGTATATGCTACGTAAGCAGCATCATGAATTGCAAATAGATGCACAGTATATATATATATATATATATATATATATTCATTTGAATACATGTAGCTACTTCCGACAGTCATCTCGCAGATAGGTCTTAATTTCAACACTAATTGAAACAAATGTGACATTACCGAAGGTCCCTAATTGTTGATGCAAAAACAGAGAATAATAATTATCACTCTAACGTCAATTGTTCAGTAACAAAGATAGCAACGAAAAAGATTCATACTTTCATCAATGGGTTCCTTCACCGACAAGTAGGGTTACAATTGTATAATTTAGCGTTTAATGTGGAACTGTGGTAAAGAACAATACATATATCAGCAGCGCTTGTAAGGAGAAGGCCTTGGTGTTAGATATGAACAACATTCGGGAAAATAACTGAAAGCATATTAAGACATGCCTTGCTTTGAAGGCAGCTAAAGAAGTAGAGGCAGACCTAAGCAATCATAGAGAAAAGAGCTTGCATCAAACATAATGGCAACCGGAAAGACATGGTTAAGAAAAAAGATAGCTCAAGACAGGACGACATGTATATGTGTTGATATCCTATGCTCCGTTAGAAGCTGATATTGATTGATTCATTGATGTCTGCGACGAAAAATTATGACAGAGAAAGAGATATGAAAATCTTTTTGTAATATCGCCTGTAAAACCGCCACACAGATGTTTCAGAACATACTAAAGCACCTGTCACCCCTTCCATATGTGCTATCACAATTTTTGCAGCAACATATGTTTGGATTGAGTAGCAGTATGCTAAGCGAAGAAGATAATTAAAGACATGGCTATACTGTGAACACAAGAAAGCTATTTCAACATATACATTCCCAACTGTCACATTCAACATATTCAGCCTTGGGTCTAATTCACGTTATAATTATCACAACTGCTAATGTGTCCAACTGTCAGAGATCATACAGAGAGCTGGATAAGGTTGCTGGATAATATGACTGGATCGTACCGCTGGGGAGAATAACAACAACATCTAGAGATAATTGCTTGAAAATATGTATCATGTTAAATATAGTGTTCACTGTATGCATGGCTTCTATAGATGTTTAAGTAAAAAGTAGTGTCGGTGCAGATTAGAGTTGTGCGTACATGACGACAGCCTTCTGTATGACCGAGTGAAGATCGAGGCTGTGATTTCGTCTCTGAGGTCTGGGATCTCTGGGATTTCAATCTGGGATCTCTTTAATTAATGCCGCATTCATCTCTGACTCTCAATCATTGCTTCGGAAAGCACAGACGCGATGACTACAGCTGGCTCGATACCGAAACAGAGGCATCGAATCTGCGCGATCTTGTGTGAGTTTGGTCCTGGCTCAGCTGTGGTTTGGAGGAATGAAAGGGCTGACAACCTGGTCTCAGGGACACCAGTAGTTGGGCCATTGGCAGTGGAGAGACTCAAATTTGGAAGTAAATAACGACCGCTTTTTGGATATATATATATATATATAAAACGGAGATAAGAATCGGCCTACTGTTACGCTGACGGAATTTATTAGGATGCCACTAATAGCAAGTTGAAACTCATATTGTGAAAGACTAACTCACTGAGATTAGCAGGGCCTCCCATAGAAATCTTATCAGTGACTTCAACATGTTCTTTACCACCTCCATTTCATTTCCCCACTAGTCAAACTGTTTATTAGTTTCATGCTCTGAGATGTAGCCTGTAAGGTCAGATAAGGCAATGGAGATGACAGAAGGGGCGAATGGAGAGCTATTGTTTTTCTGCTTTTAAGGCTTTATGATCCTATACTTCATCCATGCTAAATATTGTTTTAAATAAATAAAAGAGGATCAGAAAGAAGAAAGAAAGAATTGAGTAGAATATCAAGGACAATATTTCCATAGGAATAAGGATAAAGAATTCACATTGAAACCATTTATATTGCAATGCAGATTAAATCAATCATTAGAAGACATCATTTTTATTTCAAGTTTTTTAAAAAAGGTACACTAATTATGATGTCTTCTAATGTTTGATCTACATTGCAATATAAATGGAATAACTTTCTTGGAGTGGTGTATGTGAACAATTTCGAACCAAAACATTTTCGTCTAAAGGGAATACAACAATGTGCGCTTTAAAAGATTGCAACACTTCACATTTTTAGTTCTGATTGACGTTTCTAAGACGGTGTCAACTCCTGTCCCAGACAGCAGGCGCCTTTCTAGTTCTCGTCAGCCTATAACATTTTCTGTAACTAAATCCTTTTTCGTGTTTTTGGATCCTATAGGAAAGTTTTTGCTAATTTCTCATAATATTCCCAGCGTTCATGGGATACCTGTGCAGATTTAGACGCAGAAGTGCTTGTCTTGAAACTATCGACTATCTTGTGCCAAGATAAGGAAAGCAATATAATGCTTGTTTGCTTTGACTCCAGAAAACCAGTCTCCTATATGCAGTTCTCCTTTTGTACTTTGAAATTTCGTTGTTTTTTGGGAAAACGTGATTGCGGGTATCTTTTGGGATTGTGTTAGGCAGAAACACGTCATCATTCGTGAAATAATTTTACATTTCATTTTGAGATGGAAACTCGGTTGTGATACAACAAATGTCAAGGCCTACACTATCACTTTCACATGCTCCTATACGTATGCTTTTTATGTTTTTCATTTTCTGCATCTGTCTCTTTATCAATTTATTGTACAAAATTGAATTAATTATAATAAACCGCTCTTTGATTGATAATAAGGTTTCCAATAGTTTCTTTCTCGTTTTAAGTCTACAGGTAAGTTTATTACATTTTTTTAGGCTGCACTTATTCCAAATTGAAAGAGTGTTCATTTACCCTTGTTTATATTTTCCTCTTGTTCTTTCTTGTAATTTCTTTTCTAGACTTTGACTTGTGAGAATACATTTAGGAGAGATGATTTATAATTCAAAATCTGCAATGGAAACAGCTTTGCTCTTCGGGATTCCCGTCGTTCGTATCTGTGACCGTCCTCTTCTATTTATGAGCCAGTGTTTTTCTCGCTAAATACACATGTAGAACGTTTCCTTCTAGTTGATCTCCTAGCTTTCTCATCACCCCAAATGTATGATTCAGTTCAGTCAATTATTCCACGCTTTATGATCGTCTTTGTAATGCTTTGTAGCTCACATTTGCACCTCCTGTTCACACGTGCCAGATCAAAAAAAGAAGCTGACCGTTAATATGTTAAATCCACCACCTTCTGAGCTCACGAAGTCAACTTTGCCGATTGCTAATTTATTCATTGAGGGTTTAAAGTAGTTCTCGCGTAATTATGAGGATAAGTAATATTCCCACATGGCAGAAGTCATCGGACACGAACAAAGAAGCATTTGAATTTATATCAACTATAATTTTACGTAACAGACATGGCTCTGCCACAGAAATAGTAATAGCAGCAGTAGTAGTAGTAGTAGTTGGGATAGTAGTAGTAGTAGTAGTAATAATAGTAGTATCAGTCGTAATAGTAGCAATAGTATTATAAATGATGACAGTCGTAATAAACTAGTATTACTAGTAATTATAGTCGTAGTAGTAGTATGGATAGCATTAACGACCGAAGTAGCAGATGTAGTAGTATTAGTATTAGTAGTAGTAGTAACAGTAACAGCAGCAGCGGCAGCAGCGGCAGCAGTAGCAGCAGCAGTAGTAGTAGTAGTAGTAGTAGTAGTAGTAGTAGTAGTAGTAGCCCTATCAGTACTACAATAACGGTTATAATTAATACTTTGTCTCCCCGGCCCCATTTCGTACTCTGGGCCTGGGTACAACGTACACCCTGTACCCCCTCTCATAATAATAATAATAGCTGTCCATCGTTGTCGATGAGGACCGCCAACATAATCCTTGTCACAGATTTCCCTGTTGGGTGTGGGTGCACATGTGGCTGAACAGGCCAATGCGGGCACGAAAACATCTGCTACATATCGGGCACACGAGGTTTGTAGAAGGTGATGGTGTTCCCGCTGTTCGGGATTTCCGGGTCTCGCGTCCGCTCTGGGCTTTCACAACACGGTCGTCTTCGACGGTAGCTACACCCGATTTGACTGTGCTTCCTTCTCCAGTCAGATCTGTTTTGCGCAAGACATTTCCAGGTGTCGATGTCTATCTGGCAACTTTTCAGTGAGTCCTTCAGACCGTCTTTAAATCATTTCTTTGGGCGCCCTCTCTCGCGCCATCCCTCTCTCAGCTCGCCATAGAGAAGCTTCTTTGGGAGCCGCTCGTCTGACATACGGACGAGGTGTCCGGCCCATCCTAGTCGTGCTTTTTCTAGCAGTGCATGGATGCTGGGCATGTTAGCCCTCGAGAGAACCTCGATGTAAGTGACACGATCTTGCCATCGGATGTGGAATATTCGCCTCAGGCAACCTGTGTGGAAGTGGTTTAACCTCCTTGCATGTCCAGAGTATACAGTCCAGCTTTCGCAAGCGTATAGTAGGGTTGGAATATTGGTTGCACGGTAGACTTTGAGTTTGGTCTTGATGCTGATGCCACGACGTGCCCAGACCATCGAGCGCATTCCATCAAAGGCTGTGCTGGCCTTTGCTATTCTGCTTGCCACCTCATCGTCAAGGCTGACAGATCTCGACAGCGTGCTGCCCAGATATGTGAATTTGTCTACGACATTTAGCGGACCCCCTCTCATAAGCCCTGGTTATTAACATAATATCATTTATACATGTCAAAAACCTTATAAGTGTGAAGTAGACATTTTGGTTAGAATGCAACCTTTCGAAATAAGTTCGTATAATTATATAGTACAGGAAAAAAACAATCCCATTATCACTGCGTTTATTTGTATTGCTAGGCTACAGCGGGAGCATTGATTGGGTTGATGAATAACGCCTGATTTGATAGTTCCTTCAACCGTCATCAAGTGTTCAAGCGAAGTATTTATTTTGATAGAAAACCCATGACCTTCTAAGTCCGGTGGTAGGTCTCTTACAACCTCGATCACTCGATCCTCACGATAAATAGATATAACTTAGAAGTGATTATCCCATTATCCCGTGGTTTAGAAGAAGAGGGTACCACCTTGTAATGTGACTCATGCTGGCCATAGGAAGTCCATGTGTCGAAGGTTTGAGACTCGTATTTTAGAGCATTAAAAACAACATCAAAACAGAACAAATAACTATTTGCTGCATTCGAACAAAAGATGGCGCTGAAATTGTAACTACCGACGCTTTTTGATAGTAAGACAGAAAGGGGAGACATCGATCCTTGACTGACAGCACCAAGAGAAAGACATTGATTCCTTCTTTTAATTGCTGCAGTAAATGATGTGTTATCTTCAGATGGAGATCGATGCCTGAGCTCGAAATATTAAAACAGTACTGGAGGTGGAAATATGTTCCTCTCAAGTTTTTATTATTGCAGTGAAAAATAAAATAAGGATCTTGATTTCGAATGTAGTTAGGGGGTATGTGGTGGTAGGCTTGTTACTTGGTCAAACCGTTTTAGTTGCTGTCTGTTAAAGTAGTCCAATACTGGTACTGTTCCCACCAGTCTCCTGATGTCATCGTTTCTAATTTTCGGATCATGCCTCTCCTTGTTACGCTCAATATTTTTATCAGACATTTCATTTCTGTTGTTACGATGTAACGTTTTTCATTTCATGTTAGTGTCCAGTTTTAACATTGATAGCATAGTGTCGGGACGAAAATCGTGTTGTATAAAGCTGTTTTGGTAGTTATTGTCACGTGCTTGCAATTAAGTACTAGAGTTACTTGTCCAATGATCTGATTTGTTGTATTTAGTTTACGAATTGTTTGGTAGAGCCGCGTTGCGCAGTGGGCTAACATCTCCCACTTCTACGGCAGTAATACTATTAGTCACTTTCCTTTTTATTTTTTTACTAGTTTATCAATATGACTGCTTGATCGCCAGCAAAAAGAAGTTAATTTATGAGTTCATCAACGTTCATTTGGTTGGATGTTTTACAAATGTGGTCTACATATGTAAGGAACAACAAAGGGGATAGCACACATCCTTGTCACACTCCTGATTTGATATACAATTTTGCTGAGCGTCCGGTTATTGTTCGAATATAGCACTGGCGATTGACGGAGAGACTTTTGCACAGGTTAATTAGATGATTGGTTATTCCATAGTGTGCCAATATCTTCCATAGATGATGATGTCTTTCTACCCTGTCAAAAGCTTTTCCTTGATCTACAAACGCAACATATAATTCCTGATAGTATTCAATTGTTTTCTCCACCAATTGTCTGACAGTAAAAATTGCATCCGTGCAGCTTCAGTTCTTTCTAAATCCCACCTGAGTATCGTTGAGCTGAGGTTCGATAATGTAGCGTTAACTTTTTTCCAAGATTTTACAAAACATTTTGTCAGTGTGGCTCAGGAGTGATATTCCTTTATATTTTGTGCAGTCTCTTTTGCTAGATTTATTTTTCCATATTGGGATTATAATTGCATTTATTCAATCTTCTGGTATTTCTTGTGTGTTCCATACTAGGTTATACAATCTATATAGCCACCATATACCTAGTTCATTGGCCGCTTTGATTAATTCAACAGGAATTTCGTCAGGCCCTGGACATTTGTTGGAAGGAGCAGCATGTACAGCATATCTGATTTCTGAAAGTGGGACATTTGGTTCTAGCTCCATGCATAGTATCTTGTTTGTCATTGACCCAAGTTGTTGATACATTGAAAAGTTGTTTAAAGTATTGGTGACGTCTGTTTAGAACTAGTTGATGGTCATTTATTGCGATTAAATTGTCGTCGTTAATAATTTGTGTTGGATTGCAACAATCATCTCTTCCTTCCTCTCATACTTATGATTGTCATGTAGAAATTTCTTGTTGCATTTATGTAATCTGATTTAAGAAGTTCCCCATACGCTTTCCAAGATTTAGATTTGGTCTCCTTAATTATCAACTTTGCGTGATTTCTTGCTGCCTGATATTCGACATAGCCCATGCTTTGTATCTATTCTTCTTCTCTTTGAGAGCTATTTTGACTTCGTCGCTCCGCCATGCTGTTTTATAACGGTCTTTGACCTCTGGACTTCACAATTCCACATGTTTTTTGAGTTGCTTTTATTAAATTACTTGTTGACTAATTTAATATCTGTGGAAAAGTCTAGCAAAGCTCTAGGCAATTCTTTTAGCATAGGCTGTATTGGTGACAGCTTCTATAAGTTTGTTTGAATCGGTTGATTCTTTTCCTAACACGCCTTTTCATTTTGGAAGCTTTTTGTCTTGAACTTTCATAACCAACATCACCGCTTCGTGATAGGTATCTACACATAAATTTAGTCTGACTCTTAAATCTATTACTGCTCTTTTCTTGTTTCTCTTGACTAGAATAAAGTCTATCTGACTATTTCAATGCAGGTCATGCCATCTGCAGCATGTAAATACTTGTGACTGTCTTTGTTGAAAAAAGGTGTTGGTTTTGAAAAAAATCGTTCAGATTACATCAGATTACCATTTCTGTCTAATCCTGATCTGGCATTGAAATCACCCATTACAATGACGTTTTCAGCCCATTGTATATTATTTATTGTCTCGTCGACGGTGTCAAAAAAAAAAAAAAAAAAAAAATCATCGCATTCGTCTTCATTAATAAATAGCTGCATTGCAGGAGCATATACTTGGATGTAGATAAGGTATTGTCACCATTTCTGTGGATTGTAACTGCTAACATTCGCTCAGAAACGTAATTTACAACCAGGATACCCTTTGCTGTTCATTGATTTATAATGAATCATACTCCAAGTTTTGCATTTAGGTTTTTGTCCACTCCTGAGTATAGAAATGTGTAATCTTGATGAATTGTTGTGCACCCTCTAACTTTAATCCTAGTATCTGCTACACCCATTATTGTAATAATCCTAATCTTCATTTCTTCTATTATGGCAAATGATAAGAATACAGCCACACCTAATGGTAGCACTAACCCTGATCACCGTACAGTAGAACATAATGCAAGCGAAAGACAGAAATCGATTGACTGATGGTGGTAGAGAAAAACTAGAAGCATGAAATGAAAATGCAAAATATCAAATAGATGATATACGAGAGAATGTTGCACCATTTCATGCTGACAGACAACAAAAGGAAACAATTAAACAATTCACGTTAGATACCTTTAACTCTTTAATTCTACTTTATTTTATACATTTATTTCGCTTCTATCTTTATTGTTTTTTCGTTTGCTGTGCCCTTGATGAAGACCTTATGGACCTTTCGGCGATTTTGTCTGGTACTGTACCATTATAACCTATTTAAGAACTCATTGATTGGTTATTCTCCGTCAGCATCATGCCCCGCTGCAGTCCCTTACATATCTGACTGCAAATGGACATTGCACTTAGATATATAATGTATAAACATACCCAGTAGAGCAACAAATAAACATACTAGAAAACTCAATGAGAGTAAAAGAAATGCTATACAACTAAAACAGAAGGATACAAATTAAAAATCTAACTAATTCAGTTTTTCAAAATCCCGATAAGAACCACACAGGCAGGCCTATCCCACCTCAAAGGAAAAAACCAACCAACAAACCAAGCAATAACTAAGTTTAAAAACATAAATCGCATTACCGAATAGAAATCATGTGACATTAAAAAACAAATGTCACATCTAACAACAGATCACTTGCAATTAAAGGAACTGGCACACTTCACGATGCTTATACTTGAAATTTGCGAGATGTCACACTTAAATATGAATACTTAATATATAAAGAGGTGTCTGACTTCGATTGTTTAGATAAAAACTTCCTGCTGAGTACATGATAACCCTATCAGCAACAACGATTTTTCTTTGGTTGACAAAATAAAAAATAAATATTTAGTTAAAAATTGCAACAAACAGAAAATAGATTCATAAATAAAATACAGACGAAAAAAAGATGAGGTTGTCATTAAAATGCTGTGTACAGAGAAAAACACACACAGCTGCCACAGGGAGAGAAAACATTAGCGGACATAGACAAGTCACCAAATTATTAAACACGCACAGATAGAATAGACACTCTCATAAATATATGATTTTGCAGACATAAGACTTTCATGAGTAAATATAAATCAGTTATAGACGAAGAGACAATTATATATTTCAATGCATGTATTTTGGGCAGTATTTTTTCGGCAGACGGCATGATCGAAAGCGAAATTGAGACTAGGTGTCAGAAATTATCTGCGGTAACTTATTAGCTGTCACCACTGCTTTAGCATTCGAGCATAAGTTTCGCAACAAAGCAACAGCTGATAAACAATATATTTATACTGACTCTTTGCTACCAGTGCAAACAATGGCCTCTTTCCAGGGCTTGTGAGAGCAGAATTTTGAAATGTAAAATGAAGTGTTTTAGGAAGGTCATCGGTGTGGCCAGGAATGACAGAATGCGGAACGACGACATTGGAGGTAGAGTTGGCACTACTTCTAGCGCAGAATATATTTCCAGGCACAAAATACGTCTGTTTGGTCATCTCATGAGAATATATACTTATCAACTTCCCCTGATGACTTACAGCACTAGTAGATCTGGATGCAAGGCAAGGGAGTGGCCGCCAGACAAGTAAATAGATGACATTAGAATGATAGTGCAAGGACGCGGGCTCACATTGACCGACGCAACGTACTTGGCGCAGAACAGACGACTTAAGTAAACTCCCTACGCCGCTTAATGGTATAGGTGTAAACGAAACTAACTATATATATATATATATATATATATATATATATATATATATATATATATATATATATGTGCGTGTGTGTGTGTGTGTGTGTGTGTTTATATTATAATCATCATCTGGTTGATCAGTCATGGGACTAGTTGTACTATCACCTAATGTCACCTTATTTGACCCTATCCTCTGCAGCTCTATTCATTTCAGCATAAGTTCGTACGTTAATGCCTCTGCATTCCTGAGATGTAATAGTGAGTCTTCGTCGCCCCTTTTGTCTATTCCTCTGCATCTTGCCTTCTAGTATCCTCTGTAGAAAACTTTCATGTCTCATATTGTGGCCCAGCCTACTCAATCGTTGTTTTTTTAATATCATTTAAAATATTTGTCTGTGTGTATCTCCATCAGCGAGGGAATATTTAAATAAATAAATAAATATTTTCACACACGAAATGTTTTTATAAAGTATCCGACCTTTGGACGAGACAAATACAATTACTCACATGCAGGTTTGAAACCCTAATCGCCTCCACAGTGCTCTCCTTGGAGCTTCACACACTTCTCCCAGTGGTCTTGCCATTGTTAGAAGTATTTTAGGAAGGCATTGTTTGGAATGGGGTGACTCAAATCGGGTCCTTTTTAGCTGGATTGTTAGCTTGGGGAACAGCACAAAAGCTGTCAAGTTCCGGTTATCTACTGGCCGGTCATTTCCCTGGAACAACATCACGTCAGTGGTGTATGATCTCCAGACAGTACTCGTTAGTAGTGTTTTGACCTTGTGATGCATACTCGTAATGCACAACCCCACGGGAGTAAAAGAAAACTGTCAACATGACTTTGACATTGCTGTGCAACTTCCTCGTTTTTTATGGTCACGAGGATGATGAATGTCTCCACTGTAACGACTGCAGCTTGATTTCTGGGTTGTAGCCATAAACCTACGATTCATCACCAATGGTCAAAGTATTCAGGAAGTCCTGGGGGCTTTTTGCGCAGTTCAGCATGTCCCCTAAGACTTCTGGTCCATCGTTAGCAGCTTCAAGACGAATTTCGCTGACACACTCTCAGCCAAGCCAAATCCTTGTTCAAAATGGAGTGTACCGAACCAATGCATAGTTTCACCTCATCCACAAGTTCTCGGATGGTGACACGATGGTTCATAAAGTCCAAGGTCCGTACTTTCAGATCGCTGAAAACATGGCGGGTATGATACCGAATCCGGCCAGTTGATCAGCGAGCGGTTATTCGGTTTCTAACAGCTGAAAGATGTCGACCAGTTGACAATAGCAGAATGGAATCAGTGTATGGGGACAAAAATGTGCCGAAGACAACAGTGAAGTACTAGACAACAATGTTTAAAGAAGGACGTGAGTTAGCGAACGATCTTTCAAGACCAGGTCAGGCGTATATTATTACGTCAGACGATGTCATCGCCAAAATTCATGCATAAATTGGGGTAGACCGTCCCCGAAGCTTGTGTTTGCCACACTTTTGTCACCATGCACTGCCTGCATTCTGCGATGAATGTCAACTGGTCGAAATCCTTCAGCTGTTAGAAACCGAATCACCGCTCTCTGATCAACGTTGTACGGTTTCCGTATCACCCCCACCATGATTTTAACGGTCTGATGAGGAAACTATGAGTTGCAGACTAATGAAATGTTGCAAACTTGACGGTTGGTATGTGCTGTATACACCAGAAGTGACGTCATCATGCGCATCGTAGGTATGTTCACTTGGTGCAGTTATGGTCCGGTTTCATTTGAACAAGCCTCGTATTTACATGGTTCTGCAGTACTCTCTCCATCTGTTCAGTATGTCTTTGGTTTCTGTTAATGTGTTATCCTCTTTGTAATTTATGACACGTGGAACCGGTCGGAACTCCCTTGTCAGTGTTCTTATTGCTTTAAATGCATCTCTCTCTGTGCCTTGTTGCTGTAGGTTTTCTATATCCGTACACGTTTCTACTATGTACCTTCTTTTATCTTTTCTTATTTCTCTTCTAACTTTTCTTGCGCAGTTTTTATATGCTGTGTTGGTACATTGAAAGTTTCGACCCATTCACGATTGGGGGGTACGGGATTCTAGAGTTACGATACGCAGATAACACAGTGATACTATCAAGAAGTGCAGAAGGGCTAGAGCAGCTACTTTCAGCCGTTAATGGACATAGTAAAGATCAAAACCTGTTCATAAACATAAATAAAACAAAGATAATGACCACTGACAAAACACAATGTCAACATAAATTTACAGTGGGTGGTGAGGAAATAGATCAGGTAACACATTTTGAATATCTGGGCTCCAGAATTGCCAAAAATGGCGACTGCTCGAAAGAAATCAGAAGAAGACTAGCTATGGCAATGCAGAGATTGAATAGCCTGAAGAAATTATGGCAGGGCACCAACAAAATGATTAAAGTAAAATTCTTGAGAGCCTGTGTTTTTCCTGTGGCAGCTTATGGCTGTGAATCATGGACGATTACCAAAACGTCCAGACAAAGAATCGAATCCTTCGAGTCAAAATGTTACACAAAGATCCTCAGAATACCCTGGACAGAGAAAAAAAAAACAAATGCAGACATTCGGCAAGAGTTGAGCATAGAAGAGAACTGGTTTATCAATTCCATTTTGGCTAGAAAATGCAAGTACTTTAGTCACATCAAGAGACACAACGGTCTTGAGAGGACGGTGATGGAAGGTATGGTGCCAGGCAAAAGAGGAAGGGGTAGACCAAGAAGACGATGGCACCAAGATATCCAGGAATGCCTGGGTATGACTGTGGTGGAGGCTAGTGTTTTGGCAAGGGAACGAGTTTCTTTCAGACAGACTGTGATGGGAGCGACGTTCTACAAAGGACATGCTACAAGATGATATATGTATTTATTTATTGGAAAATGTTTCACAGAACCGATTTCTTAATTGTTGCAGTTCGGGAGGTCCCCATAAGTACTCAGTCTCTTTCATTGATGAAAGTGCCGACGACAAAGCATTTACTCCCTATTTCGCCCAGCGATAAGAATTTGTCTCCAGTAGTCCGTCATGTATCCATTTACAGTTGCTACACCTCAAAGATGAGATCATATCATTTGAAAAAATTCACGACATGTTTGTTGTGTCAAACAGTGTGCGACGTGATTTGAAACGTCTACGTTGGAATAGCAATCCAACCTCACTGCCACACTATCCTCATATATATATATATATATATATATATATATATATATATATATATATATATATATATATATATATATGCGTGTGTGTGCACAGACAGAAAATACAGACACATATATATAAGTCTGTCACAGATTAGAAAATTAATTTAGGTCACATAAAAAACAACTCAAAGACATAAAATAATGTAACAGAAATGTAAATTAGGCACTGACAGAAAAGAGTCACAGATATGAATCAGTCACATACAGAAATGAGAGTGACATGTATATGAATCAGTCACACACACAAAAAGGTCACAGTTATATGAATCAGTCACATACAAAAAAGAGTCACAGATTTATGAATCAGTCACATACAGAAAAGAGTCACATATATATGAATCAGTCACATACAAAAAAGAGAGTCCCATATATTTGAATCAGTCACATACAGAAAAGATAATCACAGATATATAAACCAGTCACACACATAACAGCCGTGCAAGGGAGAAAGCAGTCTAGGAATGGAAGTATCAAACATCCGACATCAACTTTATTCCTATTTCATCAAGTTATTATAAACTGCACAACAGAACATATTAAAACCATCAGCACAAAAAATCATTTCTGATTTCGCATATTGATAGGTTCAGTGTTAAAACATATCTTACCGTACGGAAGCTCAAAGCGAGCATCTAGCAGTATCCGGTGTTCCGTAGAAATGCGTGTCCCCACCACTTCTCCGTTGTTCATGACCAGCTCACTGTCCAGCAGTAGCCACTTGCCCTTGCCTTCCTGATGTCAGAAAGTAAACATCTTCTCTACATGATGGTATGGTGTATAAGCTAAGAATGTCAATGCAGAACTGGTTTATGCAATAAACAACAATCAATAGACGAAACAATATTTGTTCATTAATTATATATGGTATATCGAGCGATTCAATGAAATCAGCAGAGTGGGACCCGGCTTGACAAGAACTGCAACCTCCAAAGCACGTTGAAAAAATGCAAAAGAAGAAAATTGACTAGCAACATTATCATGTAAAACCACTGATATTGTTGTTGTTGAATGCTCACAATGAGCATTTTTACTTTTTTGTGCGCTCTGAAAATGGCGTTATGTGAACTAACTTTTCTCACAACCCAAGCGGGATGATGAAAATAGACCGCGGTCCTCCAGGCGGTGGTGCTATGCTTGGCTTCATATGCATGACCCTCACTAGTACGGGGATCACTTCGATCCACATTTCGGCAGCCAGAGTGCCTCGAAAACAGCCTGTTTCCAGAGAACGCTACACGAAAGAGAGATAGTGGTCCTGGTCAGTATGTTGTGCCTGACGATGACCTACTCTAGATAGGTCTGCAGAGTTGTTGGAAAATCCCCATGAAAGACTGACGACTAAATGACGAAACTTTCATGTCTCAACTAATGTCGGTTTTACAATTATTACCTTCAATTGCCGCCTAATAGCTGAATAACTCTTACACCGATATGCGCGATTATTTGCACGTCATCTTATCTTTTCAATGTCCCAATGACTTACTAATTTACACTGTGCCAGGTAGTGCCATTTTCTTTAAGTGGCTAGTTCTTTTGATATTTGTTAGCAAAGGAATTGTTTTGTTCCTTAACAAAATAATTTACTGTCATTTAAAAAAAAAAGTATTATTTTCAGGCAAAGGCGTCTCTCTAATTTGAATGCGATTTTCTACATTAATGCCCTTTTGTAATGTAGTTCATGTGTTTTAGGGACTGTAAAAAGATACTAGGCATTTTTTTGGAAAAAATGTGTGAAAATGTAAAAGCATAAGAAATATAAAACATATAAAGTACATACTTCAGATGGATTAGTTCAGTTTTATAAATAGATGCTGAAGCAAATAATAACTGGTTATAATTCAGTTCTGAGATCCATCTTCTAGTTGATTGAGGTGGCCCTGAAGAGAACCATTTTGTTAAGTTGATGGAAACTTCTGTTTCTGGGAAAGCAAACATGTAGATTAATTTTTTACTTATTCATAGTCGGATGATTTCAATACATTGATGACTGCTCTCGGAAGAAAGAACGACAGTCCACCTTTTTTTTCAAAAGCCCTCTTCCTCTTTCAAGACATGGTCCTCACATTTAGCCCAATTATATTTGTCTGTATTTAAGAAAGCTGCATACTTTAGTACTTTCAAATCGCATAGTTTGAAAGTTTTAGTTTTAGCTGCTACTTGTCCTTTAGGGAGTACTAACTAATGAGAGGTATTATTTTTATAATTGTTGTAACGTTATTAAAATGTATATATCCATATAAAGATTAGGCAGGTGCTCTAAAGATGATGACCCTACATCATGATATCATTTATTGTAATGCAACATTCCAAATGTTAATTTGAAACGTAATTTGTAAACAAATGTTCTGAAAATTATTATTGGAAAAAATGGCAAAACTCTGCAAGTAATTTCTCCGGTGTCGTTGATTATACACACTTAAATTTGTCATATAATAATTATCAAGATTATCCCCTCATTATAAACTACAGCCAAAGCTACATCTTTTACGATTTTATTTTAATGAAAATTCAAATATTCACTCAATTTAGTTAAAAAGATTGATACTCTAAATCATAACTCCTACACATTGAACGATAGCTTGATTTCCATAGTTCACTGCAAAGCCATGGTTTTTTAGAATAAAGGTGCAAAGTTGCAGGACAATTGCTTTAATAACAAAAAGGTTATCACACAAACTGTACATTGCAGTTTTCGGGAACACGTTTTTTGATGATTAAATACATTGATTCTTATCAATGACCTTCAATCTGATATATAAACCCTCCAGAAACTGCCTGAAAATCATCCAGTACAAATCTCCACTTCTTTGTTGCCCTCCTGGCATCATAGGATGCCTTAATAGCTTTTCTCTTAGTTCCTTGTTTGCGACAAAATGTTCTTGTGTTCATAAGACTTTCCCAGAAACCTGCAAGTATGTAATTCCATTTCCTCCATTACCAACAGAGATTTTGTCCCATCATTACCAACAGAGATTTTGTCCCATCATTACCAACAGAGATTTTGTCCCATCATTACCAACAGAGATTTTGTCCCATCATTTTACAAAGAAACTGCAATAGCAACAACAGCTTTCACAAAAGTTAGACCATGATTCTTATTCTAGGGACATCATTTCAAGATAGCACTGGTCAGTCAATCATTGACATTTTGTGCATTGTTTTTCCAGACACTTTTTTAGTAGTTTATTCCTGTCGCGGTCCTAAATTACTGATTTTACATTAGCCATAACAACAGCAGGTAGGTTACTAGTGTGTTTGTATGAACAGTCACTACAGGTTTCTTTTATGGACACTATTTGTTGTGGCTGTTTTTCTGATTTGGTCGTGACAAGTTCATAACACCACAGAACATCTGCAGGTCTGCAAGCCCTTTTCCAACACATGTCAATGCTAATACAGTCCACATGTTTATTGAATTCACACACAGGATCAAAATGCTGAGCAGCGCATGAGCTGCAGTGGTCAGCGACCCATAGCTGACTGCTAGCGTCAGGTCCAGCGAATAATAGCTGCCAAGACCCTTCTACACCTCCACACGGTGATCGTGGATAACAGGCTGCAGTAGAGCAGACTGGCTAAGGAGAAGGGATTGAAGAGGGAATGCTAACCCGGTACTAAAAAAATGTTTGCTGAAGTCGGATGTGTTCGATCGAAAGGTGCAAATATCGCAGCCAAGCTGTAAACTACGACACAACGCATTCCTTTCTCTGGACTACATTCTGCTACTTTGGCCCTTTCAGGGTTTGGTAGCGGGAGATTGAGAACGAATGAGGGGTAATAATTTGGAAATAGTAACTGGCAGTCACTTTGAATTTTATTTCTTCATTTTTATGGGACTGACCAAAGGCTTGTTTGACAGTCTATAACTTAAAAAACTATTGAGGCTTCACATTAAATTCAAGTTGTTTTTGAAAGAAGATTGATTCTATTTTCCCAACAGCCCAACAAATTGCAATTTACCGAACAAATCGCATTTTGACCAGATTCTAGGTGGCACTCCATCCTTAACTTTTGCCGAAACGAGTTCGGATGGGTTTCAGTGTGAATGGTAAGGTGGCAGTCTCAAACACAAACGACCATGCTCTTGGATCAACTTGTCTATATGAAAAATATTTTCCTTTCATGATTTTATATATATATATAAGGAAGCGTAAGATCATGGTCAACGACCCAGGGGGTATTTATTTAAAACCCGATTATGGTCAAAGGTGAACCTCTGGAAAGTGTTACGCGGTTCAAATATCTGGGAGCAGATATGAATGCAGAGGAGTCTAGAGCAGACATTCAGTCGAGAACAGCGATGGCCATGGTCGCCCTGACAAGACGGCGAATAATTTTGAAAGACAAGAACATAAGCCTTAAATCGAAGCTGACTTTAATGTATACAATCATCATCTCGGTATACCTCTACGAGCGTTAGGCATGAACTCTGACGGCTGCCCTAAAAGGTAAAATGTTGCGCAATAGAAATGAGATGCTTGCGATGTATTCTGGCATTTCATATTTGAAACGCATTACAAATGAGAGTGTTCTTGAAATTGTTAGGAAGAAGTTAGATCAATTTAAAAACCTATTGACTATAGCAAAAACACGAACATTTGCATAGTATGGACATATGTTACGATCGGTGGTGCTGACCAAGACTACCTGGGTAGCGTGGGAGAGGGAGACCCAAAAAAGAGTGGACGGGAAGATCTAAAGCTGAAACTAAAACCCTGGCGTAAAATCGAGATGTATGGTGGGTTAGGCAAACTGTAATAACGGTGCCTAAACGAATATATATTTATCATGCAAGGACTCAAACTACTAATTAATTGGAAAGCTACAAGACTAGGTGAAATTCACTCCCCACCCCCACCACACAAGAAGCAATGAAAGTGGACATTCCAACTATCACATAGATGCTGCACCTGTTCTTTAATAAAGTATAGGAGAAAGTGGACATTCCAAACAAGTGAAAAGAGATGCAGCTTATTAAATTACCAGATAAAAGAAATGTAGTTTCAATCAGCACATGGCGAGAAATGGCACCCCTGACAGTGAATGTAGAAATCCCAGCGAAGATAATTCTTGATCATATAGAAGGGGTTTTAGATAGAAAGCTCTGAGGTACCGCCTATTCAACAAATTGAAGATAGGTGGAACCGACGAATGCCCGTGTGGTACCGGGAAAATGACCGCTGAACATCTGCTGCAGAACTGCCCGACATACGAGGATCAGAGAGAGCAGATGTGGCCATCACCAGTGGAACCACAAGACAAGCTCTATGGCAGTGTCGACAGCTTCAGGATGACCGCCGCTTTTTTCGAAAAAATAATGGTCACTGTCTGACTGCGTACGAAGAAGAAGACAGAAAGCTGAGAAAAAAAGCAGGCTGGATTCTGAACAGGGAGATCTCGCACAGACCAAAAATCAACGCTCAAAATGATCCTAAAACAGTTTAATGAGTGGCACACACCACTATATATGAAGTTGTATTCACCGCCACACACGTCTTCAAGAGTAGATGTCCGTTAATATTGTAGCTACCGATGTCATTCCTGCCAATCACCCCGTCTTATGAAACAAAAGTCAGCACCTACTCGAGGATTGAAGTCTCTCAGAATGACCAACGTATTTTTCTTTGATTCAGTTAGTTCAGCGTCGATAGTGTCTCCAAAGCATGGTAGAACTTTTCCTTAGAGTCTTCCGAGTAACTCGTAGTTGGTACATATGCACTGATGATGGAGGCTTGTTTGTTTCCGGTCAAGGTGATCCTCAGCACCATTAGACGGTCATTAATCCCCTTTTGAGCACTGGGAAGACCACTAACTAAGCTTAATTTTGTAGCGAAACCAACATCCGACTCATGCTGGTCTTCGACTTCATGTCCTTACCTGAAAAAAAGTATAGCCGACTTCAATGTCTGTAAGTTAGCCATCTTCTGGACAGCGAGTCTCACTTAGAGCTACTATATCAATTCAGTATCTGGCAAGCACTTTAGCAATCAGAGCTTTTCTTCTCTCAAGTCTTTTAGTTTCTGCCCGATCCATAAGGGTACGAATATTTCATGCACCAAATATCAAGAGCACTCTTTTTGATCTTTTCACCGTAGACTGTTGCGTTCTTGAAAAGTTCGGGACAAAGTGACTTGCGCGTGAATATGATTATAGTGAAGGAGTGTTGCGCACGTCAGCCTCACTCTCTCGTCCGCGGCTACCCTTATTCAGTGGCAAGACATGGTCAAAATGACTGAGGACAGAAGAGGATGCATATTTTCTTAGGGTTTTCTCCCGAAGCCTTTCCTGCGATCAGGCATCCACAAGAGCAGTGGGGTCAGACATGGAGCCGCTGAGGTCATTGATCTACACTCAATTGTAACATACAAAGGTCGACATGCCTGAAACCAAAAGGAGACAGTAGGGGCATCCCGACCAAAGTGTGAGGGTGTACGCGAACCAGAGACAGACCGACCAAATTGTGATGATGTACGCGAAACCAGAGACAGAGTTAGAAGCAGTTTTGTGTAACGGGGGCGCACTACACATCAACAGTTCGTGTCCGACATTCTTAAAGGTGAAATCTAACCCATTTCTAACGCTCTGACTCATTAAACCTTAATATTTAGTGCTACGCACTACGAACTGGGTCACGCTTTCACCATTTTGATTGCCAATACAGTGTTTCGTCTCCCTAACCGCAATAAAACCACTCGGGTACACCCACGGTCAAAGTACTGGCATCTGATTGATTATGTAATTGTTCGCAGACGGGATCGCCAGGATGTACGTGGGACAAACTATATGTGTGGAGCAGTCGGGATCGCCAGGATGTACGTGTCACAAAGTCTATGTGTGGAGCAGAATGCTGGACGGACCACAGACTAGTGATTTCTAAAATGAACCTTCGTATCCACGCTCCTAGGCGCCCATAAAACACTGTAACCTCAAAACGTCTCAACATCTCCGGTCTCAGAGATAACTACACGTGACAATCATTTGTTCAAACTCTGACAGATCAACTAAATAAAACGGACAATGCTACGACTGACATAGAATCCAGTTGGGCTACCTTTATCAAAACGGTTCACTCTACTGCCATCGATGCTCTCGGTATCTCTAAACGCAACCATCAAGATTGGTTTGATGAGAACTGTGAATTGATCAAACCCCTGCTAGACGAGAAGCCCTGCACCCACCGAGCATACACTAACGATCCTCAATCTGTGGCCAAAAATAATGACTTCACAAGAGCTCGATGTACATCTACATCTCCGTGATATGAAAGATACGTGGCTTCTGACGAGATTCAAACTTTTGCTAATAGGCATGAGATGACGAATTTTTACAGTGCTCATTAGGCTGTCTTAACTTAACTTAACGTCTTTATACTGGTTTAGAAGACCCTGCAGAGTTTGTATACAACCAGTTACATTTACATCACCTTGCTCTAAAAGCTATGCGCATCCAGTTTATTCTTAAATGCATTAACTGCCCCTGCCTCCACTACCTCCCCTGGCAATGCATTCCAAGCAGACACCACTCTCTGACTAAAAAAATATTTTCTAATATCTAACCTGGACCTCTCTTTAGTCAGCTTGTAGCTATGCCCTCGTGTTATTGTAGGTGGCTGTATTTGAAAAACTTGTTATAGTCTAATTTATCGATTCCTCTGATCATCTTATAAACATGTATTAAGTCACCACGAATTCTTCTCTCTTCGAGACACTGTAGGCCGGTTTTTCTGAGTCGTTCCTCATAACTGTAATTCTGGAATCCCACTATCATCTTTGTCACTCTTTTTTGTATTCTTTCTAGCATGTTTATGTCCGTACAGATCAGATCTGGCACCGCTCTTAAGTGAAAATAGCAATTCTGTAATAAGTGAGAAAGGTAAGTTCCTAGTAGGATGGGATGAACATTTAGTTAAAGTCCTTAATAGACCCTCTACTGTTAATGAAGAGGCAATTGATCAAGAACCGGAAATAGAAATGGATGAGAGCATGGATGATCCTCTGATCGAGCAGGAAACTAGGGCCACGATTGACCTCCTCGCAAACGCAAAAGTTCCGGGAGCTGATACCATCCCAACAGAGATCTATAAAGCTGACGCCATCCCATCAGAGATCTATAAAGCTGGAGGCCAAAAAAGGATTGGAAAGCTTACTGAGTCGTTTTGCGAGATGTGGAAAAAAAGAGAATCCTACAATAATTCAAGGACGCTTCCATTGTTCATTTACATAGGCGTAAAGGCAGTAAACAAATATGTGATAGCAACAGAGGGATATCTCTCCTACGCGTAGGAGGCAAAGTGCTTACAAAAATTCTTCTCCGCAGATTAATTCTGCACCTGATTCAAGGTTTACTACCTGAGACTCAATATTGCTTTAGGAAGAACCGTAGGACCAACAATATGATCTTTGCTGCAAAGCAGATCCAAGAGAAGGGTCAAGAACAGAATGTTTCTCTCTATACGACGTTTGTGGACCTCACTAAGGCATTTGATACTGTAAATCGTGCTGGTCTGTGGAGAGTTAATGGTCAAGTTTGGGTGCCCGGCAACATTCGTTGCAATGGTGCGACAATTTCATGATGTTATGGGTGCCCAAGTTATTGATCAGGGAAACTACGCTGCCCCCTTTAATGTTACTAACGGTGTGAAGCAGGGATGTTAACAGGACCAGGCTCTTTTCAGTATGACGTTGTTTGCAATGTTGTGGAATGCCTACAGCGGTTGCGACGTCAAAGTTGGGCTTCATTACCGGACTGACGACGGACTATTTAATCTGAGAAAGTTCAAGGCCAAAATCAAAATCAACATGGCAAACCATAGCTGATTTTCTTTGTGCGGATGACTGTGCCTTAAATTCCAATACAGAGGTTAACATGCAAGAATGTTAGGATCTGTTCGTCACGGCTTGAGAAAACTTCGGCCTCAACTTCTCTATCACAAAAGCAGAGGTCCTACATCAACCGGCTACAGATATTGCCTATTCAGAGCCTTCAATAAAGGTACACGACCACTGTTTAAAAAATTTTAACAAATTCACGTACCTTGACAGTACTTTATCCCAAGTCATTCACATAGATGATGAGGTGAATGTAAGAATAGCTAGGGAAAGTGCAGCATTTGGATGACTTCATGCTAAGGTGTGGGATAGGCGAGGGATCAGGACTCAAACATTTTGTAGACTTCATGCTAAGGTGTGGGATAGGCGAGGGATCAGGACTCAAACATTTGGTAGACTTCATGCTAAGGTGTGGTATAGGCGAGGGATCAGGACTCAACCAAAAATAAAGGTCTACGCTGCAATTGCTCTACCTACCCTCTTATATGCATGTAAAACCTGGACCGTCTATAGTCACATGTCATGAAATTAAATAACTTCCACATGCACTGCCTGTGGAAACTGCTGAGGATTAGATGGCAGGACATGGTGCCAAATCATGTATTACCCCGATCGGACATGTCTAGTATCCACATCATGATATGTGCAGCACATCTAAGATGGACTGACCATGTGGTACGCATGTCGTATCAAAGTCTACAAAAAGAGCTACTCTATGGTGAACTCCAACATGGTAAGAGAGTAAGCGGTGGGCAGCGGAAAAGGTACAAGGACATACTAAAAAGATCACAGATCCAGTGCGATATTAACCACGATGATAGGGAAAGAATCGCCACCAATCGAACAAGCTGGCGCAGCACTATTGCTGAGGGTGTTCAGAGACATGAGGCATCAAGAATAAAGGAGGCCATCCAGAGACGATCGCTCCGCAAGTAAACTCATTTCAACCCTTCTTCAACCCATGAGTAAGGAGGTGTCTTATTTTCCTGTACAAAGTGCAGCAGACAATTCAAGGCACAGATTGGTTTATTTAGCCGTCTTCGAACTCAAAAGAACAGTTTACAGTGAATGCTGACAAAGTGGTCGTCATCGATTACGATGGACGAACAACATAAAAAGTTTACAGATTTTGAAAAGGCATTTAATAGTATAGATTGAATAGCAATTTGGAAAATATTAAAGCATTATGGAATATCAGATCAATTCATACTAATTATATTCTGGCGCCTACAAAGAGGACTACCTCCTTTGCACACAGTGACTATTTGAGCGTCAATTTACGAGGATATGATACACAGTAGGAAAGAAGATTAGCCCATGACAGGTAATAGTACATGTTGGGCTACTTACAGCAAAGGCCCCAAGTTATTCATGAAATCGGCACAGAATATGGACATATGGCGAGCATTTGTTGGGTTAGTCTATTACAATAGGGAACCACACGGACACATGATGTTGATGATGAATACATAAGGTGGCTATGTATTTACCCGGGATGATTAGGTTCAAATCACCTGAGTGATTACTGTCTTTCTTTGTCAGATGTACTGTTAGCTCTTCTTGTGCTTAGTAAATGTTTACTTTTATCACTGCATTGAGGTATATACCTTTGCCAGAACTAGCAATCCCACCAGTTCCAGTCAAGATGGTAGAGTATACAGAGCCGTCTTGTCTTTACTGACGGAGTCGTATCTGTACTTTGGCTTTTACAGAGCATCCGTAACAAGGTAAGACCTACAGGAACTCCAAATAGTGTAAAAATGATCCTACGACAGGCCCAGCAAGCCAATAGGGGATTTACAACTGTTTAAAAAAATGATCAAGTAAATAGGTAGGTGGGTAACATGCAAACAACGCAATCGACAAACAGGGTGAAGGACACATACATCCAGCTCACCTACAAAATAGCTACTTTAAATATGTGCGGCCCATAACTCGTGACCGAATCTACAACACCATAATGTCAGATAGTTGGGACAAACTCTGTTAGTGTTAACATTGACGCTTAAAAAATGAAGTGGTTTGGTAATTATATAGAACGCATCATGACCATCCTACAGCGAGAGCATATCATATGCAGGTCTCCTGTCGACGTACAAGAGGCCAACCTCGACGTAGGTGTATCGGGGTGTCTTTGACACATTGAGAAAGTTACATCTAACGACAGTACAAGTGTCGCACCTGGCGATAACACGAAATCTACATTCACGTCTCTATGAGAACTCTACTGGCAAGGGCAGTTTCTATCATCGCGTTTCTATGAGAACTCTAATGGCAAGGGCAGTTTCTACCATTGTGCCCCTCTAAGAGGTCTCATGGCACGGGCAGTTTCAACCAACACTCCTCTCTGAGAGCTAATTGCAAAACCAGTTTCTGCCATTACTCCTCTCTGAGAGCTAATTGCAAAGGCAGTTTCCTCTCCCCACAGGTCATTGCACGGGCAGTTTCAACCAACACTCCTCTATGAGAGCTAATTGCAAAGGCAGTTTCTGCCATCACTCCTCTCTGAGAGGTCTCATTGCATGGGCAGTTTCTGCCATTGCGCCTCTCTGAGAGATCATGACAAGGGCAGTTTCAACCATTGCGCCTCTCTGAGAGGTCTCATGGCAAGGGCCGTAGGATACAAGAAAAAAGAAGAAGTCATTCAGCAAGGTTTCTTCGATAGTGAGGAGCTTGTGGCCGAATAGTTTCGAGGCCTACCTGCCGACAAGGATGGCATATGCTGTTTTTCTGTTGGGGGTGAAATAAACACATATAGCCAGCATACGACGTGGTGAAAGCAGTGGCGACAGCAGTGGCGAAGCGGCCTGTAATTCTCAACCTAAAATACCCCTCGACTAGCCTAGCAATGGGAAACAGTGGTATTGACATATTTTTTCTTCTTTGAAAGTTCTTCTTCTTCTTCTGCGAACGCAGTCAGACAGTAACCATTATTTTTTCGAAAAAAGCGGCGGTCATCCTGAGGCTGTCGCCACTGCCATAGAGCTTGTCTTGCAGTTCCACTGGTAATGGCCACATCTGCTCTCCCTGATCCTCGTATGTCGGGCAGTTCTGCAGCAGATGTTCAGCGGTCATTTTACCAGTACCGCACGGGCATTCGTCGGTACACCCTATCTTCAATTTGTTGAATAGGTGGTACCTCAGTCTGTTGTGGCCAGTGCGAAGTCTGAAGACAACGTCCTGCTCTCTTCGGTTCAACTGGTAATAGGCATCGTTTTTGGTGTAACCAGTATGTTCGGTTTCCCATTTGGTCATGTATCTGGCTTTGATAAGCCGTTTTGACTCTTCGTACGTCATACTGGTATCTGTTTGTGGTAGTCTTGCACCTTCTTTTGCCAGTCTGTCTGCCTCCTCGTTGCCTTGGATGTTGCAGTGTGACGGAACCCACTGTACCACTACCCTTTTTGGTGCGGACTGCTGGCACAGTTTGCAGAGTGCTGCTCTTAAGTCATTAAGCTCAGTGTTTTTCTGCTTTGAAAGTTCCAAATGACAGAGATGAGAATAGAGCCACCGCTACACTCTAGTTGTTGTTCAAAGCTACTCGCGCTAAGTTCTTCACTCTTGACGATGTTTCATTAGTAGCAGAGCAGATTGCAGTGACTTCTTAAACCCTGGACTTACTGAAACCTAACTTGGTTTTTCCTGGATGTAGTGCAATGTAATGATTAAGATCACAGTGTCGATTACCACCTCGTTGGCCAGACTGCTGTAGCATAGCTTGCTTTCAGCAGCATGACGAGGACGAAGGGTGGGGGCCTTGGTCACTATGTTTGGCCTGATCGTGATCTGAATATTGGCTTCCCTGCCACACTGAATGCTTGTGGTAAGGTGCGACCAACCATGCGATTTAACGGCTCCAGATAGAATATCATCAAACTCACGGTTTTTCACTGTCAGTCATATAGTCCAAGAGCCGGCTGAGTATTGATAAGGCTTGCGGTTTTCAATGAAACTTTTACAAACAATGCCCCATATATGAAACAGGTAAACATTAAGTTACGGTTTTCCTTTTCTGACGTCCCATTCACTGGTAGGTCCCCCACAAATCTTCAAACGAAACTCAGGAGATTAAACTGTATTTGTTCTATAGTGGAGAATACTGTGTGCTTTTCAACAACTGATTTTGTCGTATGTGCTCGTAAGGTCAAGAATTTAACACATCTAGCTAGCTCGGGGTTTCCCGATTAGTCACTAGACGGATTACCAACCGGTGTTCAGCAACACCAAAGTGTGCTACGTAATTTATATAGTTTTAAATGCAAGCAATTGACATCAGGGATGAATTTGATAAGTATTGTGTCTGGCAATGGTAGTGCATTTAGTTGGTTATCGCAATACTTACTCCATTTTGATAGACACATTATTATTAATGAAAATGGAATGTTATTTGTTTAGTGTTAGTATTACAATATAACTCTAGTATGTAGGGCGAAATAATCTTCTTCCACATTATGTGCCCTAAGCTCAATCATTTACAAGAGGGATTGTTCCACAGGATTGAAAAGATGCAGATGGTATTCATCCAAAATTACTGTTTGAAATTAGAGACCAACTAGCAAAACCATTGGCTATATTCTGTTCCTAATCACTTGCAAAAGACATTGGAAAGATGCAGGAGTGATCCCCTTATTCAAAAAGAGCAAAAAATCAGATCCAGCGAATTATAGACCGGTGAGTTTAACGAGAATAGTCTGTAAATTGTTAGAGTCAATAATCAAAGAAAACATTGTAATGCTTTTAGACAAATTTAATCTAATTAGAAATAGTCAACATGGGTTTACTAAAGGGAGATCATGCTTAACAAATCTATTAGAACTCACGGAGGTTACTAAAATGATAGATAAATCGGAGCCAGTGGACGTTATTTATCTAGATTTTGCAAAGGTTTTTGGTAGAGTACCTCATCAACAATTATTTCGAAAGTTAAAATCACATGGAATAGGTGGGGAAGTTGCCAAATGGATTGAAAATTGGTTAACGAGAAGAAGACGGAGGGTGGGCATAAATAAGGAGTACTCTGAGTGGTGTGAAGTGAAAAGTGGTGTAGATCCAATATGGAACATAATTACAGGATGGGAGAGAACAATATTAGAAAGATAAATAAGGAAAAGGACTAAGGGGTTATAATAGATCATACAGGTAAGGTGAGTGAGCAAGTTCAGGTAGCAGTGATAAAGGCAAATGCAGTGTTAGGTATGATAAAAAGAAATATTAAACACAGGATTAAGGAAGTGATAGTCAAACTGAATAAAGTATTAGTTAGACCAAGATTGGAGTACTGTGTACAGGTGTGGAGTCCTTATTATAGAGGGAATATAAACATGCTGGAAAGAATACAAAAAAGAGCAACAAAGCCGATAGTGGGATTCCAGAATTACGGTTATGAGGAAAGACTCATAAAAACCAACCTTCAGTGTCTAGAAGATAGAAGAATTCGTGGTGACAATACAGGTGTATAAGATGATCAGAGGAATAGATAAATTAGACTATAACAAGTTTGTAAAAATACAGCTCCCCAAAATAACAAGAGGGTATAGCTACAAGCTGACTAAAGAGAGGTCCAGATTAGATATTTGGAAATATTTTTTAGTCAGAGAGTGGTGACTGCTAGGAATGCATTGCCAGGGGAGGTAGTAAAGGCAGGGACAGTTAATGCATTTAAGAATAAATTGGATGCGCATAGCTTTTAGAGCAAGGTTATGTAAATGTAACTGGTTGTATACAAACTCTGCAGGGTCTTGTAACTAATATAATGACGTTAAGTTAAGTTAAGTGATAAAGGTTGTGGGTCCCTCTCCATTTTCACAAGCGTGTTCTGTGTACAGCACAAGAAGATCGACAACATCATTCTCTCTCGTACTGTCTGCCCTTCTCTACTAGACTTCTTCATTTAACGTGGTATACTGAACCTTGTATTTTAAAACAAAATTGTAAAGGTACCGATAGTTTACCTTTGTATACTTCTCTAGTTCTGCAAGGGGCCTTTTATTGAACAAATGTTTCCCAACCCATTTAACTGGCAATCAATAATGGCTTAGTATAGTTCGAATATCGTTTAGGAAAGGAACGCACTTTTAAATGATTTTTCAGTCAATAAGGATTTTAGCCACAAGCAATTTCAATTCGTTTGATTGCTTTATAATAAACCTAAGCGATGCTCTTTTATATGTGTACAACCGTTTTTGTTGGAAATATTTCATATTTGTTGTTACTACATGTGTTTTCCATCTAAATCAGTACTCTTCAACTTGGACGCTACCGTTCACAAGTGGGCGATTTTAGCTTCCAGGTGGGCGGTAGTAGAATAATTACATTCTGAATTCAAATCATCCTAAACATACTCAGTGGACGATTGCGGAATTCTCTTCAATTACGATTATAGTGGGCGGCAAGGAAAATTTACTCTCACGAAAGTTATACAAGTAGCCGCCGCGTCTAAAATGGTTGAAGAGCACTGACCTAAATGTTCTTTTATATAGTCTATAAGAATTCTGATTTCAATTTGTTTTCCAGCTAATGCAAGAGTCGTCAGTCCTAGTTACTGTATGCATCGATTTTTGTTGATTAATTTTGTTCTTCTAATTGATCTATATCCAATATGTGTGTATACTTTCCTGTTTGGAAGCGAACAGTAAAATTAGGGTCAGATGAAATTTACTGATCAAGATGGGATGGAAGAGTAACATAAGGGTCATGTGAAATATACTGATCAAGATTGGAATGTAGAGCAATATCCGTGGCAGGTGAAACATGCTGATGAAGGTGGAAACGCGGATTAAACACCTATGGCTGGTGAAACATGCTAATCAAGGTGGGAACGTGGAGTAACATCTATGACAGGTGAAACATGCTGATCAAGGTGGAAACGCGGAATAACATCTATGGCTGGTGAAACATGCTAATCAAGGTGGGAACGTGGAGTAACATCTATGACAGGTGAAACATGCTGATCAAGGTAGAAACGTGGAGTAACATCTGGGACAGGTGAAACATGCTGATCAAGGAGGGAAGAGTAACATTAGGGCCAGGGAAAACACACTGATCAAAATGGGAAGAGTAACATCAGAGTTAGGTGAAATGTACTGATCAAAACACCCATCTCTCGTCCACATCAGGCTCCTGGAAGCAGAGTGTGTCATAGAGTAGTATAACCAACGAGTTGAGGATCGGCACTCGTCCCTATAGTGGCGCGGTCACTGATGAGCTTCGCATTGCACTACAGCCATGTTGACCCAGACTCATCTTCTCAAGTACGCCTTGAGATGTAAGGGAGGCTACTGTAACACGCCAGAAAAGAAACGTCGTCAAGAGTTAAATCAACTCAATAGAGTGGCTTCCAACAACAATATTGCTTCCTGTCCCGAAGAGCTGGAATAGTATTTTCTTAGTAGCCTGCAATGTAATCGTTCGAGGCCGTTTGGTAAAGAATTCCATCTGTTCCTGAATTATGTCTATTTCTTTTCATTATTGTTAGGGCTAGCGTAATGTATTGCTATGTGTATGAATTTATGTTAACTGTCCGAGGTTCATTTTTTGAGTGTCGTTGCATTTGTGCACAATTAATTCATGCTTAAGAGTCTCTTGACAATAGATTACGCCTATTTTTTTAATATTTTTGTCTCTGGTCTGTTTTAACTTAACTTCTTTGTACTGGTTTAGAAGGCTATCAGAGTATGTATGCAACCCGTTTCTTTCATTCAATTTGATCTAAAAATAATAACTCAGTGCAACCAATCTACGAGTATTTTCAAACGCATTAACTGACCCTGTCCTTACTATTTCCTGGGGCAATACATTCTAACCCTTCATCACTCTATAATTTAAAAAATGTTTCCTATTATCTAACCTGCACCTTTCTTTAATTAATTTTAAGCTTTGCCCTCTTGATCTTGTTACCGATTTGAACTTTGAAAACTTGTTATTTTCTAATTATCTTTGCTCCGGGGATTCCAAAATAGAAACTGCCTTGTAAGGCCCTACGTTGGTTTTTTTTAATGTGGTTCTTTACAAACGTCAATGTTTTCTTCTCGCCTCATGTTCCACTGAAATCCATCTGGTATTTTTTCAATAGCCCCACACTCGTGATCATATCGTACCGTTTTAATCCCTCTATTTAGCGCAGACAACCATTTGTGCACATTAACCGTTGTTATTTCTTCTGCTCTTCATGTTTCAGAGTAATGCAGTATAACTGACTTTATATTTGAGTTGCAAATTATAATTCTGTGTTAGATAACATTTCTTTTGATTTGATGTTCTACCATAATATGAAAGCTCATCTCACTTTCTCTGTGTACATTGCTGCCAAGATACGTGAATGAATATACATCTCCTTGGAGTATGTCTCCCAACATTCTCTGATTGTCATTGGTTGCATTTATCATCAAAATCTGGGGTTTTTTTTCTCAGTGTATTTTCAGTCCCAATTTCAATGATTTCTCATTACGGATGATTGTTTTATTCTGTATCTGGTTGGGATTATGGGACATAAGAATTAAGTCGCTAACATTGTCATCAATCTGTTGTCAAATCCAATGGCGTAAAACTTTGGTTGGTTAATGTTGTCGTATTCATAATCCAGTCAATAGCAAGTAGGAAGGGACATGGTGATAAGGGACATCTCTATCGCACACCAGTTCTTATCTCAGAGTACTCAGGAAGCTGGCATCCATGTAACACTCTTAGTTATTGAGTTTGTTTATTAGCACCTATCGCAAGCGAAGATGGAGACAGGGTAAGACATGTTTATTCAGTAGAAACCGTATATGACTGCACAGCCCGACCTGAGCGTGACAAACGCTACTGCACGTAGAGCACACGTGAACAACGTAAGTAATTGGGCGACCTTACATTCTGCCCTTTTGTGAATCGCTTTTCCTGCGCCGCAGAAATGGTTCTCTGCTCATCGATGCAAGCACCATGAGTGAATGAGTGATGGCAGTGTGCCAGGTTGAGCGATTCGGAAGAAGCAGCTCCCAGGCAGCGACTTCAATGGAGACACTTTTCAAATAAACTTTTAGTGTCTTTGTTTCGTTTCTTTTGTTCCCCTTGCGGGTGCTGTCCTGAGCTCACCATTCACCAGTTGTTTTGGGAGGCGCTTATCCGACATGCAAACAACATTCTCAGTCCATCTTATCTTAGCTCTCTGCAGCGGTGAATGGATGCTGGAGAGTCACGTCGTGCTGAAGACCACATACTTGGGCTCTCTGTCCTGTCAACCGATCATGAGGCTTGCAGAGACAGTTTACATTGAAATGATTAAGTTTCCTGACATGCCTGCTATAGAGTGTCCATGTTTTCCATGCGTAAGGACGGGTGGTTAGCACAACAACACGATATACATTGATCTTGGTGGCAAGACTGATTCCTTGTTGGTTCCAAACATTTGTACGTAGTCTTCCAAATTCAAACCCACCTTGAAAATCCTGTTGTGGACCTGATAGTCAATATTCGCTTCTCTGGTGAGGTCCTACCAATGCTCTACACTCTACACGTAATATCTGTTAACGTTTCCTTAATTGCGTTTGTGAGCTTAACGGGCACGCAACGGTCCTGATTAACTGACTGAGTGATTCTTTATTTAAACTGTGAAATGTCATTTCAGAGTCTTCAAATTCGACATAAAATAGTGAGATCCATTTCACATTTTGATGAACTATTATTTGCAGTGTACCTATAAGGTCTACTCAAGATATCTTTACTGGAAAGGCTGCATGTTTTTCTTTACGCGGTTTGCAAAACTCTCTCTTTTAATCTAGTTACGAAAAATATTTTCCCAGGTACCGATGATAACATTATTCCTCTATAATGTATAGACAGTTGCAGATCTGCCTTCTTTGGCAACTTGACTAGATAATTTAATTTTCTTTCCATCCAGCTGGTATTTCTTCTCTTTCCCACACTTAACTAATAATTTGCATAATATATATGTTGAAGTGTCAATGTCTGCTGTGACTACTTGTGATGAAATACCACCTGGACCATTGGCTTCAAAATCTCGCAGAAGCATTGTGGCTTTCTTGATGTCGTCTTTGCTGGTTTTCTCCCATCAAATTTGCGGTTCTGTTTCTGCCGACTAAATGTATGGCTGATCTGGTAAAACTTTTTAAAATCGAAGTGTTCTGCAGATCTCTTCATCTGCTCATTAATGTTGCTAATCAAATTATTTTGCCCAGGATCGGTTTTCAGGACAGAGTGCCCAGCTCTGAAGTTCTCAGCAGGGCTAGACTGTCACGCATCCCTACGCTGCTACAGTGCTACAGAGAGCCCAGCTGATGGACAGGGCATGTTGTTTGCATGTCAGATGAGTGCCTCCCTAAATAACTGTTGCTCGGTGAGCTCATGATAGGACAGAGCTTGCAAAGGGGGGAGGGGGGGGGGAAGAAACATACAACGACACTCTAAAAGTTTCTTTGAATAGTTTCTCCATTGATGTTGCTGACTGGGAGCCGCTTGCACCGAACCGCTCAGTCTGGCGCACCACCGTCACACATGTTATTGCACCGCTGAGTATAGGACCATCACGGAAGCGCAAGAAAAGCAACCTGCACGAAAGGAAAGAATGCAAGACTGCCCAATTATAAATGCTGTTCACGTGCCCCACGTGCTGTAGAGTATGTCACGCTCAGATCGGACTGTACAGTCATATGCAGTCACATCTGAATAAACATGTCTGACGCTGTGGCATCTTCGCTTGCGATGGGCAACTAAGTTACTAACTAACTAACTAACTAACTACCTACCTAACTAACTAACTAACTACCTAACTAATTAACTAACTAACTAACCACTTGCTAATATTTTGCTGTTAGTCTCTTCACCGACGTGTACAGGTCATCCGTATTTCCATATTGTTGCAGCTTCCTCTGCCTCTCTTGCTAATTCATCAATATTTTCTCTTTCATCTCTTCTGATATTATATCATTCTTCAACTATTTTTATCTTTCTTGTATATTGTCAATAGTTTTTGTTGTTACCCATTAATTGTTTTGTTGTCCTCTCTCCCCTCCCCCCCCCCCCCCCCACCCCATCTAGAATTGCTTCACACATCATGTTCAATATATTTGTTGTCTGTTACCAGTACTCTTCTTGATTATCTATTTCTTCTAGTAGTTGTAACACATGATACGTATTTGATTGTGTAACTTTAAATGTATTTTGTATTTTCTTGTTCCTGAGAAATCCAAAATTAAACTGTTGTTTGTGGTTATATGTTGTTACATATCGTTTTTAGTATCAATTATTTGCGGCTTACATTTTCCGTTGGAATGTTTAGATGCTTTCATGCTCAACAATTCTTAGTTGCCAAATTAACAACGTGCTTTGTTAGATTTACAGAGTAGCTGCATCCTCGTTGTACTTTTTCAAATGCCAACTTGAATATATCTAAAGATAGCAGTGATTAGTTTGAGGCTATTGGTACCACCATATTGCTTGTCCAGAGAGGGTAACTGTGATGACCATGTATGATTTCTCTGTCCCTCGTATATTGGAAACCTTTGCAGAACATATTGAGAAGTAATTTATCATTGCCACAGACATATTCATCAATATTTCATTTCCTTAGTTTGTTGAATAGGTGACATATCAATCTGTTGTGGCCTGTGCGAATTCTAAAGATTACGACCTGTTCACCTCTGTTGAGATAGTAATATGCGTCAGTTAGTTGTTGACCTGCGTGCGGTGTTTCCCACTTGTTCTCTTGACAGTCTGTCAGCATCCTTATTGCGAAAACTGCTGCATTGAGATGGTATCCACGGTACAACAACTCTCTAGAACAGGGGACATAGTTTATGGAGTATTATTCTTAGTTCATTTAGGTCTGTATTCTGAAGTTGTTTGAAAATATTCCGGTTACCACTTACATATTTCTTTGCGTACTGTCTGTTAGGCTTAGAAATATTCCTCCACCACCATTCTCTGTTGGACATGTTCTGGTTATTTCTTTACAGACAAGCTGTTGCTTTGGTAGTGTTTACCAATGTGTTTTCAAAGTTACGGTTCTTGATTCTGATTCTATGTTACTGAATTTTTCACCGTGCTTTGGATGTTTTCTGTAATCACTAGGACGCGATGTTTCTTCATCTGGGAAGCACATGTGTAGTACAGTATGTATGCATTGGTTTTATTTGTGATCTGCCATTTATAGGATCTATTCTCCACTTTGTTTTGACTGATGCCACAAAGTTGCTCTACTTGAGACTCACTCTTCCAAGCCCATTAACTCTCTGGTGATATATTAGTTTTCTGAATTTCTCCTCTCGTTGTTGGGCACTGATGTCCGTTCTGTTCGCCACTGCTTATATGTTCGTAATCTTTACTAGTTCTCCAAAGAGTGTTGTCATCATGCACACTGTTATGATTCTCATTGCTTGTTTATTTTATGTTATTTGGTTGCAGATGCACATGAAGGTTGTTATATTCTATGACTATTCCCATACATCCAGTGTGCAGCTTTATAAATAAATTTGCTCACCTGCTCACCAAGCTATGCCAGAAAGTTTACTCTTGATATACATTTTTTGACGTGGACGAATGCTATTTCTATTTCTCTATATCTGTTGTCTTTGACAGCAGACTCGGATAAAGAGCAATTCAGATCAAACCTTCTTGGATACTCATCCAATTGTAAATTGTTTTCCATTTCGCCTTTAGAGCCAGGTGATTTGTTTGAGAGAGTAAAATATTGTTTATGTTGTTTTTCTCCTCAGCAATCTTCATTAGCCACGCCTTGTCCACTTCAATGAAATTATGGAATAGCGATTCCAAGTGCTTGCTGTTTTGATTTTTTTTTTTCAGACACCTCAATGCAATTTTTGAAATATTCTGTGTTATATAATTTATATAGTTGAAAAACAATGTTTGTAACATGACACCCGATAGGGATACTCCCTACTCTAATGTTATATTTCTGCTAATACAGTATGACTTCTACACAGTTTGACTTTCAATTCTTCTGTCCATACTTTATCGAAAGCATTTTTAAAATTCGCGAAACCATTCTAATGTTTTTTTCTTAGTGGAAAACATATTCCATTTCTTCCGAAATGTGTGTGATCTTCTTCAGTTGATTGGTGTTGCCTGAATCTAGCCTGCTGGAATTTAATAATGTTTTTCTTCCAAGTAACACATCTGTTTGGTATTTAATTTGCGTTTCATTAGTTTTCCAACACATTTGAATAAACTGGTAGACATGTAGTTATCTGGATTTGTTGTCTTTATTTTCTTAATAATTATTATCCTTCTGGCCTCCTTCTATGCCTTCGTCACAATGTCCATTCTTCAACTACAGTTTAAGACTCACAGACGCCTGTTTTTGGCCTTCGTGCCAAAACTTTTTAACATTTCAAATTATATATTTTTCTTGTTGTGTTTTTCTTCTTTGGTGATCGCATTGCCACTAACATTTGATCCATTGTTTAATTAGCTATAATATTCTCTTCTGCTGTAATATTGTGTTGTTATGGGTATTTTGATCATCAATGATGGTTTTTGTGTGGCCTGAAGTGACTTTAACGTGGTTTGCACTAGTTTAGTCTTCCATTAATACAGCTGCAGTTTTTTTCCCTGTTAGCATAAAGTAAATTGGATTAATTGTAATATCTTGGTTTAAGATACTTCATTGTTCAAGGCTCTAACTAGTGTCCAAAACTTGCTTTCCTCACTTTCTACTTTGAGAAATTATGTGTTTTCATTCTGTCCAGCTATCTCTTCTGTTTCATTTAAAATTATTTGTATTTTGCAGTGATTTTTAAAAAAGCTATATTTGTTTTGGTTAACTGTTCTCTCTCTCTCTCCCTCTCCCCCCCCCCCCCTCTATCTCTCTCTATCTCTCTCTCTCTCTCTCTCTCTTTCTCTCTCTGCAAAGTTTCAGGTTTCTGATAATTCACGATGTAGCATTTGTAGTTCTTCACCCCAGTAGGATTTGTAGTTCTTACTTGCCTCTCAGGAATTGGTCTCAGCTGCTGCTTGCAGAATAGCTTCGTTAATGCTTTCAACCATTGTTGTCATACTGTTGTGTTGTGTGTTATTGTGTGCGGGGAATATAGACCATATTTATTTTCAACGTTATAGGCCTGCAGTTGCTGCGTGCTAGTTGACAGTAAACGTCTATATCAATATATCGTGGATATTCCACTTGGAGAAGGCTAGATCTGGAATAGCAAATGGTAAATCATGCGGCAAATTGTTAGATAGAGATGTGTATCAATTTCCCAGTCCTCTACATCATCTTATTTACTACCTATGCGTGAATATTCAGTCTTTATGAATGATAATTGATGTCTTTTTATTTACATGCTAACAAGTAATAGAGCCTTAATTGGTGGACTATAAATGTTATCGTATGTTTGTTTACTTTAAGGTAATGTCAAACTCGTGTGATTTCTGCTAGGTTATGTGTTCACTGATTTCTCCCGGCTTATGACTGAATTTCATGCAAGTATCAGCACGCCTCCTTTGTGTCCTTCCCAAGTCCAAAGGCTTGGTATCCTCTGACCAAAAATGTGTAGCCTGCTTAGGTTGGTCTCCTAAATACATGCCACATTAATTCTGTCTTCAAGAACTTGTTTTGATAGTAGGACGTTTATATTCAGAACCTGCACCCCAGAATGTTGAGTAGTTTTAGTGTTTGGTCAATAGCTCCTACCTCTTCCTTCTGTACCTTGACTCCACAGAAGCGAGGAGCATTGGATAGACTTTTCTTAGACGAAGGGCCCACCATTCTCACCGCATAGCTGGATTCCACATGATAAGAACTACTTTGTTTACTGTTTGTTAGTGATGTCATGGTAAAGTAACAATTGCGTTCACTGTTTCGTTCGAACTGGGGCCGGGTGCTTCCGGTCTTAATAGGCATTTTGCCAAGTGTGCATTCCCTAGTGGCGACTGTACCAAGTATGACTGTCTGATTTGACAATGTGTAAAGATGTTTCAACAGGTGTTCATGTTATTCACTTCTACATTTCTCAAAAGGGATAGACAAAGTAGCTGATAGAATGACTATGCCATAAAATAACTCGTACATGGTATAAGCGAATGCTGCCGAGATAAGTGATGGGAAGATTTGTGAGTGAAAAATGTTCTTTTCTGTACCGAGAAGGTAGATAACAAACCAATAAATAGTATAATACAAATATAACAATGAGTCCTGCAGCATCACTGCCGTCGAGGCTGAAGTGCTACTTACTAAGTAGTACGGGGTGTGCTATTAGGCAACCATTTCCCTTCTTCGTTGTCTTGCATTCGATTTTATTATACTGTATAAATTCTGTTAATATCAAAGATTATTTATCATGTGGTAACAAAAATGAAAGTGTATGGGGAGAAATAGAAAGTGGGGGTGAAAAAACAGTGATTGGAGTGTGCTATAGATGTCTATCAAGTCAAAAAGAGGAAGATGAGGAGCTGATTAGTAGCATAGCAAAGGCAAGTAAAGGGAAATTATTATTAATGGGAGATTTCAACTATCCAGAAATAAAATGGGATATGGCAGAAGCACTTGTAGAGTCAAAACCTTTTGTTAAGTGCATAACTGACAATTTTTTAATTCAACATGTAGAAGCAGCCACCAGAGGCAAAAACATACTCGACCTAGTTTTTACCACAGCGGAAAATATGATTGAAAACGTTACCGTTGGGGAACTGTTTGGCTCAAGTGACCATCAAATCATCCGTTGGGATCTTATTGCAGGGAAAGAAGTAAACATAAACACGCGAACATACGACTACTCTAAGGCAGATGTTAAGAGGATGAAAGAGGCAGCGAACCACATAATCTGGAAAGATATTGTCGTAGGAACAGATGTTGAACAGGAGTGGGAAAGTTTTAAAACAGTTCTAGAAACGCTAAAAGAGGAATGTGTTCCATGTAGGGAGGTAAACCCCAAGCGTAAAAATTGGATAACTAAATTTGTAGTGAAATGTAGAAGAGCAAAAAATAAAGCATGGAAAAAATATATAGAGGCAGGTAAATCAAAAGAAACATATGTAAAATATATGCTGAAGTCGGATGCACTGGGCCGACAGGCGCAAAATAAAAACCACAGTGTAACGCACACACGCATTGGGGAATAGATAAATCAGGCGAACGCAAAAAAAAAAAAAAAAAAAAAAAAAAATTTGTAAAATATTTGGACAAGCAGAAAATATCGCAGAAAGCGAATAAAACAGCAAAAATAGACTTTGAAAAAGAACTTGCTCAGAGGATCAAGACAGACAGTAAAAGCTTCTTTTCTTATGTTAGAAATAAACAAAGAACGAAAGACAAAGTAGGCCTCTCATGGACAGTACAGGGAAAATAATAAGTGAGAATAGGGAGGCTGCTAATCTGCTCAATCAGTACTTTGGCACAGTCTTCACAAAGGAGGACTGCTCCGAGATCTCAGAGCCTATAGATATTTTTCAAAGAGACATGGATACAGCGGGATTAAGATCAATCTGTATTACAGAGGAAATGGTTTTTAAAAAATTGGAGGGGTTGAAAGTGAATAAATGTCCAGGTCAAGATGGTATTCATCCAAAATTGCTGTATGAAATTAGAGACCAACTAGCAAAACCATTGGCTATATTATGTTCTCAATCACTTACAAAAGGGATTGTTCCACGGGATTGGAAAGATGCAGGAGTGATCCCCTTATTCAAAAAAGGCAAAAAATCCGATCCGGCAAATTATAGACCGGTGAGTTTAACGAGCATAGTCTGTAAATTGTTAGAGTCAATAATCAAAGAAAACATTGTAATGCATTTAGAAAAATTTTATCTAATTAGAAATAGTCAGCATGGGTTTACTAGAGGGAGATCATGCTTAACAAATCTAATAGAATTCATGGAGGAGGTTACTAAAATCATAGATAAAGGGGAGCCAGTGGATGTTATTTATCTGGATTTTGCAAAGGCCTTCGATAGAGTATCTCATCAAAGATTATTTCGAAAGTAAAAATCACATTGAATAGGTGGGGAGGTTGCCAAATGGATTGAAAATTGGTTAACGGGAAGAAGGCAGAGGGTGGGCATAAACAAGGAGTACTCTGAGTGGTGTGAAGTGAAAAGTGGTGTGCCACAGGGCTCGGTTTTGGGACTAATTTTGTTCTTGATATATATAAATGATTTGGACATTGATATGAGATCCATGATTGCAAAATTTGCTGATGACACAAAACTATGCAGTAGTGTCTCATCTAAAGCGGAAGTGGATATATTGATGTCGGATTTAGATAAAATTCGAGAATGGTCTGTAAGCTGGCAAATGGAGTTTAATGTAGATAAATGTACAGTCATCCACATGGGTAGATCCAATATGGAACATAATTACAGAATGGGAGAAAACAATTTTAGAAAGATAGATAAGGAAAGGGACTTAGGGGTTATAATAGATCATACAGGAAAGGTGAGTGAGCAAGTTAAGGTAGCAGTGAAAAAGGCAAATGCAATGTTAGGTATAATACAAAGAAATATTAAACATAGGAGCAAGGAAGTGATCGTCAAACTGTATAAAGCTTTAGTTAGACCTAGATTGGAGTACTGTGTACAGGTGTGGAGTCCTTATCATAGAAGGGACATAAACATACTAGAAAGAATACAAAAAAGAGCGACAAAGATGATAGTGGGATTCCAGAATTACAGTTATGAGGAACGACTCAGAAAAACCGGCCTACATTGTCTCGAAGAGAGAAGAATTCGTGGTGACTTAATACAGGTTTATAAGATGATCAGAGGAATCGATAAATTAGACTATAACAAGTTTTGTAAAATAAAGCCACCTACAATAACACGAGGGCATAGCTACAAGCTGACTAAAGAGGGGTCCAGGTTAGATATTAGGAAATATTTTTGTAGTCAGAGAGTGGTGTCTGCTTGGAATGCATTGCCAGGGGAGGTAGTGGAGGCAGGAACAGTTAATGCATTTAAGAATACACTGGATGCGCATAGCTTTTAGAGCAAGGTGATGTAAATGTAACTGGTTGTATACAGACTCTGCAGGGTCTTCTAAACCATTATAAAGACGTTAAGTTAAGTTAAGTTATAACTGTTTGTCCGTTATCTTTTACAACTGGGTAGCTTAGAACGTGCAGCAAACATTGTTCATTTGATGCAAGAGACAAGCGTTCTAGCTCTAGCTTATGAAAAGGGTCAGAAGATGAAGAGAGAGATAAAACAAATCCCTACATAGTGAAAGTATACCTATTTTTAATACATATAAATAAAAAACCACTAAACACAAAGACACTATGCCTATAATTGGGACGTTTGATCACCGTTTGCGATCATCAGAATACAAAAGAATTAAGGATACTATTGATTTTAAAGTGAACACGAATAATGTTTGTTGAAGCTTTTTGCGTGTGTGGCTGTGATTCGATCTTTGTATGTGGCATTAATGATTTATATGTTGACCGATAACAAATGCCTCTCAGTGTTATTATGTAACAAAACGTGCAAGCAAACAGGCATGCTGACCCCATCTAGATAAAGCATTTCAGAATCAGTTTAATCACGTGGTTTTCGGTAGAATTATCCGAAATGAAAATCTAACAAAAAATATCTATGCGCAATATCTCTTCAATTGATTTCGTTACGTATTGAACAAATCAGTAATGCGTTACGAGCTTCATTTATTGATTCACCTTGCCTTATTTAGCTAATAGATCTACAAATAGGCTTTAGGGATATACGACTAATGGCCGGATCTCTAACTTCAGTTTTCCTGTAAGTCGAGCCCCCATTACATGTTGTTTTATGAAAAGTCGTGAAAACCAAGATTGGAGAGGAGCATGGGTCATTTTTAGCAGCACGTCTGTAGATATCTAGTCACAGTTTTAAAAAAAAATGTGTTCAGTTTGTGGATATCTGATTAGCTAATATTCAGGTATTCATTTATCTGGGGTAGTTGTCTCGCTGCGGCGACTCAATTTCAACCAGTGTTCGTAAAGCGATCTCAGTCCCGCCAGGCGGAGCGATAGCGCGGGCTTGCGGAAAACGCTCGCCTGCCTTTCCCCGTAGTGCGAATTGGGTGCGGTTTGTGGTAGTGGCTCCTCCACCGAGGTGCGCTAGTCTGGTCCGTATCAGGAAACGTGGTCCGTCCGTGGTGATTTATCTAAGGCTTATAGCAGAGCTCGACAGTACGTCTCGCTGGTGGTCCGACTCTCGCAAAGAGCTTGTGACCGGCAAATGGAAAGCAGGAATCGTTGCCTCGAGGCCCTGCGTTCTCCCTACGGAGAAGAAGGGCAGGCCAAATTGTGTCTCTAGTCCCAGTGAAATTCGTCGCCGAGGTCGTTGGGATCCGTTCTGCACAGAGCGCTGCCATCCCTCCTCGAGCGAGCCCGGTCGGTCGGTCGTCTGGTGCGTGTGGGAGGCCCCTGTCAGGCGGTCCTAGGTCGACGGAGTGAGGGACGGGTGGAACAACCGTCCGTCCGTCCCGTCAGTCGGTCCCTGCGGCCGTCCCAGTGAGGCTTTTTACACACCCTTCCTCCGCCGACCGGTGTGCGCAGTACGTACGTCTCCGACAGATATCTGGTTGATCCTGCCAGTAGTCATATGCTTGTCTCAAAGATTAAGCCATGCATGTCTAAGTTCACACTGTCTCACGGTGAAACCGCGAATGGCTCATTAAATCAGTCGAGGTTCCTTAGATGACACGATCCTACTTGGATAACTGTGGCAATTCTAGAGCTAATACATGCTTACCAAGCTCCGACCCTCGCGGAAAGAGCGCTTTTATTAGTTCAAAACCAATCGTCGTTTCCCCTCGCGGGGTTGCGGCGTCCCCACTGGTGACTCTGGATAACTTTGTGCTGATCGCATGGCCTCATGTGCCGGCGACGCATCTTTCAAATGTCTGCCCTATCAAATGTCGATGGTACGTGACATGCCTACCATGTTTGTAACGGGTAACGGGGAATCAGGGTTCGATTCCGGAGAGGGAGCATGAGAAACGGCTACCACATCCAAGGAAGGCAGCAGGCGCGCAACTTACCCACTCCCGGCACGGGGAGGTAGTGACGAAAAATAACAATACGGGACTCTTTCGAGGCCCCGTAATTGGAATGAGTACACTTTAAACCCTTTAACGAGGATCTATTGGAGGGCAAGTCTGGTGCCAGCAGCCGCGGTAATTCCAGCTCCAATAGCGTATATTAAAGTTGTTGCAGTTAAAAAGCTCGTAGTTGGATCTCAGGCGCAGGCGGGCGGTCCGGCTCGCGCCGGTTCACTGCCCGTTGTCTCCTGCCCTACCGTCTGCCGGCTCTCTCCCACGGGTGCTCTTCGCTGAGCGTCCTGGGTGGCCGGCGCGTTTACTTTGAAAAAATTAGAGTGTTCAAAGCAGGCCTCGGCTGCCTGAATAATGGTGCATGGAATAATGGAATAGGACCTCGGTTCTATTTTGTTGGTTTTCGGAACTGGAGGTAATGATTAACAGGGACAAACGGGGGCATTCGTATTGCGGCGTTAGAGGTGAAATTCTTGGATCGCCGCAAGACGAGCTACTGCGAAAGCATTTGTCAAGAATGTTTTCATTAATCAAGAACGAAAGTCAGAGGCGCGAAGACGATCAGATACCGTCGTAGTTCTGACCATAAACGATGCCGACTAGCGATCCGCAGGAGTTGCTTCGATGACTCTGCGGGCAGCTTCCGGGAAACCAAAGTGTTTGGGTTCCGGGGGAAGTATGGTTGCAAAGCTGAAACTTAAAGGAATTGACGGAAGGGCACCACCAGGAGTGGAGCCTGCGGCTTAATTTGACTCAACACGGGCAACACTGAAATGATTGACATGCCGAGACCACTCTTCTGGAGTCTAATATGGAACTGGTGCTGGACTTAGACCCCCAGAAATCTGGGGTTATGTCCCCTGTGGCTCGGTTTTGTCTGCATCCAGTGTTTGATAAAGGAATTGACGGAAGAGCACTATCAGGAGTGGAGCCTGAGACCTAAGTTAACTTACCACGCCAATACTGCAGAATGACTATCAAAAAGTACACCTTAGTGGGGTCTAATAGAGAACATGTGCTGGAATTAGACCCTCGAAAATCTTTGGGGCTACCCTTTAAGAAACTTGATTGTCTCGCTAAGGGAATTGACGGAAGGGCACCACCAGGTGTGGAACCTGCGGCTTAATTTGACTGAACACGCCAATACTGTAGAACAACTGACAAATTGAGAGCACTGCCGTTTGGGTCTAATAATGAACGTACGCTGGTATTAGACTCACGGACGACAAGTCAGCTCAAATGAAAGAACGCTACGGAAATCGTGTTTAACTCTGCAGATTTCAAATACCTGGTCATTGACAAACAAAAGCCCTCAATAAATTCGTCTGACAAAATAGTGAACGGGTGCTGGAAATAGATCTGAAGACAGGTCAGTTTTACCCTACAAATGACAGGGCGTTGCTACGGAAAACCAGCTCAAATCGAGAGGAGCCGCAGACACTTTGGTTCACGTACCAGGCTGATAAGCCAAGGGCGCGAGGCTACCATGTGGGGGATTACGGCCGAACCCTTGAAAGCCGCAATCCCGCCCAAAATCTCAGCACCACTGCAATGGGAAGCTCCTACATGCTCGGGACCTGGGGCTTGCGCCCCAGCCCTATCAGGTAGAGCCACAGTAAGAGGTCCTTGCCGCCCGCAAATCAAAGCGGGCGGAAAACTGCTTGATACTCACCCTATACGGCGATGGGGTGCGAAAAACACCAACCAAAGACTTAGAACCTGGTCGGGGTGTCGAAAACAGTAGAGCAGCCACCACACTGTGAACTGTCAAGACTCAACCACTGACCATGAGAGTTGTCCGCACACCAGGCGATCAACATCTCTGTGACATTACCAGGCTTGTCCTCTGGCTAAATGCACTCCGGTTACGATATCTACCTCTGTACGTTATCAGCCATAACTATCATGCTGGACGCAGAAGAGATGCAGACCAGCGGACATTGCACACCTGCCCCACTGTGTCAACACCCCAGGTGGCGGGGAATGCTAGGCGTACCATCCCTGCATAGAAGCCAAGAAAATAAAGGGAAAAAGAGATACCCCACTCACATGCAAATGCTACGTTTCTGGCAGGACGTGACGATCCTGGGATACAGACACACTGGACTGCCTCTCTTCCGGGTAAACCAGTCCATCTCATATATCACATACCATCATTGCACCCTATAGACACGAGTAGTGAAGACTCGATAGTCTGGTAAGACAACTTCCATAGGAGAGAAAACTCTGATCGTAAACAACTGCTGCCTTGCAGATAGGCTGGGGACAGCCAAAGGCTAAGGAGGGCATCCCTACAGAAACGCCTGTTGAAATCGGATGCACGGGGCCGCAAGCCTAACAAAACAGTGCAACGTAAATCACAGTATGATGGCAGCACAACCTATTCGAAAAACGTATGGCGCTCATCCTGAGGAGACCCGCCAGGCAGCGATAGCGCCGGGCCCCACGCCTCGAAGGGGCCCACCCTTGGCTACTGGTGGTCCCCCACCCATGTGTCGTGGAGTCAAGGCACATGGCTATGGGGAAACGACTATTGGCCAAAACTTCAAGACCCTCAGAATATTACAGTGGAATGCGGAGGGAGTCATTAACAAAAAACTTTCCCTAACACATCACCTGCATGAAGGTAAGATTGACGTGGCATGTATCCAGGAAACGCACCTCAACAATAACCATAAATTCTCAATCAGAGGATACCAGACTTTCCGTCTAGATAGAGAAGGCCACAAAGGAGGGGTCCTGATACTGACCAGAAACAGCATACCGAGTAGCGCGGTACCTGTCAATCACACCGGACAAGCAGAAATTGTAGGAGTTGACATAATGGCTCAAGAGACGAAGCTCCGCATTTTCAATCTGTACGGACCACCAAACAGAGACCTATCGCTCTCGAGTATGGAGGTCAGAGACTCCAACTGCATAGTGGTTGGAGATTTCAACAGCCACTCGGAGAGATGGGGATACTCTGACACAGACAGCAGAGGTGACGAAGTGGAAGATTGGGAGATAGATGCAAATCTCTCCCTAATCAATAGGCCGGAGGATAGCCCTAGCTTCTATTCAAGAACATGGCATACCACCTCGACTCCAGATTTGGCCTTCTCCACACAGGACATACACTATAAAATAGACCGCCAGGTGCTAAACCAACTGGCAGGTAGCGACCACAGGCCGATCAGGCTAACCATTGACATGGAAGTAGGCCCACAGGAAACAAAACCGCTCCCACGTTGGAATTACAAACGAGCCGACTGGGACAGATTTGCAATCCTGACAGATGGGCTGTGTGAAACCATCAACACACGAAACACCAAAATGAAGCCCATGGTAGAGAGCCTAAGCAAGGCAATAATGCAAGCCGCCACTGAAACCATCCCAAGAGGAGCTAGGAAAAACTATAAGCCCTACTGGAATGATGAGTTACAGAAAGTGGAAGATGCAGTAACAAATGCTAGAAACATGGCAGAACGAGAAAAATCCGTGGAGGCAAACATCGCCCTCAAAGCCGCCGCGGCGAAGTACAAACACACTCTCAAGCAAACAGCAAGAGAAAGTTGGAAAAATAAAACGGAAAGTTTAAACCTGGACAAAGAAGGGAACAAGCTATGGAAGCTAGTCAGAGCCATGAACGACGAAACCCAGTCAAATAAACAAATTACTATCAAGCAAGGCGAGAACTTGATCACAGGTAAGAAAGCCGCAAACGCCTTTGTCGATCACTATGCCAGAGCAAACCACATCGAGGTCCCTGCAGATAAGCATACAGACATTAGCGAAGAGCTAAAGGGGCACGAAAACAAAAATACGGCTCCTGAAGAGCACATGATGGCCAAACTAACAATGCGCGAAATGGAAGAGGCTATGAGAACACTAAAGAGAAGGAAATCTCCCGGAAAAGACGGGATAACAAACGAAATGCTGATGGGGCTGGGCCAAACAGCGAAGGAAAAACTACTGTCAGTCCTGAACCAAAGCTGGAAAAGGGGTATTGTACCCCAGGCATGGAAAGATGCAATACTGGTACCAGTACCAAAAACAGGAAAGGACAAAACAGATCCGAATGGATACAGGCCCATAAGCCTACTGAGCTGTGTCGGCAAGCTGATGGAACGGATGATAAACACCAGACTGATGTGGCATCTGGAAGAAAAACGAATACTAATTCCACAGCAAGCCGGCTTTAGACAGCACAGATCCACTGAGGACCAGGTCATCCTCATAGCCCAGGAGATAGAAGATGCCTACCAGGCACAGAAACACACAGTAGCTGTTTGGGTGGATCTGGAAAAGGCATTTGACAAAGTCTGGAAGGATGGACTTAGAGTCAAGCTAAGAAGAAGTGATGTTTGTGGGAAGATGTACAAGTGGATCAACCACTACCTCAAACAAAGAACGGCCAGAGTCCAAGTACAAGGGCAGATGAGCAAAAAGGTGACACTCGAGCAGGGAGTACCCCAAGGGGGAGTACTGTCACCCACACTCTTCCTGGTATATATAAACGATATTACAGAGAATATACCAAGAAGAGTCCATAGCTCAATGTTTGCAGACGATCTGGCTATGTGGACCTCTGAAAAGAATCTCACCATAGCAAGAAATCGGATGCAAACGGCCCTAACATCGCTGGAAGAGTGGGCGAACTCATGGCTGGTCAAAATAAACGAGGAGAAAACCACGTGCACAATATTCTCGCTCTCATTAAAACCCCAAAGTACCAAACTAAGCCTAAATGGCAAAATCCTGCAGCCAAACGACAACCCAACCTATCTGGGAGTCACATTTGATCGGCGCATGACATGGAAAAGTCAGATTGAGAGAAACCGAATGAAAGCCAGAGAAAGAATGGCGATCATGAGGAAACTTGCTGGCACAAGCTGGGGAGCAGACGAAGGCATACTAAAGAAACTGTACACTGGAAGAGTGAGACCAGTTCTCGAGTATGGCATCGCGGCTTGGACAACAGCAGCGAAGGCGAACTTCGATAAAGTTAACAAACTTCAAAACCAAGCTATGAGAATCATAACTGGTGGCATGAAGTCAACGCCAATTGTAGAACTTGAAAAGATTACAAAACTGCAATCCATGACCGACAGAAGAGACTGCAGAGCCCAGCTGCAGTCAGAGAAACTCCGAAGACTGACGGACCATCCAATGTACCAGAGGCTAAACAATTTGGGAACTGGAAAACTAAAGCGGAGAAACTTTGCAGAAATAGCCAAAGCAAAGATGCACGAAGATCCCATAAACGCACTAACAACACCAAAACCCATCACTACTGTACGAAAACCTACTTGGAGGCAGGATATATTTCCAGAGGTGGTAGAAAATATACCAGGTATTGCAAACAAAAACTGCCAGACCGAAAAAGAAAGGAGAGATACTACCCTAAGCTTCATAACGAAAAGCTACCCAAGCATGGACTGGACCCATGCATACACCGACGGCTCTGTAACAAACACTACACAGAACGGAGGGGCAGGAGCATTCCTGAACCTACCAAATGGCAGAAAAATAACACTGTCATTCGCTACTGGTAAGTACACGAGCAATTTCAGAGCAGAGGCAGAGGCACTGAGGGCGGCAGTGGAAGAAATGGTAACACACAGTGAAAATGAGAGCCATATAGTCCTGCTGACAGATGCTCTCGAAGTAGTCACAGCGCTAAAAAGCCAGAAAAACACTGAACTTAATGACTTAAGAGCAGCACTCTGCAAACTGTGCCAACAGTCCGCACCAAAAAGGGTAGTGGTACAGTGGGTTCCGTCACACTGCAACATCCAAGGCAACGAGGAGGCAGACAGACTGGCAAAAGAAGGTGCAAGGCTACCACAAATAGATACCAGTATGACGTACGAAGAGTCAAAACGGCTTATCAAAGCCAGGTACATGTCCAAATGGGAAACCGAACATACTGGTTACACCAAAAACGATGCCTATTACCAGTTGAACCGAAGAGAGCAGGTCGTTGTCTTCAGACTTCGCACTGGCCACAACAGACTGAGGTACCACCTCTTCAACAAATTGAAGATAGGGTGTACCGACGAATGCCCGTGCGGTACTGGTAAAATGACCACTGAACATCTGCTGCAGAACTGCCCGACATACGAGGATCAGAGAGAGCAGATGTGGCCATTGCCAGTGGAACTGCAAGACAAGCTCTATGGTAGTGGCGAGAGTCTCAGGATGACCGCCGCTTTTTTCGAGAAAATAATGGTTACTGTCTGACTGTGTACGCAGAAGAAGAAGAAGAAGGTATTCATTTTGTGAATATCTTGATAGTATTCTGGTATTCAGTTTGTGATAACATTGCTAGTATTTAGATATTCAGTTTTGGAATATCTTGTTAGTATTCAGGTATACAGTTTGTGATAATCTTGCTAGTATTTAGATATTCAGTTTGGAAATATCTGGTTAGTTTTCAGGTGTTCAGTCTGCGAATATCTGACTAGTATTCAGGTATTCAGTTTATGAATATCTTGCTAGTATTCATATATTTAGTTTGCAGATATATGAAGACATTAATGTATTGATTTTATGGGTATACGGGTAATATTAATGTATTTAGTATTTGCATATCTGGGCAACATTATGTTATTTAGTCTGGGTATATCTTGGCAACATCTTGCTGTTTAGTCTTCGTATGTCTGGGTAACAGCTTGATATTTAGTCTGCGTATATCTGTTCATAAACATAAGTAAAACAAAGATAATGACCACCGACAAAACACAATGTCAGCATAAATTTACAGTGGGTGGTGAGGAAATAGATCAGGTCACACATTTTGAATATCTGGGCTCCAGAATTGACAAAAATGGCGACTGCTCGAAAGAAATAAGAAGACTAGCTATGGCAATGCAGAGACTGAACAGCCTGAAGAAATTATGGCAGAGCACCAACAAAATGATACAAGTAAGTCTTGAGAGCCTGTGTTTTTCCTGTGGAAGCTTATGGCTGTGAATCATGGACGATTAACAAAACTTCTAGACAAAGAATCGAATCCTTCGAGTCAAAATGTTACAGAAAAATCCTCAGAATGCCCTGGACAGAGAAAAAAAAACCAAATGTAGACATTCGGCAAGAGTTGAGCATACTAGAACTGGTTTATCAATTCCATTTTGGCTAGAAAATGCAAATACTTTGGTCATATCAAAAGACACAACGGTCTTGAGAGAACAGTGATGGAAGGTATGGTGCCAGGCAAAAGAGGAAGGGGTAGACCAAAAAGACGATGGCACCAAGATATCCAGGCATGCCTGAGTATGACTGTGGCGGAGGCTGGAGTTTTGACAAGAGAACGAGTTTCTTTTAGACAGACTGTGATGGGAGCGACGTTCTACAAAGGACATGCTACATGATGATGATGATATCTGGTTAACATTCTGTATGCATTATATGTGCATATGGGTAATATTAAGTTATTCAGCTTGTGTAGGTAAGATTAATGTATTCAAGCTGTGAATATCTGACGAACACTAATTAATTTATTCAATATGTCATGTGTAAGTAATATTAACGTATTTAAACCGTGGGCATCTGTAGAATACTAATGTATTCAGTATGTGAATGCGTAGGTAACATTAATGTATTCATTCAGTATGTTTCTGGGAAAATTTTTTGTATTCAATGTATCGATATATGGAAAATAGTAATATATTATGTTTTCGAACATCTTGATATGTTCAAATTTTGTATTAAGTATGTGAACATATTGGTAAGAATCACGTATTCACTATGGGGACATATGTGTAGCACTAATGTAACCAGTTGGTGTAAGTAGTATTCAGTTTGTGGATATCTGAATAAGATTAAACTGTTCAATATGTTGATATCTTGATAGCATTAAGATATTCATTCTGCAAACATCTTGGTAAAATTCGTGTATTCAGCATGGGGATATATAGGAACATTAATGTATTCATTATGCATATGTATAGGGAGCTGTGTAGCGCAGTGGTTAGCGCGCTGGCTTCGCATCTGAGTGGTCCTGGGTTCATTCCCCAGTTGAGGCGGTAGTGTTTTTTTCAGACCGCAATGGCTCCCGGGTCGACCCAGCCTTAAATGGGTACCGGTTCAGTCCGGGAAGTAAAAGCGGCGAGGGAGAGGAGATGCTACCGCCCTCATATAGCCGAGCCTTTGAATTATGAGATCGCTAACACTTCACACCCCTACGGCAGTAATGCTATGGGTTACTTTACTTTACTTTATATATATATACATACATGTATATATTTATGTAGTGTGTATGGACTTTTGTGTAACATTACAATATTAGTTTTGTGAATGTCTTGGAAACATTCATTTAAACAGTATGTAACAATTTTGATATCATTAATGGATTCACCACATTAATGTCTGGATAATATTAATGTATTCAGTCTGTTGGCATATTGGTAATGTTAATGTTTACAATTGTTGTAACAGTGCACAATGCGATGCCTGCCATGGTGGTGAAAGCGATGGTTTGGTAAATGTGATCTTTTGTTTTGATTATTGGTGCTCGTAACAGATATGGTTATCGATGTTTTAACTGGTGATGATAACAGCTGATCAGTTAATGGCTGCGATGGTGCGGATTGTGCTGATTTGTTGAATTAATCATGTGATTGCGATGGAGTGATTAAAAAGTAGTTCTAAAGTATGATACTGCCTGCCTGCGTCTTCCACAGTGGGGAGACTAGTTTCTTGCATCGCAAAATTGACTTCCGTGTTTATACTGGATACTGGATCGTATGGAGATCATGAAGCAGATCCTGTTTCTATGCAACGAGAGTCACTCATAGACATAATCACAGAAAAGTGGAACGTTTATGTTGGTCTGGGTTTCAGTACTTGGGAATCCGTTTACAGAGAAATAAAGGGAACTCACCTTATTTGAGTGGTGAACTTTTGTGAGCGGTAGCCAGTGCAGACCCAGTAGTTTGTCCCATAACATTCCTTTGTTCCATACCTCGATTATAAGGCCTGTGTCCAGTCGCATGGTTTCACTACAAGAAATACATACAAAACGTTCATGAATGCACGCAGCTTGAACATAGTGTCAAACCTCAACATCTGTAGACACACACACACACATATATACACAAAAACACGTATACACACACACAGACGGGAGTACAAATACCGCATACGCCCACACTCATGCATACCCACATATACATATACACATACATACATATATACATATCAACATTCATACATACACACACACACACATATATATATATATATATATATATATATATATATATATATATATATATATATATACATAATTATTATTATTATTATTTTGTTCGGCTATATCCCTAGCATCAATACTATTCTGATACAGTGACATTTTCACTCGGCAGGTCATGTCGACTACATTCCAGTTCATCGACTATCAAAAATACTCTTTTCCTTAGAAGGAATTTGCTCCCGTAAACGCCAAAAGAATCGTTTCAATGCCCCTAATTGGATTTCGCTAAATACGTTGACATAAAACCCACCGCTTGAAAGCTGTTGAGCAAGACTGAACCCGGTCGACGCACATCTCTTTGTGAGGGTGCAGCGTCATTGCAAGTCATCCATGAAGTTAGCAGCTGAAGGTCGTATACAGGCCTTAAACGCCCGTGAGATGAAACCTTCACGTGAAGTTAGTCTCTCCCCTTGTACAAGATATGTACAGACTCATATATGACTCCCCGGTCCCTCTCATGCCCATCGACCGACCGAACATATTCAAACTGGATAAACGGGGAGAATGGTCTTTTGTGATTAATAAATAAAATAAGTAAACCATTGCAGTTGGTCCTTTGCTGCCTGATAAATGTATAAGAATTATAGAAGGTTTCTGTATAATAATCCACAAAAAGCAAATTGTCAGACACATTCACATTTCAAACATGTTCAGAAAGGGATGTCTACTATCTCCAACAATCGTGTTCATGCTCTGGACTGGGCAAACACCAGAGGGTAGAAACATAGAAATACAGTAGATATTTCATAAGCAGCTGGAAGACCTCCATTTCGCTGATGATATATGTATTTCTGTCATAAAAAACATTAGGACATACAAGAAAAGTTAGACAGACTTCCATATGAAGCTCCAAAGGTGGGATTAGAAAATAGTATGAACACAATAAACGCAAATTAAAATAAAAAACAAACAAAGAGACCCTATAAAGATTAAAGGTTTGATAATTGAAGAAGTGCTTTATTTTACCGATTTTGGAAGTAACATTAGTAAATACGGAGAAACAAACTAACCTGTTGACGACAAGGTTAACAAGGCCATATCTGCTTTCAACTGTCTTCACCCAAAATGGAACTCAGCAGCATTTTGAATGAAAAATAACATTAGCCTTTTCACCATGAATATAAATTAGATCCTGCTAAATCGCTCGTAGACATGACACTAACATTATCACATCCAGACTGAAGACGTTCATCAACAGATTTCTTTGACGCCTACTCCATGTTATGAGAGCTGACCACACAGGATGTCAAACACAGATCTGTAGGAAAGATAACTACATCAACCAATAGAGCAAGAGATTGAGGGAGCAAGTGGCCACACTCTCAGAAAGAAGTTAGACATTTTAACCAGGCATGAACTGGAATGGAACCCACAAGGAAAGAGACAAATTGTTGACCTCCAATGTGCAATCTGTACCACGGCACGTTGTCAGCTCTTTCTGTAGTGGCTTGAGGCTACATGTTTTACCTGATGCTGTTGCAAACTTCACGTACATGTCTCTTATGATACATTCTACGATATATGTGATTCGCGACAGTGGACGCGTTCTTTGTTCACGGAGACGCACACATAGCTCACTCGTTAATGTAGGGCTCACATACCCCATCACCCTCCCTCATTTGATACTTGTGGCTCATATAATAAGCTGACATTTCCTAGAAACCGTCAAGACGTGAAATGGACAGGATACAAGTTTTATGGTCACAGAATATAGAAGCTTATCATTGTTTTTCTTGTCGTCCTACTTTTCTTCTACTTCTTCTTCTTGTTCTTTTCTTCTACTTTTTGTTCATGTTCTTGTTATTGTTTGGGCTGTTCTCCTTGTTGTTCTTGTCTTTCTTCTTTTCTTCTTCTGTTCCTTCTTTTATTTCATCATCTTCTTCTTTTGAACTTTTCTTTCTACTTCACTTTTACTTCCCTCATTCTTCTACTTTCTTCTTTTCTCTATTTTTCTTTATCATCCTCTTCTTTTTGTTGTACTGTTTTTATTCATCTTTTTATTCTTGATCTTCTATTTCTTCTTCTGTGTCTACTACATCATCTTTATAATAATCTTTATCATTGTCATAATCAACATATTCTTCTTCTTCTTCTACTACTACTACTACTACTACTACTACTACTACTACTACTACTAACACTACTACTACTACTACTACTACTACTACTAACACTACTACTACTACTACTACTACTAACACTACTACTACTAACACTACTACTACTACTACTACTACTACTAACACTACTACTACTAACACTACTACTGCTACTACTACTACTACTAACACTACTACTACTACTACTACTACTACTACTACTACTACTACTACTTCTACTTCTTTTTTCTTCTTTTTCTACATTTTTTTTCGTCTTCTTAATCTACATATTTTTGTTCTCCTTCTTCACTTCTTCTAATACCTCTTCTTCCTTCCCAGTATCCCATGAACACGCGAAATTATTCCCTCATGTAATTATTGTACCACACTTTTCGAGACTGTATTTCAAGAGCTGTGGTTCAAACACTGTAAGATGCTTACAATTGACGGGGTGTGCAGTAGAAAGTGCCTGGAAGCTTTCTGCTGCCTGAAATATTACTTGTTAAGAATCACAGTATATCACATAATATCACTGTATATCACATAATATCACAGCATATCACATAATATCACAGTACGTACTTAATGATATAAGTAAATAAAGTGTGCATCGCTTAAACTCACGGTTCACGTTATATGCCCCCCTAATAGAACTCATAAAGTGTGTATTCGTACGAGTTGCATGATACAAACATTATATAAAGTGTGCACCGTTTAAACTCATAGTACACTTTACAGAAACGAAAAATAAGGATTGTATTGTTTAAACTCATAGCCGGCGTTATACAACATAAAAAAGAGTTGTTGATGTGAAATTGTAATGTTCATTAACATGTGATGTAGATATCGTCCTGGAACATGACATGAATTTACATAGTGTAGATATTGTCCTGGAACATACATATGGATATATATGTTGTAGATATCTTCCTAGAACATACATACCGATACGTTTAGCTTAGATACAGCTCAGGACATAAACAAGAATAAAACTTACGCTATGACCACGAGGCATTCATTATAGACATCGGACAAGATACGAGTTCATATAAACTAATACATTATGGAAGAAGTGATGAAATATAACAATAGATATTAACATATATCAAGAAATAAAAAGGTACTTAGCTAGGTAAACGATGCCCACGAGTCGGTCGTTTAATCAAAAGTGAAATGACTGGCCAGGAGTATGTACGAAATGAGAAAAGTAGGTAGAGTAGAATGCCATGTAAGCCGGCAAAGGCCAACATAGGAATTGACAAGAAGATGTTTTGTACAAAAAACAAACAACACAACAAACCACAAACACGCACGCACGCAAGTACACCACCCACACACATACCTACACACACACACACACACACACACATACACACACACGCACACACATTTGAAAAGTGGAAGAAATACGACTAATGGTGGGATATAGGAAAGGAAAGAGCAAATAATGCCTAGGTAAAGATATTTAAAATGCTGATACCACGCGGCTGAAGGTAGCCAATGAAGGAGATCGGTCTGTTTTCCGGCTCCAATCAATGTCCAGCATCCGAGGAGCACGCGGCGATGCCTGTGATTCTAGCATCGACTTTCTCTGGTACTCAGGACCATTGAAATAGTTGGCGACCGGGGAACTAGTGTTCCTATAGATGTAATTACGGTGTTGCCGGAAGCGTGTTTGGAGTTCCAGCCCTGTTTTGCCGATCTATACCATGCCACACTGGCGGAAAATGATGAAGTTGGGAGATTTGAAAGCGAATCCTTGATTGATGTCAAAAACGTCTTTGATTGAAAGCCAGCGAACGTGTCTGGGTGACATTTTGTCGCGTAACGCAGTCAAACCCGTTTAAACAGAGCCTGGCACCGAAATGACTTTAGGGGTAAGGGCTCAATTGGCATCTAACCAACGACTCCCTGGCTTTTGTTGTCCAGCTAAGCTTCGTGTGAAATTCTACAACATGGTTTATTACATCTACAATGTTACATATCTAAGTACTTTTATTGCGCCCTGTGCATAAAGAGAATTCTATGGTACATGTCGATCTGTTGTTGAAATATACATTTATTTGATCATTGTATCATAACTAATTCGAGGCTGTTAATATTCAAACAGAAAAAAACAACAATATTGCCATCTTTGGTAGGACATAGATGTATGCTAGATGTGAGTATGCAGGCCTAAGAAACAGAGCTGCAAAACGAAAAATAGTATCATGAATTAGGGAATATATATATGTACACACACGTACACAAATACGCACAAATTCATACGCAAGCACACACACATACACACGCACGCACATATACACACACCCACATACACATGCTCGAGCACTTACACACAGACTCACTCACGCACACATACGAACATGGTTACACGCTCACACACACCTACGTACACATAGAAATAGACACACGCACGCAAACATAGACATAGATACACGCACAGGCTCACACTAACACATAGACACACACACACACGGCCGCACACATACAGTTACACACACCCACATAAACAGAGAGAGGCACACACACACATAGCCACACTCACTCATATAAGCGCACGCACGCACACATCTACATAACACACACGTGCACCCGCCTAGACACACACGCTCACATATAGACACACGTGCGCACACACATGCACGCACACAGAAGAAAGCGTTTTATTGGTCCAAACGCGTGCATCATTGTTCTGCATACACCGCATTGACTGAACCATCGCCTGAAGCTGCTGAATGTTCTTACCATATCGATATCAAATCATGCATCATATATCAGGCATTATGTGTTGGAATATCTCAGAAACACATTATAGTGTCAATGAGCACATGTGCAATACGCACGTATCCACATTGACACACATACACACACGAACAAAGGTACAAAAAGGCACACACCACGTACACAAATATAGATTTCCCATACAGTAAAAAACTATACATCCACAAACACATGGAAATATACCACAGAAATACAAACTACGCACGACATTTGGACACAATTAGACACATATTCGCACATAAATACACATGTGCACACATACATACACTGTATGGATATAATAAATATAACACACGCGCGCAGACACGCACACCCACCCACTCACTCACACACACATACACACACACACTAACACACACACATATCCCACCCACCCCTACACACACACACAGCCACACAAGCTTGGACAAGAGCTCAGTTACTTCCTGGTCCCCAATAATTCATTAGAAACGAAGAGAACCACTACCGTAACAATCTGAAACTAAGATTTTCCATTTCGCGTTATTGATCGACACATTTATTTTCATTAGCAACAAAGGCAGTATTTGTAAAGGCTAACGGCAATATTGTTCCAAATGTCGTCTAAACGAATAACAAATTATGTTACAAAAGTACAAAGCAACATATGGCAGTTATCTTAAGAATACTGCTGCTGCTGCTACTACTACTACTACTACTACTACTACTACTACCACTACTACTACTACTAATACTACTACTACTACCACTACTACTACAAATACTATTTTTACTACTGCTGATGTTGCTGTTTCTACTACTATTACTATTACTTGTTATGCTACTATTACTGCTACTACTAGTCCTACTACTTCTACTACTACTACTACTACTACTACAACAACAACTACTACTACTACTACTACTACTACTACTATTACTATTGCTACTACTATACTACTACCATTACTAATAGTAACAATGGTACGCCTATCAGTATTAATACTTATGGTCTATATCTATAACTGGGAATTGCGTATCTGTGCGTTTCTCTGGTCATCCATTTGAGCATACGGGTGGATTGATTTCTCTTTTAGGGTTTAGTCCACGTCAGAACTAAAAAGAAAGGGAAGGAGAATCTATTCACTTTTTCTAAATATTTACAAAGGCATCATTTCAAAATTGAATTGTGACCCTATAATAAAATTCGAAGTGTTGTGTGCATGGGCACGATGCAAGCGTAAAGGGTACGCTGAATGTCCGTGATTGTTCTTCACCAAATAGTGGACTTGGCTTAACTACAAGACAGATTATATTTTTAAACCAGAACTGAAACACGAATTAATAAATGTAGCAAAATTCTTTCAGCCGCACGTGGAGCATATGTCTTTAACAAATGTATGCCAATGGCAAGCAATCAAACTTTGACCTATCTATATAAGTTGCCGTTTTCGTGGCCGAAGATTTCTACACGGTCGTGTAGCCAGATCTACGCCCATCCCTCCTTAATCGCCTTTTAGAACATACCTGCAAGATACATTGTTACTTCTCTGTGCTTCCCCTTCGGGCACTTGGAAGGTAACAATTAAACTGCATAATCATACATTTATTGGCATTTTATTACAAAAATATATTGTTAGATCATCACCAAATTTGCATGTATCCCATGCGACACGAGGTTTGCCGCGAGAAATGAGATAGTTGATGCACTGCGTAAGTTGGAGGATCCGGGGTGGGCTGGGGTGAGATGGGTTGGTTGTCGGGTATGAGATGGATAGGGGATGAGTGGGTTTAGCTGGGAGGGGGGGGGGCTGGGGTGAGATGGGTTGGTTGTCGGGTATGAGATGGATAGGGGATGAGTGAGTTTAGCTGGGGGGGGGGGGGATGGGGTGAGATGGATTGGTTGTCGGGTATGAGATGGACAGGGGATGAGTGGGTTTAGTTGGGGGAGAGGAGGCGGGGTGGGCAGGGATGAGATGGGTTGGTTGTCAGGTATGAGATGGATAGGGGATGAGTGGGTTTAGTTGGGGGAGGGAGAGGCGGGGTGGGCAGGGATGAGATGGGTTGGTTGTCGGGTATGAGATGGATAGGGGATGAGTGGGTTTAGTTGGGGGAGGGAGAGGCGAGGTGGGCAGGGATGAGATGGGTTGGTTGTCGGGTATGAGATGGATAGGGGATGAGTGGGTTTAGTTTGGGGGTGGGTGGCAGGTTGGGCAGGGGTGAGATGGGTTGGTTGTCGGGTATGAGATAGATAAAGGATGAGGGGGTTTGGGGAGAAAAAAGGGTGGGGTGAAGAGCGAGTTGAGGAGTACTGAAGAGATGGAGAGGTTGAAGGAAAGAAGTAAAAAGGGAAATGGAAGGGTTGAGGGATGGGTCAGTTGAGCAGGGATTCGCGTGTGGAGGATGGACGCTTTGAGTGAGGGAATAGATGGGCAGGTTGAGGACGAAGAAATTGACCGGTTAAAAGGACGGAAGAGATGAGCGGGTTGAAAAGGAAGGAAGAGTAGGGCGGGTTGAAAAGGAAGGGAGAGATGGGCGGGTTGAAAGGGAAGGAAGAGATGGGCGGGTTGAAAGGGAAGGAAGAGATGGGCGGGTTGAAAGGGAAGGAAGAGATGGGCGGGTTGAAAGGGAAGGAAGAGATGGGCGGGTTGAAAGGGAAGGAAGAGATGGGCGGGTTGAAAGGGAAGGAAGAGATGGGTGGGTTGAAAGGGAAGGAAGAGATGGGCGGGTTGAAAGGGAAGGAAGAGATGGGCGGGTTGAAAGGGAAGGAAGAGATGGGCGGGTTGAAAGGGAAGGAAGAGATGGGTGGGTTGAAAGGGAAGGAAGAGATAGGCGGGTTGAAAGGAAAGAAGAGATGGGTGGAAGGTAGAGTCATGTGGATGTAAAGGCGGAGTGAGCTTTAATAAAATAACTATTGTCGTTATCTCGGAGAACACCAGCCCAGCTTGAAATAACTAAATGATCAATAGCAACCCTTCTTGTAAGCCATGATCTAATCTCCAGTTTTACCATAGAAACATCTCGCTGTCTGATCGTGGGACTAGTCTAAGAGAAATCGTAGTGGCATGCACGGTCAGTTTGTGTGGTTATTATGTATTCTGCTGTTTTAGTGAAAAAGTGCACATCTGTAGTAGATATGGCTGGAATGAGAGTATAGGCTACATAGTATGAGGGATAGGCTACATAGTTAGGGAGGATAGGCTACATAGTATGGACGGATAGGCTTGAGAGTATGGACGGATAGGCTACAGAGTATGGACGGATAGACTACAGAGTATGGACAGATAGGCTGCAGAGTATGGAAGGATAGGCTACAGAGTATGGACGGATAGACTACAGAGTATGGACAGATAGGCTACAGAGTATGGAAGGATAGGCTACAGAGTATGGAGGGGATAGACTACAGAGTATGGACAAATAGGCTACAGAGTATGGAAAGTTACATAGTTAGGGAGGAAAGGTTAGAGTATGGGCGAGGATAGGCTTGAGAGTATGGAAGGATAGGCTACAGAGTATGGACGGATAGGCTACAGAGTATGGACGGATAGACTACAGAGTATGGACGGATAGGCTACAGATTATGGAAGGATAGGCTACAGAGTATGGACAGATAGGCTACAGAGTATGAACAGATAGGCTACAGAGTATGGACAGATAGGCTACAGATTATGGAAGGATAGGCTACAGCGTATGGACAGATATGCTACAGAGTATGGACAGATAGGCTACAGATAATGGACAGATAGGCTACAGATTATGGACAGATAGACTAATGAGTATGGACAGATAGGCTACATATTATGGAAGGATAGGCTACAGAGTATGGACAGATAGGCTACAGAGTATGGACGGATAGGCTACAGAGTATGGACGGATATGCTACAGAGTATGGAAGGATAGTCTACAGAGTATGGACGGATATGCTACAGAGTATGGAAGGATAGTCTACAGAGTATGGCCGGATAGACTACAAATTATGCGAGGATAGGCTAAAGAGAATGAAAGGATAGGCTACATAGTATTTAGGGGGGGGGGGTATATAAGCTACAATGTAAGGGAAAATATAGTTAAATATAAATGATAAGATGACCATATAAATGACTCACGTATGCGTATCTTACGACATTCTTACTTGAGAGGGATGTTACTGTTGCTGGCTAGCCAGTATCGAGCTCTTTAATATAGGTAGTCAGAACAAGGCTTCGATGTGCAGAAGAGATGACGAGGTTAACGCACACAAAAGCAATATTTAACCAACATTCGTATGCAATGCAATAATTGTATTACAAGGCTACACATATTTCATGAAAATGAAAGCAATCTCAGAAAATGGGAGAGCTGGTCTAGTAAGAATACAACTCTTGCACAAACAACACAATATCCGTACCTAGAAAGATTCCATATTATTCTAAAATAATAGAATCAGTGGTCTAACACGTTAAATCTCTTGTGTATTAAATGCAATTACGATATAATTTTAGTGTACTTAGTTTTCTGCCCGGTTAGCAACATGCACATGACACATACATCATTCTCACCCTGGGAATAGTTGGAAGATGTGATATTCCTACGACCTCTTCGAGTTACGAGAAAGACGAGACAAAAGAGATTTTTCCGAAAATGGACAGAAGACGGTATGACATTATCATATAGTCACAAATTCTGTATCGGTGCACATATAGATGGATTGTGAAACGCATGCTTGAAAACAGACATTCTCCAATAGGCAAATTCTGACGGTCTCACAACATTACGTGTCAACTCAAATATAGATATGAATTGAGGTTGGTTGGTTGGTTGGCTGGTTGCAAATGTCCACAATTGGTTGGTGACCCTTTTGTGCCCCCTGAAAAAGACGGAACTTGTGGCAGAATGTAGTAGCTTTCCTGACATCCCGAGCGTGATGGTGAAGGTGGACCGGGTTCCGACAGGAGGTTGTGACATGCCTGGCTTCATCTGCATGTCACTTACTACTACGGTAATCACATCGAACCTCGGCATGTGAGCCAGACTGTTGTCCTCGATAACAGCTCGTTTCGAGGACGACCAACGAGGTGGTCAGCTGAGGGTCTTGGCCAATATATTTCTCCTGACTCTGGCAAACATTATCTGATGTGTGTTTTGTCTAACCAGACGTTAGCCTCGTCGTCTCTGATGAATTGATCAAAATCTCGATCCAACACAGTATCTCAAGGCTAAAGACTGTAACAATCTCAATCAGGGTTTTGCCATCTAGGATCTGGCACAAGTTGATATGTCGGATTGGAAATCAGAATTGCAATGACGTCAATGGCTGCGTTTTCTCGTATTAGTAATAATAAAATAAAAATGTAGATTCCAATTTACACAAGATAAGCAAGATGTGTCACACTTTACACTAGTTAAATAAGAATAGACGGGACGGCGTGGCCTAGTGGTTAAGTGGCACGGCTCACAACCCGAATGTGCTGGGTTCGATCCCCATCACAGCACCAGCTGTTACCCCGGGGAAGCAAACCCTTAGAAAATGCAGGAGGAAGCAGACCCTTACATAAAATGCATGCTGAAGTCGGATGCACTGGACCGACAGGCGCAAAATAAAAACAGTGCTACGCACACCGCCTTGGGGATTAGAAAAATAAAGCGAACGCAAAAAAAAAAAAAAATTAGAATAGGATATACCTTACACTAGTTAAATAAGACTATGTCATACTTTACACAAGTTAAACAAGAATATGCCATACTTTACACGAGTTAAACAAGAAAATAGCATACTTTAAACTAGTTAAATAAGAATATACCATACTTTACTCTAGTAAAATAAGAATATGATATACTTTACATTAGTTAAATAAGAATATGTCCCACTTTACACTAGTTAAATAAAGATATAGTTATAGTCACACCCTTTAGACAGTCTAATCCTTACATACGCTCTTTGTAGCTTGAACGTTCAGACACCCAGTTTCTAATTTGTCATAACGACATAACATTCTATTAAACAATTAGTTACGATCTACAAGACATCCGTTACATTGGATGACAGAAACAAAGTGAAACCAAGCCTGTATAACTTTAAAAAAGATGAGCACACGTTACTGTTGACATTAGATACAGTTTCACAAAATCTAATTATGCAATTATTGTGGTAAGTAATGATACTGAAGTACAGATTGTACTCATATGGCCAGGTAGTTTGTCCGAATGTGGACATAACCAGCTGACACGTTGTTTGGAATTTATATAACACCATGGACGGACATTTAATGCACACTGGGTACTACTAAAATGATTGAAAAGCATGCGTGCACCAATCGATAAATATAACAATGTGCAGTCCGCACAATAAACCAGGATGTTACTACTGGCATGGCGTATTGTGCACAAATGGCGTAGTACTGATTGGTATCAAATTATTGCTACACCCGAGTGTATACAATTGCCATTACTTATTAATCTAGTGCATCGTCCTTTACAATTTAGTACAGCTCACCAGTGCGATCAATATGGAGTCCAGAGTATGTAGACAAATGTTAACATTTAGAACTGGGCATTGTTTTGTCAAATCTTCGTTTACATATATTTGATGACGATCTAACTTGGCCAGTCTAACAAATTTTTAATTTATTTCTCTGTACTATCATCAGTAGAGAAGAGTGATGATAATTTTAATGTAAGCTGAGTCATGAACATAAAGGGGCACACTTAACGATGTCGAAAAAAGGTTGAAAGTACTTCGTGTTTGTGCTGAATGAGGTACGAGTGGCGTTCAAATCAAACCGGGACTTTTTGTTCTAATTCTACTTGAATGGGTTATATCGTGCTGGAACTACTATCATAAGTTAGAGGCACTTGTGCCCTATTACTACTAGGTGGCCCACTTACCATGGGCCAGTAAGGTGACAGACAAATAAAAATGGCGGACAACACTGTTGGTGCCTCCATGGAGCAGCGGGTTGTTATGAAGTTTCTTGTGAAAGAAGGCGTGAAACCTGCGGAAATTTACAGAACACTGCAACCACAATACTGCGATGTGACACTCGGTGGCAGTAAGACATTTGAATGGTGTAAACGTTTTAGAGATAGCTGTACATCCTTGAGTGATGAACCCGGCAGTAGCGGCTCTCGACACACAAAAAGTGATGACGAGTGCTTACTGTGACAAACTTGACATCATTCCTTATTGATATTCTAGCCCGTAGGGCCACTATCAGCACTGAACAGTACATACGCATTTTAAGTGATAAGCATATGTGTGGAAAAAAGCACCTGTTTGATCACAAAGGGCGCCCTGCTCCTGCAAGAAACCTCTCGACTTCATACGGCTCACCGCACTATGTGCCATCAGCAGCAACTCGGCTGGGAGGTATTGCCTCATCCACCTTACAGTCCATGCCTCACTCCAAGCAATTTCCACCTGTTTGGACCCCTAACAGAATTTCTGGAATGTCAGTATTTCAACACTGATGACGAAATGAAACAGGTTGTCCTGGAATGGTTCCGATATACTGACAAATCTTTCTGCGCTGAAGGTTTTCAAACATTACTTAAACGCTGGGATAAGTGCATAAACGTTGCAGGAGATCACATCAAAAAGTAAATGGCATTTTGACTACTTGACATTTTTTCCCTTTAAAAACAAAAGTCCCATTTTGACTTTGAACGCCCCTCATAGTTAGAACCAATGATGTCAACGCACTTCTGCACAGTTGTCTACGTTTTCTTGAAGATCATTTCTGAACGTCTCTGTTTTATTTCTGAAAAAAAAACACTCATCGCCCTCACCTTTAACATGTAATCTTGAGCGAACTTACAAGAAAGTTCCTTTTCTATTGAAATAGTAGCCTGATTGGTCAGTGTATTATTGGTCATTGCATTACGCAGATGTTTTCTTTTCTTTCTTTTAAATGTACTGTTGGAATACTGAGAATCAGTTGCAGGAACATGCCCGTCTGTTTATACACTGTTATAAGGTCGTTATAATTTCTATTTCGTTATACGAAACCAAAAAAATCAATGCAAGGTTTCGTCTTCTACGCTGTAAATACTTACCAGTTTATTGTGTACTTCTATAAGGTTTAGCACCTTAGGCCTTAGAGTGTGTGTTTTTAGGTTTTTGAAATTTACTGCCAGGGAAAGATTATTTTTGAACTGCGTAAATTGTGCATGGTCTAAGAGTTCAATAAATGCACCAATCAATAGAGTAGACGGTAAGGTAATAAGTACACTGGAACTGAACTTCGATCTACCCGGTGACGACATCGCCTCGCTGCAAGGAAGAGACGAGTTAAAGAATTATTGCTTTTTGTATACGATACTTGGCCTTCTTACGACCACATCACGTCTAATTCCTTCTTTGTTATTGACAACCAGTTTGCTATATTGGGATATTTTAACCATTGCTAATGTTGTTACCAGGTTTTGTAGGATTTTGTCGAGTAATATGGTTTTCTGAATTCGTTTTTTAGGTGTCTTTACAATATGTAAATGTCTTGAGATGGACTAGTTTTAATTTTTCTAAGAGAGGACTGCGTGCGTATTTTTTAGTTTTGTAGGTGTTGAGCGATTGTTATTCTGGATTATTATGGTAGTTGTAATGTTTTTAGCCTCAGAAAAGGTTATCAGCCAATTCCCGTGTTGTGACTGTTGCACCTGAAACTTGTGAAGATTGTCATGTGTGTGGATTGTTACTGTTACACCTGAAACTTGTGAAGATTGTCATGTGTGTGGATTGTTACTGTTACACCTGAAACTTGTGAAGATTGTCATGTGTGTGGATTGTTACTGTTACACCTGAAACTTGTGAAGATTGTCATGTGTGTGGATTGTTACTGTTACACCTGAAACTTGTGAAGATTGTCATGTGTGTGGATTGTTACTGTTACACCTGAAACTTGTGAAGATTGTCATGTGTGTGGATTGTTACTGTTACACCTGAAACTTGTGAAGATTGTCATGTGTGTGGATTGTTACTGTTACACCTGAAACTTGTGAAGATTGTCATGTGTGTGGATTGTTACTGTTACACCTGAAACTTGTGAAGATTGTCATGTGTGTGGATTGTTACTGTTACACCTGAAACTTGTGAAGATTGTCATGTGTGTGGATTGTTACTGTTGCACCTGAAACTTGTGAAGATTGTCATGTGTGTGGATAGAGCTTGTGCTTACTCTTCATATGTGACTGTGGGCAGATATTCAAACTCTCGACCACCGACTCCTCGCTCAAAAATCTTGAGAAATGTTTCATCTATCAATCTGTTTGCAATATCTGTCCATTTTATGTCTGGCTAGCTATTAATCAAACTAATCTAACAATCCGCTGATATGTCTGTGTGTGTTATATATTTGTCTGTCTTATAGAATATAGTCTAGAAAGCCTGTATGCCCAACCATAATTATGTTTATTTATATCCTTGCCTGTGTAGCTCCGAGCAAGGATTTGTGTGGGACTGAGATACCTACAGAACCACACGACAATGCGACCATATCTGTAGAAGCGACCAATAGTGCTACAGTCTAGCGTCTGAGGGTAGAGGACGCCCCAGCATTAACGCACACCTCAAATCTGCTAGTTGTGAAGTGTCTTTCTAAGATTGTAAGAAAGATATATTCACGTGGCCTAAATATGACACCGGCAATAAAATAAGGGAAAATCCGTTTTCTTGGGGGTCAGAAGATCTACAGCTTTTCTTTCCAGATTAAAAAAAAAAAAAGAAATTCAAAAGAATGCACTTCTTCTCCCCAATGAACTTCATGTAAAGTAAAAGTTCTTTCGCTTATGGATTTTGTATCAATGTCTTTGACATTATGATGTTACTAGCAAGAGCCACATCCCTTTGTATTTGTTGGTTTTTGGCATGCATGGAGGTGTTGTGGCACTTCTCTCTCTTATAGTAAGGACCACTGGGATCCATACAGATGGAAGTGTAGTGGTCCTTCTGTCTCCTACACTAAGGGCCACTGGGATCCACACAGCTGGAGGTGTAGTCGTCCTTCTCCCTCTTCTAGTAAGGACCACTGGGATCCACACAGATGGAAGTGTAGCTCTCCTCTGTGGTCCATTATGACCACGTTGATCCACACGGAGGTGTAGTGGTCCTTCTCTCTTTTCCAGTAAGGACCACTGGGATCAACACAGATGGAGGTGTAGTGGTCCTTATCTCTCTTACGGTAAGGACCACTGGAATCTACACAGATGGAGGTGTAGTGGTCCTTATCTCTTTTACAGTAAGAGCCCCTGGGATCCACACAGAGATACAGATGAAGGTGTAGTGGTCCTTCTTGCTCTTACAGTAAGGATTACTGGGATCCACACAGATGAAGGTGTAGTGGTCCTTATCTCTCTTTCAGTAAGGATTACTGGGATCCACACAGATGAAGGTGTAGTGGTCCTTATCTCTCTTACAGTAAGGACCACTGGGATCCACACAGATGAAGGTGTAATGGTCCTTATCTCTCTTACAGTAAGGGTCCATGTGATTCAAACAAATGGAAGTGTAGTGTTCCTTCTCTCTCTTACAGTAAGGGCCATTAGGAGCCACAGAGCTGGAAGTGTAGTGAGCATTCTCTATCTTACAGTAAAGGACACTGGGATCCATACAAAGACACAGAAGGAGGTAAAGTGGTCGCCTTCTCTCTTACAGTAAGGGCCTCTGAGATCCACACAGAGACAACGCTAGAGATGTTGTGGCGCTTCTCTCTCTTACGGTGAGGGCCACTGGGATCCACACAGATGGAGGTGTAGTGGTCCTTATCTTTCTTCCAGTAAGGACCACTGGGATCCACATAGATAGAGGTGTAGTGGTCCTTCTCTTTCTTCCAGTAAGGGCCACTGGTATCCACATAGATGGAGGTGTAGTGGTCCTTTTCTCTCTTCCAGTAAAGGCCACTGAGATCCACACAGATGGAGGTGGAGTGGCTCTTCTGTCTCTTACAGTAAGGACCACTGGGATCCATACAGCTGGGGTGTTTGTTGCCCTCTCTCTCTCTTACGGTAAGGGCCACTGGTATCCACACAGATGGGGATGTAGTGGTCCTTCTCTCTCTTACAGAAAGGGCCACTAGAATCCACACAGAGATACAGATGGAGGTGTAGTGGTCCTCTTCCTTCTTACAGTAAGGACCACTAGTATCCACATAGATGAATGTGTAGCGGCCCTTCTCTATCATCTTACAATAAGGGACACTGGGATCCACACAGAGACACAGATAAACGACAGTACACATCTGTTGTTCTCAGCCCTGCAACACAAGCTTATACCGAGAGCGAATTGTCTGTTTGTGTTGTTCCGAATATCAGTTCCCACTATTTCAACAAATGAGACTAGCCTTACAATCCAGACCTCAGATCTGCTCCATTTATTTCTTCACTTCACACAACATCACTATTGATTTACACTTTATTTCGTATATGTATTAGTGAATGATTTTGTGGGTGCGTGTGAGTGCGCGTGTCTGCGCGCGTGCGCACGGCGGCCATTTCCTCGTGTCTGTATCCTCTAAGTTGAGCTAACATTAGCTATTTCCAAATCACCACTGACATGCTAATGACTTAACCCTTCTGAGACGTTCTCCGAACCGGCTTCAAACCGATGTCACTGACAGCTGTCGCTTCCACAGGCCAGAGCCGTTCATTGTACCGTCCCCTATCAGGCTCTCTATCTCTCTCACACTACTTCTCTAACTCTCTCTCTCTCTCTCTATCACTCCGTCTGTATCTCTCTATCTCTCTCTCTCTCTCTCTCTCTATATATATATATATATATATATATATATATATATATATATATATATATATATATATAAATATATATCCCTCCCAGTCTGTATACCTCTATCAGCGACTCCCTATTTGCATCTCTCTCTATCAGTTCGTAAATATATATATTTCTCTCTATCTCTCCATATACGAAATATCTCTCTATTATACTCACTGTATATTCATTTGTATCAGTCCCTCTCTCTGTATACCTTTATCACTCTCTCTCTCTCTATCAACGTCTCTCTATCCATCTCTCTAAATATATTTCAATCTGTCGCTCCCAGTCTGTATACCTCTCTATCCCTCTCATCCTCTAAATGCATTTCTATCAGTCCTTCGCTCTATATACCTCTATCACTTCCTTCGCTCTATATACCCCTATCACTTCCTTCGCTCTATATACCTCTATCACTCCCTCTATCCACCTTTCTTTATCCATATCTTTTTCTATCACGCATTCTATGTATATTCCTTTCGATCACTCCCTCTCTCTATATACATCTCTTTCACTCTCTATCTCTCTATATGCATTGCTGACATTCCCTCTATCTGCATTTCACTCTAACATTCCGTTTCTACATGCATCTCTATCATCTGCTTACAATATCTAATAATAATCATTGAAAATTGATGGTAAAGGCCATTTATATATTCTCGTTTGAAAGATGCTGGAAAGATGCTTAAAAAAGGGTAGACCGAATACAGAAACAACTGTTGTACGACTATATGTCTATTGCTGGTGTAGTCAATGGGTTTTTTACGTAAAGGACTACAGGCCGCTTCGCCACTGCTGTCGCCACGTCGTGTGTTGGGCCATGTTTGTTTATTTTATCCCTAATAGAAAAACAACATATGCCATACCAGGGATTCCATCAGCTGCCTTCTTTGTCAGTAGGCAGGTTTCAAAATCATTCGGCCACGTGAGGAAAATACAACTAAAAATGTGTTTTTGTAGAACAGAGCAGTTCTTGTTGTTGTTGTTGCGGTTCCAGCAGCATCCGAGCTCTTGTCCTTCGGCCCAATGCCATTTAATGGTATCTGCACGTATTTATCAACTGTTGTCTAGTGCCATACAAAGTGTTCCATGAATCTTGCCGCGGAGGAATAAACATTTTCCTAAAATCGTTGGGCGATGAGGAGAGCAGAGTGGTAAAGCGAATGCTTATCATGACCTCATAATCTAGTTCGATTCTTTTATCGACACGTTCTAATCTACCCAGCTGTAATGGTTTCCAGATTTACTGGTAGGCAAGATCTGAGACCTAATACAAAGAAGTCTCTAACAATTCAACCCAACAGCAGAGTGTGCTATGCGACTAGCTGACAGCTGAAATTGTACCGGGTGAAGCTGGACCTATGTTTCTCTTTGTATCTTCTTCTTCTTCTTCTTCTTCTTCCTCTTCGGTGTTCATACAGGAAAGGACGTTGTGTTGCAGCCATGCTGCGATATCTACGCCTTTTTCGTCCGACTCATCTGATTTAAGCTGATTCTTTTTGGCTAACTGGTTTGTCTTCCAACTGCGATCCATATTCAGTTAGCCAGACTACATTAGTGCAGCCTGTTTTCAGGGCCGCCGCTTGGAAGCGGAATAGGCTTTTGGTCAAATATGATTGGCTGATCCTGGTGTAAGCAGTCAGCAATGAGTCACTGGCTACTGTCAGCTGATCCATGGTGCCGCACCACCTGCCCTTTCCCTTATTATCTATTGTTGGTAGACGTCGTGGTAGGTATACCTTTCATTCATTCGACCACCGTTTGGCCGATGCTATTTTTAATCCATACTTCATTAGTGTTCCTTTGTCACTGTCAATCCATTTTTCGTATTGGTTGTCATCTTTCTCTGAAGCGACGCTTTAGTCTTCACGTGGCATTTATTTGGGCATTTTCTGTTCAGATGCTTGAAACAATTAATGATCTGTCTAACTCTATATTCTATGCGAAGATTACTCTCCGTGGTAGTAAGAATATGATAAGAGCAATCTTTCAAGCATGTCGCAAATGTCAGCGAAAGAAGGTTGTTCATGGGGCTACTAATCTCATTAGGTAGAACGACAGCACCTTCCTCTCTCCAATCATTGTGTACATTGTTGCAGTGTGATAGCATCTTCCTTTTTCAGTAGTGTTGCATATTTTTGTAATGTGATAGTACTTTCCTTTTCCTCAGTAATTTTATTCATTGCCGTAGTGTGAACGTTCCTTCCTTTTCCTCAGTAATCATGTACATTTTTGTAGTGTGATGGCACTTTCCTTTTCCTCAGTCAATTTATCCATTGCTGTAGTGTGAACGTTCCTTCCTTTTCTTCAGTAATCATGTACATTTTTGTAGTGTGATAGCACTTTCCTTTTCCTCAGTCAATTTATCCATTGCTGTAGTGTGAACGTTCCTTCCTTTTCCTCAGTAATCATGTACATTTTTGTAGTGTGATAGCACTTTCCTTTTCCTCAGTCAATTTATCCATTGCTGTAGTGTGAACGTTCCTTCCTTTTCCTCAGTAATCATGTACATTTTTGTAGTGTGATAGCACTTTCCTTTTCCTCAGTCAATTTATCCATTGCTGTAGTGTGAACGTTCCTTCCTTTTCCTCAGTAATCATGTACATTTTTGTAGTGTGATAGCACTTTCCTTTTCCTCAGTCAATTTATCCATTGCTGTAGTGTTAACGTTCCTTCCTTTTCTTCAGTAATCATGTACATTTTTGTAGTGTGATATCACTTTCCTTTTCCTCAGTCAATTTATCCATTGCTGTAGTGTGAACGTTCCTTCCTTTTCCTCAGTAATCATGTACATTTTTGTAGTGTGATAGCACTTTCCTTTCCCCGGTTATTTTGTCCATTGCTGCAGCAGTTTAATAGTCCCTTTCTTTTCCCCAGTAACGTTGTACATTGTTGTAGTGTGATAGTACCTTCCTTTTCTCCAGTGTATTTTGTACACTGTTGCAGCAGTGTAATAGCACCTTCCTTATCCTCAGTAATGTTGCACATTGTTACAGCAGTTTGATATCACCTTTCATTTCCTCAGTAATGGTGTACATTGTTACAAGATTGTTATAGAACTTTCTTCTCCTCAGTCATTTTATCCATTGTTACAGCAGTGTAATAACCCCTCTCTTGTCCCCAGTCATTTTGTCCATTGTTGCAGCGTGACAGCACCGTCCTATTCTTATAATATGTCTAACAAAAATATAATTATTTTGCTATGACGTGTGAGATAAGTGTTTTGGTTTTTGACAAAAGTAGTTCTATCTGAGCATAGTTCTCGTTCATCACATATTTGCTGACTATGTGATTCAGAGAAGAATTATTAATCAATAATTATAGTCAGACAGTTTACAGACATACTAAGATGCTATTCAAGACTATGATATGTTTGAAATTTTAACACACCCCTGTAGAAAGACGCAGTTATAATTACACAAGAAAGACAGACAAAAACTAAAATACACATACTGCTACAGATAGATATATTGCCACAGGCAAAGGAAGATAATATCGGCACAAATGCTGGTTAGAAAAAAACATTCAGTTAAAATTATGAAGTGACAAGCAAACACTGATAATTTGTGAGCTGGTAGACAACAGGTAGACTGACATAACTTGCAGCAAAAGGACTGAGAGATTACAGGTTGTTAGTCAGGCGAGCGGGAGGGGGGGGGGGGGGGGCAAGAAGGTCTGCTAGCAGAAAAACACAGGCAAACAACGACGCATACACTACGTCAGATAGTAGAATTATAAGAATATAGCAAATAAACATGGTAAGATATACAATATGCCAAGATAGCTACCAAGGATATTGCAGATGAGAATAAACAAGACAAAAATATAATATGCACAAATAGAAACCATGTAAGCATATAGTAGAAAAAGGAGAAACTAAGAGAAACACATCAATTGCCAGCAAGATATCATCAACAAACGCAGACATACAAATAAAATATAATAGAAAATTTTAATACAAAGACAACCTTCGAAAAAAAAGATATCAAACAAGGGACAGAAAACAGCAACAAATAAAAAAATGAAATGACAAAACTACAATGTGCATATAATGGAAAAGCATGAATATGTGGCTAGCCGCCAAGCACGTTACAAGCGCGAAAACAGGAAATTTACAATTGACAGAAGTGCCCTTAGACTACAACCTCGTACAATGATGGAACACACAGCCATAAACTTCTAACAAATGGCGACAACATCACCAAGAGACTCAGACTCTGGTCTCCCTTTATTGTGAGTTTTTATACAATGCTTATTCCTTTCAGAATTTCACCCTATGTCTCTTATTTATTCAAATCGCATTACAAAAATAATGTTCTCAGCCGTGTCTGAAAAACTGTGTTTATCAAACTGGTTGCCGCACAGACCACTGGCATGTCATAGATTCAGTTCACTGTATCACGTAAGTTTTCAAGAAATAGATGCTAACAAACAAACAGTATATGCTGATGTCGTGGTCATAACTCCATCGGCTCTGTATGTCAGCTCTCAGGTTAGGACAGGAGTCTATCAACCCTGTATGTCAGATCTCATGTAAGGACAGAAGTCCAGCAACCATGTATGCCAGCTCTTGGGTGTGGGAAGAAGATAATCACCCCTGTATGACAACTCTCATGTGTGGGAAGAGTCCATCATCCCTGTGTGTCAGATCGCAAGTGTGAGAAAAGTCCATCACCCCTGTGTGTCAGATCTCAGGTGTGGGAAGAAGTCCATCATTACTGTGTCAGATTCAGGTGTGGGAAGAAGTCCTTTACCTCTGTGTCAGATCTCAGGTGTGGGAAGAAGTCCATTATCCCTGTGTGTCAGATCTCGGATGTGGGAAGAAGTCCATTACCCCAGTGTGTCAGATCTCAGGTGAGGGAAGATGTCCAACATTCTTGTATATCAGTACGCAAACATTAAACCCCATTGCCTATTCCTAGAGTTGAAGTCTGTGCTATATAATTGTTTTTCTATTCAACATTACCAATAAATGTGTTTGTTGTGTACAGATTCCAATCAAATCAATCCGATAAGCATAAATAATAGTTATTACATAATTATTGTTACGACTAACTGAACACAATAATGCACATTGGTTTAGCTAATTAATTTGATTGTAGGTGTTCCATGAGACCAGAACATTATTTCAAGGTTTCATCCATTATGCAAATGTCCAGAAAGCTGATATAAGGTAGTGAGTATTGGATAGCCCGTGGATACACAACCGTATTATCTGTCGAGCTCAACAATTTGATGTTTAAAACGAAAACATAATCGTTTCCCTCTCTCTCTCTCTCTCTCTCTCTCTCTCTCTTTCTCTCTTCCTCTCTCTCTATCTATATATCTCTTTCTCTCACTCTACGTGTGTGTTTTGTGTGTGTGTGTGAGTAGACTGTTTGTGGTATTTTCGTACACATACATTTATAAACATTAAAATAAGTTCGTAATGACGATACAGATAGTCACGTTTAGATTGTATATATATATATATATATATATATATATATATATATATATATATATATATATATATATATATATAATATATGTATAAATATATATATATATATATTTATATATCATTATCATCACATAGCATGTCTTTTATAGAACGTCGCTCCCATTACAGTCTGTCTGAAAGAAGCTCTTTCCCTTGCCAAAACTCCAGCCTCCGCCAGAGTCACACACAAGCACTACTGGATATCTTGGTGTTATCGTCTTCTTGGTCTAACCCTGCCTCTTTTGCCTGGCACCATGCCTTCCATCACTGTTCTCTCAAGACCGTTGTATCTCTTGATGTGAACAAAGTATAAATATTTTCGAGCCAAAATGGAATTGATAAACCAGTTCTCTATATTTAACTCTTGCCGAATGTTTATATTTCTCTTTTTCTCCGTTAATGGTATTTTGAGGATCTTTCTGTAACATTTTGACTCGAAGGATTCGTTTCTTTGTCTGGAAGTTTTGGTAATCGTCCATGATTCGTAGCCATATGCCGCCACAGGAAAAACACAGGCTCTCAAGACTTTCACTTTTGTCGTTTTGTTGGTGCTCTGCCATTATTCCTTCAGGCTGTTCAGCCTCTGCGTTGCGATGGCCAGTCTTCTTATGATTTCTTTCGAGCAGTCGACATTTTTGTCAATTCTGCAGCCCAGATATTCAAAATGCTGACCTGATCTATTTCCTCACCATCTACTGTTAATATATGTTTGACATCATGTTTTGTCGGTGGTCATTATCTTTGTTTTGTTTATGTTTATAAACAGGTTTGATCTCTACTAAGTCCATGTACGGCTGAAAATATCTGCTCTAGACCGTCTGCACTTCTTGATAGTATCACTGTGTCGTCAGCGTATCGTAAGTCTGGAATATCGTAACCGCCAATCGTAAATGTATCGAAACTTTCAATGGTCTCGTCTTCTCTAAAATTTCTCATTATACATTCCGCATATATGTTGTATAGATAAGGTGAAAGGATACATCCCTGGCTTACTTCTTTTGTACTGCTAAGCAATCATATATATATATATATATATATATATATATATATATATATATATATATATATATATATATATATAAATATATATATATATATATATATATATATATTGATAGTTTGTCCATCACAAGTGATGAAGACCACTCTCTTTGTTCAGCCGTGTGGACAGTCGTATCTCTTGCTGTGTCCGCTGAAATGGGTGACTTGCGCGGAGATTTGGATTAAAGTGAGGAAGAAACTGCGCCTTTTGTCAACCTCACGCATAGAGCCTAAGCTACCTTTTGCCAGTGGCAAGACATTCATCGAGACGACTGGAGATAGCATAGGATGCATTTTTGCCTCAGGGTTACCACCGAAGCCTTTCCGTAAACATGTAACCCGCAGGGTAGAAAGGTGGGATGGCATCTAACGCAGTTTGTCGTGCCTTTTCGATAACCACAAAGAGGTCGTATGGACAGCGTGTGAGTGAGTCTGGCATCTCTCCCCAGCTGTATTCAGTTCATCATAATAGCATCTAAAATTCCCACACGCCAAATTCGTGAAGGTGAACCGGCAGAACTAACCCGTGAGATACGACACAGGTATAACTAGTTTAAGCGTTGCGCCATTCAGCCGGCGTCCAGACCAGGATAAACGGATGGAAGAAATCACACAAAAAGAACGAAATAACAAGTCCAGACGGAAAACAACTCCACGTATCCGTGAACACAAGTGTAAGTCGTCGACTAGTGTGAATTCCAGGCAAATCCGTGGTCTGGCGGCATCCATAATGATCCAAAACAGTAGAGAAATGTAGACTCGCAGCCAGTTACGGCGCCATCTTTGCCAGATTTTATTATATATATATATATACATAGAGCGTATGTACCTGTACGTCATTTGTTGTATATAAGCAACCAGTTCCTCGAAAAGGTAGTTAATCTTTAGCGGAGACCGACCTTGTCTAAAGTCGTGTAGTTTTGTCACAAAGTGAATAGGGGACAATTGAATTGTTCATATTCCATGAAGTCACACCCGTTCGGACATGCTGGTGCTGTAGGGTCTGGGATGTTGATTCTAGGTTTGGCATTAGTCATCTAATTTCTGATCAACGGGCCAGATTTAAAGAGTATTGCTGGCTTCACTATATTTGTCCGGTGTCTGCACCTCACTCTCAATCTCCGTTACCCTTTGTTTACTTGTAAATTGACTGCCCATTGGGTAAGTGGACTTATGAGGAATCCTTAGCAGGGTATATTTTGCATGATATCTTCATGAAAACGAGTGTAAGAACAATGTATAATACGAGGCGTGTTCAAATGAAACCGGACCAAACTGCAACAAGTGAACATACGTACGGTGCGCATGATGACGAAACGTCTGGTGTAAACAGCAGATACCAACCGTCATGTTTACAAAATTAAATTATCTTCTGACACATAATTTCCTCAGCAGACCGGTGAAAACATGGCGGGTGTGATACATAATTCGTCCAGAGTTGATCAGCGAGCGGTGATTTGGTTTCTAACAGCTTAAGGATGTCGACCAGTTGACATCATAGCCCAGGAGATAGAAGATGCCTACCAGGCACAGAAACACACAGTAGCTGTTTGGGTGGATCTGGAAAAAGCATTTGACAAAGTCTGGAAAGATGGACTTAGAGTCAAGCTAAGAAGAAGTGATGTTTGTGGGAAAATGTACAAGTGGATCAGCCACTACCTCAAACAAAGAACGGCCAGAGTCCAAGTACAAGGGCAGATGAGCAAAAAGGTGACACTCGAGCAGGGAGTACCCCAAGAGGGAGTACTGTCACCCACACTCTTCCTGGTATATATAAACGATATAACAGAGAATATACCAAGAAGAGTCCATAGCTCAATGTTTGCAGACGATCTGGCTATGTGGACCTCTGAAAAGAATCTCACCATAGCAAGAAATCGGATGCAGACGGCCCTAACATCGCTGGAAGAGTGGGCGAACTCATGGCTGGTCAAAATAAACGAGGAGAAAACCACGTGCACAATATTCTCGCTTTCATTAAAACCTCAAAGTACCAAATTAAGTCTAAATGGCAAAATCCTGCAGCCAAACGACAACCCAACCTATCTGGGAGTCACATTTGATCGGCGCATGACATGGAAAAGTCAGATTGAGAGAAACCGAATGAAAGCCAGAGAAAGAATGGCAATCATGAGGAAACTTGCTGGCACAAGCTGGGGAGCAGACGAAGGCATACTAAAGAAACTGTACACTGGAAGAGTGAGACCAGTTCTCGAGTATGGCATTGCGGCATGGACAACAGCAGCGAAGGCAAACTTCGATAAAGTTAACAAACTTCAAAACCAAGCCATGAGAATTATAACAGGTGGCATGAAGTCAACGCCAATTGTAGAACTTGAAAAGATTACAAAACTGCAATCCATGACCGATAGAAGAGACTGCAGAGCCCAGCTGCAGTCAGAGAAACTCCGAAGACTGACGGACCACCCAATGTACCAAAGACTAAACAATTTGGGAAATGGGAAACTAAAGCGGAGAAACTTTGCAGAAATAGCCAAAGCAAAGATGCACGAAGATCCCATAAACGCACTAACAACACCAAAACCCATCACTACTGTACGCAAACCTACTTGGAGGCAGGATATATTTCCAGAGGTGGTAGAAAATATACCAGGTATTGCAAACAAAAACTGCCAGACTGAAAAAGAAAGGAGAGACACTACCCTAAGCTTCATAACGAAAAGCTACCCAAGCATGGACTGGACCCATGCATACACCGACGGTTCTGTAACAAACACTACACAGAACGGAGGGGCAGGAGCATTCCTGAACCTACCAAATGGCAGAAAAATAACTCTGTCATTCGCTACTGGTAAGTACACAAGCAATTTCAGAGCAGAGACAGGGGCACTGAGGGCGGCAGTGGAAGAAATGGTGACACACAGTGAAAATGAGAGCCATATAGTCCTGCTGACAGATGCTCTCGCCGTAGTCACAGCGCTAAAAAGCCAGAAAAACACTGAGCTTAATGACTTAAGAGCAGCACTCTGCGAACTGTGCCAGCAGTCCGCACCAAAAAGGGTAGTGGTACAGTGGGTCCCGGCACACTGCAACATCCAAGGCAACGAGGAGGCAGACAGACTGGCAAAAGAAGGTGCAAGACTACCACAAACAGATACCAGTATGACGTACGAAGAGTCAAAACGGCTTATCAAAGCCAGATACATGACCAAATGGGAAACCGAACATACTGGTTACACCAAAAACGATGCCTATTACCAGTTGAACCGAAGAGAGCAGGTCGTTGTCTTCAGACTTCGCACTGGCCACAACAGACTGAGGTACCACCTATTCAACAAATTGAAGATAGGGAGTACCGACGAATGCCCATGCGGTACTGGTAAAATGACCACTGAACATCTGCTGCAGAACTGCCCGACATACGAGGATCAGAGAGAGCAGATGTGGCCATTACCAGTGGAACTGCAAGACAAGCTCTATGGCAGTAGCGAGAGCCTCAGGATGACCGCCGCTCTTTTCGAAAAAATAATGGTTACTGTCTGACTGTGTACGCAGAAGAAGAAGAAGAAGACCAGTTGACATTCATCCCAGAATGCAGGCATGACATGGTGACAAAAGTGTGTCGAAGACAACAGTGAAGAACTGAACAACGATGCTTTTTTTGAAATGCACATGTGCAGTTGGGAATACTGGTCGGTAGTCTAACCCAAAGCGCTACACGTGCTCTCAAAATAGTGGTGCTTTTGCAGTCATGCATTGTGAAAGAATGTTAGCAAATTTAAAAATTCACGACCATCCTAATCTGCGCATGATGTTATTATTGCCGGAGCAAAGGCAGTAAGCGCGTGCTTTGTTTCAAATTATCCAACTTGTCACGTATAGGGCAATAAGTGCGTTCTTTGTTTCAGATTATTTAACTTGTCACATGTAGGGCAATAAGCGCATTTTTAGATGTGACACTTCCAGCTGAAGCATGGACGTTTAGGGCAGGGGAGATTGGACTGACGACTCTAAGAAATAGAGGTTGCCTGAATGCGTTGGACGATCGCAGGTCACGCCAGCGTCAATCACCGTTTCGACACTATGTCGATAAAGCAAACGCGAGGTTTAGGTGGAAGACTTTGTCTGGTACATGGGTGGATGTTCGGAGCTGACCACCCTGGCGTTCAGATTTGATGTGGATGGGAGTTGGTGACAGTATGATGCTGCCACGTCCGGCTACGACATTTAGAGTGACAGTGACTCGTGGATAGTAAATCAATAACATTTAAATGGAGGTAGTTCCAAGTTGGAGTGATGGATGGGTCAGACAGCCAACAGAAGACCGTTTGACAACGATGTTGTTCATTGAGACTATGAAATACTCTGCAGGGATAAAACTCAGCAGAATGGCTGGGAGATTGTCTGAGAGACTGTCAGGAAGACTGCGAGTTAGTCTGAAAGTGAGAGAGTTTGCAGGGTGACTGTTCCATCATACATCTCGAATTGGCCAGTCGCGTTCAATAGGTGTTTATGATGGACACCCTGTGAACAGTAGGAGATCTGAATGTGTGTTGCACGCGCAGGACACCTTGTGAACGATGTACATTCTAAACATTTACACAAGTGTACAGATCGCCTAAGGACGAGATCTGAATGTGTGTGGTATGTGCAGGACACCTTGGGAATTATGTGTGCTCTAATTAGGACTGAGTACGTGATCACAAGTGAGTACGCGATCCTATCATAAGTGACGTGATATAATTACATGTGAATGCACAGATCGCCTGAATATGTGATCTAATTATGTGTGAGCGTACTGATTCGTCTAAGTCCCTGATCTGGTTTTGAAGACTAGTTTGTGATTGTGTGTTGAGTGTGCAGATATGAGAGTGCAGGGGCTAGAATTCTGGCTTCCATATATCTTGGAGGAAACAACACAAACTATTGCTTACAACCTCCTATTGTAGTTATATATATATGTAATGATTTTTTAGTTAAGATGTACTTTGCTTTATGCTGATACTGTGCAACGATTATCCTTGTAATAAATGATATTATTTTGTTTTATTGTCAGGATAGTATTTACTGTGTTTTTATATGTGTTGAAGTCGTGTCGTGGTGTAGATATACGTTGTAACTCTTAAGATAGGTAAACTACTCAACTAAACATAAACTCTACCAAATCAATACACTGCTGATCTATTTTACAAACCTCCTTTGAAGATATTTTGATGTCTTAGTATATTGGCAGAAACGTGAGAATTACAACAAATCAGCATGATAGATAACATACAAATGGAAAGGACAAGACGAAACATCGGTATATGGGGACTGTCAAGTTTGATGATTGCAAACACTCAAAGACCGATTGCAGTTTTAGAATTCAGTTCAGGAACATGTAAACTAATCCCTTTTATTTGAATATATTTCATATCTATTACTGTATCTGATATTTATGAGCAGGACATATATATTTATATGTATATATATATATATATTTATATATATATATATATATATATATATATATATATATATATATATATATATATATATATATAAACACACGTACATTGTTTGAGAATTTTGACAATGCAAAATAAGATATATTTTAAGTATCCTAGGTGATTTCGATGTAAAAGACGAAGCGGAAAGAATAAAAGACATAGTTGAACCATTTATTTTCAAGACCCTCATCTGAGATCTTTCGTAGCCCTCCATGGAAACGGGCTGTTTTCACGGCATCCTGGCTAACGAGATGACTTATCGAAGTGATCCCCGTAGTAGTGACCGACACGTAGATGAAGCCAAGCATAGCAAGCGGCCTGGAAGCCCCTAGTCCATCTTCGTCAGCACGCTCGGGATGTGAGGAAAGCTACTGCAACCCGTCACTTGACATCCTTTTCAGGGCGCACAAAAGAGTAAACCTACTCATTGCGGGCATTCGAAACAACAACAATATGACAGAGAAAAAGGTGATAGTTCAGTGTGTTAGAGCAACTAATTAGGTTATTGGAAACATCTGGCTCCAAGAAGATCTAGAAAGATTATAAACATATACATTTCTAAATGACGTAAAGATGAAGATAAATTATGCATTAATAGACACAAGACAGACATGCAGTCACTTTTTCAAAGAACTCTACAGGTGCTGACTGTAATAGAAGTCATATCCTCGGTTTTTAACAAATTCAGAGGACGGCTGAAAATTATCACGAGAACATTACAGAAAATTAAACTAGATTTGATTAATTTGAAGTATGAAAGCGGCATGATTAAACCTAATTAATGCTTTAGGGATCGTGTTGTTCGGCTATCGTACTTGACAAGGACCAATCTGTCAATATTCACTATTCGCATGAGGTGAAAGATGGCTAAATAGGCCAATACAAGACACGATTTGTCTGCTGCACTTAGTAGAAGGAAATAATACACACGAGGTGGGGCATGTTTTGCCATGAGCTGACTTGTGTGAACGATCGCATATGGTCAGTCTAATTTATTCTTGTTAGCTCATGTCACTCAATACCCTTTGCAATAGTGCTGTGCCAGTCTGGGTGATTGGTAGTGATTCTTTCCCAGTAATCATGGTTAATATCGCCCTAGATCAGTGATCTCTTAAGTGTAACCTTGTACCTTTTCCTATGCCCACAGCTTGCTCTTTTGTAATTTTTCAGTTCACCAATAGAGCAGCCCTTTTGATAGACGTTGATCCGGTATACGTCCCAAATAGCCCACATGTCTCGACTGTTCTGCACATATCATGGCGTGTATACTGGACATTCTCGATTGCGCTAACACATCTGCATTTAGTTCCAAGTCCTACCTTCTAATCTTCAGTAGTTTCCGCAGGCAGTACATGTGGAAGTGATTTAATTTCCTGACAGTCCAGGTCTCACATGTATATAAGAGAGTAGGTAGAACAATTGCAGCGTAGACCTTTATTTTTGTTCGAGTCCTGATCCCTCGCCTATCCCAGACCTTATTATGAAGTCTACCACTTATCCTAGCCATTCTTGTATTCACCTCACCTCATCTATGTGAACAACCTGAGACAGAGTATGCTAATGTACATAAATTTGTTAGCATTTATTAAACCATGACCGTATACCATTATTGATGGTTCTAAGTAGGCCATATATGGAGCCGGTTAATGTAGAACCTCTGTTTTTGTGATACAGATGGTGAGGCCCAAGTTTTCGCAAGCTGTGGCGAACTTATCCATGCATTCTTGCATGTCACCCTCCGTATTTTTATTCAAGGCACAGTCACCCCAGTAAAATAAATCACGTGCAATTAGTTACCTCGTGGATCATGGTTTTGACCTCCAACATTCTTAGATTGAATAACGTCTCGCCATAGCGGTATTGAAGCTTAACTCCGATATTGCAATCCCTGTGGGCATCCCACAGCCTGACACAAAACAAAAAGAGTCGGGTCCAGCACACATCCCTGCTTTATATTATTATTAACAGTAAACAGGGCAGAGTAGTTTCCCTAATCAATAACTCGGGCACGCATGCCACATAGAAACCGTTGCACCATTCCAACTAATGTTGCTGGGCATCTAAACTTGGGCATTAACTTTCCACAGACCAGAACGATTGACTGTATCAACGGTCTTGATGAAGTCTACAAAAGTCGCATAGAGAAAAGCATTCTATTATTGACATGTATCTTGGATCTATCTTGCAGCAAAGATCATATCCCTGGTCCCATGGTTCTTTCTAACGCCACATTGAGTCTCATGAGGCAATCCCTGCTCCAGGTGAAAATTTAGTCTGTGGAGAAATATCTCTGAAACCGCTTTTCCTCGCACAGACATCATAGCTATCTCTCTGAGGTTAGCGCAGATATGTTGACTACCTTTAAGCTTATGCAAATCAACAATGGAAGCGTCCTTGAAATTACATGAGAGGCTATTTTGTACTTATTCATTAGCCCAAACAACTGAATAAGCTTCTCCGCCATTATTTGGCAGTTAGCTTTGTAGGTCTCTGCTGAGATGACGTCAGATTGGGGCGTTTTGTCGTTTGAGAGAACATCAATTGTGGCAAAGCATGCTCTCACTCATTTCTATTTGAGGCTTATGATCAATTTCTCTTTATTAACAGTAGAGGGTCGATTAAAGACCTTCGCAAAATGTTCTGCCCACCTATCAGTAGCTTATGTTTCCCGCGATTACAGTCCTCCCATTTTTGATTAAGAGCGGTGCCAAATCGGATCTATATGAATGAACGAAATGGATAGGCCATGAGAACATTAAAGAAAAGGAAATCTCCCTGAAAAGACGGCACAACAAACGAAATGCTGATGGGGCTGGGCCAAACAGCAAAGAGGAAACTGCTATCAGTCCTGAACCAAAGCTGGAAAAGGGGTATTGTACCCCAGGCATGACGCAGTACTTGTACCAGTACCAAAGAAAGGAAAAGACAAAACAGATCCAAATGGATACAGACCTATCAGCCTTCTGAGCTGTGTCGGCAAACTGATGGAACGTATGATAAACACCAGACTGATGTGGCATCTGGAAGAAAAACGCATACTAATTCCACAGCAAGCAGGCTTTAGACAGCACAGATCCACTGAGGATCAGGTCATCCACATAGCCCAGGAAATAGAAGATGCCTACCAGGAACAGAAACACACAGTAGCGGTTTGGGTGGACCTGGAAAAGGCATTTGACAAAGTCTGGAAAGATGGACTTAGAGTCAAGCTAAGAAGCAGTGAAGTTTGTGGGAAAATGTAAAAGTGGATCAACCACTACCTCGAAAACAGAATGGCCAGAGTCCAAGTACAAGGGCAGATGAGCAAATAGGTGACACTTGAGCAGGGAGTACCCCAAGGGGGAGTACTGTCACCCACACTCTTCCTGGTGTATATAAATGACATTACAGAGAATATACCAAGAAGAGTTCATAGCTCAATGTTTGCAGACGATCTGGCTATGTGGACCTCTGAAAAGAATCTCACCATAGCAAGAAATCGGATGCAGCAGGCCCTAACATCGCTGGAAGAGTGGGCGAACTCATGGCTAGTCAAAATAAACGAGGAGAAAACCACATGTACAATATTCTCGCTATCAATCAAACCCCAAAACACCAAATTAAGTCTAAACGGCAAATACCTGCAGCCAAACGACAACCCAAACTACCTGGGAGTCACATTTGATCGGCGCATGACATGGAAAAGTCAGATCGAGAGAAATCGAATGAGAGCCAGAGAAAGAATGGCAATCATGAGGAAACTTCCTGGCACAAGCTGGGGAGCAGACGAAAGCATTCTAAAGAAACTGTACACTGGAAGAGTGAGACCAGTTCTCGAGTATGGCATTGCGGCATGAACAACAGCAGCAAAGTCGAACTTCGATAAAGTTAGCAAACTCCAAAACCAAGCCATGAGAGTTATAACAGGAGGCATGAAGTCAACGCCAATTGTAGAACTTGAAAAGATTAAAAAACTGCAATCCATGACCGACAGAAGAGACTGCAGAGCCCAGCAGCAAGCAGAGAAACTCAGAAGACTGACTGACCATCCTTCTTCTTCTTCTTCTGCGTACGCAGTCAGACAGTAACCATTATTTTTTCGAAAAAAGCGGCGGTCATCCTGAGGCTCTCGCCACTGCCATAAAGCTTGTCTTGCAGTTCCACTGCTAATGGCCACATCTGCTCTCTCTGATCCTCGTATGTCGGGCAGTTCTGCAGCAGATTTTCAGCGGTCATTTTACCAGTACCGCACGGGCATTCGTCGGTACACCCTATCTTCAATTTGTTGAATAGGTGGTACCTCAGTCTGTTGTGGCCAGTGCGAAGTCTGAAGACAACGACCTGCTCTCTTCGGTTCAACTGGTAATAGGCATCGTTTTTGGTGTAACCAGTATGTTCGGTTTCCCATTTGTTCATGTATCTGGCTTTGATAAGCCGTTTTGACTCTTCGTACGTCATACTGGTATCTGTTTGTGGTAGTATTGCACCTTCTTTTGCCAGTCTGTCTGCCTCCTCGTTGCCTTGGATGTTGCAGTGTGACGGAACCCACTGTACCACTACCCTTTTTGGTGCGGACTGCTGGCACAGTTTGCAGAGTGCTGCTCTTAAGTCATTAAGCTCAGTGTTTTTCTGGCTTTTTAGCGATGTGACTACGGCGAGAGCATCTGTCAGCAGGACTATATGGCTCTCATTTTCACTGTGTCACCATTTCTTCCACTGCCGCCCTCAGTGCCTCTGCCTCCGCTCTGAAATTGCTTGTGTACTTACCAGTAGCGAGTGACAGTGTTATTTGTCTGCCATTTGGTAGGTTCAGGAATGCTCCTGCCCCTCCGTTCTGTGTAGTGTTTGTTACAGAACCGTCGGTGTATGCATGGGTCCAGTCCATGCTTGGGTAGCTTTTCGTTATTAAGCTTAGGGTAGTATCTCTCCTTTCTTTTTCAGTCTGGCAGTTTTTTTTTGCAATACAAGGTATATTTTCTACCACCTCTGGAAATATATCCTGCCTCCAGGTTGGTTTTCGTACAGTAGTGATGAGTTTTGGTGTTGTTAGTGCGTTTATGGGATCTTCGTGCATCTTTGCTTTGGCTATTTCTGCAAAGTTTCTCCGCTTTAGTTTCCCATTTCCCAAATTGTTTAGTCTCTGGTGCATTGGATGGTCAGTCAGTTTTCGGAGTTTCTCTGACTGCAGCTGGGCTCTGCAGTCTCTTCTATCGGTCATGGATTGCAGTTTTGTAATCTTTTCAAGTTCTACAATTGGCGTTGACTTCATGCCACCTGTTATAATTCTCATGGCTTGGTTTTGAAGTTTGTTAACTTTATCGAAGTTCGCCTTCGCTGCTGTTGTCCATGCCGCAATGCCATACTCGAGAACTGGTCTCACTCTTCCAGTATACAGTTTCTTTAGTATGCCTTCGTCTGCTCCCCAGCTTGTGCCAGCAAGTTTCCTCATGATTGCCATTCTTTCTCTGGCTTTCATTCGGTTTCTCTCAATCTGACTTTTCCCTATCATGCGCCGATCAAATGTGACTCCCAGATAGGTTGGGTTGTCGTTTGGCTGCAGGAATTTGCCATTTAGACTTAATTTGGTACTTTGGGGTTTTAATGAAAGCGAGAATATTGTGCATGTGGACTGACCATCCAATGCACCAGAGACTAAACAATTTCGGAATTGGTAAACTAAAGCGAAGAAACTTTGCAGAAATAGCCAAAGCAAAGATGCACGAAAACCACATGAACGCACTAACAACACCAAAGCCCATCCCTACTGTACGAAAGCCTACTTTGAGGCAGCATATATTTCCAAAGTTGGTAGAAAATATACCAGGTATTAGAAAGAAAAACTGCCAGTCCGAAAAAGAAAGAAGAGATACTACACTGAGTTACATAACGGAAAACTACCCAAGCATCGACTGGACCCATGTATACACCGACGGTTCCGTAATAAATACAACACAGTACGGAGGGGCAGGAGCATTCCTGAGCATACCAAATGGCAGAAAAATAACACTTTCATTCGCTACTGGAAAATACACAAGCAATTTCAGAGCGGAGGCAGAGGCACCGAGGGCGGCAGTGGAAGAAATGGTGACAGGTAAAAGGAATGAAAGCCACATAGTCCTGCTTACAGATGCACTGGCCGTAGTCACAGCACTGAAAAGCCAGAAAAATACTGAACAATGATTTAAGAGCAGTACTCTGCCAACTATGCCAGCAGTCCGCACCAAAAAGGGTAGTGGTGCAGTGGGTTCCATATCACTGCAATATCCAAGGCAACGAGGAGGCAGACAGACTGGCAAAAGAAAGTGCAAAACTACCACAACCTGATACTAGTATGACATACGAAGAGTCAAAACGGCTCATTAGAGCTAGATACATGACCAAATGGGAAACCGAACATACTGGCTACACCAAAAACGATGCCTATTACCAGTTGAACAGAAGAGAGCAGGTCGTGGTCTTCAGAATTCGCACTGGCCCCAACAGACTCAGGTACCAGCTATTCAACACATTGAAGATAGGTGGCACCGACGAATGCCAGTGTGGTACCGGGAACATGACCGCTGAGCATTTGCTGCAAAACTGCCCGACATACGAGGATCAGAGAGAGCAGATGTGGCCATCACTAGTGGTAACACTAGACAAGCTCTTTGGCAGTGTCGACAGCCTCAGGTGACGGCTGCTTTTTTCGAAAAAATAATGGTTACTGTCTGACTTCGTACGAAGAAGAAGAAGAAGAAGAAGAAGAAGAAGAAGAAGAAGAAGAAGAATGATCTATATGGACTTTAAACAACCTTCAGGGCACTATAAAAAAATATCATATGCCTGTCAGCAAAAGTCCGAATCTCTTCAACCTTCCGACTGAGCCACGTATAGTACGGAGCTGTCGCTGTACAGCCGCTGTACAGCTTTTGTGTATGCACAGTGGACGTGATGCGTCTAGTCTAGCGGAGGATTGATCACTTCATAGTTCTCATCAAACCAACCCTGATGTCTGCACGTATAAGTGCCGAGGACACAAACGGCAGTAGAGTGAACATTTTTATAAAGGTAACTCAACTTGGTTCTGCGATAGTCAAAGCCTTATCCATTGTCTTCAGCTGATCTGTCATGTTCTGAGCAAATGATTGTTGTAAGCGTATCTGATTCCGACGATGTTGACGAGCTTTGATGCTCTAGTGCTTTGTGGGGGTCTATGAGATTGGATTCCAAAATTCATTTTGTAAATCACCAGACTATTGTCCGTCTAGCATTCTCCTCCACATATAGCCCTTGATACACTTACATCCTGACTATGCTGTCTGTGAACAAGAACATTATCAACCAGAAGCCAGTGTTTTGAAAATTGATGCATCCAATTGGTTTATTGCGATTATGTAGATGAAACAGTGTATTAGTGATCAGAAGTTCATTCACCTCACATATACTCATGAATAAGCATTTGTGACTATTGCAGCTACCAATGCCTTTTCTTTCTTTCACCGCTTTCAATGAAATAAATTCGGTACCCACTCAAGCATCTAAATCAACAAGCATGATCAAAATATTTGTTTCCGTTCTACGACAATTACCATCTGCAAATCGTAATATAACATTTCTTTGGTGTCATCCGAGCTGCTCATAGTTGGTGCATATCCACTGATGGCGAAGGCTTGTTTGTGTCCGGCAAAGATACCTCAGCTCATTTTTTATAGTAAAGCCAACGCCGGCCTTCAACTCCACGTCCTATCCAGAAGAAAAGTATAATCGGTTTCAACTTATGTAATATGGCCCTCTTCTGCCAAGCGAGCCTTACTTAGAACTGCTATGTAAATGCTGTATTTCGCAAGCTCTTTGGTAATGAGAGCTGATCTTCTATCTGGTCAGTCAGCTTCTGCACGACCCACGAGGTTGCGAATGTTCTATGCACAAAATATCAAGGTCACTATTGTTGTGCCTTTCACTTTAAACAGCTGTGTAACGGAAAGACAAAAGTGACGTCCCCGTGAAGGAGCGTCAGGCACGTCACCTCTACTATATCGTCCTCGGCTACAATTGTTGATATGCATTTATGGTTACGACGACTACGGGTATAAGAGGATGCAGATTTTTCTGAAGTCTTTCCTGTGACCAGGTACTCCTCAAGGCAGTAATGGAGATGCTGAGGTCACAATTGTCCACTCATTTGTATCAAGGAGTCTCGAATATATCCTTGATAAAACGCAACTCTTAATAAAAAACCTGTCCTATCTAGGAAAAGTAGAGCTATAATAAGCTTGAACAGATCATGTGCGACCGTTGTGCCCTTCGTCGGTCATTGTAGCAAAAACACTGGACACCGTTATAACGATATGGTTAGCGCCAGCGACCTGTGCTCATGAAGTCAAGAATGCCACAATTCTCGACAACCACTCATATTTAAGCCCGTCTTCGAACAGTGCAGGGAATGTTCAAACACACGTATTGCACTACATGCACAGCCATATTTCTAGAACAGCCTTAACAATAAACTATTCTTTAAAAAAACACACACACACTTGCAATTGAAATGACAGTCTAGCGCCGTCTTGAACCGGAAACCTACTATGGGTCATAGGTCATGTACAACGGATCTGTGGCAAACAAATGAAGCCGTTAATTAAGTAGCTGCAAAACAGCACACCAAACCCAATAAATGAACAAGTTATGAAATTGTATCAATTACTCCATAGAAGAATACAATATAAATGGAATAGAGTATGTACACTAACATTGACAAAATATGAAATAATTAATCAAAATAAGGAAAGAAAAATGGTTATACGAACAATACAAAGTTAAAGAGAAACAACATCGAGATACAATAACAATATTCTAATATTATTAGAGAAGCCGCAACAAACATGAGGAGATCGCATACAAACCAATAGTGGGCCAATGCTAATATAAAGAGATGACATTCTGATATCCTGGCCAGACAGTCAGAACATATTCATGAACTATATGACAATGAAAGAAAGTCAGTTAACCATATTGAACAGATACATAACTTAACATTTCTTAAATCGTATGTAGAATACGCTTATTACATTTCTTCTTCTTCTTCTTCTTCTTCTTCTTCTTCTTCTTCTTCTTCTTCTTCTTCTTCTTCTTCTTCTTACGCTGTCAGATGTCAACTTGAATTTGTTCGAAGAAAGCAGATGTCATCCTGAGGCTGTCGACACTGCCATAGAGCTTGTCTAGTGTTGGCACTGGTATTGGCCACATGTGCTTTCTCTGGTCCTCGTACGTCAGGCAATTTTGCAGCAGATGTTCAGCGGTCATTTTTCCTGTACCACAGGTGCATTCGTCAGTGCCACCTATCTTCAGTTTATTGAATAGATGGTACTCCAGTCTGTTGTGGCCTGTGCGGAGTCTGAAGACCACGACCTGCTCTCTTCTGTTCATTTTTTGTGTAGCCAGTATGTTCTGTTTCCCATTTGGCCATGTTTCTGGCAATAATAAACCTTTTGGACTCTTCGTAGGTCACACTAGAGCCTGGTTGTGGTAATCTTGCACCTTCTTTTGCCAGTCTGTCTGCCTCCTCGTTGCCTTGAATGTTACAGTGGGATGGAACCCACTGTACCACTACTCTTTTTGGTGCGGACTGCTGGCATAGTTGACAGAGTACTGCTCTTAAATCATTAAGTTCAGTATTCTTCTGGTGTTTTAGTGTTGTAACCACGGCCAGGGCATCTGTAAATAGGACTTTCTGGCTTTCATTGCTTTCGTCTGTCAGCATTGCTTTTACTGCAGCCTTCAGTGCCTCTGCCTCCGCTCGGAAATTGCTTGAGAATTTTCCAGTTGCCACTGACAGTGTTATTTTTCTACCATTTGTTAGGCTCAGGAAAACCCCTCCCCCTCCATTCTTTGTGTTTATTACAGAACCGTCGGTGTATGCATGGGTCCAGTCAATGGTTGGGTAGTTTTCCGCTATGTACCTCAGGGTTATGTCTCTTCTTTCTTTTTTCAGTCTGGCTGTTCTTGTTTCCAATACCTGGTATATTTTCTACCACCTCTGGCATGATATGCTGCTTCCATGTGTACAGTAGGGATGGGCTTTGGTGTTGTTATGGTGATCATAGGGTCTTCCCTCATCTTTGCTTTGGCTATTTCTGCAAAGTTTCTCCGCTTTAGTTTCCCTTTTCCAAATCTATTTAGTCTGTGATGCATTGGATGATCTGTCAGTCTTCTTAGTTTCTCTGCTTGCTGCTGGGCTCTGCTGTCTCTTCTGTCAGTCATGGATTGCAAATTTGTAATCTTTTCAAGTTCTACAATTGGCGTTGACTTCATGCCTCCTGTTATAACTCTCATGGCTTGGTTTTGAAGTTTGCTAATCTTATCAAAGTTAGTCTTTGCTGCTGTTGCCCATGCCGCAATGCCATACTCGAGAACTGGTCTCACTCTTCCAGTGTACAGTTTCTTCAGTATTCTTCCGTCTGCTCCCCAGCTTGTGCCAGCAAGTTTCTTCATGATTGCCATTTTTTGTCTTGCTCTCATTCGGTTTCTCTCGATCTGACTTTTCCATGTCATGCGCCGATCAAATATGACGCCCAATTAGTTTTGGTTGTCGTTTGGCCGTGGATATTTGCCGTTAAGTCTTATTTTGGTGTTCTGTGCTTTTTTTGAAAGCGAGAATATCGTACATGTTGTTTTTTCTTCATTTAATTTGACCAGCAATGATTTCGCCCACTCCTCCAGCGATGTTAGGGCCTGCTGCACCTGCGTGTTTGCTACGGTGAGATTGTTGTCTGAGGTCCACATAGCCAGATCGTCTGCAAACATTAAGCTGTGGACTCTTCTTGGTATATTCTCTATGATGTAATTTATATACACCAGAGATGTGGTGGATGACAGTACTCCCCCTTGGGGTATTCCTTGCTCCAGTGTCACCTTTTTGCTCTTCTGCCCTTGTACTTGAACTCTGGCTGTTCTGTTTTCGAGGTAGTGGCTGATCCATCTGTACATTTTTCCAGATACTTCACTTCTTCGTAGCTTGACTTTAAGTCTTTCTTTCCACACCTTGTCAAATGCCTTCTCTAGATCCACCCAAACCACTACTGTATGCTTTTTCTCTTGGTAAGCATACTCTATTTCCTGTGCTATGAGAGTGATCTGGTCCTCAGTGGACCTGTGTTGTCTAAATCCTGCTTGCTGTGGAATTAATATGTGTTTTGCTTCCAGGTGCCACATCAGTCTGGTGTTTATCATACGCTCCATCAACTTACCTATACAGCTCAGTAGACTGATAGGCCTGTATCCATTTGGATCTGTTCTATCTTTTTCTTTCTTTGGTACTGGTATAAATACAGTATCTTTCCATGCCTGCGGTACAATTCCCCTTTTCCAGCTTTGGTTCAGGACTGACAGTAACTTCCTCTTTGCTGTTTGGCCCAACCCCATCAGCATTTCATTTGTTGCCCAATCTTTTCCGGGCGATTTCTTTTTCTTTAAAGTTCTCAAGGCCTCATTCATTTCATTCATGGGCCTATTACATTTGAGAAAAGAAAATATCACCTAGAAGAACATAAAATGTGACATGTTGAAGGCTGTGCATACATGTTGTCTCTATATACTGATTCACCTTGTGAGGAACATGTATGGCACAGGACAAATTCCATCGTTCAAATTATTGGTGTAGCCTGTCAAAGAAAACCATGACGATACAATGTGTGTGTGTGTGTGTGTGTGTGTGCGTGTCTATGAGTGAGTGTGCGTGTATTTATGACATTCCGTGCCAACTTTGGACTGTAAAGTCACATGCGGTCTAGCAAACATGGCGCAAAAACATGACAGCACGTGCAGAAACACAACAGAACAGACCTTATACAACAAGACTGATATCGGTGATCGTCATCGACAACGACGGACAGTTATTATATTCAAATCAATAATGAATAGAAAGATTGAGGACAATAGAAGAACATCAATTCAGAGAAAGAAGATCTGGGATGGCATGACACACTGGGTGGGAAAATCCGAAACATCTGCAGTGGTTGCGTAATTATATGATAGACTGTTGTGGAGGGAATTGACTGTCAAGGCTAGGTAAGCATACCACTTGATGATGGTGTGTAGTAGTTGCATGCTGCAATACTAGGTTTGGATGTCAGTTATTGGTTTCATGCTTTTTTTACTTCCCTTTGCATCGTCACAGCTGTGAGAATTGCATCAGCAGGTTGGTCAGTATTTGTCATCAAATAATATAGCATATGGTAATTCAATTGCCGCCAAGCGTCGTGTCCGAATACATTAATTCTACGTTATTGTTGCTCGGGGATAATTAATGAAAGCTCTCCTCCTAAAGGCATTTACTACCTGGCCCCACTCCAATATTTATCATAGTACGTCACGTCTGGTTGTTTCACTATCGATTCAACCATAACTATCATTGGAGTATCTCAGTACTTCAGACACTTCTAAGCCCTCTTGTCATGATACTCCAGATATTCAGTCGTTGTGTTTCCATGTTTTCCCCATCGATCTTTCCAGTTGTCTCTAAGTTTTCTGAGCTATCCAGATACAGTAACGGGAATTCTACCTTCCCACGACCGGTGGGAGGAGTAACATTTCTCGTCCACGTTGTGCTCCTTTAAACACGATGTGTCAACGCAGTCTAGGTTACGAGGTGGAGATCACCAATGCTATCCACATTGTAGTGAGATTGCTTAAGAGCTTTGCATTGCACTAAATACAGGAGGATTCAGGTCCTCCTTCACAAGTACGCTTCGGGATATGAGAAGACCGCATGTAAATTGTCTCCAGACACGTTGTCAAGAATTGAATTGAGTGCTCTCGAGTGTCTGATTAGTGTCGAGACAGAGCACTCGCGGTTCCCGAGAAATATAGGGGAGGATGAGTAACGTCTGGTCGGGCAAAATATACTGATCAGACATGTTAGTCAGGGTCAGGCAAAATATACCGATCAGACATGTTAGTCAGGGTCAGGCAAAATATACCGATCAAACATGTTAGTCAGGGTCAGGCAAAATATACCGATCAAACATGTTCAGGCAAAATATACTGGTCAAGATTCTCACCTGTAGTCCTCCTTGGAAACGGCTATTCTCATGGCAGCCTGGATAACAAGGTGAAGATTGATATGATCCCCGTAGTGGTGAGGGACACGCAGATGAAGTCAATCAAAGCACAACCAACTGGAGGTAACCCGGTTCGCCTTATTCAGCACGCTCGGGATTTGAGGAAAGCTACGACAACCCACCACTTTACGACCTTTGTATGGCGCACAAACGAGTCAATATACTCATTATGGGCATTCAACAACAACAACAACAATAACAACAACAATAACAACAACACGGCAAATATATGATGTACATTTGTCGCTGCCAGCAAACTACAGTCGACCAAGCTGTGAAGGCGTTTATTTGTAAATGGACACCTGACCTACAGCTAGGGAAGGAAAGGCACCGAGGAAGGATATTCTCACCATCGCAATACAAAATATGCTACATATCTAATCTCGAAAGTTTTCAAGTGACCACTGGTCTCAAAGGAGGTGGGACCAGAGTGCCTGCTTCTTGAGATACCTCCAGTCGCCTGGCGTATGTCTTGCCACTAGTACAAGATTGCTCGGGACCAGAAAGTGATGTTGATGACCAGCGAAACTTACTTCTTCACTATAACCCAATACAGCGCAAGTTACATCATCAAGACAAAACCGTCCTATGATGTCGCCATCATCGCTTGCAAGGGCCATCTAAATAACTAATGACTTCATACAATGAAGTCTATAACACTTTATCCCCGATGACATTGCCTGTTACATTTTTTGGAGTGACTTCCAACAACAAATACAACAACAAAAACTTTTCCAACACCTTTTTCTTGAACACTTCTGATTGCCATTATCTTCTACCATCTAGATGTAGCTCTTTTCCACGTGTTGATGCTTCGATCTGTATTTCTGAATGCCTTATCGTCTTTGATAATAGCATTCATCTCCCTTAGATAGTAATTGAGTTGCATAGTGGTTGGAGCACTTGCATTTCTTGGCAAAGCAACCCGGTCCAATACCAAATCACTGCTCTCTCTTGTCTGCCCAGCAGTAATTTGATAAATAACTTAGTGTATGGAAGCAGGCCAGCTAAACAGAGAACTGGCCACTTACATAGGCATATGTGTGTGTGTGTGTGTGTGTGTCTGTGTGTCTGTGTGTGTGTGTAGTTTAATGACTTCAAGTGAATAACAACTGCTGATATGGTGAATAACATTCTTCAAATAGATAGACTTAATTGTAATACCCAATATTCTTCTTTGATATTACGTTTGGCCATAGACCGATAATTTTAGGTCTTATCCGGGCATGTTTGCGTCTTGCTGGCTTGCATTCAGCCAAGTTGTTGATGTTGGAAGTCACCGGTACCTGAGTTATTCAATTGGTGAAAACGTTTCTTTAATGGCAGGTTATAATGGCTCTTCTTGGAGATGGCGCAGATGGCGCCGTAACTGGCTGCGAGTCTACATTTCTCTACTGTTTTGGATCATTATGGATGCCGCCAGACCACGGATTTGCCTGGAATTCACACTAGTCGACGACTAACAATTGTGTTCACGGATACATGGAGTTGTTTTCCGTCTGGACTTGTTATTTCGTTCTTTTTTTGTGATTTCTTCCGTCCGTTTATCCTGGTCTGGACGCCGGCTGAATGGCGCTACGCTTATACATGTGTCGTATCTCACGGGTTAGTTCTGCCGGTTCACCTTCACGAATATGGCGTGTGGGAATTTTGGATGCTACTATGATGAACTGAATACAGCTGGGGAGAGATGCCAGACTCACTCACACGCTGAGTGTTGTCCATACGACCTCTTGTGGTTATCGAAAAGGCACGACAAACTGCGTTAGATGCCTTCCCACCTTTCTACCCTGCGGGTTATATGTTTACGGAAAGGCTTCGGTGGTAACCCTGAGCCAAAATCTGCATCCTATGCTATCTCCAGTCGTCTCGATAAATGTCTTGCCACTGGCAAAAGGTAGCTTAGGCTCTGTGAGCGAGGTTGACAAAAGGCGCAGTTTCTTCCTCACTTTAATCCAAATCTCCGCACAAGTCACCCATTTCAGCGGACACAGCAAGAGATATGACTGTCCACACGGCTGAACAAAGAGAGTGGTCTTCATCACTTGTGATGGACAACTACTATCTTGGAGTTAATTCAACTAGTCAAACGTTTCTTTAATGGCAGATTATAATGGCTCTTCTTGAAGTTAATTCAACTGGTAAAAACGTTTCTTTAATGGCAGGTTATAATGGCTCTTCTTGGAGTTAATTCAACTGGTGAAAATGTTTCTTTAATAGCAGGTTATAATGGCTCTTCTTGCCTCAGGAATAGTGCGTACATTATAATGGATTCTTCGGGATGTAATGCAACGCGAGGTCTCTGAGTAAGCGCATCACTATGGGGATTACACCATCGATACCCACCTAGTTGGTAGACTGGCGTGACAGCCTGTTTCTAGAAGTGATGAAGCGTCTTCATCAGTATATTACACCTGACCCTGATGTTATTCTTCTATCCCGGCTTAAGCCCTGTTAAGGGCTTGTATATTATTTGTATTATAAAGAAACTGTGAATTATAATATCAGATGCACAAATGAATTCTTAAAATTAGGTTGGAATGTACCGAGATAAAACAGCATCACATAGCGTTAGTGATGCCTGGCGTAATATATCTAATTCCCTGAACATGAGAAAAGGGCAATGATGTGTTGCAGTAAACTTATTGTCCGGTTAGAGTTAGTTCGACTCAATGAGCAAGTAAATGAGAAAATTATCAGAGCATAACGCAGCATACTTTCTAAGAGGATGTCGAGAATCCATCACTCCAACTGCCAGGACAAGAAGTGAATAACGCATCATACAATAAAATCAAAGGAATATGAATAAAACAGTCTTCCATCACAGGAGATATCATAAAAGAAGGAGCGGACGTCGTTGGCTAATGGTTAAGTGACACGGCTCACAATTCAAAGGTGCTACGTTTGATCCCCATCACAGCACCGGCCGTTACCCCGGGCAAACCCTTAGAAAATGCAGGCGAAATGAGACCCTTACATAAAATGAGTGCTGAAGTCGGATGCACTGGGCTGACAGGCGCAAAATAAAAACCACAGTACAACGCATACCACCTTGAGGATTAGAGAAATAAGGCGAAAGCAAAAAAAAAAAAAAAAAATCAAAGTAGGAGCAAAGAGACAAACACATAAAGAAATATGAATACAAAAAAGAAAGAGAAAAATAAAATATATATATATATATATATATATATATATATATATATATATAGAGAGAGAGAGAGAGAGAGGTTACATAAAAAGGTGAAGCATAAAGAATGAAAATCAATTCACTGAACTTAGAACGAAGTTTTGTTATATAGTTCTTAGTTCGACCTGGTCTTCACAAAAGAGTAGTCACCCTTGAGTGGGTCCCAATTCAGGATCAAGTCGTTTTTATCGCAGGCGCGTGTCGTCCAATGGGATTGTAATCTGTCTGTTGTGGGTTAGTGTGTGTTGTGCCTGTCTAGTGAATCTCGCCATTGAATTGGAGCTGTTCCCGATGTCACTTTTTGTCTCGCGAGTACCACATGGTGGTCATGGTACTCCATCTTTCGTCTTAGGGATAATAGAAATCATGAATGTAGAGATTTGCAATGTGAAATAAACAGCGCGAAATGTAGAGATAGACTTGACGAAATAGACAGTATGGTATCAAATGTAGAGATAGACTTGACAAAATAGAGAATATCAGTATCAGAAATAGACAGTATCACATGTAGAGAGAGAGAGAGAGAGAGAGAGAGAGAGAGATAGTGTGAAACAGATATAATGAAATGTAGATATAGACTTCATGACATAGTATGAAATTGAGGTATACAGCGTGAAATATATGCCGCAAAATGTAGAGGTAGAAAGTGTGGAGTGTAAGGGTGAAAAACAAGTAGATTGCATAATATGTAGAGGTATATACGGTAAAATAGATAGCATGAAAGGTAGAGATAGAAAGAAGGGTGAAATGGGAATCATATAATGGACAAAAGCAATGGTAAAATAAATATCGGGAAATGTAGAGATAGAAAGAAGAGTGAAATAGAGAACATATAATGGACAACATGAATGGTAAAATAGAAAGCGTAAAACGAAGAGAAGACAGTGAAAATAATAAGATGAAATGTATTTACAGACTAAGTAATAACATATACAACAATATGTAGTGATAGACACATTCAAAACTATGCCATAAACAATTGACAGCGTGGACATGACGACATGAAAAGCTGTCGTTTGATAAGTATGCCACGAATAGATGATTAGAAGAACAATAATGTCAGAAAGGCTGACAATGAGAAAACAATGCCATGAAAAATGACAAAGGGAATATAACGCCAGGAAAACCTCACAAAGGGAATATAATGAAAAGCTGAGAAAGGAGAATAATGAAAGCTGACAACAGTAAAAAATTCACGGAAAAATTACAAAGTGAAAGAAATGTCACTAAAAACTGACAACGGAAACATAATGCGTTCAAAAGCTGACATGGTAACAGTAAAAGATGAACAGTTGAAAATAATGGCATCAAAGGTTGGCAAAGAGGAAATAATGACACGAGAAATGAAGAGTTAAATTAACGACAATAACAATTGACATTGGTAGAACAGCAAAGATAGCACAAGAAGAAGAAATTGTCATAGAAACGTGTGCAGTATTGTGCAGGAGTCTCTCTCTATTTGCGTTGAGTCATGCTCATTAGCCAGATACAGATTTCAAATCGTACTGCTTCTTGTGATAGTACTGGTGACAGTTCGTATACAAGCAGTCTGTTCAGACAACTTCATGTGTTTGTCAACAAAGCAATACGTGATCGAATGAAAACTCTTCAGGGAACACAATCTACTGAGAGACTAACTCGAGATCTATTAATACACTTTATCACGAGCTAACATCCACACTGTCGTAAAACGAATCACGTACGTGCTTCTTCTGCTCTTCATGTAGTATAGTAGGATTAACCTAAAGCAAACGGATTAAATCTTGTCTGCAAGTTGAAAAAAATTCTCAAGAAGCAGCATCCAGACATGTATATCAACATATTCATTTTCACGGGAATTTGACCTTCGAAGGTAAATATCATCTTCATCCAAACCCTGTGCTACCAGTGCCAGACTTAGGCATTAAATAAGACCAATGTACGAAAGTTATGCCTACGAAAGGTCGCTAACAATACCAGAAAAGACATACTCACAAATATGAGAATTCGGGAAAAGGTTGGAACAATTTCTTGCCTACAGTACACTGAACAACAGAGAGTTAATTGGTTTGGCCACATTGTGAGAAGGCAAGCAGACCATATTGTTCATGCAACCTTCTACAATAGAACATCAGGAAGTAGGGCGAGAAGTAGACCGAGGAAAAGGTAGATAGACATCTTAAACAAGACCTGACGTAAATGGAGAAAAATGTTACTGTGGGCCACAAGTGAGGTGAAAGACAAATACATACATCGACAATGGGCTACACCTCGGCAGAAAGTGAAACGACAAAAGAATAAGAAGATTTGGCCTTCTATTTAAACAAAATGTACAGATGTGTATGATGTTATTTATTCGTGTGTTAATACATCAATCACAGCTGCAATTGAAAATGCTCATATGCCATCATGTCTTACTTTGTGTCTGACTGGTTGTGTAACAGTTCCAGCCGCAGCATGAGCGTGTAGGACAGGGGTGATGGGGTCGGCTACTCTGAGAACAAAGGTACCTGAATGTGTGCCAATGTCAAAGATCACTGACCGTCTCGATACTAAGTCGACAAAGGAAAACGGGGAATTGAGGGAAAGAATGTGTCATAGTACAGGTAGGGGCTAGGAGCTGACCACTCTGACGTTCTGATTTGGGTAGTGGGGGAGGGGGGATGGGGGGGGGGGGTTAGTGACAGACAGAGGCCAGTAGGGCATGCTGCGACTTTTTGAGTGACAGGAATTCAGAGTGATTTCCAATAACAACTAAACGGAGGTAGCTCCAAACTAGTGAATGGCTGAGTCAGATGACCCACAGAGGGCCTTTGGACAGTTCCGATACTGATTGAGACGATATAATACTGGAAACAGTTTAACTCAAGAAAGCTGGCCATGGATAGAGAAAGACAAACTATGAATTTAGCAATGGGTCTGTTTGGTTCGTCGACTTTATAGAAAAGCGATTGATATGCTGTTTTACGAATAATAGAGAGATAGAATGGAGAGCAAGTTGACTGAACCAGCATACGCATTTGAGTCTTGGGCAGTCGCTCAATAAGGTGTGTGTTGGGCGCCCTGTGACTAGGAGAGATCTGAATTTGTGTGTGGTATGTGAATGACACAGAGGGAATGATGTATGTTCCGGAGTGTGTATACCCAGATCGATTTTGAATGTGTGATCACATGTGAGTATACGTTCAATAGATTAAATGTATAATGTCAAGATCACCTGCCTGAAGGGATCTGAAAGTATAATGTAAAGATCACCCACCTGAGGGGATCTGAGTGTGATTGAATGGACCAAATATGATCGTGAAGACGAGTTTTTGAGAGTGTGTTGATGGTGCAGAAAGTGGGAAGGCAGTGTGCGGCTATAACTGGGTTTGGGTAGTTGGGGGCAATATTCAAAAGCTTGTGCTTACAGCTTCCGTGAAGTTATTTATAATATTGCGTATGTTCATTTGTAAAACTATCGTTTATGAGTGTTCTGTTTTGTTGATTCTAGTGATGTAAATAAACACGGACTATTACCTGTCATTTGATATGTTATTTGCTGTGTGTGGTCTTGAATGATGTGGGTGCATGTCGTAGAATTATAGATAGCTATACCACTGTGGAAACGCCTTACGCTGCTACAATTGTATTCTTGCGTTTTTTGTCCCTAACGAAAGGCTTGTTGTTGTTCAGTAGGTGTTGTTTTGTATTTGTCTTGATACAGTTACTGAGCCATTACTGATACATCTGTTTTAATCGATACTCGTGTGTTACTGGTTTCCGGTGTTGGGGTAAACAATAGTAAAGCTGAAACCTGTCAGACTTGTGGTGAAAGAGTAGAGAATGGGGACGGTTATACTGTAATATAGAGAAAATAAGTCACAAGAAGTAAGACTTCTACATTCAAAAGAATAACATGTGTCTCGAGTAAGTGTCTCTCTGCTCAGTGTTGTACACAAAATGATCATCGTCGGCCGATACTACGGAGTTCGTGCATTGTGCTGAGATTCTTCAAAAATACGGAGAGGAACAGAGGCCTTATGGGTTAAACCGTGTGCAAAAGCGATGATTCTTCGACTAAATTAAAATCTAGGGCTACCTAAATTGACTGAGCGTGTGCATCCGTTGTTGCAGTGTGGATTCAGTTCTGGAAGATCAACGATCGACATGAATATCTCCTTTCGGTAATTTCATAAAACGTCGCGCTTTCAGAAATTCCTTTTATATCTCCTCGCTGGCCTGGGATATGCATTTGATTTGGTTATCAGAGATGAACTCTTCAAAGTCCTCTCTCAAATAGGTGGCCCTAGAACAATTCTACGACTATTAATATCGTTCCAAGAAAGCATGAAAGAAACAGTTCAATTTGATGGCAACATATCCCACACATTTGTAATTCGATGTTGTATTAAGCAAGGCTGCGTCCTGACCCCGACATTGTTCGGATTTTTTTTCTCTCTGTTACGAAAATGTGCATTTGGTAGCGCAAATGGAAGAGTCTGCATTTGACACAAGTTCGGATGTTCGGCTGTTTTACCTTGCAAGGCTCAAGGCCAAAAAGAAGGTCAGGGAGGTCACAATCAGGTACTTGGTTTTCGCTAGTCATGCTGCAATTGTCACCCACAGTCAGCAGGAACTTCAGAGGTTGATAGATCGCTTCTCTCAGCCTTGCAAAGATTTTATGCCCCACCAACTCCTAGCATCAATAATTATGAACTGGCAGCTGTGCACCGATTCAGATACCTGGAGTCCCTCGTCACGACAAGCTCTCTCTAGTCCCAGAAATAAATACTCGCATTGGCTTAGCTGCTGCTACATTTTCTCACCTAAGAAGGCATGTTTTGGAAAACCAGACACTGACCATTAAAACCGAGACAGTTGTGTACAATGCATGTGTCTTAAACACGCTTCTAAATTGTAACTAGACCAAGGCAATCTTTTGCCAAATATGAGCACAGGCTTAGCACCTTTCATTTACCTGGTCAGCGATCCATTCTTGGAATTACATGTAGGTGTAGAGTGACAAATAAAGCAGTACGCACTCGCATCCATCTTCAAAGCATGCAAACTCTCATTAAGCAGCAGAGACTGCGATAACTTTGTTATAAATGGCGCATAGAAGATGGTCACATCCCCAAAGCTATCGTCTATGGACAGTTGGCGGATGGCAAGGGAACAGTCGCACAACTTCAACTGAGGTTCAAAGCTGTGTGTAAGTGTGATATGAAGGTGCTAAAAATTGGTCTGACATCCTGGGAAAGCTAAGCTGCAGACCGATCTAAGTGGAGATGTACCATAAAGAGCCGACTCAAGTTTGATAAAGAGAAGCTTAAGCAACACAGAGAAGAGAAAAGACAACATCGCAACAAGAAAGACAACACACACCAGTGAAGTATGAAGTTATGTTTACTACTCCATGTCGTAGCATATTATAGTCTGGCATGACTGAAACGGGCTACTAACTATATATATATATATATATATATATATATATATATATATATATATATATATATATATATATATATATATATATATATATATATATTTAGATAGATAGATAAGAAAACATAGCATCTACACGTATAATTCTAACGTCACATATATGAAAGACTCCTTTTTAGTGAACATATCTAAATTCACAGATACAATTCTGAATGGGTTAGACTCTCAAAAAAAAAGAAGAACTGGCGGTCAGATTTGCACACATATTATCCTGGCTGTTGTCCGAACAGGAAGTTGTAGATCACTTGTGCCCTATGTTTATTAAACTGAATGTGATAGAGACAAAGAGGTAAATGGCCTCAAGAAATGGATCCTCTTGTATCACGAGCAAATTTGTGGCGTTTTCCAGTCCTTTTGATTGGATTGGTTAGGAAAACCAAGTCAAGGCACACCGAAATCGTGATCGTTTGATAGCAGCATCGAAAAAAGGCTATCTGACGAACGAGATTAAAATATCATCAATAAGAGGACAATTGAAACAAGATTAAAATAATAATTTCCTCTATCACTGGTTAGGCTAATCATACAAATAGTTTAGTTTTTCTTGGTTATATTTCTGGCAATGGTTACAGAAACACGTAAAAATTGGCTCTGACACAATACAGGAAATGCTGTTTTCTAACTTAGTTGTATTTCTCATGGAGGTCGTTTAAACAGAAGGCACTTCATATTATTTGTTCTGCTAATTTGTCTGTGTTTCATGTCTAAGTTATATTTCAGTCAATGGTTATTGAAATTAAAAACTTCCAAATGAAAGTTGGTTTTATTAATTAAAGTGTGGTTCGTGTTTTACTTAGCTCTCTTAGTGAAAAGCTTCTGAAGCAAAACATGTCCAATGAAATTCAGTTCCGCTAATTATTCTGTTAATTTAGTGTCTTAGATATATTTCAGTTATTGGTTATGAAATAAAAACTTCTAAATTAAAGTTGGTTCAATAAATTATATGTGTACATGTATTTCGTGTCTTAGTTATAGTTCAGTGCATGATTATTAAAACAAAATAAGTCTCATGACAGTCGGATATGGCAATTCATTTGTGTGTTTCGTGTTTTACATGAGCCTATCCTCATGCCAGACGTTTTAGCAGGGCGGTGGGTAGCTGATCAGTCTTCTAGCTTGAAGAATATCTAAGACTACTGAATGAGCAGGTTCAACAAAAGAGGGAGAGTTTCAAAACAGTTCTAGAGAAGCTAAAATAGAAATGTGTTCTATGTAGGGAGGTAAACATCAGGCATAAAACATGGATACTTAGAATTGTAGTTAAATATAGAAGAGCTACAAAAATATATAGAGGCAGGTAAATCAAAAGAAATATTTAAAATAGTTGGACAAGCAAAACAACACAGAAAGTGAATGAAGCAACAAAAATAGACTTGCTGATAGGATCAAGATTGATGGTAAAAGCTTCTTTTCTAATGTTAAAAAAAACAAAGAGCGAAAGACAAAAAGTAGGTTCACTCATTGACAGCACAGGAAAAATAATAAATGAGAAGAGGGAGGCAACTAATCTACGCAATCAGTACTTTGACACAGTCTACACAAAAGAAGACTGCTCCAAGACTCCAGAGCCTTTAGACATTTTTCAATGAGACATGAATACAGTTGGATTAACATCAATCTGGATTACGGAGGAAATGCTTTTTAACAAATTGGAGGGGTTGAAAATGGATAAATATCCAGGTCAAGATGGTATTCATCCAAAATTGCTGTTTTAAATTAGAGACCAACTAGCAAAACCATTGGCTATATTATGTTCCTAATCACTTGCAAAAGACACTGGACTAGGGGATTGGAAAGATGCAGGAGTGATCCCCTTATTCAAAAAGGGCAAAGAATCGGATTCAGCAAATTATAGACCGGTGAGTTTAACGAGCATAGTCTGTAAATTGTTAGAGTCAATAATCAAAGAAAACATTGTAATGCATTTAGACAAGTATAATCTAATCAGAAATAGTCAGTATGGGTTTACTAGAGGGAGATCATGCTTAACAAATCTATTAGAATTCATGGAGGAGGTTACTAAAATTATAGATAAAGGGGAACCAGTGGTTGTTATTTATCTAGATTTTGCAAAGGCCTTTGATAGAGTACCTCATCAAAGATTATTGAGAAAGTTAACATCACATGGAATATGTGAAGAATTTGCCAAATGGATTGAAAATTGGTTAACGGGAAGAAGGCAGAGAGTAGGCATAAATAATGAGTACTCTGAGTGGTGTGAAGTAAAAAGTGGTGTGCCACAGGGCTCGGTTTTGGGACCAATTGTGTTCTTGATATATAAACAATTTGGACATTGGAATCGGATCCATGATTGCAAAATTTGCGGATGACATACAACTTTGCAGTAGTGTCTCATCTATAGCAGAAGTGGATATTTTGAGGTCGCACTTAGATAAAATTCGAGAATGGTCTGTGAGCTGGCAAATAGAGTTTAATGTAGATAAGTGTACAGTCATCCACATGGGTGGATCCAATGTAGAGCATAATTACAGAATGGGGCAGGAAAATATTAGAATGATAGAAAAGGAAAGGGACCTAGGGGTTATAATAAATCAAACAGGTAAAGTGAGTCAGCAAGTCCAGGTAGCAGTTAAAAACACAAATGCAATGTTAGGTATGATACAAAAATAAATTAAACCTAGGAGTAGGAGAGTGAATGCCAACCTCTATAAAGCATTAGTTAGACGTAAATTGGAGTACTGTATACCGATGTGGAATCCTTTTCATAGAGGAAATACAAACATGCTGGAAAGTACAAAGAAGAGCGACAAAGCTGATAGTGGTATTCCAGAAATATAGTTATGAGGAAAGACTCAGAAAAACCGACCAAAGGAAAGGATAAGTTGGACTATAATACGTTTTTTCAAAATACAACCACCCACAAGAACAAGAAGGCATAGCTACAAATTAACTAAAGAAAGGAACAGATTAGATATTAAGAACTATTTTTTTCACAGAAAGTGGTGAATGTTTGCAATGCATTGCCACAGAAAGTAGTGGAGGCAAGGAAAATTAACAAATTTAAGAATAGACTTCTGGACATCAATCAAGGCTCATTTCCCTATATCATCCATGACGTATTGCAGTTCGACACGTGTCTGCAAGATGAGTGACGCGGCAGCTGGTTCCATAGCTGGAACAATCATGCGTTGATGCCTGTCAAGAGCTTGTTCGGCACTTTCAAAAAAGAAGGTGAAGGTTTTCTCACGAAATCTGTTAGTGGAACTGAAACGTAGATTCACTACCACCAGTAGGAACCCAAGAGAGCAAACAATAAATGGCAGCATCATCTTTCACCATAACTAAAGAAGTTCCACACGCATCCATCTGTACCGGAGGTTAAATCAACTTTATTTTGAGGCGAACGAGACGTAATCGCAGATGACTATATAACCAGGATGAACATTGTCACTAGTTTCACGTATACAGATCTTTTCATGAATCATCATCAACCAGCAACACATTCAAAGGACGGGAATGTCTGAGTACAAGTGGGTTTTTGCAACATCATAATCCTTACCACTGTACTGCACTTTGAATTCTCTCAACATCCGTAAGCCTCGCCCCAAGTGATTGCTGCGTCTTTGGATCACCCACCGAAGCGATGGGAGAAACATTTTCTGGTCCCATGCGGAGGAGCAGAAGAAGGTGCATGATAGGCTCTTTACACGTGATCAAAATCGTGTACTATGTGTGTGGAAAAATAAAGGTACTTTGTCAGCACTGGGATGTACTTTGTCAGCACTGGGAGATTTGTATCAAAAGCAACGTCGATAAAATGATACAAATGTGCTCCCATCCAAGTTTCAATTTAAAGCAACAAAAAATATCCTTTTGTTCTACAAACCAATATAGTCGGCCCTTAGAATGTGTCTTCATATGTCTTACCTGGCTTGTCTTTCGTACTCATATTTTGGCTGTTATGGGGACATTTTTGGGTGGTTTCATTCTTGTGGTTTACTAAACCTGAGAACGGTGCAGTTCTGGTGTGTCCTGCCTCCAGCATTTTCTCTGTTAATATTCAGCCTACTAAGCAGTACATGACCTATACCACCGCCTTTGATGGTAATCGTTAAGCGGTCACGTTACATTACGTTTCCCGTAATCATATGTAGGAGACATATGAGCATCAATGGTGTATACAGTGTACATGACACAGCCTTTATCTCACTGTCACATTCTCTCCTCGATCGTTGTCTACATCGTTCTGCTCACTTCAATTTAATATTTTTTTTTAAATTGATAGTAAATGGATCACACTTGATGCTTGTCAATCATACACTCCGAACTTTTCTAATCTATTTGTAGTGTGTCTTCTGAGACGTAGGTCCCACTTTCTCCGACGGACAAATCCAAACATAGCTACTATCCACTAATGTACTACCGTACAGCGACGACTGTGTCGGTCTTTCTGACATTGAGACTTGCCTTGAGCTCGGTGTTCACTTCCTCCAAAATCTTAGCGATGTTTCTAACGTCAACTACTTCAATTAACCGGGCTCCAATGGAATTTAATACATTTTTAATGGCATTTCTTAAACATTAATGTTTAAATGTAATTCAAAAAATTGCTCTCTTTCACTTTGTTTGTTCCCCTTTTCTTCTTTCACACTTCTTTCGTATTATATATTAATTTATATATCATTGTAAAAGTACATGTTGTATGTATGTGCGTATAAGTTTGTTTGCATGTTTGTTCCTATGTACTTGAGTGTGTGTGTGTGTATGAACATATATGACACAGGACAAATTCCATCCGACACGTTTAAATATTTTGTATAGCCTATCAAATAAAAACAGGATGATATAAAGTGTGTGTATAAATATATGTATTTATGTCTGTATGCCTGTATGTATGAATGTCTGCCTGTATATATATATATATATATATATATATATATATATATATATATATATATATATGTATGTATGTATGTAATGTATGTATGTATGTGAGATGAGGTGCTGATTTCTGTTATTATCTGCCTTTTCCTTCCCTAATCATAATTCAGGTACCTATTTACAGCTGGGTAGCTCTACCACTACTACTACACCAATGTGTACGTTCAAATTGTTAAGGTTGCACATGTATACATATTTGTATAAGCATGTATGTTTGTGTGTATCTATCTACTTATTTATGCGTACTTATTTGTTGTAATATGTTTTGGGGTAACATATTATTCATTTCTAGTTTAGACAACTCAATCATAGCCGGCATGCAGTGATTATTATTTCTAACACATACCTGACAACTCTTTCTAGCAAATGTCAGCCACCAAACTCTTGTTCTATGTTTTTGTCAGTCCATATTACTTGTTATGATACATTTGGTGTGCTCATTTGTATTATTTATCAAACGTAGGTTCCGTCTAGCTTCCGTTTCGACGAGGTAACGGAGCCATCATTGCTTATATTATTATCGCGTTTAAACGTTCAGTACGCCGAAAATTCGTTTTGTTCTAATGTAGTTATAGGAAAAAATGCCGTAACAATAGTTTTAAAACAAAACAACCAATCATTTTTCAAATGTTTTTTTAATCATATTCCATGTTATTACCATCAAGTTGGGTCCTTGTGCGAATCATGTGGTCCCTTTCTGAAGAGCATTGTTTTTTTGTTCCGGAATCTGTATGTGCATGCCTCAAAAGCGTAGTTTACACACAGACTGCCATATCTGCGCCTTTCGGGCTGATACATCCCGTTTAAGTTCTTCTTTGTGAAATTAGTGAGGCATTGTATTATTGGTAGGCAAAAGGTATTGGAAATCATTCAGCAGACTTAACCACTGGTCAGGAATGACGTTTTAGAGAATGCAGTATCCTAAGCCTCAGCTTGTGAGGTGGGGTGGTCAGCTGACTTCCTGGCTATCTTTTCCTTCCCTAACCGTAAGTCAGGTAACCATTTACCGCTGAGTTGATTATAGTTGCCGTTAGTGGGAGCTAAACCCCCAACCTTTGCCATAAAAAGCAATAAATCTAACACTGCGCAATCCAGCCGCTCCTTTCTACAGCAGCATAGTAAATGTGACATGATTGTCAGTCCCATTCAGATCCATGCATGTAGGTGAACATTAATAGACAAGATTGTCAGTCCCATTCAGATCCATGCATGTAGGTGAACATTAATAGACAAGATTGTCAGTCCCATTCAGATCCATGCATGTAGGTGAACATTAATAGACAAGATTGTCAGTCCCATTCAGATCCATGCATGTAGGTGAACATTAATAGACAAGATTGTCAGTCCCATTCAGATCCATGCATGTAGGTGAACATTAATAGACAAGATTGTCAGTCTCATTCAGATGCATGTATGTAGGTGAACATTAATAGACACGATTGTCAGTCCCATTCAGATTCATGTATGTAGGTGAACATTAATGTGACAAGATTGTCAGTCCCATTCAGATCCATGTATGTAGGTGAACATTAATGTGACAGGATTGTCAGTTCCATTCAGATCCATGTATGTAGGTGAACATTAATGTGACAAGATTGTCAGTCCCATTCAGATCCATGTATGTAGGTGAACATTAATGTGACACGATTGTCAGTCCCATTAAGATCCATGTATGTAGGTGAACATTAATGTCGGACCTGACACTAAAACTATTTAATATAGAACTTTCCAAATGGGGTCAAAGATGGAGTACAGTGAATGAACTGACTGCAGCGAACAACTGATAACTGGCTTTTTGCATCAGGGTTAGTGAACCAGAATTGACCAAGACCAAATTCCAACTCCAAGCAACAACCCTAACAACAAGCTCCACTAGTGTAGTCTAGCTAAGAGAATAGTGGCAACTACCGTAACCCAACATGCCAGATGACACAATAGTCAGGCCGAAACGCGTTGATATCTCAGCATTGCTGTAAAGTTCGTCACACCGTCATTTTAAGGACGAACGCCGAAGAAGAAAAAGAAATACTGATTCAGACGGAGGCGTCTATCTTTGAACCACGAAACAGAAATTCTTTAATCGGCTCAGAGAGAATTACTTTGGGAGCGTGTAGCATTGATCAATAAAATACTGTTATTATCATCACAACCGGCTACCAGCCGCTCATTGTGATACGGACCAGCCATCAAGTCATGCCAGGTTACCGGGTGCCACATGTCACACGACAATGCTCAATGCGATTATTCCGGACATGGAATGAACGCACAATAAAAGAACATATTTATTATGAAATGTTTCAACAAACCTAGAATAATGTATTGTATTGTCATGAGGACCTGACGTCAGAAACGACGGCCATTACTCTGTCTAGTTTTCAGTATCAGTATGGCGACACGACTGTCTTACTTTTATGTCATGCATTTTGAGTGTTTCTTTGCATAGTTCACACAATCTTGTTTCTCCTGTAGAGGCCGGCGGTCACTCGCAGACGTATAATTTCACAGGCGAAAATTTGAAAGAGAGTAAAATCTTCACCTGTATAATGAAGAATCTCCAGATGGTTGCCGGTGTCTTCAGGAGGGACAGATTGAGGAGCGAGAACATTCACAAAAGGGTTTGTACCATTCCATGTGTCGGATACATATCTAGACAGAAGGTGCGCTGGTTCGCTCAACTCATGAGAATGTCCCTGCGAACTTACAGTGTCCGATGGCTCGGCAAGAGGGTGATCGAGAGTAAAGTCGATTTTTAAGCGACATTGGTCACGACGTCAATCGCGATTAATGTGGCCCAGAAGAGGCGAATATAGCTGCTCTCGACGTCCATCAGGAAAGCAATGGACCAATAACTGATAAACACAACAAGAAAAGTAGTATAGCTAGCTCAGGACAAAGTTCACAGAACGGGATGGTAATAAAAGCAAATGAAAAGAGAATGCGGCCTTGTTGATCGAACAAATGTTCACTCTAGCTAAAATGTTTATCGAAGGAAATGAAGGTTCTCCCATCCTAAATTTGAAACGATCATCGGCTTGAGTGATCCTTGCTCGTCCGTCTGGAAGGCAGACCGTTTGAAAGACGGAAACATTTTGATCTAGAATCAAGAGCTCTTTTGCAAATAAGATAGGCACTGTAGGCAACCAAACATAATGGCAGCAGCTGTCAAAGGAAACCTGCCACACGTACTCTTCGCCAATCAACGTAAGATCAACAGTTTCCAATACAAGGTGCTTTTATTAGAGAGGCAAACGATCTACATAAAAATGTTGCCACTTTAAGCAATGGAAGAAAATAACAATATTAGTTATAACAATTTTACAAACAGAAAGTATTGCAATTTGCACAGAAAAGAACACAAATTAAACATGCGGTTAAGGAACATTAGACAAAATAACAAGTTTACCTTACAAAATCAGATACCTAATGCGGCCCTCATAAAAAATGGAACAAATGTTTTAACAAATATATATATTTGTTAAAAAAAACAACCGCAAATACTAAAGTAGGTTTCAGTTTATAGAAAGAGGAAAAAGAACCTTGTCGCCAACAACATAATTGACAAAAGAGCTCTATCAATTGCTATTTACAAATATCGCTATTAGGATGGATAACATGGACAACAAACCGCTACAACATCGCAGTAACACAATTATTTTTAGTCGAAAGGAAGCTATGGTTTACAAAGACAACTTAAATATTCAACGAGGAAATATTATAGTAAAGCAATGCTCGAAAACACCAGAACGATAATTTACAAATTACAAATGCAGAATTATATCTTCTAAATGTGTATAAAAGATGTGTCTAGAATGCACTCTAGCTTCAATACTGATTGATAGCAAATTGAGCAAAGAGCAACGAGGGATATTTTTGTATCACGCGACTAGAGAGCATTGGCAGTAATATCTTTCCCTAAACAATGTCATGTTAAAAGTCACATTTGTGGAGGTAATTGATCGTGTACTAGACACGGTGTATCATTAGACATGGCATACCACTAGACATGGCATACCACTAGACATGACAAACTACTAGACATTGCAAAAAACTAAACAGAACATACCACTAGGGATAAAACACAACTAGACACGACACAAAGCTAGACACGACATAGCACTAGGCATAAAACACTACTAGACATAACATGCCACTAGATATGATATACCACTAGACACGACACAAAACTAGACATGACATAGCACTAGGCATAACACACCACTAAACATACCATAACCCTAGAAACGACACACTACTAGGTTCCAGCCAGATGCAATACCTGACATATATATTCCGTTTAATTTGGTATGACGACAAGGTACTAAGGACCAAAAAGATGATTCCATTGTCAACTTGCACAAACTAAAGGACAAGGGGTGAATCATACTCCTGTCAAGAACAGACAAAATCTTGGCCCGAGTCCCACTTGGTATCTAACTAGCCATCTTGAGCAGGGCGTACTCCCAGAGAGTCAGTGTTGTTTTCGAGCGGATGGTTGATCGGTCGACTTAATATATGCAGCACGTCGACTTCAGGAGAAATTTCAAAAGCAGCGTTGGGATCTGTATTAAGTTCTGTCGCCCTAATCAAAGCTGTTGACATTTTCAACAGGGAAGAGCTCTGACTAATCATTACGAAGTTTGGTTGTCCCGGAGGATTCATTGCGGCTGTGTGCCAGTTTCATGGTGGCTCGAGTTTTGTGATGGCTCTAGTTTCATGATGGCTCGAGTACTGCACGAAGGTGGATTGTCTATGGGTCATCAGTGGTGTCAAACCGCGATGTGTGCTGACATCGACACTCTTTACCATGGCCCTTGCAGAAATCCTCTCTCATGTTGTACAGTGTACTGCTAGTGGCACGCGCATCAGGTACAGGCGGCAAGGTCGGCTGTGAATCTTGATACACCAGAAGTATCACACCATTAAACACGACACCCCACTAGGCATGACACACCACTAGACATGACACACCGCTAGACACCACACAGCACTAGACACCACACACCACTAGACACCACACACGACTAGACACCACACACCACTAGGCGCGACACACCACTAGCCATGACACACCACTAGACATAACACACCACTAGACATGACACACCACTAGACATGACACAGCACTAGGCATGACACACCACTAGACACGACACAGCACTAGGCATGACACACCACTAGGCATGACACACCACTAGACACGACACATCACTAGGCATGGCACACCACTAGACACCACACACCACTAGACACCACACACCACTAGACACCACACACCACTAGACATGATAAACCACAAGACGCGACACACCCATAGACACCATACACCACTAGACGCGACACACCCCTAGACGCGACACACCACTAGACACCACATACCACTAGACATAACACATTACTAGACATGACACACCACTAGACATGACACACCAGTAGACGCCACACACCACTAGACATGACACACCAGTAGACATGACACACCAGTAGACGCCACACACCACTAGACGCGACACACCACTAGACACCACACACTACTAGACACCACACACCACTAGACATGACACACCACTAGACATGACACACCACTAGACACCACACACCACTAGGCACCACACACCACTAGACACCACACACCACTAGACACCACAAACCACTAGACATGACACACCACTAGACACGACACACCACTAGACACCACACACCACTAGACATGATAAACCACAAGACGCGACACACCCATAGACACCATACACCACTAGACGCGACACACCCCTAGACGCGACACACCACTAGACACCACATACCACTAGACATAACACATTACTAGACATGACACACCACTAGACATGACACACCAGTAGACGCCACACACCACTAGACATGACACACCAGTAGACATGACACACCAGTAGACGCCACACACCACTAGACGCGACACACCACTAGACACCACACACTACTAGACACCACACACCACTAGACATGACACACCACTAGACATGACACACCACTAGACACCACACACCACTAGGCACCACACACCACTAGACACCACACACCACTAGACATGACACACCACTAGACATGACACACCACTAGACACGACACACCACTAGACACCACACTCCACTAGACATGACACACCACTAGACATGACACACCACTAGACATGACACTCCCCTAGACCCGACAACACACCACTGGACATGACACCACTAGACATGACACACTCCTAGACACGACACACCCTTAGACATCACACATCACTGTCCGCAACTGTTAGTCTCTCTATTACGATGAGTATAATTATGTACCTTACACGCAATCAATGTTGAGAGACGTACGATCATTCTTGATGTACACTTTTAACTTTCACAACATGACTGTCTATTGAAATGGTTAATATTTTATGGGAGGGATGTATTATAAAAGAAAAAAATGAAGACGTACGATTTTGACAGACTGATTTACTTAGACATAATGTTCATTCTTGCTTATTTTCAAAGTTTACTCACAACCACTAAAACCTGGTTATATACGTCAAGATTCCATCACCGTTATTTAGTATATCCGTCTACAAAATTGGAAGTTATACTGTCATTGTTGTCTTTTTGATAAGCTGACAGACTTGGAGGACATGTTTTAGTGTTTACTTTTCCTCAGCAAACAATCATATTTTTGTTGACTATAAAAATTTTTAGCTGGAAAAGAAATTTAAAGATACGAGATAGGTCAATACTTCAATAGCTTTAAAGCTATTATTAGATTAAGAACAAAATGTTTAAAAATAACTGGCAACAAATAATGGTATCTGCTCTACTATAGTCATCCAGCATCCAGGGAATGCCCAAACAGGTTTTAACAAATAGAAAAAAGTAAGTACTCACAACAGAAAGTCTTGTTCCCAGCTTGGGTTGGTCCCCTTCACTTGAATCGTTGTAGATTTTACATTCTGAAGCTTCAACGTCACGTAGGTGTTAAACCGTTCTGAAATGTTCCAAAAATATCGCTTACCTATCTAATAGATGAAACTTATGAAAGTACATGAAACACTTAAAGACACGCCATTGCTAACACAATATTTTAGCTGCCAGTTCAGTTTCGCTCTAATTATAAAGTTAGGGAATAACGAAGCCACAGAAGCTCAATTCTATTCTTAATGGACAACAAAAGAGGGTTTTTTGGGGGGTTAGAAGTCTCATCCTGTAAGTTGGTAAAGAAAGTCACACATAAGATGTTATGACACAGGGTTACTAGTGGAGTCATCTACTACGGTGGTCCAATGGTTCCCGAGAAATGCTACGCCTGATAGTAACATGAAACATTTTAGATTTTTACTATTCAACTGAATGATGTATTTGAACTGAACTATGGTTCTCTGAAATCTTGAATAAGGCAACAGAGCAGCATTGGAATGGTACATTAGTCGTCTGATACGAAAATCAATTTTGATTTATCAAATGATCAGGTTGATACCTCCTATTCTCCACACCCACATCACTTCGTGATCACACTCTTGTTCTGGCATAACAAATCGTGCGTAAAAACAGTTATCCGTACTGATGAACCATATCCATCGGAGCTGGTCCTTGTATATTAAATGACAAAAAGCCAGGATACCAAAGAAATTAATAGGGTAACCAAAACGTTCTGCCTCCTGATAGCGGAAACCATTGGCAGACATGCGCAGGCTTAAGACGCGACTAACCTCCTAAACTTTTGGCCCCATGCATGAAGCCCTCAATGTAAACCAGCAGACATGTGATGATAAAGAATGAGTGGCTTACGTTTTTAGCTGCGACATTGAGATTCTCACCTAATCCGATTAGCATAATAAAAGTCTTTAATCTGGCTTATGTGGACAACATGTTATAAACTCCCCAAATGTTATTCTCTTTGTGGGCAGACGTATCTGAGTGGTTCATAGACTAAACATAATAGGGTCACTATTTTTTTCCTTGAATGTCGCGTAAGGGAACTAAAGAAGGTTGTGCATGGAGCTTGCAAGCCCATTCCTTATAAACCATTGCTATGACACATCACTAGAATTGACCAAACCGAACTTTTCTAAAAGCACAGTTGGACCTATGTTCCAACAAATGGGATGACCAGACAGGCAGAAAATGGGAGAGTAAACATAAACCGTCAGTGACGTCAAGCAGAAACTCCAAGTGACTTTGGATCAATAACGAAACAAGATAGCCGTCTAAGGTCGCCAGACCCCATCGTCTCCCTTCAAGATGGTTATACACCAGTTATACACAAGCAAATAGTCCATCATCTTTACTCTTCATCCATCAGCAAATAAACAAGGGGTCACTCCACATTATCATCTTTACTCTTCGTCCATCAGCAGATAAACAAGGGGCACTCCACATTTTCATCTCTACTCTTCGTCCATCAGCAGATAAACAAGGGGGCACTCCACATTATCATCTTTACTCTTCGTCCATCAGCAGATAAACAAGGGGGCACTCCACATTATCATCTTTACTCTTCGTCCATCAGCAGATAAACAAGGGGGCACTCCGAGCGTTGCCAATACTAGAAATGTATATAATAAGCTAACGACGGTCACACGAACAAATATATTTTAAGTGTCAAACTATATACACACTTCATGTAATAAAGCCCCTGGGAGTTTAGTACAAGGTGTCGAATAAGACTCGCTATAAGAAAAATAGGAGATTCGAACAAAACAACACAAAAAAAACAATTAAATAAAAATAAATTTAATAATTTCTGTTCACCACAATAAGTGTGTCGACATAGACTATTGTGACGCCTATTTATTCATTTTGTTAGTTTAATCTAGATTTTCGTAGCCAGAGTCAGAACAATTCTGAACTGTTTAATTTTCCTGAAACATCAAGTTCATGTCTTTATTTCAGCGACACTCATTCGTGTTCTGCGGAAAATTTTATATCTTAGAAAAAAACATTCGTGCTCTGTGGTATAATTTCTTTCTTAGAAAAAAAACGTTGCTATAGTTGCTCCTCACCAATTTCTATCTTAAGTCGTTTTTGTTCAGTTCCAAACAAGAGGCTTTTGTTAGCAACTTTGCCCCTTTCCTTCTCTTGTCCAAATGCTGTGGAGTTTACTCATCACTATCTTTTCCTTTGCGTTCTGTGCAAGTGCATGTTCAGTTATTTTTGAGAGCATGCCCAAACAACCTAAACTTACTACCCTTGAACTCTAATAGTTTCGGTTGCCGGTCAGTACATCTCCACAAGTCTATGATTCAACTGAAAGATGTATAAATAATGACATTTTGGAATGAAATCTGGAATGTAACCGGCGACTAACTTTTCACAGCACATGTAAAACAGTGGTGTCACAGATTATAGACACATTACAGAAACTTTTTGACGTACACTCGTTTAAAAAAACCAGTTTGTATGTTGTGCTCCACTTTAATTGTTTGACGTCATGGGATGATACAATCTCCTTTCGTTTACCATCTGTGTGGATGTATATATTTTACATCTACGATTTTGTAGTATTTTTTAAACACTCTGTCCATTCTTTCATAGTTTATGGTTTTCTCTTAAGTCCTGCTGTTTGGTGTTTAAATCTCACGCGGCTGATAGTTTTGGATATAGTCTACTAATACTTCAGAGCCAGTTAATTATGTGTCTGTTATATGCCGACATGCTTCCGATTTCACTCAGTGAGAAAAACAAAACAAAACCAACGCTACTGTCACATGGTTTTCATCAAGAACGAAAAATGAAAACAACTTATGAATCACAACAACAAAACATAGAATGCAAGTAGGATCTTCTAACGGATTTGTTTGCTGTGTTGTGGATAGCTTAATGTCATCTATATTTGAAGGGTAGCTGTTAATACCAATTAATCATAAGTGATTAGGGAATCGGGGTCAGCATGAAACCTAAAGGAAGCAGTTCCTCTATCTTGTAAAGACACAACAGGCCAATCATATGTTTGTCTAACCGATAACATGACAACAGGGGAAGACAACCGGACAGTCCTTCAAGATGACGAACTGGTACGTGTTTCAGACAACAATTTTTGAAACATGAAATATTAGAAAAATAAACGGAAAGGAAAATTAGCTCAAGAAAGAAATGACATTTTCCAAATTGGAAATCCTAGCTCTCACAGAAACTAACAAAAAAGGACATAATGTCGTGAATCTTGAAGAAAATTTTCTTCTGAACAGCGGAAATTCCACTACCACCGACAGAGTCACATATTGAGTGGTCTGTATTGTGTTCAGAAGTCGACGGCAAGAGATCAAATGATGCACATTTTTCTACAAATGCATTATGGTGCTGGACCTAAAGAAGAAGACAAATTGGTCAACATCGTCATTGTGTATGCCCCGAATGAGGTGGTAGAGCAGATGACAAAGAAGAGCTCTTTGAACTGCTTGTAAACAAAGTAGACAATTGACATGACGAAATGAATTTCCTTGAAGATTTTAATGCCAAGAGTTCCAAAAGATAATTTTAGATGGGATGCAGTGATTGTTAGATTCGGTAGATATTTAAAATAACAATGGAGACGACTCTTGAGATTCTGCGAGCAAAAAGCTGGTCATCACAAACCATAAGTTCCCTCGCAAGCGCATACATACACACACTCGATGTAAACTAACAAGAGCGGATAAATCCATCATTGAGTATGCCATCGTGAGGAAAGATTCACTTAAGTATGTGAAAGATGCCAGAGTTTAGAGAGAACCACAAACCGAGAATGACAGTATCTCGTGGCGATAAATAGACCAGCTGATAGAGTAATTCTGCCAAAACATCCACAATCAATCAAAAACCAAACGCCATAGAAGGAGAAGTAATAATGAAGGCATACATGCTAAGAAAGCCAGATGGTAGAACCAGATACCAGCGGTTTATGGCCACAATAGTAAAGAGAGAAAGTGCAGAAAAACCATGGAGGATCTATAGGAAATCTACTTAAAATTCAAACTACCCTCTAGTCAGCTGCAGCAGACGCTTGTGGGGAAGAAATGGTCAAGAAAAATACACTGATGGAGAGAAGAAGTAAAAATGGAAATTAAGGAACAAATAAAAAGGCATGGCAACACACTTGGAAGCCAAGAACACAGCAGGCAAAATAGAGAATTGCAAAGACTATGTAACACTTAACTCAAGCCATGAAAACAATGCTAACAGAACACACACACATTTTAAAACTCCGAGATAACTGGAGAAAGATTGAAACATAATGCAGGAGAATACCAGAAGCTATCATGAAGGACCTTAAAGAAGATGGGGAACGAGAAAGAGTGCCCACTTAAATTTGTGACAGGCAAACAAGATGATTTGCTTAAAACTGTGAAGGGAATACTGGATAGATAGACATACTATTTCCCACAGCTTCTCTTGTGAGATAATGGATAGATAGACAGACTCCCACATCTTTTCTTGTGAGATAATGGATAGATAGACAGACTATTTCCCACAGCTTCTCTCGTGAGATAATGGATAGATAGACAGATTCCCACAGCTTGTCTTGTGAGATAATGGATATATAGACTATTTCCTACAGCTTCTCTTGTGAGATAATGGATAGATAGACTATTTCCAACAGCTTGTCTTGTGAGATAATGGATAGATAGATATACTATTTCCCACAGCTTCTTTTGTGAGATAATGGATAGAAAGATAGATTATTTCCAACTATTTCTCTTGTGCAGAGAAAGACCAAGCTCCAGTTACCACAAGCTTTAATACACAAGAGAAAAACAATGACGCGGAAAACATCCCAGTGGAGAAGCCAAAGGTAGGACTAGAGTTAAATAAATGTTGGTAAAAATTGCTGGTCATGATGTAAAAATACTTGAAATTACATTGACACTGCAAGCAAACTGATATTCCTAAAGATTCTTCACGCACGATCACGTCACAAAGCTGTAGTTAAGGACTAGGCGATAATCATTACCTCAATTTTCAAAAAAGGATTACAACCGACAGTACAAAACCTTCTCAGTGCTCCCCACTAAACCAACTCTAGGATACTAGAGCAGAGACTACTACATCAGAGTACTACACAGATTACGAAGTCCAATGCGGTTTCAGAGCAAACTGAAGTACTAGACTTTATCTTCATACTAAGGCAACTGAAAGAACTGGCACTTGAGTTTTGATGATGAAATTCATCTTTGTTTCTTCGACATGAAACGGTTTCTTGGAAAAGGCTCTATGACTACCTGGAAAAAAAGACCACCCCATTCCTGTTGCTCTGCGCTATACATAGTTTGTATGAGATATGCAGAGACTACATTAAGACAGGAAATGAAACGTAAGAGGAGTTCAAGACCACCGGTGGCGTAAGACAAGGCGATATTTTATCATGAACATATTCATACTACTCATGACAGATACCACCAAAGCCTGTAAGAAGATAACCGAAAGTACTCAGCGATGTTCTGGAAGTTGAGATCAGTCTATACACCAGAGCTGGCATTTGCCCGCGAGATGGTCTTGATTGCTCAATCAGAGGTTCATCTAAAGACCATCTTTAAAATCTTAAAAAAATGAGCTATTGATCACTATTCATGCGGACTCCATTGTAATTAGGGGACTCAATGGTCTAGAGGTAAGGTGTCCGCCTCGGATTCCAGGATTTTTGTTTACGTAGATCTTCTGGTAAAAATTTCCCCGATCTCTGGGTAGTGAGATCGAACTCCCGTGTCCAGTGTCGAGCATGTTAAAAAATCCTTGGCAGTTGGATATCGAAAAAAGTAGGATTAACGGCGGCTCCCCGGACACAACTCAAATTATAAATCTACCCAAGTTATTTGTACTTTTCTCTAGGTGGTTTGTTAGGAGCAACTATAGATGGCGCCTAACTGACTGCGGGTCTACTTAGCTGTAGTGTTTGAACCTATTCAGATGGACTCACACATCGGTAAAAACCACCCTCCATGAAACTGGTTGTATACAAACTCTGTAGAGTCTTCTAAACCAGTATAAAGACGTTAAGTAATACGTGAATATCTTCTTATACGTGCTGGCTCCGACCTACGAGTGCGTTGGCAGCTGAACAAAATGTCACAACGGCTAGTGTCAAAAGACGTTATCGACACTGATCATGACACATGTGGACAACTGAGCGCAGGATTAAGTTTCAAATGATTCAAAATCTAGGGCTTGCTAAACATGTCGTAAAAGATGGTATGTGGATGTGATATGTTGTGCTCGAAACTGACAGTTTCTTATTGCCTAAAATAAACTGACATCACAAATACCACAGTTACACAGACTAGAGCACGTGCAACATTTTGAGCTTGTGTTTAATTACAGCGACATCCTCAGACTTTCATTGAATAGCAAATAAGGGTAATGAAATAACGCAGCTAGAGAAATGAAACATTCTGCCACGTGCTGGTTATTAGAAGCTTAGAATACGTTGCAACATATTGGAAATAAAAGTGGTAAAAAACATACAAGAAAAGAATGACATGCCCGTGGCATTACATGAAAAACAGTTTTAAATAAGAAAATGTTGACTCAGATGTGGATAACTTCTTTGACAGCTGTCTCTTGCATACATACTGTGAAATAATGTTCAGTCTTGTCCTGTTGTAGTTATACTATGTTCGGGGAATACAGTTTTTAGAGATTTCAGTGTACAAAACTACAACTTGTATGAAGTGGGATGGCTAGTTGTTTTCCTCGCTGCACTTTACTTCCCTAGTCGAATACAAAGTACCAGTCTACAGCTGGGTCGACTGTAGCTTACAGATAGCTCGATTCATACCTTTGCCAAGAAAAGCGAGTGATCTACAGGCACGCTAATCGTACCATCATTCATTAGAGTAAACTTATAGACTTTTGAGGAGGGGCATGCATGAAGCTGACTACTTGATCGTTGAAATAAAAGGCTACAGTGAGCACATTTGAGAGCTGCAACACTCTGATGGAGGATTTCTGCCATGGAATCATGGCCAGGATATACTAGCGTGTTTCTCACATTGAACTAACAAAGAACAGACCATTTTGTATTGCTGTTTTCACGTCTATTTTGTAATATAAAAATGTCATTTTTGGAATTTTTTAAACTAACAATTTTGCTGTAGACTTATGTGATAATTGTACCACATAATATTAATCAATCAATCAATTACTCAATCAATCAATCTACAAATCAATCAAAATCTTGTAAACTCCTTGTGGAGCATATCTTTACAAAACACATGGCAAGTCATCAAACGTTGACCTGACTGTACATATGGAAGTTTCTATGGCTGAAAGTCGACTCGTGCCCAGTCGACTCGTGCTACATGCTTTTTGGGGGGTAAGAGAAAGTGAAAGAGTACGTAATACGTGGCAATACCGTGATAAATGTATATGTGTTTGTTTGTGAGCGTGTGCATGAGCATATATATATATATATATATAGATATATATATATATATATATATATATATATCACCTCCCCACGACGTCTAACGACATAAGTAAGCTGAAAATAGATAGATAGAACAACAATAACTACTCCCAATTGTATAGTTATAGCATGGCTTAGTGACAACTAGCTAAAACTGTATAGTTATAGCATGGATTAGTGACAGCTACGACATACGGTATGGTTAGAGCATGGCTTAGTGGCAGCTATTTAAAAAACTGAATAGTTATGGTATGGCTTAGTCACAACTAGCTAAAACTGTATAGTTATAGCATGGATTAGTGACAACTAGCTAAAACTGTATAGTTATAGCATGGATTAGTGACAACTACGACACACGGTATGGTTAGAGCATGGCTTAGTGGCAGCTATTTAAAAAACTGAATAGTTATGGTATGGCTTAGTCACAACTATACATTTGGAACATGCCCTAGCTACAACTAACATATGGCATAATGCTGGTACATTTACATATCTTCTTCTACTTCTTCGTTTCTAAGCTCCCGATACTCAGCCCCGAAATGGGATTTGCAAGTAGCAGGATGTTGTCCGGAGAACGGAATGCGTTGTGTCGTATTTACAGCTTGACTGTGATATTTGCACCTTTCGGTCCGACACATCCGACTTCAACAGGCATTTTTGAGTACCGGGTTAGCCTTCCCACTTTAATCCCTTCTCCATAGCCAGTCTGCTCTATTGCATCCTGTCAGTCAGGATCACCGCTTGGGAGTGTAAAAGGGTCTTGGTAGCTCTGGGTCGCTGGCTCTGACGCTAACACTCAACTATGGGTCACTGACCACTGCAGCTCATGCCCTGCTAAGCATCTTGATCCCACACTTATATATAATGTGTACGGATACTTCTAATCCATGCAGGAAACAATCCTATTTTTCCTAGACCTTGAAAATGATACACATAATCGAGTTGATTTTGGGTCTCTGATGCATTCTTGGATATCATAGCGGATGCGAATATGACTCTATGGCTGTCACATGACTCTCTACTCTAATCAGTTCTGTTCAACATCTTTCCAATAAGGGTGGTCAATTTTCAACCCACCTGGCTACATTTGCAGATGACATCCTGGTGTACATAATTGGTTCAGATAGACATGAGATGGTCAGATACATCCCTGAGACCGTATAGGAAGTCTGCCAATGCCGTACGGATTCCAACGTCCAGATCAAACCTAACACGTCCTGCGATGTTGTGGTGTTTCTATAGTGAAGGTTGGCCTACCAGAAGTGACATGTTGAAATACCTTGGAGTAAATTTTGAATAATTAGACTCAAATAGATACCACGTATCTAAGCGAGGCCTGGAAGCACTCAAGACAATGGCAGCGGACAATTTCGAACAACGACTTCTTTTCATTCTATATCGTCAGTTGATGTTGTCAGTTGTTGATTACGGATTGGGCATACTCACACTATCAAGATTACAGTATGAATGGTTAAAAGGCATCCAGCCTGAACGGATGCGACTAGTTCTAGGATGCCATAGAGATACTCCGATCTTGCAGATGTCGTACATGCTGGGACTTCTTCCTGTGACATATAGGTATATATTAGCACACGCCAAAGTCTATATGTGTCATATCACAATCAGGCGACACCCACTGTGCAATAATACCTCAGACATCAATGAGCAAGAATCAAAGAGAGGAGCGTTATGGATGGCACAGACAGAGCGAACAATTGGACAGGTGATCGATCACGCTTGGGACGATAGCTAAGGGAGGAGAATGAGTCTACACTGGTGATAGAATGACATTTTATCACATAGTTATCGTGACTTTAGCTAGTGAATGCAGAGAGTGGTGCAATTGGAGAATACAGATCAAGGTCAACCAGCTGTAAATGATTACATTCAGCAGAATGACGTCATCACGTATACTGAAGTGTCGGTGCGACACAGTGAGATGCCTGGTTAGGGCTTCTCTTTAAGAGAGTGATGTTAGGGTGTCGCTGAGCAGAGCAGGGCATACAGAACAGCAACCTCTAGTAGGAGAATGGGATGAAATACCATTTTCAATCCAAAAATGAAAAGGACAGTTCATTGGAGTTCCACAGAAGACAAGAAACACTGCCCATTTAAAGAAATCTATATGTGGTCAGCGAATGTGTTATTAAATGCAAATAAATGTTGAGAGAATTTGTGAACGAGTGTTTTAATAAAGCTGTCAAAGTGCTTTGCATTTGAGGAATCAAACCATTTGAGAAAGTAAGTTAACACTCAGAACAGTTGGAAGACACATACATTCAACTGTGGAAGGTGTCAAGAGAAGCTTAAAAGTGCGTTTGTTAAATATAGTCGCGTTCTCCGTCACCTTAGATGAGCCAACAAAGGAAACAGTGCAGTTAGTTATCATTATTATGGGTATTGACCTATTCTTCAATATCACGGAGGACATATTAGCTTTACAACCGATCAATGGCATGATTGCAAACTACAAGATTTTTCAAATCGTTGAAGCTCACTGTCATAGATCTTGTATTAAATCAGGACAATCTTTTCGAAGTAAACAAACGGACAGCAGCTATGATTAGTCCAAAATTCGAGTCTGGTTGGTAAAACTAAATCTCACTAATCAGATTTTAATTAAAATAATCTTGTTGTCTCATTCTTACACTATTGTTCACCAATAAAAATGGTGTGCCAGAACGTTTAAGGTCGCTGACATCATGATAATCGAAGTATCGTTCCTGAACTTAATAAAATCAAGAGGATACAACCATCCATAGTTTTAAGAATTCCCTAGAAACGTCGATTCCGAGTATGGAAACCTGCTTTACTGCTGTGCTATACGCTGCTTAAGTGGTGGGATAAGTATAAAAAACGTATAATTTTTGGACGGGAACCTACATTTTCATTGACACGAAAGTCAACTAGGTCAAGGAACTATCAGACTCTGTGGATCTGCCACTTGTGTTTTTAGTTGACACGACTCCTCATTAGAATTATCTTAATGCCAAGCTCCAGACACAAGGGCAGCTGGTACACACCGTTTATGGACCAACCAAAGCTTTCCAGAGTGTAAACTGAGACTGTGAAGAAGTAACTTGTGTGCAGGAAATACTAATTTCTTTGCAAGACTTGGAGATCAGAAGTGATATACCGTTAATGTCACAGGTTAAGCTGACGCCAGTAATGCTATTCTCATCCAGTCGATGGAGTGTTACAAGATTGCATTGCATCCCAAAGAACAATGTTCAAGATTTTCTCAACACCTTCTGATGTCGACCCCAATTCTACTTCGGTGGACGGACACATGGTAATTATTGACTTCAAAGAAAAGGGTATTCTGAAATCAAAGTGGAGAAACTCGTGACTTCTATCTATATTATTTTAACAGGACGGATATACAAAAATCACACTAAATACGCAACACAAGGTGCCCTCACGATTTGCTAGTACTGATGTCCGTGAACCTTACAAATAAGAGGGTCTAGGGTTCCCACTGGGAATGTAATATCTTTAGCCCCCCCCCCCGCCCTTTAAAACAGCAACGCCTAGGGTCCACACAGAAAAGTAATATGTGTTTAGTCCTACTTACAAATAAAAGGTCCTAGGGTCCACACGAAGGAAGCAATATGTTTAGTTCCCCTAACAAATAAGAGAGCCTAGGGTCCACACTGGAAAGCAATATGTTTAGCCCCCACCCCCTTACAAATAAGAGGATCTAGGGTCCACACGGAGGATGTAATATGTTTAGCCCCCCCCCCCCCTTAAAAAAGAGGGTCTAGGGTCCACACGGGTTAAGTAATATGTTTAGCCCCCACTCCCCCCCCCTTACAAATAAGAGGGTCTAGGATCAACACGGGGGAGGTAATATGTTTAGTCCTCCTTACAAATAAGAGGGCCCAGGGTTCACACGGAGGATGTAATATGTACCCCCCCCCCTACAAATAAGAGGCCTAGAGTCCACACGGGGGATGTAATATGTTTAGTCCCCCTTGCAAAAAGGAGGGCCTAGTGTCCACAGGGGGGATGTAATATGTTTAGTCCCCCCTCAAAATGTTTAACATTTTTGTCTCTGCTTTGTTTCTTCCATACTTCTCATCTCATTCTTAGTTTCACAGGACATCCTCACTGTTTACTTCTCTCTCCCTGAAATGTGTACAATTCTGTGGGACTTCCACAAATCAACAGTTTCAATTATTTCTTTCTTTAACCGCATTACCAGACTTAAATCGACTCTATGGAGTTCACATTCATTCACTAGAAGAATTTTTTCCCCTGATTAAAACCAGCTTGTGTGAAATATTTATCACCGAAATTATCTTCAAAGCACGCAGATTAAATGCCACATTAACAATGAGACGGACAGAGCGACACGGAAACTGGGGCTTGGTGCGAGCAAACAATGGTACAGAGACGCATCAACGGATCCCAAACAACGTGTGGACGAACTACTTTGTTCTGAAATAGAAAACGTGAACACAACACCAAATTCACCTTTGTCAAATAACGTAAATCTCATACTTTTGATCATCAACTGTCTTTACTTAAAACAAGAATATACAGAAGAAACGAAATCTCTTCAAGCGAGCAGATCTTTGCCTCGTTATCTATCTATTCCCGTTATTTTATTTTCGCATTCCGCATTCACGGTTGTTGCCTGTTTTCTAAGCTACTGGAAGACATTGTGTGTATCCTCACCTCGTCAACTAGACTATTGCTGCACATCATGTCTCCAGGTAAACGACGTGGACACGAGATGGGGTCTGGTACACTTGACCTTGACGATTACCTCTGCAGCCAGCCTGCACGACAGAACTCAATGGACTTACTCGTATGTGTACGCATTCCGTTCTATGACCCAGTAGGAGTTGTAATGACTTATCTAGCACAAAACATTTCGACGCCTGACCTAGTATTTCTACCGTTATTTGTAACTGGTCTCTCGTACTCGAGAGGCTTTCTTGAGTAATTTATTTCTGATAGAGACTTCCACAAGGGATATGTGTCTGAAAGAGATTTCAAAGAGTGATATGTGCCTGATAAGAGATTTCAACGAGTGATATGTGTCTGATAGAGATTTCCACGAGTGATATGTGTCTGATAGAGATTTCCAGGAGTGATCTGTGTCTGATAGAGATATCCACGAGTGATCTGTGTCTGATAGAGATTTCCACGAGTGATCTGTGTCTGATAGAGATTTCCACGAGTGATCTGTGTCTGATAGAGATTTCCACGAGTGATCTGTGTCTGATAGAGATTTCCACGAGCGATATGTGTCCGACAGAGCCTTCCCTGAGTGATCTATGTCTGACAGAGCCTTCCCTGAGTGATCTATATACTTGACAGAGCCTTCCCTGAGTGATTTATGCCTGACAAAGCCTTCCCTGAGTGATCTATGTCTGACAAAGCCTTCCCTGAGTGATCTGTGCCTGATAAAGCCTTCCCTGGGGGATCTATGCCCCACAGAGCCTTCTCTGAGTGATCTATGCCTGACGAAGCCTTCCCTGAGTGTTCTTTGCCTTTCAGAGCCTTACCTGAGTGATTTATGCATGACAGAGCTTTCCCTGAGGGATCTATGCCTCACAGAGCCTTCTCTGAGTGATACATGCCTGACAAAGCCTTCCCTGAGTGATCTATGCATGACATGGCCTTCCCTGAGTGATCTATGCCTGAAAGAGCCTTCCCTGAGTGGTCTGTGCCAAACATAGTCTTCATCAGTGATATGTGCCTGTCAGAGACTTCCCTGAGTAATATTTGTCTAATGTAGACGGAAATAGTAGCACTGATACACATGTAGTAAAATGCATTTAACAGGGCCATCTTCGTTCTCAAGGGTAAAATGCTCTTTACCTGTTGGTTAGGAGTTGCATAGCGCAGTGACTTCGCATCTGAGTGGTCCTGGGCTCATTCCCCAGTTGAGGCGGAAATGTTTTTTCAGATCGCAATGGTCCCCGGGTCGACCCAGCCTTAAATGGGTACCGGTTCAGTCCGGGAAGTAAAATCGGCGAGGGAGAGGATATGGCTGCCGCACTCATATAGCCGAGCCTTTGAAATGTGAAATCGCTAACATCTCACACCTCTACGGCAGAACTGATATGGGCTACTTTACTTTTTACCTGTTGGTACTAGAAACTATCATTCAGCACAGCCTTATGCATGGAACAGGAAGCTCTTGAAACTATGAATCAATTATGATATAGAATTATAAATGCCTCGTCTTTGAAATGATCCACATTACAAGTCTTTCCTTTTAGAGTTGTGTATGACAGGTCCATTTCGATAGGGCGTAGGTACACCTTTTCTTCAATGCCACTATCTGCAGAGTCCATCATTGTCTGTTTTGGACAACTGGTGGCGTACATGACACAGTAACACGATCCACCTGATTCAGCTCATGTCCAGTTATGTTTCTATAATCTTCAGTCTTCTCATATAAATTTAAATACCCTGTGTCCATTAGATTTATAATTATCTGATGATTATCTGTGTATTTTCGTAACCAACTATCTCTTGTCACAAACAAGACTCTCCCTGTAAAGTGTTCGCTGTCTCGTTATCTGCTTCCAGTCTTACTTCTTTAGGGATTCTACCTCATTTAGTTTTATAATCTTCTCAAAGTCTACTTTTGTCTCTCTCCCTGTGAAGTTAAGCCCATCACCTACTGTTGCCAAGTGCCACCTGTCAAACATATCCTGTGTTTGATCGATCTGCATCTAATCTGTTTGACGTGAGGTCTTGTTCCGTTTTTTTGTGGTTTTTGAATATATTCTCCCTTCTGTCAAAAGTGGTATAATAATGATACTCTGGAAATGTCAGATGATAGAGGAAGTGTAAGCAACGGTACAACAACAGATGATAGAGGAAGTGTAAGCAGCAGTACAACAATAGATAAGAGAGGAAGTGTAAGCAACGGTACAACAACATGCCATTTATACGAAATGTGGGAGATGATTAACAGTAAAACATGCATTTCATGAGAGCTTTTTTCAACTATTAAACACTTATTATAATCATTTTTAGAAAAAATCAACATCATTTTTGAAAATTTCTCTTTGCTAATGAAATTAAGTTGCGCTTAATGCACATTAGATGTATTCAATGGGACGACATATACTTGATGTCTCTCACAAGTCAATCAATTTTCGGGTATTAAATATATTGAATCGAACGTCAGAGAGCAGAAGACTCTCCAACTCATGACATAACACACACCATTTACGCATTCCAAAAACGCATGCTGAATGTGGGGTAATCTGCTAGGTTCAAAAGGTAGCACAGAAGCCAGGCTGCATATACCACTATTCCATTTCGTTTCACACGAAGTATGAGACTACCAACGACGATTGCTTCTTTGAGGGCACCTGCGCCAAAGAACAGTGCGTGGTCCTGCAGCGGGTGTTTATGAACACAGCCCACTATGTAGTGTTACAGCATTCACGGAGAGGCAGTGGTCAAACTATTCCACGCACACTGCCAGATTCACACAAATCCAAAATATAATGACACATGATTAAGATAGTAATTTATAGGTATGCATTATGTTCGCACGAAGCCGACATCTTCATTCACGGACAGAAGGGTTTACAACTAACAATGGTGTCCCATCCTAATATCATTATCTGCATTAAATAGGAACTCAGTGGATGGACAGATTGACCAGTACACTGCATGACACAAGTACCGTCTCCGAAATTGATCATGAATTATTAACATAAACATAAGAACGCAGCAGAGATTCTTCCCATGACAATGTCTCACATAAAACACTCACATATCTCTTAAATATCGTGTATGTATATCTGTTTGTGTATGTCTGTGTGCGTATCTCTCTCTCCCTCTCTCTCTCTCTCTCTCTCTCTCTCTCTCTTTCTGTATCTCGTTCTCTCTGCGGGTATATGTATTTCTTGAGTGTTTTCCTGGACGTTCACTCCTATAGAAACGTGAACAGAAACACTTAAAATGACACGAGAATATAACACCCCCCCCCCCCCCCAATAGAATTCATAGCAGAACACCTTATACAGAAGTTAGAACAGAACCACTTTCACAGAAACTACAACAGAATCCTTCCCTTACAAACAAGAAAATAAACCCCTCCAACAGAATCCAGAACAGAACACCTCATACAGAAACAATAACAGAACCACTCACACTGAGAGCATGCTGCTGGAAATGTGTTTTGGGTCTAGGAGCCTGACAAACCACGAACCAGCAAGGCAAAGCACTAGGGGTCAGACAAACCATGTATGAGCAAGGCAAAGTGCTGAGAGCCAGGCAAACCATATACAGGCAAGACATAGTCATGGGAGCCAATTAAACCATTCGCGAGCAAAGCATAGTTATGGGAGCCAGTCAAACCATTCACGAGCAAGACATAGTTATGAGCCAGTCAAACCATGTGCGAGCAAGACATAGTTATGAACCACTCAAACCATTCACGTGCAAAACATAGTCATGGAAGCCAGTCAAACCATGTACGAGCAAGACATAGTTATGGGAGCCCGTCAAACCATTCACTATGTACGAACAAGGCATAGTGCTGAGAGCTAGGCACCATGATCAATGAATCGTTCTTGGTAGGTTAAGCAACATGTTGGAGGATATGGGCGACTTGCGCTTGAATGTTTAAATACTAAATGTACAAATGGAAATGCCTAGTTAAAGTAATACTAAACCATTTCTTTATTGTTGTGATGCCTTAGATGGCTTTCAACATGTTTCATGGTTTTGAAGCTGAAGTATCACTGTTCTGCAGGCTTGATCCTTCAGGGATGCTCAATTCACGTAACACGTCTTAAAATCATTGAGAATTGAAATTATATTTTTCAGAAGCAAGGCAGCAGACTTGTGTTTGAAAACTCTACTTTAAAAGATTCAGCAAAACTTGTGGCTATATTTGAATTATGATCTGATGTGCTGAGAAAAAAGGCACATGTCCTATACTTTGCTATTCCAATGTTTTGATCTGATTGAATGTGGACTAAAGGGGATTCTAACACCAGGTTTACTTAAATCTTCTTCTTCATGTACCAGGGCAGGTTGGAGATATATTTTCTACTGGAAGAACTTCTGTTCTACTTGTCAATACTTTATCTTCGCACCTTCAAACCTTCCAGGTGAATGTCCAGCAAAATTTGTTTATTTTGCTCTTAGACGGAGTAACGTCATTTACCAGTCCTGCTTGTTATAGCTGTTCCCGCGTACTATCATTTTTTCTTGTTGGTTTCATTTTTTGTAATATTCCAAAAACACCATAAGACTAAAGTGTAGGGCCCTATAGGTTTAAAACGAAATCAGAGTGGGTAAACTTTTTCACGCATTGTGATTGTGGCGCGAGGTTTACCTGACCTCAAGGAATTGTGTGTGGATAGTCACCAGCAAGTCGCACATCTGGTGTTGAAGTTATTCAATCTAAATCCATTCCATTAATGTAGTTCATACACTTGAAGGTCTCTCCCAATCGTACTATAATATCTGAATTCTTGTTTACTATCTGGCTTACACCGGCTTCTGCTGTACTGCATGGCATCCCATGCAATGGGCAAATGCACAAATTCTGTCAATTGATTTCACACGTGAGATTAGAACCATCGGAAACATTCCCATCGAAACAAATGACATACAATCGAGCTACCGTGTGTGTATATATATATATATATATATATATATATATATATATATATATATGTCTAACTATACGTATAATCTTTATATTGTTAATAAGTTAAACACAATTACCTTATTATCATTGAGACATAACTAATAATGTTGCTAAACTATGAGCACACTCTCACACAAGTCACACCAACAAAATTATGTTTCGCATGAACAAAACAGCTATTCGAAAAGACATGAACGCTATCGCTTTCCATCAAAGAACACACTAAGAACAAACCAATCGCCGTATTCCTACAATAATACGGTAAATGTACTGCATTAATAAGTTTCGAAACAGCAGCTGAAATTGTAATATTACACTTCCAAAACAGAGGCGGTTGGTTCGGGTCTTTCGAATGAGTAAAAGCGACATTAGCTGTGTTTTCTCCTATAATTTCCCTCTTTTGTTCACCGAATATTGTAGTTTCAGCACATGCCGACATTTGGTTATTGGTTTGCTAATAATCCTAAATTATGTAATTTTAGAATTATATGATCTTTCAAATAAACGATAAACCATGGCCTACTTTAGTATCTACAATAGGTTGTGGATAAACCATAGCTCTTAAGTTAAGAATAATTAATATATGTACATTTAATATTTGTTTAATGGTTGTACCACTGCATTTAAAATCACAGTACAACACGTTCAATAATGTAAAATTGGCGTTGTAATTGCATCTTAGGCCTGGCTCATGACATAAGTCGTGCAGGTAATTTGACAGAAGTAATGTTTTTATGTTTTTATTACTGTATTTTGTACAAGCACTGGCAATTTAAATAATAATAATGAAACTAAAATATATATAATCATTTATCACCAACGGATTTACGAAAGCATTGCGTTTAAAGTCGTTCAAAATCATTTGTGTGAGTCGATCGATTGTACCTGCACATAGTTCCTATAATTACTAGGAGGGTGCATCAATACTAAACTTTGTGAACATTAGATATTAAGTAGGGTGATTGAGCTTGATGAATCGATTCACCAAGTGACAAGAGCAGCTGGTACGTACCATGATGCCGGCAGTCTGACCTTGAAAGTAATTATTTGCTAGAGATACAATTACGACGACAACTATGATATTTTGTGTCCTTTCAAATTGAAGGAGGATAAACGCGATGAAGGTATTTGTGTGAGTAAAACCTACACTAATCTTGAAATGTTAGGCATCACACCATTTCTAGGCGCCACGACGACCTGGCGCCTAGGATTCGTTGTGCTCTACTGTCATTAAACCATTCTAATGTGCACAAATCACCAACTCAAGTATTTGTACACTCGCAGATCACACATTAAAAACGTGTGAAGTAATCATCTGGGTTTGAGAAAGATGTATTAACAATACCTTATTTAAGATACATAAATAAACCAGTGAATGGTAGATTTTCATTCTGTTGGATCAAGAAAGAAGTCTGACTATCTTTCTGACACAGACCATACTGACAGTCTTTCCGTTGCATCACTTTCCACACTAATGAGTAACTAAACTTGTGGTGAAGTGGTCAAGCCGTTTGCCTAGTGTTCCGACGGTCGGGGTTCGATTTCGAGCTGCGACGATCGGTCCATGATGTCAATTTTTTCCGGAGATTCTCGGGTTCATCGCTGGAACTACGGAGTTCGTGCTTTGTGCGATGCTCTCGACAGGTGGGGTACCCATCTGCCGAGAGAGACCGAGCTGAAATGGGGAAAAAACCCGAGGCAATGAAGTCGAGCCCCCGCTTAACTTTTTTTTTCTCTTCTAAAAGTGTAGACCACTACTGGCTGTCAGGTCACAGTCATGTCTCAGGAGTTGTCTTTGAATTTTTAATATAAACATCACAACACTCCAGGACTACCGTCCTGACAATGTCTTACATTATACTTGCCGGATATCTTACATATTGTGCTTCTCTCTCTCTCTCTCTCTCTCTCTCTCTCTCTCTCTCTCTCTGTGTGTGTATGTGTGTGTGTGAGTATATATATGTATATGTCCCTTCAACTACCAGAGGAGCATAGCATTCAGCAAAAATATCGCCAAACTGTGCTGTCATAACTGAACAGTTCCAGCACATTCCACTATTCCCAACGCTATTAGGAGAACATCTTAATGTATGTCTTTTCCAGTGCCATCGGCGATCTCTAATGTCTCGTTCTATCGGCTGTTGCTCAGCTCTGATTAATAGATGGATTTTGATGACCACTGTATCGTTCCATCTGAACTGTTCACTTTGACACGAACAATTTTTGATGAAAATATGTACCCATTTTTTGGCCAGAGCCTTGGTAGTTCGATGTCTCAGAGCCTTGGTAGTTCGATGTCTCAGAGCCTTGGTATTGGAAGTCTCAGAGGATTGGTAGTTCGATGTCTCAGAGCCTTGGTATTCGAAGTCTCAGAGGATTGGTAGTTCAATGTCTCAGAGCCTTGGCATTCGAAGTCTCAGATGATTGGAAGTTCAATATCTCAGAGCCTTGGTAGTTCGACGTCTCAGAGGATTGGTAGTTCGATGTCTCAGAGCCTTGGTATTCGAAGTCTCAGAGGATTGGTAGTTCGATGTCTCAGAGCCTTGGTAGTTCGATGTCTCAGAGCCTTGACATTCGAAGTCTCAGATGATTGGTAGTTCAATATCTCAGAGCCTTGGTAGTTCGATGTCTCAGAGCCTTGGTATTCGAAGTCTCAGATGATTGGTAGTTCGATGTCTCAGAGCCTTGGTATTCGAAGTCTCAGATGATTGGTAGTTCGATGTCTCAGAGCCTTGGTATTCGAAATCTCAGATGATTGGTAGTTCGATGTCTCAGAGCCTTGGTATTCGAAGTCTCAGAGGATTGGTAGTTCAATATCTCAGAGCCTTGGTAGTTCAATGTCTCAGAGCCTTGGTATTCGAAGTCTCAGATGATTGGTAGTTCAATGTCTCAGAGCCTTGGTATTCGAAGTCTCAGATGATTGGTAGTTCGATGTCTCAGAGCCTTACACCAACACGAATTTCAGATTAAAATTGAAAATCTTAGTTTCGGTATTATAACAAATGAAACTTAACTTAACTTAACTTAACGTCTTTATACTGGTTTAGAAGACCCTGCAGAGTCTGTATACAACCAGTTACATTTACATCACCTTGCTCTAAAAGCTATGCGCATCCAGTTTATTCTTAAATGCATTAACTGTCCCTGCCTCCACTACCTCCCCAGGCAATGCATTCCAAGCAGACACCACTCTCTGACTAAAAAATATTTCCTAATATCTAACCTGGACCTCTCTTTAGTCAGCTTGTAGCTATGCCCTCGTGTTATTGTAGGTGGCTGTATTTTAAAAAAACTTGTTATAGTCTAATTTATCGATTCCTCTGATCATCTTATAAACCTGTATTAAGTCACCACGAATTCTTCTCTCTTCGAGACACTGTAGGCCGGTTTTTCTGAGTCGTTCCTCATAACTGTAATTCTGGAATCCCACTATCATCTTTGTCGCTCTTTTCTGTATTCTTTCTAACATGTTTATGTCCCCTCTATGATAAGGATTCCACACCTGTACACAGTACTCCAATCTAGGTCTAACTAAAGCTTTATACAGTTTGACGATCACTTCCTTGCTCCTATGTTTAATATTTCTTTTTATCATACCTAACATTGCATTTGCCTTTTTCACTGCTACCTTAACTTGCTCACTCACCTTTCCTGTATGATCTATTATAACCCCTAGGTCCCTTTCCTTATTTATCTTTCTAATATTGTTTTCTCCCATTCTGTAATTATGTTCCATATTGGATCTACCCATGTGGATGACTGTACATTTATCTACATTAAACTCCATTTGCCAGCTTACAGACCATTCTCGAATTTTATCTAAATCCGACATCAATATATCCACTTCCGCTTTAGATGAGACACTACTGCATAGTTTTGTGTCATCAGCAAATTTTGCAATCATGGATCTCATATCAATGTCCAAATAATTTATATATATCAAGAACAAAATTGGTCCCAAAACCGAGCCCTGTGGCACACCACTTTTCACTTCACTCCACTCAGAGTACTCCTTATTTATGCCCACCCTCTGCCTTCTTCCCGTTAACCAATTTTCAATCCATTTGGCAACTTCCCCACCTATTCCATGTGATTTTAACTTTCGAAATAATCTTTGATGAGGTACTCTATCAAAGGCCTTTGCAAAGTCTAGATAAATAACATCCACTGGCTCCCCTTTATCTATGATTTTAGTAACCTCCTCCATGAATTCTAAAAGATTTGTTAAGCATGATCTCCCTCTAGTAAACCCATGCTGACTATTTCTAATTAGATTAAATTTGTCTAAATGCATTACAATGTTTTCTTTGATTATTGACTCTAACAATTTACAGACTATGCTCGTTAAACTCACCGGTCTATAATTTGCCGGATCTGTTTTTTTGCCTTTTTTGAATAAGGGGATCACTCCTGCATCTTTCCAATCCCGTGGAACAATCCCTTTTGTAAGTGATTGAGAACATAATATAGCCAATGGTTTTGCTAGTTGGTCTCTAATTTCATACAGCAATTTTGGGTGAATACCATCTTGACCTGGACATTTATTCACTTTCAACCCCTCCAATTTTTTAAAAACCATTTCCTCTGTAATACAGATTGATCTTAATCCCGCTGTATCCATGTCTCTTTGAAAAATATCTATAGGCTCTGGGATCTCGGAGCAGTCCTCCTTTGTGAAGACTGTGCCAAAGTACTGATTGAGCAGATTAGCAGCCTCCCTATTCTCACTTATTATTTTCCCTGTACTGTCTATGAGAGGGCCTACTTTGTTTTTCGTTCTTTGTTTATTCCTAACATAAGAGAAGAAGCTTTTACTGTCAGTCTTGATCCTATGAGCAAGTTTTTTTTCAAAGTCTATTTTTGCTGTTTTATTCGCTTTCTGAGATATGTTCTGCTTGTCCAAATATGTTACATATGTTTCTTTTGATTTACCTGCCTCTATATATTTTTTCCATGCTTTATTTTTTGCTCTTCTACATTTCACTACAAATCTAGTTATCCACTTTTTACGCTGGGGGTTTACCTCCCTACATGGAACACATTCCTCTTTTAGCGTTTCTAGAACTGTTTTAAAACTTTCCCACTCCTGTTCAACATCTGTTCCTACAACAATATCTTTCCAGATTATGTGGTTCGCTGCCTCTTTCATCCTCTTAACATCTGCCTTAGAGTAGTCATATGTTCGTGTGTTTATGTTTACTTCTTTCCCTGCAATAAGATCCCAACGGATGATTTGATGGTCACTTGAGCCAAACAGTTCCCCAACGGTAACGTTTTCAATCATATTTTCCTCTGTGGTAAAAACTAGGTCGAGTATGTTTTTGCCTCTGGTGGCTGCTTCTACGTGTTTAATTAAAAAATTGTCAGTTATGCACTTAACAAAAGGTTTTGACTCTACAAGTGCTTCTGCCATATCCCATTTTATTTCTGGATAGTTGAAATCTCCCATTAATAATAATTTCCCTTTACTTGCCTTTGCTATGCTACTAATCAGCTCCTCATCTTCCTCTTTTTGACTTGATGGACATCTGTAGCACACTCCAATCACTGTTTTTTCACCCCCACTTTCTATTTCTCCCCATACACTTTCATTTTTGTTACCACATGATAAATAATCTTTGATCGTTATATTAACAGAATTTATATAGTATAATAAAACGCCACCTCCCTTAGTCTTGTCTCCAATTATCCTATCTTTCCTTAACATTGTATATCCCTCAATTTCAAGTTCACTATCTGCAATCTCCTTATATGTCCATTATTCTGTTAACCCTATTATATCTGGTTTTTCTTCTTCTACATACAGTTCCAATTCTTCTCTTTTATTTACTATGCTTCTCACATTTGCATAAAAACATTTTAGTTTGTAATGTTGTTGGTTTTCCTCTTTTTGCTTCTGCTTTATCCTTTTAGTGTTTGCTTTTCTACTATGTATTTCACACTTCCATGACACGAACTCTCCCCTTTGACTACATCCTCTATAGCACCCTATTGTAGGCCTATCTTTAGTCTCATACTTCATAGGCCTTACTAGTTTAAATTTCTAACACAATGATAGAATATATACTTTGCTACAACATGCTGTCCTATCTCATTTAGATGTAAACCTCCACTATCTAACATTTTACTTTTGTCTACTTTAACATCAATAAATTCCATTCCCATGTCCGCACACATCACCTGTAACCTAAGGTTGATACCTATTATTTTGCTATCTAGATAGTCTGACCCATCTGCTCTGTCTAAAATGCCCATCATTGTGACCTTTCTAAACTTTTTTCCCTTAAGTGTTCTCATAAGACTTTTATATTTATCCATAATTATTTCTGTACCATCTCTCTTTACATTATTTGTACCTGCCAATACTACCACATGACTGTTTCCTTTGTCATCTATCCTCTATCCTCTATCTATCCGCGATGGCTTAGGGAAATGAAAACCCCTCTCACCTTTTGTGTTATTAGGCCAGTATCCCATTCCTTACAACTGACCTTATCGATACCGTGTCGAAGATAGATGAGCAACTCCATATCATTTAGAAAATCATTTCCCAGCGAATTCGATAGGCAGGAGCTACGTTTAACCAGATCAAACCTTGTTTTTTTTGTTCTGCTGCACACTCAGACCCCTGCTTTCGACTGTATATAAATTATATTTAATTTACTCTGAATCTGTATGTGGTCATGGGACAGAGAAAAAAACCACCATCGGCGAACTAGAACTTTTATAAAACATATTACACTTTATGGCAGTGTTATTGATAACATTTTCACAAGCCAGCTCAAAGCCAATAAAAAGAGAAACGGCGACACGAGGCATATTGTAAGAGACTAGTTTTGATGTTGTATTGGTTGGTTATCGATCCAGCTGCCTACGGGCTCCTTTCCTTTGGCCCAATGCCCTATACTGATATCTGCAAGTGTTTGTAAGCTGTTGTTTAGTTCCATACAGAGTGTTTCATTTGTCTACTCTCGGAGGAAGAAGCTCTTTCCTAACACCGGCAAGCGCCGGACATTCAAAAAGACGATGTTCAACAGTTTCATAGGGAGGTGTACACAGTCAGCACTCTGGAGTAAGTTCTGGTTGGATTCTGTTCAAGGGACTGATGAGTTATATGTGTTGAGTGGGAAGTCGGAAAACGGTACTTTGGTCTTTCCTTTTCAAGAGATTGATGTTGTCTTTGGGATTTGGGATGGCCATATGTTTGTAGTTATGTTCTCCCAGTATTTTCCATTGCCCATCTATTCAGCCAACCTCTTTGTTCTTTGTCTTCAGTAGTTGTTTGACTGTCTGTAGGGCTATTGGTGCGTATTGTTGTTTTTTGGCTTGATCTCGTCTTAACGCGTCTGTCTGCCTTGTCATTGCCAGGTGTATTTGAGTGACCAGAGATTCTTTGTATAACTATTCTGACGTCATGGAATATGAGAAGTTCATTAGCATCTAGGGATATTTGGGTAAGTTCAGGCTTACAATGATCGCAATCTACCACAGCTTGAAATGCAGATACTGAGTCTGTAAAGATTACGATGCTTTTGGGCATTTGATGGGAAAGCATAAAATACAGTCCTCAAGTGGCACAGAGCTACTTCCAATGGTGTTATTTCTGCCTCATAGTTTGAACATATCTTCTCATTAGGATCAAGAAACATATCCAACATGTTAAAAATAAAACGTTGAGGCCGCTACAGTTATTGAAGAGGCTTGATAGGACAACATGGAAATCAGACAAGGACCCCCTGAAAGGCTTGTATCTTCGATATGTACGCTCTGCTTTAAAATACAGCAATGCACTCCTGACAACAAGCTCACAGACTAATGTAGAGTCCATGGACAGAGTGCAGAATAATACCTTGTGCCTTATTAGTAGAACAATGAGGTCAACGCCAACCGCTGCATGTGAAATTCATGTGAATGTGGAACCCCTTGAGATTTGAAAAAATGTGACCATTATCGAAGTTTATGACTGAAGTAAAAAGAGGACAAAAGACCACTCAATAGAAGTATTGTAGAAACATGGCAACAAAAACAGAGAATAAAACAAAATTCGGTCCTCCATCACGTGAGTGTGATTAATGACAGATATCACGTACCAGACAAAAGACAAGAAATGCAAAGAGTAGCAAGAAATGTACCACAAAAGAAATGTCTAAAAGTGCCAGAAATTCTAATAAAACTAATATAATATAACAAGAAGTGTTTATCCAGTAAGTCTTATGAGAGCTTCCAAGAGAACGATTGACACCTACCTTGAAGAATGGATACACGTCTATAATGATGTGTCGGCTTTTAAGGCCACCATTCAAGCGGGATATAGTCTACATAAAGTATCCAGATAGAACGTCTGTCCTGGAGGACATGGGCGACCGACCCCAACCAGGCACGTCCACAGGGGGCGGATAGTAGGGCGACCGACCCCAACCAGGCACGTCCACAGGTGGCTGATAGTGGGGTGACCGACCCCAACAAGGCACGTCCACAGTGGGCGGATAGTGAGGCGACCGACCCCAACCAAGCACGTCCACAGCTGGACGAATAAGCAGTCGTGGACCAACCGGTGGTGTATTTCCAGTAGGATGGGGTGGGACAACAGGTGGCACTGCTTTCCCCACTGAAATACCCCATGTGTCCTATGACGGGTACACCAAGCGGGTAATAGCCGTTATATGCTTTAGCCACGGGAGACAAACCAACCTACTGCCTTGCAGGTACCATCGGGAGGTGGATAGGCTATGGGGGACAACCTAAAACAAAAAACTCAACCCGACCTGCAGAAGACGGAGTATGTCAGCTACGGCGCAGGAACAGGGAAAAATCAGGGCACACACGCACCAGCAGGATATGGTCATTCGACAGTCTACCGTATCGTCATGGTGTCAAGTTATAACCAGGGTGGAGGGGTGCCGGCCCCTAGCCTCGATGGGACCCACTCAAGCAACCGGTGCCTCTGCTAACCTAGTGGTCAAGGGGAGGCAGAGTAGTGTGACTGATCAACAAAACAAGGAACCTAAAAGTGCTACAATGGAATGCAGAGGGTGTGAGAAACAAGAAACTCGAACTGCAAGAATTCCTCAAGAAAAACGACATAAACATCATTTGTATCCAGGAAACACACATAAAAAAAACTCAAAAATTGTCCATTAAAGAGTATGAATGTTTTTGACAAGGTAGGGGAAAAAAGAGGCAAAGGAGAAATAATTAGTCACAAACTCTATACAAGCAGTAGAAATAAATAGATATGGACCAGATGAACTTGAATACATCACAGTAAAGATCCTCCTACCAAGTGGAGCCTCCATGATAACAAACTGCTATAGTCCGTCAGCCACAACTCTGGCAAAACACAAGGTCAATCTCGAAGAATCGAGACACTTCATAGTGGGAGATTTTTACAGTCACCTCCCAAGCTATGAAACAATGGACCAGAGGGGGGGGCAGAAGATTGGATGATAGAAAATGAACTCATCCTAATAAATAAGCCAGACGACAGGTATACATATTACTCTAGAATATAGAAAAAATGAGTACTCCTGACCTTGCGATGGCAACGGACGACCTTGCTTATAGCAAGAACAGTCAACAGCCAACTGGGTTGGAACGATACTATTCGAAATAACTTTAGAAATATGTAACATGGGACAAACAGAGATAACAGATATGAGCACAAGATAGAATTTCAAAAGAGCAAACTGGACTCTATTTAGAGAAAATGTAAATAAACGTTGTCCAAAAATTTCCAATGCCAAAAATGTTAACAATAATGTCGCCATCATGATGAAGGCTGGGACGGCGTGGTCTGGTGGTTAAGTGGCACGGCTGACAATCCGAAGGTGCTGGGTTCGATCCCCATCACAGCACCGGCCGTTACTCCGGGGAAGCAAACCCTTAGAACATGCAGGAGGAAGCAGACCCTTACATAAAATGCATGCTGAAGTCGGATGCACTGGGCTGACAGGTGCAAAATAAAAACCACAGTGCGACGGACACCCGCCTTGGCGAATATAGAAATAAGGCGAACGCAAAAAAACGAAAACAAAAAAATGATGGAGGCTATCATTCAGGAAGCAAAGGAATCAATACCATGTGGAAAACGGAAAAACAGTAAACCCTACTGGAGCGACAGACTAGGGAAAATCCAAAGAGAACTACGCGAGGCATAAGATAGCATGGACAAAAAATCCTTTCCAGAAAACATAGGGACACATAGCAACATTAAAAACACATTCATAGAGCAAAAGAAGGATAAGATCCAAAGAAATTGACATGAAAAGACTGAAAGCCTCAACATGGACAGGGATACAAGTAAACTTTGGAACCTGACAAGAGCCTTGAATGAGGAAACCAGATGGAGCAATAGGAAGACGGTCATTGATGAAAATGAGAAACATCACACAGGGAACATAGCAGCAAACAGCCTGGCTGAATTTTTCAGAATTGAGAGTACTACATGAAGGCATCATTCAGAATGATAGAATTAAACACTGATGTTCAGAAACTGAAAAACAAGAAAGCTCCAGGAAAAGATGGCATCACAAATGAAATGATTAAAAACCTAGATCAAAGAGCAAGAAGAAAACTCATGAAAATCTTCAACCAATCATGAAGCACTGGTAAGATCACAGACTAGTGGCGGGAAGCTATCATTATCCCCATCATGGGGGGGGGGGGCGGAGTGGGCTGGTGGATAAGTGACACGGCTCACAATCCGAAGGTGCTGGGTTCGATCCTCCATGACAGCATCGGGAAGCAAACCCTTAGAAAATGCAGGAGGAAGCAGATCTTTACATAAAATGATTGCTGAAGTTGGATGCACTGGGCTGACAGGCGCAAAATAAAAACCACAGTGCAACACACACCGCCTTGGGGATTAGAGAAATAAGGCGAACGGGAAAATCCCCATCATAACATAAAAAATCACACGACAAGCAAGGAAAGCTATAGGCCAATAAGTCTGCTCAGCTTTGTTGGAAAAGTCATGGAAAAAAATTGTAACCATAAGATTTATAAAACATCTTGAAAAAACCCAGCTCCTACTCAACTTACAGTCAGCCTTTTAGAAAAACCGCAACATAGAAGTCCAACTAATGTACCTTACCCAAGAAATAGAAAATGGTTTCCAGGGTAAGGAAAAAGAACTTGCGGTCTTTGTGGATATGGCAAAAGCTTTTGACAATGTATGGAGAGAAAGACTCTTCCTAAAACTATTAAACAACAAAATAGAAGGGAGAATGTACAGCTGGATACGAGACTTCCTCCGATACAGAACAGCAAGAGTGAAATTAGATGGATCATTGAGCCATATAATAACTCTTCAACAAGGCGTAACCCAGGGAGGGGTAATCTCTCCTACCTTCTTTGACCTGTTCATAAACCATATAGCTGAAAAACTCCCAAAGAAAGTATCCAGTGCCCTACACGCTGATGATTTCGCAATGTGGAGTGCTGTAGAAAAACTACCAACAGCTAAAAACAGAATGCAGACAGTACTGGGCACTGTTGGAAAGTCGGTTACAGATTGGAGATTGCAGATTAACATCTCAAAGACAATAACAACATGCTTCTCACTGTCCTACACCAAGGAAGAAACAAAACTTAATCTAAATTGCAAAGAGCTTGTACAAGAAATTAACTCTGTGTTTCTTGGAGTTAAAATGGACAAGAGACTCACATGGAGGTAACACATACAGGAGATAGAACAAAAGGCAACCAGAAAACTATCCCTTATGAAGAAGCTGGCCGGAACAACCTGAGGTGCAATTAGCAACATCCTTAAAAATATATATAATGGCACAATCAGGTCAGTACTTGAATGCGGTATGACAGCCTGGACCACAGCATCAAAAATAAACACGGAAAGCCTAAACAAAATTGAAACCTCGGAATTAATGATAATAAGAGTAAGAATGAAGACTACATCAATCCAGACAATGGAAACATAGAAATATAAGACCCCTAGGTACTAGATGAGAGGAAAGAGTGCTGACATATAGTGAAAAGATGCTACGCATGCCTGATCATCCCATACATATCAAACTGAAACACTCAGTTAAAAATAGGCTAAAGAGAACCAGCTTCCGCCATATTTCAAACCACGTACACCAAAAATATGGAGAGCTAATTCCCAACCAACCTATGTAAATAGAAATGCTTATTAACTATGAAGAGCCAAGCTGCAACATAAACAACATCGAAATAAGTACAGAGATCCCAAGAATCAGAAGAAAAGACCATACAGTGTCTACAAGCCGAAAACTATAGCGCAAGCAATGATTGAAGAGAAATATAATACCAAGGAATGGACACAGGTGTACACAGATGGTTCAGCAGAGGAGAAAGGCCGAAAGGAGGAGGAGGCATATTCACATGACACAAAAGTGGAATAAAAGAAGTCGTTCACAAACCTCAGAGCAGAATCTATGACCCTCCTGCAAATACTAAGAATACCTGAATCAGAAAGGCAACCACCAACAAAAATATCAGTATTCACAGACTGCAGAGTACTATTAGAAGCAATACAAAAATAAACAACGAATCACTGTTATCAGACATCAGAGCAGAACTAGGAAAACTCCAGAGATCCTCAACAACAGCGAACCAGTGGAATTGCGGAATAACAAGAAACGGGAGAGCCGACGCTCTAGCAAAAGATGGCAGCAAAAAGGCACAATTTAATCATCAGTACCATTCAGAGAGATCAAGAACATCATACGAAATCAGCATATACAAATGGAGAGAAGACAGAAACATAAGCAGTACATCAGACTCAATTCACCAACTAAAAAAAAATCAATAAACTACCTTACTTTGCCTAAGAACTTGACACTGCAGACTACTAGAACATCCATACCGACTGAAGATCTCACACACACGATGAGTTTCTATGTAGAACAGGACGCCAGATCCATGAACACATTCTATAGGAATGCCCAAACTATAGGGAAATGAGATACCAGACGTGACCAGAGGGTGCGGAGCTGAGAAAAAAGCTGCGAGTCCGCCGCTCCGACCTGGTGAAGACTACAGACTTCATCATGGCGACTGGCCTGCAGATAAAGCATGACCAAAAGATCCTGAACGCAACCAATGAAGAAAGAACGTATGTGTTTTGATAAGAAAAGGCACAGAGAGATGACATCCGTGGAACACCGTACATGCGATTGCCTCATTTGTTGTCTAAATTATGTCATTCAGCGCAAAGGCAATCTATAGTGTCTAAACTCCTTGCATATTGTTTCCTAGTTTACTATTATTGTTTCCTAGTTTACTATTATTGTTTCCTGGTCTAAGCTGTCATATGCGTTTACAGTCCACAAAGACTATTTAATCGATGATCGCCATTCTTCACTTTACCCAAGAATTATCCTTAATATAGCAATCTGGTCTACACAAGCCCTCTTTCGCCTAAAGCTCTGCTATTCATTCCTTCGCTGCTTGTCTGCTGTATCTTTCAGTAACTCAAGTAAAGCCTGTACAACACCTTAAACGAAACTAAAAATAACATTATAACTGTAATTAATATATTGTTAAAAAACAACTTTTTAAAAATTTACCAAAGCTCATTCCGTCCAATCTGTAGATAATGTATTCTTCTCCTAAACTATGAAGCATTCGGAATAAGAATTCCATGGGAGTAAAAACATATTCTTTAAGTGTCTGGACAGAAATACCATTCAGGTCAGAGTCTTTACTATCTCCCAGCAGCAATTTTTCTTTCCGTATTTCATGTTGCCAGGTTGCTCCCAATTGACCTGAGGAGCTTGAATAGTCGGTTGATTGTCAGCAGGATCCAGCTGAGCAGTTCTTTTAAGCAGCTCATCAAAATACTCCGCCAGTCTTTGCACCTGTTTCGTGTTTTGATCTCTACTACAACCTTGCAGCCACACAGTCGTCTCTATGCGCCTTTGTCGCTTTCTTCACAGCAGTGGATAGATCCTTCATATTCCTCTTTATGGCAGCTTCTTTCGTAGCAGGCGTTAGTTCAGCGACATATCTTATTTTTTTCTCTCGGGTATTATTCAAACATCTTTGTTGACTCTCTGTAAATCGCATTGCTACGTTATGTAGTAATTTACAGCGAGGTGAACTTTATCTGCGCATTGTGGTCCTACACAACCGAATTTAGCACCGTGCTTTTGAAATAGCCTTTGTCTTCCCTCTTTGATCTCTATTCTCGTAGCCATACCTCACAGATGCAGCCTGTTTCTAGGGCGATAATTTGAGCTGAAATAGGGTCTTGATCTACAATGGTTCGCTGACCTTGACGATAGCACCCAGATATGAGTCGCTGACCGCTCTTAAAACATTTACTACGACGTCTTCGGTCCGTTTCTCCATTTGAAACTTATTCGTAAACGCGACATTTTACTGTTCTTGCACGTATCTATTGCCGAGAAGACTGACATTCAAGTTTTGTAATGGGCAAAATGGTTTCAAAAGTCTCTGAAATTTAAATCTTAGTTTAGCCAGTAAAAGTACAACGTCGAACCTGAAAATCCTTTACCGACAATCTAAATTTCTAATGCAGATATGAACATTTTGATTTTGTGTCATAAGGTCATGAGACACCCACGTTGTCTTATGTATTCTCATATGAGCAAACACGCTTCGACCAATCATTCTGCGATTGAACGCGCATCAATTCTAAACATAAGTTTTCATTCACATTATTCGTGCCGATGTTATGAATACCGGCACGACAGATGTAAATATAATTTGTGTGTATTCAATCACATGATGATTGATCGTAGACTAGTTTCCTGTGTGTGTCTGTATATTATATATATATTTATATATATATATATATATATATATATATATATATATATATATATATATATATATATATATATATATTAATACGAGACGTGTTCAAATGAAACCGTACCAAACTGTAAAAAGTGAATATACGTACGATGCGCATGATTATGTCACTTAAGGTATAAACAGCACATACCAACCGTCAAGTTTGCAAAATGTCATGATCTTCCGACTCATAGTTTCCTCAGCAGACCGTTGCAAACATTGGTGGGTGTGATACGGAATTCGTCCAGAGTTGATCAGCAAGCGGTGATTCGAGTTCTTACAGCTGAAGGATGTCGACCAGTTGATATTTATAGCAGAATGCAGGCAGTGTATGGTGATAAAAGTGTGTCAAAGATAACAGTGATAAACTGGACATGGTATTTAAAGAAGGACGTGAGTTAACGGCAGATCTTCCCAGACCACGTCATATTGCTGCGTATATATATATATACATACATACATACATACATACATACATACATACATACATACATACATACATACATTCACGTATATTGAAAATGTTATCCCTGCCCATGTCTAATGTGCTCATTGCGGGTGATTTTTAAGTTACGATTTCAGCTATTTTGTTGCCTTTGACCCCATCATAGTTAACCATTCTGTATCTCTGGAAGTAAGTAATGAAAGTTTGACATTTATGATTGCACATGTTAAAGTGGTCTCAAATAGCCATCTCAGAGACGAGGTCAGTGGCTCCTATTCTGGATGTTCTTGTCCTGCATGCTCCGCTACGATCATCAACATCATGACCTCGCAGTATAGCTGAGAAGCCTCAATCAGTTTTCGTACCGTGTAATACCGATCCATCAGTATGTATGACTGCGTCACTATCCTTAATGGTATCACTTATCAGCTGGTTAGCCTTGAGCTCTACTTTAACGTTGTACCACTCTCTGCATTCCCTGTCTAGGGTTCCGATGCCCGTGGTAATCTGTTATTCTATCTCCAGTGTGGACCCATTCTTCTTCCGGACTATCACATCGAACGTGGTCACCCGTCCAATTGTTCTCTTTGCGTGTGCCTTCCATGAAATCCCCTCTTGACGCTTGTTCCTATGATGTCCGACATGATATAATGTACAGCGGATGTCGTCTGTCTGCGGTAACTCCCATGTAGGCGGTGGGTTGTGCCACCAGTCATGGTAGTGATAAGAAAAGATGTAGACCATTTAACAACAAATTAAATCTCGGGTAACTTGTGAAACACTTGCACTCTGGGATAGAAGAAGAAGTCAAAAATGGTAGAATATTACAGAATGAAAAATATTTCACAGAACCGATTTCATTCCACTTGGGCGCCATCATTGGTGCTAAATCAATTTGATTCGACAGAGCACTTCCCCCGTAGCTCCAACCGGCGGCTCTAAAACTTTCCCCTGAATTCTTCACGTACTCATTTACAGCTGGATTGACTGAAAGATGCCGTAACACCATGTAATAAACCCCAAATATGCCAAGTCTGACAAACTGAGCACGACTTGATTCGAACCTGGTACATTGAGATTGTAAACAAAGTTCATAACACTTCCCGATAATCAACCCATATCGGAGAACGACAATCAACTCATATCATCAACGATAATCAACCCATATCAGAGATCAATACTCTACCAATATCATCAACGATACGTACTTACTTTCCGTGTCCAATCACCATGTTATGCAGTATGCATTAAATATTCAGCGACATAGATTGCCTTGTCATTTGCCTCCAGCTCATCTCACCTATTGCCTTTTTCCTGGAGGTTGGTGCAGATCATCGGATGTTCTGGATCCTATATTGGGCCACAGTCACATGTATCATCTGTGTATCCTCATCGTTTTATATTCCTCTTGCACAGTGAAACACTACTTTGGAGTCTGTTCAGCGACTTCCATACTATGTTTGGTAGATGATGTCCGGAGGCAGGTTCGTCCCGAAGTTCCATCTCTGGGGCCTACATCAATTTGTGTTATTCTCGATACGGAAACTTTTAGGGTTTGTTTGTATGAGGTGTGTTGATTTTAGGAAAATATGTCTGGTTTTGAGTCTTATGCTCAATGATTATCAACTATAATCAACCCATATGAACAAAGATAATCAAGACATATCAGAGAACGATAATCGTCACATATTATCAACGATAATCAACCAATATCATGGACGATAATCAACCAATTTCATGCACGATAATCAACCAATATCATGGACGATAATCAACCAATATCATGGACGATAATCAACCAATATCATGGACGATAATCAACCAATATCATCGACGATAATCAACACATATAAAAAACGAGGATCAACAAATATCAGAGAATAACAAACAAACCGATATCAACGAACGATATCAACCCATATCACCAATGATAATCAACACATATCAAAGACCGATAATCAACCCATATAAAATATTGAAGAATAAATGGCAATTACAACGATTACAAATTGAACCGCAGCGGGAATTGACATCCCAGGAGAGTTAATTAAATATGGCGGATCACCTTCAATAGATATACTACGCATTCTATGTAATACAATCCGGCAGAGAGGCAAATAGCCTCTTAAATGGACACACTCTCTTTTTATCACTTTTCCAAAGAAGGGAGGCTATGTTGCAATCACAGAACCATCAGTCTAATTAGCCGTGCACGCATATCAATGCTAAATACCAACTGAACAGGTTACAGTTAGAAGCTGAGAAGAACAAACTGGATTTCGCAATGAATGTTACATAACAAATCTTGAATCTCAGACTGTCCTGCAAAAAACAAAAACTTTGCCAATACCGACGAAACGTTTACCATTTGTTCATTGATTTCACAAAAAGATTTCGATACCATTGGACATTGTTCACCATTACAAAATGGATGACAACTTGCCAAAGTAATTTACAGTCTCTATTAAAATGCTACTCCTACAGTTGCATTAACAGAAGAATATGACATTGATTTAGTTTCACGATTGGATCTGGGTTAAAGCTGTCACACGGAAGGGGCTGCAATCACAGAGGGGTACTTGCTATCAACAAGATAAGCCTGCAATTATTCAGGGTGGGGTATGCTTTCAGCTAGGTGTGCTGTATCTGTTATCACTCATGGGGCCTGCTATCCCTCAGTCGTGCTGTGTCTGCTATCACTAATGGGGCCTGTTATCACCCAGGGGTGATGTGCTTGCTTTCACTGAGGGACGGCTTTCCCCCAGAGGTGCCTACTGTCATTTAGGGTTGCCTGCTATGTCCAGAGATGCCTACTGTCAAACAGGGTTGCCTGCTATCCTACAGAGGTGCCTACTATCATCAAGAGTTGCCTGCTATCCCACAGAGGTGCTTACTGTCATTCAGGGTTGCCTGCTATCCCACAGAGGTGTTTACTATCTCCCAGAGGTGTCTGCCATACATAGGGATGCCTGCTAGCACACATAGAGTGAGATACGTTTTGGATGTGCATAATGGAATGCATGAACAGAAAGGTACAAATATCGCGGACATGCTGTAAACTGCGACACAACATATTCCGTTCTCCGGACTACTTTCTGCTACTTGCAAAGCCCTGTTACTAGGTAGCAGGACTTTGAGACTGAACGAAGAAGAATGATCAATTTAGACTCAATACCGAATCCAGAGTGGTCCGCTGTGGTATGGCAAGGACAAGAATAGCCCCACTGACCCATGGAAAGCATGTCGTAAGAGGCGATTAAATGTGTGACATGACATAACACCGGTCATGATTAGGTGGTTTTTTTAAGAGCAGCAGAGATGCCGCCTGCGCTTAGTAGATGTTCAGTTTAGTTCAAGTGCCATCGAAGGTCGGCTTCAATTGATCTACAGTGTACTCTATCTCTTGCCGTAAGGGTGCAATCTGACAGACTTTAACCAACCCATCTCCTAATGTTATCCATCCATTTATAACGTTGCTTGCCTCTTGGAAGACTATCTTTCACCATACCGTCTAGTATGGTCTTCAACAAGGAGGTATGATTTGTTACAATCAGTTATTATATGAACTAGATAGAAACGCTGTACCTATTTCAGTAGTTGGTCTTTTATTTGTATCTGCGTACATGGTTTCTTATAACTTTCCCCCAAGTATCATAGTCTATGTTGTTTTTAAAAAAATGTGTAAATCTAATCCAAACTCTTGACTTATTCGGTATATTATTGTCACAAACTTCTGCAATTCTTGCTCACATTTTGTCATTAAAAACTGTATCATCCACAAATCTAAGGTTATTCATTGCCACTCCTCCAATGACAATCCCTGGCATCTCCTCTTTCCGTTTGAATATTTTTTCTGTGAAGACATTAAAAAGACAAGGAAATAATCCACATTCTTGTCTCACTCCTCTTGTTACATCCATACTCGGATAGCATAAATTTCCTCATTTTACTGTGGCAGTTTGTTCCCAGTACAGATTATTAAGGAGTCTCATGTATTTTTCATCTAGACCTATTTCTTCGAAAAATTTAATTAATTTTCCAGTTTAGACTGTCAAAAACCTTCTGGTAGTCTATGAAGCACATTTAGATGTCATTATGTTTTTCTAAATATGTGAGTGGCAAAGATGGCGCCGTAACTGGCTGCGAGTCTACATTTCTCTTCTGTTTTGGATCATTATGGGGGCCGCCAGACCACGAATTTGCCTGGAAATCACACTAGTCGACGACTTACACTTGTGTTCACGGAAACGTGGAGTTGTTTACCGTATGGACTTGTTATTTCGTTCTTTTTTTGTGATTTCTTCCATCCGTTTATCCTGGTCTGGACACCGGCAGAATGGCGCTACGCTTATACCTGTGTCGTATTTCACGGGTTAGTTCTGCCGGTTCACCTTCACGAATATGGCGTGTGGGAATTTTAGATGCTACTATGATGAGCTGAATACGGATGGGGAGAGATGCCAGAGTCACTCACGACAAACTGCGTTAGATGCCTTCCCACCTTTCTACCCTGCGGGTTACCTGTTTACGGAAAGGCTTCGGTGGTAACCCTGAGGCAAAATCTGCATCCTATGCTATCTCCAGTCGTCTCGATGAATGTCTTGCCACTGGCAAAAGGTAGCTTAGGCTCTGTGAGTCAGGTTGACAAAAGGCGCAGTTTCTTCCTCACTTTAATCCAAATCACCGCGCAAGTCACCCATTTTAGCGGACACAGCAAGTGATACGACTGTCCACACGGCTGAACAAAGAGAGTGGTCTTCATCACTTGTGATGGACAACAACTATAAATATGTTTCTGTCAAAGATCTCAAAGTTAAACGTCGAAAGGATGAAGATGCTGTACATGTGATGTAGCTGTAGCTGCCATCGACGCAAAGCTGACTGCAAGAGTCAGGGCCAGCGACCCAGAGCTGACTGCAAGAGTTAGGGCCAACGACCTAGAGCTGACTGCAGGAGTCAGGGCCAGCGACCCAGAGCTGACTGCAAGAGGCAGGGCCAGCGACCCAGAGCTGACTGCAAGAGTCAGGGCCAGCGACCCAGAGCTGACTGCAAGAGTCAGGACTAGCGACCCAGAGCTGACTGCAAGAGTCAGGGCCAGCGACCCAGAGCTGACTGCAAGAGTCAGGGCCAGCGACCCAGAGCTGACTGCAAGAGTTAGGGCCAGCGACCCAGAGCTGACTGCAAGAGTCAGGACGAGCGACCCAGAGCTGACTGCAATAGTCAGAGCCAGTGACCCAGAGCTGACTGCAAGAGTCAGGGCCAGCGACCCAGAGCTGACTGCAAGAGTCAGGGCCAGCGACCCAGAGCTGACTGCAAGAGTCAGGGCCAGCGACCCAGAGCTGACTGCAAGAGTCAGGACTAGCGACCCAGAGCTGACTGCAATAGTCAGAGCCAGCGACCCAGAGCTGACTGCAAAAGTCAGGGCCAGCGACCCAGAGCTGCCAAGACCCTTCTTCACCTTCACGTTCTGAACCTGGATAACATGCTTCAACAAAGGCAGACTGACAATGGAAAAGGGATACTGTTGTTCTTGTTGTTGTTGTTGTTGTGATCCCATAGCTGCTGAGCAAGTCTGCTCTCGGCAGCCCAATGCCATTTTATATAGATGGAGGTCTTCTTCAGTTGCTTCACTGCTCCGTACAGTGTGTTGGCAATTGTTGGCAGTGCCTGTAAGAATCTTTTCCTCAGGTTACACTCAATGATCAGGTGTCGAACTGTTTCATCAGGATGAGAGCAATGAGAGGTGCTGGAGATTGATGCGGTTCAAGTGGTTATTGACTCTGGTATGTCTTGTTCGGAACTGAAAGATGAGACTTTGATCTCGTCTATGTAGTTTATGTATGTCATCGTCACTTTTGGATGTGACATTTCGTTAAATACACCGCGGCCTGTTCTTCCCATTGCCCACCTGGTCGTTCAGATTTTCCGAGTATTATTCTTAATAATTCGTTTTACTGTGTGGTTACTGCAGGGTCTATCCAACTATTGTTTCGAGGCTCCTTGTTGTTGTCAATCTGTCGGCCATCTCGTCTCCTAGTAGTCCACAATGTCCAGGGATCTATTGCAAAGTGCCATTTATCCCGTGGGCAGTGATGATGTTGTTGATTGCCCTCTGCACCAAGGATATTCCTTTTTCTTTGTATGGGGTATTATTCTTCAGCGCCTTCAGAACCGACTTGGAGTCACTAAAAAAAGTCCATCGGCAGCAATTCGCTCAAGTCAAGCCGTTGGTGCATCTCAGCTGCTGTTTTATAAAACCTCGGCATCCGCTTCATCATTTGAACAGTTTTCGCCGCATGAATCACAAAATTCGTATATGAATCCATCCGTGTATTTTAAATGGATACCATACCCTGCAAAAACGGTAGATTTGAATGCTTATCTATCTGAATAGCCCAGGACTGCCGATTTCGGGTAGCTGGAGACTGTCTCCAAGGCACACATCTTCAGGATATTAGGTATAGTCTCCTTGGTAGCCGCCGTTTCTGTCAGGTGTGTTTTTATGACTGCCAGGCAAAGATTTTCACAAGGGTGGGTGGGTGGTCTAAAAAACCTATTTCCTGTTTCTCTCTCCTATGATAGATGGTGAATATGGCGTTCTTCTTCTGCTACATCCATTGGGAAGAATTGCTTCAGTCTTCTATTTTGCTTCCAAGTGTCTATTTGTGCCCTATTTGGATGGCTATTTTATTGTCTTTTGTATCTCTCTACCGCTTCAGTCAGTGCCCCTTTTCTCATGATATCTAGCGGTTCGATGTAGGCCTCTATCTTGCACGCCGCTGTAGGTGTTGATCTCATTCACCCACAGATTAGTCTGAGAGCTTGATTCTGCATCCGGTCAATAGGTGAGATGGTATTTGTACTTACAGTGGTCTGTATGGGAAAGCTGTAGTCCATTACCGGCCGTATATATTCAATGTATAGTTGCCGAAGGGTTTGTTTATCAGCTCACAAATTTATACTAGCAATTATCTTGATTAACTTTAATCGTTTGGTTGCTTTACCTCTCACATTGCAGATGTGACTGCCAAATTTCAACTGTCTGTCTAGTGTTACTTCCCAGATAAACTGAGGTAACCTCTTTTACTAGTAATTCCCCATTAATTTTGATGTTAATGGATCGCTTTGCTTCTTCGTGACTTTGGGAGAAGATGATGTACGCTTTTATATGTATTTATCTTAAGTTTCCACAGTTCGCAATATACGGAAATTGTTATTAGCCCCTCTGTTGATCTTTGCTTTTGCCAAAATGGGATATTTCTAGGTTGTCCAATTGACGAGATCACCCGCAAATAATGCCTTTGACACGTTTAGATATTTTGTGAGGTCATTTATATAGATGAGGAAAAGGGTGCAGCTTAGAGGAGAATCACGTGGCAGTCCTTCTTTTAAAGTTCTTTTATTTGATGTTGCACCTGCAAACTTGGTATCTATGGTTATGTTGGTCAGCAAGGCCTGTATCCATTTGATCATTTTCCTTCTATTCTAATTTTCCAAATTTTCATCAAAAGGTCCATCATCCAGACCCTGTCTGTCATATGCCTGCTGTAGATTAATAAACACTGCTAGTGTGCTTTTTGTCTTCTTGGAATCCATCTATCACATGCTGTGTAAACCTACAGAGTAGTTCGTCCGTGCGGTGTCCACCCCTGAACGCTGCCTGGTTTCTTTCAAGGAGGTTTTTGCTTTTCAGCCACCAATATAGTCTGTTGTTTACCATTCTTTCAACAACTTTACCTAAACATGAGGTGAGCGACACAGGTCTATAGCTTCCAGGTGTTCCTGGTTGTTTACCTTTCTTCAGTATGGGTTTGATAGTTGCTGATAGCAGTATTGATGGCACCTGTCCTTCGTCCCATGTTCTGTTGATAAACCATAAAAGTACGTCCTTCGCCTTTGGTTCTAATTTACTTATCATCTCATTTTTAACTTTTTCTGGTCTTTGTGCTTTATTGTTTGCCAGTTGCCTTATCGTCACGCTCAGTTCTTGTGAAGTGAAGTGATTTTTAAAGGCAGCTAAATTGGTGGAGTCGATGTTAATGGAGTCCTTTAACAGTGCTTTAGCTAACAGTTTTCTTGGTTGCGCTTCATTTACTCTAGCGAAAAATGTGTTAAAGATCTCAGCTTTCTTGGTATTTGATACAATTTCGTTCTCAGTTTCTCTAGCCCGGGGTGTTGGGTCTGACTTTCTCTTGTTATCTTTAAGGCTGCTCAGCAATCTCCACGCCTTGTCACCTTTTCTATTTAGATCCAGTTTGCTACAATTTTCTCTCCAAGTCTCCCGCTTGCTTTGTTTATTGACATATCTTAGTTTTTCTGTCCATCTATTATTTATGGTACTGGAGATTTGTATACCTTTTATGGTACTGGAGATTTGTATACCTTCTTCCTTGCCTCTCTCATCTATTTGACGGCTGCCTCGAGCTCTGGGTTCCAGTGCGGTTTATATTTCCTGTACATGTGGGATGGATTTCCTTGCAGCTGTTGAGATGGTGGCACATAAATGTTTGAAAGTTGTATTCATGTCATCATTCTTACTTATTTCACTAAACCTAGCTTCAGTTTCCCGGCCATAACGGTCCCAGTTAGCCTTCCTGAAATTCCATGATGGTTTTCTCCGAACCATCCTATCCCTCTGCAGTGTTTCCATAACTGTTAGGATAAGACGATGATCGCCTCAAACATCGTCCAAGACTTTAGTAGTAGTGTTATCTACCAAGTCAGCTGATACAACACGGCACAACAGCTCCTACTTTCCAATGAGATTCAATGGCTCCGCCCTACCGCTCCACCCTTAGAGTCAGAGCGTTGTACGACGGTAGTGCAATGTCAGATCACCCGGTGTTCTCGCTGCAGCTGGAGTGTTGGACTAGGCCCAGATCCTCTCTGAGTGCCTTTACCATTATTGGATCCTTGGTAGGGGTCTCGTAGGTTGGGCAAAGAAAAGTTGTGTAGAAAGGCAAACGACAGATGAGAAGAACATTTAACCCATGGGTGGTGGTTTGGGTTAATAACAGCCAGAGCATATTCCACTCGTCCATGGGTACTGCGCTGTCACCGTAAGGGCCCCAAACTGCTTCCCGCCTGGTAATACCGCCAGATACTCGGTCGCCCCCACGGCAAACTCAGTAAACAACAGGTTCACCCCCGAGAAGGTGTTGCTATGGATATGTTTGTACAGCAGAGGTCCTATGCCAGAGGTTTGCTGTCAGCCGGGCAGCAGCTTCCGCGGCGATCACTGCCCCCTGGATGTGAGAGGCTGTAGATTCGCATAAGCATTCATTAGTTGTAGGCGGGACATTGTGCCCAGACCCTACATCGACCCCGTGGAGAAGGAATCGAAGGGAGAAGGCTAAGCCGGTAAATAAAAATGCCTGCCGAAGTCGGATGTGTCGAATAGAAAGGTACACATATCGCGGACAAGCTGTAAACCATGACACAACGTATTCCTTTATAGGGACTACATCCTGCTACTTGCAAATCCCTTTTCAGGACTTGGTAACATGACTTTGAGTGGTCCGCTGTGATCTTTGTATATGATAAGGACAAGCATAGCCCCACTGACCAATGGAAAGCATGTCGTAAGAGGCGATTAACTGTGTGACATGGCATATCACTGTCCATGGTTAGGTTGTTTGTTAAGAGCAGCATAGCTGACGCTTTACAGCCCGCGGGCCCAATTAGTTTCAGTCAATTAAGACGGACTCTCACATAGGTTAGTTACCATATGCGGCATTTGTCTCAACACAGCGAAATAATAAGCTGCTCGAGCCTAACCTGCTAAGAAAGAAATCCTCCTTCCGGCTACATCTAGCTCACGCCAGAGCTGGGACCTGCACAGAGCATCGGCCCCTGCAGAAGTACAGGTGGACTAGGCAACATCTAGCTCACGCCAGAGCTAGGACCTGCACAGAGCATCGACCCCTGCAGAAGTACAGGTGGACTAGGCAACATCTAGCTCACGCTAGAGCTGGGACCTGCACAGAGCATCGGCCTCTGCAGAAGTACAGGTGGACTAGGCTTATCTAGCTCACGCCAGAGCTGGGACCTGCACAGAGCATCGGCCTCTGCAGAAGTACAGGTGGACTAGGCTGATCTAGCTCACGCCAGAGCTGCGACCTGCACAGAGCATCGGCCCCTGCAGAAGTACAGGTGGACTAGGCAACATCTAGCTCACGCCAGAGCTGGGACCTGCACAGAGCATCGACCCCTGCAGAAATACAGATCGACTAAGACTAAGTTCTTAAACAGAAAATGCCTTTCCTTTTTCCATAAATACTTTGGAAACCCAAATTGTTCTTCGGAAACTCTTATTCTCATTTGTATGATCTTGAGCAACATTTGCATTGTGTGGCGCATCAGACTGATTGTTGTTGAGTATGAATACCCTTTTGCATGAGCTGTTTTCGGTATTGTTATAAATATTGATGTTTTCAAGTCAATTGGTATGCATCTGATATTGTAAATGCAATTACACAGATCAGTAAGAATATCCATACCAAAGTCTGTCTGAGACTTCATCGTTATTATGTTTATTAAGTCTTTTATCACATTCTCCACTCTTGATCTGAGTATGCTGGGTCCTTCATTATGATACGTTTGATGGTTTTGCTTCGTGACTGTCCTTAAAAAGTTTCCTTCTATACTCCGCCAATTTATTTTATATGTCATTCTCATCCAACACTATAGCATAAATCTTATATCGGATGCATCGCCCACTGTTGATCATAAGTGTCTTGTTTGTTGTTTTTAAAAATTTCCATATGCATTTCTCTTGTTTTAGTGTTTGTAGATGACATAGACACAAATGTTGGAAATGAAAATGAGCAAGACACGCTAACAACCAGCCTCATGATGTAGGATGGAAACCAACACAGCAAACACTGAGCTATATCCAAATGACAAGGAGAGAATACAAATATGAATCACTGCAAATGGACATAAATTGGCGACTGTAAAACAATGTCATTATCTGAGAGATATAATTAGGGAGGATGACACATAATTCGTGCTCATCTCAAGCGACGATGATAACATTATCAGATTTGTGTTGCGAGATGTGATCATATACGACTGCAAAGTTCTTCTTCTTCTTCTTCTTCTTCGCACGCTGTCAGACGTCAACCTGTATTTTTTCGAAAAAAGCAGCTGTCATCATGAGGCTGTCGACACCATAGAGCTTGTTTAGTGTTGCCACTGGTGAAGGCCACATGTGCTTTCTCTGGTCCTCGTATTTCAGGCAGTTTTGCAGCAGATGTTCAGCGGTCATTTTTCCGGTACTACAACTGCATTCGTCAGTGCCACCTATCTTCAGTTTATTGAATAGGTGGTACCTCAGTCTGTTGAGGCCTGTGCGCAGTCTGAAGACCATGACCTGCTCTCTTCTGTTCAATTTGTAATAGGCATCATTTTTTTGTGTAGCCAGTATGTTCTGTTTCCCATTTAGCCATGTATCTGGCTCTAATACGCCTTTTTGACTCTTCGTAGGTCACACTAGAATCTGGTTGTGGTAGTCTTGCACCTTCTTTTGCCAGTCTGTCTGCCTCCTCGTTGCCTTGGATGGTACAATGGGCTGGAACCCACTGTACGACTACTCTTTTTGGTGCGGTCTTCTGGCATAGTTGACAGAGTACTGCTCTTAAATCATTAAGTTCAGTATTTTTCTGGCTTTATAGTGCTGTGACTACGGCTATGGCATCTGTAAACATGACTATATGGCTTTCATTTCTTTTGCCTGTCAGCATTGCTTCTACTGCAGCCCTCAGTGCCTTTGCCTCCGCTCTGAAATTGCTTGAGTATTTTCCAGTTGCCACTGACAGTGTTATTTTTCTACCATTTGGTAGGCTCAGGAATACCCCTGCCCCTCCATTCTGTGTTGTGTTTGTTATAGAACCGTCGGTGTATGCATGGGTCCAGTCCATGCTTGGGTAGTTTTTCGTTATGTACCTCAGGGTTATGTCTCTTCTTTCTTTTTCAGACTGGCTGTTCTTTTTTCCAATACCTGGTATATTATCTGTCACCACCGGAAATATATGCTGCTTCCAGGTAGGTTTGCGTACAGAAGGGATGTGCTTTGGAGTTGTTAATGTTTATAGGGTCTTCGTTCATCTTTGCTTTTCCTATTTCTGCAAAGTTTCTCCGCTTTAGTTTCCCATTTCCAAATCTATTTAGTCTCTGATGCATTGGATGGTCTGTCAGTCTTCTGAGTTTCTCTGCTTGCTGCTGGGCTCTGCAGTCTCTTCTGACGGTCATGGATTGCAAAGTTCAATCCTGGCACGTCATACTCTGTCGTAATTGAGACACACATGTAAGTAGTTGTCTGTGGGGGCTATCGTGCGTTCTGTTCTTTCTGCCCTATCGTTTCCTCTGAGCTTCAACGATTAGATTCCGCTCGGCAACCTGAGCACCTTGTGATGGTTGCGAGCGAGACAGAATGGTTCTATGCCAGCGACTCCCTGGAGGTGACATCAATATTGAAGATCCTCAGAGACATTCTTAAGAAGTCTATGTAGCGTTTCTTTTGTCCCACAGACGAGCGTCTGCCTGTTCGGAGATTAGCATACATCACTGCTTGTGGAGACTCATCGGACACAAACACACACGCACGTACGCACATATGCATGCCCACGCACACACGCACACACACACTACAATGGTACCACTATGTATCAAGATAAAATGGGTTTCCAAATATTATACTGAACGGAACAATCAGAGGGACAAGAATGAAATGAAGATAAAGGATGCGCCGGACAGATACTGTTTATAAATGATCGTGGAGAACCTTCAAAGAGACAACAACAGTGGCGATAGACAGACAGCGATGGAAGTACAAACTCATAATTCAGTGAGTCGTGATGCCTCAACGGCCTGCTAGGTTATGGGAAAGACGAGAATAATAAACGTATACAATGTGCATTAGTTGACAAACTGAGAAACGAACAAGCCGGAGTTTGAGTTGGTAAATCTTGGACATATCAAACTGCCATATTTACTTGCGCACGCAGTCATTATTTCTATGACATATTTATAGTTAATGTGTAATAACTGTGTACGATGCTTTACCCCAGTCACAATATTTCATAACACATAGCCCGGTGTCTTGGAGTACAATGGCCGACAGAACACTCTTGAGATAATCTTAAAAAATGATATTTTCAAACACACGTGGCTGCATATTCCTTTTTCAAATTCTCATTAACAAAGCCATGGGGCCTTGACTATTGTTTTTCTTCGCAAGATCGACCGTGGAAAGACAAAATCTACACAATGAGACTGCCATATATCAGCTTTGCACATCGTCAAGTAATGTTTAATGGATTGGTTGCTCTGATAAGTAATGTAGAAGAATGTAACACAGAGATCCAGAGAAATCAAGATTCTTACCAATTTATATTGTGAAGTCGATGTTGCTGTACGGAGCGGAGTCACGGAGAACGTACCACCAAGGTCATACGACAAAAACTCCAGTACTTCGCTTACAGATGCCTGCCAAGGATAATGGGAATATAATGGCAGAACATGGTGAGAAATGAAGACCTATGGCAAAGGAGCCAGCATCAGCCACTGAAGTAAATAATTAAGCGACGAAAAAAAATGGAACTGGAAAGAACAAACGCTACAGAAATCAGAGATAAAGAGAATGGGAGAAGGAACTAAGATTAAATGATTATACATGGAGAGATTCAGATAGAGCAGCCAAGGACATGCTTTCCCATTTTGTCAATGGCCTATGCACCGAGAGGAACGACGGGCTTTGATTAATTTGTAAACGCTGACATAGATGCGGCTGATCAGCACAATGGTTAAAGCGTCTATTTCTCGCGACGAAGGTACTGAGTTAAATCTCTGGCTTTGACACGTTCCAGACTACTTGAAGAAGGAAATGCAGACAGCAAGGGAACAGTTCAATCCATATTTAAATAAGTTGCGACTTAGTCCAACAAATAAGTCCAACAGTTTTACCTTAAGACACACGCACCTATACACTGGCCAATACGTTGGGATATACCTGACAGATTACGGTCCGGAAATGAAAGAGACGTGTCTTCGCCAGCAGACTCCAGAAAGGGAAACCGTTAAACAAAAGCAAAACATACATATACTATGGAAAGACGTTATTTACACAGATAAGGCGCCAGTGCTCGCTAAATTGGTTGTCACGGACTTAAATTAGGGGAGGGTAACAGCTGACATAGACGACGTTATTCTTGTGCCAAACAGCAGTTCTCGCGACATTATATTTTGTCAAGCAGAAATACCTTTACTATAATAGAAAGAGATATCTGAACTCTAGCCAAGTAAGTGGCAGAAATTGTGCCAAGTTTGAGACCGTACTGGAAAAAGCAATGGTTAAACGATGGTACAGCGATTAATGGAAGACTATGGAAGTGGAAAACTTCGATGAGCCAGTAACTTTTCACTCCTTCAATCTCTCCTCCCCTCCAAATTATCTTTATATGATGCTAGTTCCTGGAGGGCCACAGGGTATCACCCAAATAAATCGATAATCCCATTCAATTTTCCTTGCTCACTCCAGATTTCTCTTCAAATTCGTTCAATCAGTAAAATGGGTGGAGGTGTAGAAAGAACATCCCGAGAGGCCTCATCTAACAGGACTGTGCTTTTCAAGCCTGATTTGCTTCCAATTTTGCAAAGTCCTAGGTAATGGCAATACGGTCTACAAGAGCTTTGTCAATAGCACAGAACGTTTCCCGCTGGAAAATATTACGTAATGGGGAATTGCTTTAATTTTTGTGGGGAAAAAAAACGAATTTAGAAACAAAACAATTCCGGTTAATTATGTGGGTGTGCATAAGATAGGATGAAAAAGGAGGGAGACATGTTTAATGACATCTAATGTAGTTGACAAATATTAACAAAGAAACAAAGAAATTGTAGTTTGACGTTTTCCTCGTGGAATTTAGCAACACGCCACGGCAGAATGTGTGCTTTCTTTAATTGACGATAACCCTTTAATACGTTATTTCCTTTAATCAAAGCCTGCATACCTGCACGCTTACTTGTCTTATATACGCCTACCTCTCAATGATTATTTGTTGTATATGTTTGCTAGATCTACCTACAAATTATATTGTTTAACATTTGTATGTCTACAAGAACGCTATATTTTTTGTAAATGTACGACTACCTCTTATTATGTAATTAGTTTTTATTTAATTGGTGTCCTCTGTCTATCAAAAAGATGACTTGTGTAATCTTTGCTATCAATATAAATCCGTTCTTGCATTATCTGTCTATACTTTAAAGATCTTAGATTGTTTTATCTTTTGTTGCCTATGTAATCCCGTTCTTCCAAAATCCACCTTAAACACAAACATGTTTTCTTGTTTAATCTATAGGCAGTTAGTTAGTTAGTTAGTCGACAGATCAGCCTCATTACACATCAAACAAGTCCATATCTGCTCACCTCTCTTCTTCAGTATATCTCCCAGTTCTGTGTTGGTTCATTTGTCTCCTTTGGCTTCCAGCGTAACGTTCTTGCCTGGCTCTCCCTCTTGTGATCTGACTTTCTTTCAGTCTGGTCAAAGTTCAGGACTCAGCGTCATTGCTCAAATCATTTAACCGTCTCGCCTTCTTAAAAGGTATCCAGAATATCAGCCCGGTCCATTGCTCGTCGCCTTCCAACAGTAACACTTCCTGAAAGCATGTCGGCTCGTTCGTTTCCCTTTAGACCCCCGTGACATGGCACGAAAATGAACCATGGTCTTGTCAGTCTTGTTCTTGTCAGAGACTAAAGCCACAGTCCTCGACCCCAGCCCATCTCAATCTTCCTGAGCATGATCATAGAGTCGATGAGAAAGCATGTGTAAGCAAAAGTCTGTGTCTCCAGACAAACAGTTGCCTTAGCCACTGCAAATGTCTTGTTTAATCTATTCCTGCCTATAACAATGTTTTCTTCTTAAAGCCAACCTCTAGAAATATTTTCTGTCTTCATATCTGCATACAAATTTCATATTCTCATGCTCATTTACGACTATGTAATTTAGACCTACCTATAAAATATATTAATCCCGTGTATACTTACAGTCTATCTATAAAATATATAGTTGTATAATTTTGCGACTTTGTATAACATATATCCTTGTTTAATGCATATTTAGCTATAAAATGTACCCTAGTGTAATATAGGCATATTTATAAAATATGTCTTTGTGTAATTTAGGCATATCTATACAACATATCCTTGTACAATTTGAGCATACCTATAAAATATACCATTATGTAATTTAGACATGTCAATAAAATATGTCTTGGTGTAATTTTAGCCTATGACATATATCCTTGTTTAATTGTGGCTTATTTATGAAATATATCCTTGTGTAAATTAGGCGTATATATAAAATATATCCTTGCACAATTTTTGCCTATATATACAATATATCTTTTGTAATTCAGGTCCGTCTATATAATGTATCCTAGTATAATTTAGACCTATCTATAAAATATATCCTTGTGTAATTTAGGAGTATCAATAAAATATATCATTTTATAGTTTGGCAAATGTCCCACAATCATATTTAAATGCAAGAGAAACTTAACACCATTAACAAAGAACCAATCTTGATGGACAGAGAGCATTTTGAATAGGTGTATGCCTTTATATAATTGAGCAACACAGTTGATTCGTCTGATGTAAATACAAAAATTGGAGACATAAGAATCTGTTTACTGACGCTAAACAACATACGGAGATCCATAGAAATCAGGATTTATACCAAAGTTAGAATATTCAACGCCAGTGTCCAGTCGGTGCTGTTAAATGAAGCCGAAAAATGGAAAAGGATCAAGGCAAAACAATAAAGGTTTCAGTCTTTCGTTAGCAGATTTCTAGAAAGGATTACGGGCATAACATGGCAGGACATCGTGAGAGATGAAGATCTGTGGATAATGAGTTAACAACAGCCACTGGAGCAACAAATTAATAGAAGGAAATGGATTCCGTCTAGGATAAACTCTGAAGAAAGCTCCATCCAACATAACCAGACAGACTCTCACATGGAATCCTCGTGGGATGAGAATAAGAGGCAGACCTACAAATACACGGAGAAGAGTATCTGAGAAGAAGCTGCGATTAATTTGTTACACAATGAGAGAGCTTGAAAGTGTAGCACGGGACATGTATGTTGGTGAGATGTCGTCAAGGACCCACGCCCAGAGTGATCAACTCTGATTGGCTGATAAGCTAGGAATAACTATATAATATATCCGTGTTTTAGTTAGGACTATATATAAATATCCTTTTTTAATGTAGACATATCTATGAAGTATTTTTGTTTCTCCATTTCAAAATGTGTCTGTTCGACTTTAATCTCAACCTAGCTGATCAGAGAATGTTAGCCAGGGCCAGGAGAAGTATACTGGCCAAGGCCCTCACCTGACCTCCTCGTTGGTCGTCCTGGAAACGGGCTGTTGTCAAGGACAACAGTCTGGCTAACAAGGTGAGGTTCGACAAGATCTCCGTAGTACTGAGCGACACACAGATTAAGCCAAGCACAGCACAACCGCCTGGAGGACCCCGGTCCACCTTCATCAGCACGCTCGAGATGTAAGGAACGTTATTGCAACCCGTCACTTAACGCCTTTTCAGAGTGCATATAAGAGTAACTCACTCATTGTGTGCATTCCAAACAGCAACAAGTGACTGTTGCGTTGTATGGTTTGAGTGCCAAGTCGGAAAATGGAACTTTGATCTCTTCTTTTCAGGAAATTGATGGTTCTTTGCGATTTGATTTGGTATGACCATATGTTTGTAGATTTCTCTTCCAGTATTTCCCATTGCCCATCTATTCAGCAAGGCATTTTTGTTTAGTCTTCAGTAGTTGTTTGACTGCTGTTTTGTGTGTATTGTTGTTCTTGACTTGATCCTTTTTTAGTCAGTCTGCCTGCCTTGTCATTGCCACGTGTCTTTGAGTGACCAGGAATCCATTGCATAAATATTCTGATTTCATAGCATGTGAATATGGCTGGCATCTAAAGATGTTTGGGTAAGTTTAGGCTCGCAATATGGCTGGCATCTAAAGATGTTTGGGTAAGTTTAGGCTAGAAATATGGCTGGCATCTAAAGATGTTTGGGTAAGTTTAGGCTTGCAATGACTATCATCTTCCAGAGCTTGGAAAGCAGATAAGGAGTCTGTAAAGATTACGATGCTTCTGGATTCTGATTTGAAGACATAAAATGCAGTCCTCAAATAGTACAGAGCTACCTCCAGTGCTGGTATTTCTGCCTCATAGTTTGAATATAACTCCCCACAGGCATCAAAGAACTCATCAGTTGTTCTGTCTGGATACTCTATGTAGACTTCATATCCTGCTTTAATGGTGACATAAAAGCAGAATAGCCATGTATTCATTCTTCTGTGTAGGCGTCAGTCGCTCTATCTGATGTACTCATGAGACTTACTGGATCAGCACTTCTGCCTTTATTATTTGCTAGTTTTGTTTGATTTCTCGAATTGTTAGATATATATGTGGTGGTAAATTTATTGTTTCTGTCTATTGTCTGGGAGGTGATATCTGTCTTTAATCTCGCTGACAAGGTAGAGCACTGTTGTTTTGTGTAGATGGCTTTTCAGCTTTGGTGTGCCTAGCCAGGTCATTTATGTAAATGAGAAAATGAATGCAGCTCAAAGCAGAGTGCTGTGATAAGCCTTTGTCTAAGACTTCTCTAGAAGAAACGTTATTTTTCTTTGTATGGATTGTTCGGTCAATAAGGATGTAGTGGCGATGTGTATAATGAGGACTATGATTAGTTTAATTAAAACTATTTAGAAACTGTGGATTCGTATCAATGATAGTCAGAGAGTGGTGAATGCTTGGAATGCATTGCCAGATGAGGTAGCGGAGGCAGGGTCAGTTAATGCATTTAAGAATAAATTGGATGCGCATAGCTTTTAGAGCAAGGTGCTGTAAATGAAACGGGTTGTATACAGACTCTGCAGGGTCTTCTAAACCAGTATAAAGAGGTTAAGTTACGTTGTTATATCAGCTGCAGCTCTGAGTACCAGAACAAGAACCTCAGGTAGGAATTCTTCACCAGTCCAGTATTACAGCTGTCATAACAGGGACAACTTTCATCACTAACAAAGTCTGTTTACACGTAGCCTAGGACAGTCTAAGAATAAGGAAGCAGCCCTAAACAAATTCATGCTGAAGTCGGATGCACAAGGCACCCGGAAACAAAACACCGTGCAGTGTACCCTGCCTCATAAAGACAGTCATAGACACGCCTTCATGTCAGTTATTGATGTAGTTGTCTGCTGGCGAACGTGGAAAAAGAAGTAGTAGAATAGTTATAATAATAATACAAAGAAGATAAAGAAGAAGAAAACAAAAACACATTGTGTAATGTATACATCAAATCAATTTACGTACCTTCACTGCCAATTAGCTGTGCTTTTTTCACTGAAATATATAGACATACAAATGAATATTAATGAAGTAAACAAGCGTTTTCACATTCAACATTTTCATAAACACATTTTTAAAAGACCTTATGATATACAATAACGAAGCAAAAAATTTAACAAACGGTGAACTAAACATACAACTAATTGATATTAGCAGACCTGTGCAGAATATCCTCATTCCATCTTTTCTTGCCACATCTCTCATACCCTCTGTTTCTTCCTCCTGCAATCGGAGCATCACCCTGTCCACTGCCCATCTTCTTCCAAATCCAACTCACCCATCTCTTCCCGTTCAAGCCACCAGTTACTTCCCTTTCAACTAGCCCCTCTCAGCTCCCCCCCCCCCCCAAACCCCCTCCTCCCTTCCCTCTCCCTCTTCCTCAAACCGCCCATACTTTCTCCCAACAAAACGTCAAATGCACGTTATGCCTATCTGCCCCTCGATCTTCCCGTCTCTTCCCCCATCCTAAGATTGTTTCGGAAATTAAAGACTTCAGATTTTCATAATTATTCCCGGCAGCACTTCTTTAAACGTAACCCACTTATGACATCACGTGGTTAGATCAGCCAATCAAATCCTAGCAGAAATGCCTAAGTATAAAAAAATTAATACAAGTAGATGCTAACCAAATATACAGGTTTATGTCAACATATCAATCGGGTAAAAGCACACGATAGAAAACACAATTCCAGAGACACATCTACAGAGAACATAGGGTGTTCAAGATTGGCATTCTGCTGCTTGGAGCATTTGAGTATCAGAGAGGAAGAGTGCTTATTTCGCTAGGCGGTTGTACCATCTTCGATTACTGCTATCGATACGCTCCAGTCTAGGCCGCAGCAAATTGGTACCTGACTTACTGTTAGGGAATAAACGTCAGCGAGGAAGAGAGCTGTCATCCCTCCTACATCAGCTGAGTCTTAGTACAGGGCAGTACAGTGATGTTCGGGGCAAACAAACGGGGCCACTGCTCCTGCCATTAGCCTTCATCAGCTGAGTCTTAGTACAGGGCAGTACAGTAATGTTCGGGGCAAACAAACAGGGCCACTGCTCTCTTTCTCGAGCATGTCGCAATCGGGGACTAAGGAAGGTTGTGTATGGAGTTTTCAACCTCATCGTGAAAAAAACCATTGCTGCTGCAATATCATTGCAAATGACTGAATTCAGGCTTCCCTAAAGCTGGCTTACGTGAACTAAATGACGTACAGGGTCCACGCTCCATCACATGAAATGAAGGGAAAGAAGAAGGGATGAATTACAGTAAAACCTCTAACATTCCAACCTTGAGAGCAGCGATAGGTAAACATTAATCGATGTACTATTCCCTACGAAAATCTATCCACACTGCGAGCATGCGCAGCAGATTAATACCAAATCTTCAGCAAATTTTTAATCGAGCGCACATTCATGTGCTTATGAAAGATATTATTTTGAAGTATATCGACTCGACGAGAGAAGCGGAGTTGCAGTACGGCCTTCTCCGACGCAAAAGAGGGATGTTGTTGAACCCACAATGAGTTGATTTACCTTTTTGTGCACTCTGAAAAGGACGTTTAGTAGCGATATGTTGTAGCTTTCCTCACATCCCGAACGTGCTGATCAAATCAAGCCTGGATCCTCCAGACGGTTGTGCTTTGCTTGGCTTCATCTGCGTGTCACTCATTACTACGGGGATGACGTCGATCCCTCACCTCATTATTCAGCTACCATGAAAACAGCGTCTTTCCAGGAAGGGCTGCGGGGAAGTTGAGGTGAGGGTCTTGGCCAGTATATTTGGCCTGACCCTCACTAACATGTCTGATCAGTATATTTCGCCTGACCAGACGTTATTTCCCCTGCCCAGAAAAGGGATAAGATATATTATATGGAGATATAATACATTGCATATCTTTATTCCAGAAAGCAGAGAATATGCTTACGGCAATCTTCCAATCATGTAGGAGAAGACAAATGAACATGAATAGTTATAAAACGATGGTTCCAATCATGTTACAGAAGGCACATGAACACGGCTAGCGTATTGAACGATAAGGATAAATTAGACTTTACATTTTTTTAACAAAATTCAACCACCTATAAGAACAAGAGGGCATGGCTACAAGTTAGCTAAAGAAAGGTCCAGGTTAGATTTTAGGTAATAATTTTTTAGTCAGAGAGTGATGAATGCTTGGAATGCAATGCCACAGTAAGTAGTGGAGGCATGGAGAATTAATGCATTTAAGAATAGATCGATTGGGTGCGCATAGCTTAAAGAGCAAGGAAATGCAAATGAAACTGGTTGTAAACAGAATCTGCATAGTTTTCTAAACCAGTATAAAAACGTTAAGTTTAGTTAATAATAAAAATAATGATAATAATTATAATAATACTAAATATTCTATATTTATATATTTTCAGGATGTCGCAGAAGAAACTGAGTTATATGTGAGATGAAACACTGAAACTTGTTAAGAAAGTAACAAATTAAAATAAATCGAACGAGAGCGAACCAAAACAGCAAATGACATTTGCGCAAGAAAATTTAGAATAGACATAAGAAAAAGTAAATGAAGGTACATAGTGGACACTTGCAAAGACAGAAGATACACAGCAACGAGGTAAGGGAGGGAGATGCCTTTCAGAAAATATAAACACTCACAAGGGAATTCCCCTGGTTCCACATGTCATCAATTACAAATAGAGGGCAACAAGCTAACTGAAACAAAAGACATACTGAATAAATAGAGAGCCAACGGCAGAATCATATATGAAGGCAACACAAAGTGCTCAGTTGCAATCCTATCAAAAAATGAAAAAAACACCTTAACTAGCATTGGAAGAAGTAAGCTCACTATCAAAAGCCTGAAAAAGGGTCCGCATGATGTGACGATCGCCAAGCAGAGCTAATAGAAGCAGAAGGAGAGGCCAGTGCTCGAGTTTATCACACCCTGTGTAAAACAATTTGGCGCAGCATAGAGTGGCCAGACGCAAGTAAGAAATCAATTTATATTCCCTTCCTGAAAAAGGCAATTTGAATCTGTGCACAAAATACCGAACTATCGGGCTAATCAGACACGGTAGCAAGATACTCTTGTAGATCATTTTGCTAAAGATAGACAAAAGATTTGAATCTGAAATTCAGATTCAAGAAGGTTTTAGAAAAGATAAAGGGACCAGAGATGGTTGGTTGGTTGGTTATTGATCCAGCTTCTGCCCTTAGGCACAATGCCATAAAGTGGTATCTGCAAGTATTTGTAAGCTGTTGTTTAGTTCCGTACAAAGTGTTTGTAAGCTGTTGTTTAGTTCCGTACAAAGTGTTCAATTTGTCTGACCTCGGAGGAAGAAGCTCTTTCCTGCACCACCTGCAACTGCCGGACATTACAAAAAACTATGTTCCACAGTTTCATAGGGACGTGTGCACAGACGGCACTCTGGAGTTTGTTCTGGTTGGATTCTGTTCAAGTGGATGTTAAGTTGTGTGTGTTGAGTGCGAAGTCGGAAAATGGTGCTTTGGTCTTTCCTTTTCAGGAGGTTAATGTTGCCTTTGGGATTTGAGATGGCCATATGTTTGTAGATTTCTCTCCCAGTATTTTTCATTGCCCATCTATTCAGCCAGGCCTATTTTTCCCATTCTTCAGTAGTTGTTTGACTGTCTGTAGGGTTGTTGGTGTGTATTGTTGTTCTTGAGTTGCTCCCTTCTTAGCCAGTCTGCCTGCCTTGTCACTGCCAGGTGTATTTGAGTGACCAGGGATCCATTGTATAACTATTCTGACTTCATGGAATGTGAGAAGTTGGTTAGCCTCTAGGGATATTTGGGTATGTTCAGGCCTGCAGTGACCACTGTCTTCCAGAGCTTGAAGAGCAGATAATGTGTCTGTAAAGATTACAATGCTTTGGGCTTTTGATGGAAAAGCATCAAATACAATCCTCAAGTGGTACAGAGCTACTTCCAATGCTGTTATTTCTGTCTCATAATTTGAACATATCTCCCCACAGGCATCAAATAGCTCATCAGGTGTTCTGTATGGATACTCTATGTAGACTCCATATCACGCTTTAATGGTGGCCTTAAAAGCAGATCCATCAGTATAGACATGTATGCATTCTGCTAGTTAAATGTTAATCGTTCTGTGTGATGCTCTCATAAGACTGACTGGATCAGCACTTCTTCTTGTATTATCTGTTAGTTTTGTTTGAATTTCTGGCATTTTAAAACATGTATGTGGTAGTAAATTTCTTGTTGCTTTCTGTGTTTCTGGTTTTTTTTTAAATCTGAGACATGATATATGTCTTTAATCTTACTGACGTAGTGGAGGACTGACTTTTGTTTTATTCTCTGCTATTGCTGTCATTTTTCTACAAGCCTTCTATTGGGGTGGTCTTCGCTCATTATTTTACTCCCTCAAAAACTTCCATAGCAGCCACATATCTTCGCATTTCAAGGGGTTCTACATTCACATGAATTTCACATGATGCAGTAGGCGTTGACCTCATTACTCCACTAATAATGCGCAGGGCTTTGTTCTACACTCTGTCCATGGACTCTACATTAGTCTGTGAGCATGTTGTCAAGAGTGGATTGCTGTATTCTAAAGCAGAGCGTACATATCTAAGATACAAGCCTTTCAGAGTGTCCTTGTCTGATCCCCATGTTGTACCAGCAAGCCTCTTCAATAAGTGCAGCTGCCTCAACGCTTTATTTTTAACACAGGAACCAAAGATCACATATTCAATTTGAGAACTATCTAAGAAAAATGTAGAAATTTTAACGTAGACATGTACGCGTGTTTAATTGATTACACCAAGGCCTCTGATACGGTAAAACATAAGAATATGGGGAATTTAATTAAAGAAATGAGTTTTCCTCTACATATATTAACCATCTCATTGAAACGTTAAATCAAATTCAACAAGTCGATGTTCAAGTGTCTGGTTCGCAGTACAAAAGAGAATAAGACAGAGATGTATCTTCTCACCATATCTATATAGCATCTTTGCGGAATATATAATGAGAAACGTTAGAGAGGACTAGAACATTGAAAGTTCCGATCCATTTGCGATTGGCGGTTAAGAGTTTCAAGAGTTACGATACGTGGATGACACTGTGATAGTATAAAGAAGTGCTGAAGTGCTAGAGCATCTACTTTCAGCAGTAAACGGATATAGTAAATATTAAAACCTGTTTATAAAGATACACAAAACAAAGATAATGACCACTGACAAAACACAATGTCAACATAAATTTAAATTACGTGGTCACGGATTTTGAATATCTGGGTCCAGAATAGACAAAAATGGCTCCAAAGAAATAAAAAAAGATTAGTCATGGCAATGCAGAGGCTGAACACCCTGAAGAAATTATGGCAGAACACCAACAAAACGACACAAGTGAGTCTTGAGAATCTGTGTTTTTCCTGTGGCAGCATATGGCTGCGAATCATGGACGATTACCAAAAGTTTTAGAAAAAGAATAGAGTCATTCGAGTCAAAATGTTCAGAAATATCCTCAGAATACCATGGATGGAGAAAAAGATAAATATATACATTCGACAAGAGTTGAACAAAGAGAAGAACTGGTTTATCAATTCCATTATGGCCAGAAAATTGAAATACCTTGGTCACATCAAGAGACACCACGGACTTGAGAGGACAGTGATGGATTGCATATTGCAGGCATAAGAGGCAGGGGTAGACCGGAGAAGACGATGGCACCAATATATCCAGGAATGCCTGGGTAGAACTGTGGTGGAGGCAGGAGTTTTGGCAACGGAAAGAGTTTCTTTCAGACAAAGCTGTGATGAAAGCGACGTTCTATAAAGGACAAGCTACATGATAATGATGATGAAACACGTATGTATGTATGTGTGTGTGTGTGTGTGTGTGTGTGTGTGTGTGTATTAGTACGCAAAGAAAGGCAGAGGGAAATAGAGAGTACAGAGGGAAACGAGGAATAGCGGAAGAGAAGAGTGTATAGGGAAGATTGCGTAAAGGTACAGCATCTTTTTAAGCGATAAGGTTTAAGTCATCCCATAAGCACGTTGAAATGGTTCTCCAGCTCGAAACGACGCTGTCTTGGCGCAGGCTTCTTTGCACATTCCTCTGTTTTGCCCTCTGTCTCACCCTCTCTCTTATTCTTGTACTTTTCTCTTTTCATATATTGGAATGTACGGATATATATATATATATATATATATTTGTTGTTGTGTATCTTATATATAATATTGTATATGGGTATGTATGATGTTAACGTATAAATTAAAAAAAATATATGTATATGCGAGGCGTGTTCAAATGAAACCGGACCAAACTGCAACAAATGAACATACAAACGATGCCCATGATGACGTCACTTCTGGTGTAAACAGCACATACAAACTGTCAAGTTTGCAACATTAAATTATCCTCCGACACAAAATTTCCTCAGAAAGACCGCTGAAAACATGGCGGGTGTGATACGGAATTCGTCCAAAGTTGATCGGCGAGCGGTGATTCGGTTTCTAACAGCTGAAGGATGTCGACCAGTTGACATCCATGGCAGAATGCAAGCAATGTATGGTCACAAAAGTATGTCAAAGAAAACAGTGAAGAACTTGACAAAGATGTTTAAAGAATGACGTTAGTTAACGAAAGATCTTCCGAGACCAGGTCATGCGCATATTTTTGCGTCAGAAGATGTTATCGCCAAAATTAATACAGTAATTCGGGTGGACCGTCGCCGAAGCTTAAGTTTGCTAGCAGAGAAATTTGTTGGGGTAAGTTCTTCTTCTTCATCGTACGCTGTTTACACCGATATTTACGTTGCACTGTTTTATTTTGTTAAGTATGTGGCTCAGTGCATCGGATTTCAACAGGCGTTTCTGTAGGGTTACTCTCCTTAGCCTTTGGCTGTCCCCAGCCTAACTGCAAGGCAGCAGTTGTTTTTGGTCAGAGTTGTCTCTCTTAGGAAGTTGTCTTGCAGGACTATCGAGTCTTCCCTACTCGTGTCTATAGGGTTTGGCAATGATATTATGGACTATGTACTAGTTTGTTCTATCCCGGAAGAGAGGCAGTCCAGTGTGACTGTGTCCCAGGATCGTCACGTCCTGCCAGGAACGTAGCATATGCATGTGAGTGAGGTATCTCTTTGCTCCCTTTATTTTCTCGGCTCATCTGCAGTGATGGTACCCCTAGCATTCCCCGCCACCCGGGAGGTTGTCACAAATAGGGCAGGAGGTGCAATGTCCGCTGGACTGCATCTCTTCTGCGTCCATTGGGATGACTGATAGCAGACAGAGGCAAAGAGCGAGGCAGGAGTGCATTTTACCAGGTGCATTTCTGCGGCTCGACCGGGCCGGGCTGAGACGCAAGCCCCAGCCATGTCGTAGCCTCCCATCCCAGCGGTGCTGAGATTTAGGGCGGGATTCTGGCTTAGAGGCGTTCGGCCGTAATCCCTCAGATGGTAGCTTATCAGCCAAGCACGTGGACCAAATGTCAGCGACCTGTGATTCGTCTCGAAATAGTGAATTTGACCAGGGGACAAGCCTGGCCATTGCACGAAGATGTTGTTCGCCTGGTGTGCGGACATATCTCATGGTCAAGGGTTGAGTCTCAGCAGTTCGCAGTGAGGTAGCTGATCTACTGCTTGGGGCACCCCGACTGAGAACTAAGTCTTGTACAAATGGTTTCATACCTCATCGCCGTATGGGGTGAATATCGAGCAGCTTCTCGCCCGCTTTGATCGGCGGACGGCAGAGACCTCATTCTGTGGCTCGACCGGGCGGGGCTGGAGTGGGTGCCCCAGGTCCCCATCATGTCGAAGCCTGCCTTTGCAATTGTGCTGAGCTTTTGGGCGGGATTTTGGCTTAGAGGCGTTCGGCCGTAATCTCTCACCTTGTAGCCTCGCGCCGTTGGCTTATCAGCCTAGTACGTGAACCAAATGTCTGCGGCTCCTCTCGAGTTGAGCAGGATTACCGTGGCAACGCCCTGTCATTAGTAGGGTAAAACTGACCTGTCTTCCGAAGGTCTATTTCCAGTACCCGTTCAATATTAGACCGGACGTATCAATAGAGGGCTTTTTAGTGTGTCAATGGCCAAGTTTCTGGAACCTGCGATTTCTGCAGGGTTAAGACCAGATTACCATAGCAGACGCTCTTTCATTAGGGGGTTAAGAGACTGACCTGTCTTCCGCTGATCTAATACCAGCACATGTTCACTATTAGACCCCACGAAGGTGCTCTCGATTTGACAGTCATTCTACAGTATTGGCGTGTTAAGTCAATTTAAGCCGCAGGCTCCACTCCTGGTAGTGCTATTCCGTCAATTCCTTTATCAAACACTGAATGCAGACCAACCGAGCCACAGAGGGCATAACCCCAGATTTCTGAGGGTCTAAATCCAATGAGCCATTCGCGGTTTCACCGTGAGACAGTGTGAACTTAAACATGCATGGCTTAATCTTTGAGACAAGCATTTGACTACCGGCAGGATCAACCAGATATCTGTCGGAGACGTACGTACCGCACACACCGGTCGGCGGAGGACGGGTGTGTAAAAAGCCTCACTGGGACGCCGCAAGGACCGACTGACGAACGTACGGACGGTTGTTCCCCCCGTCCCTCACTCCGTCGACCTAGGACCGCCTGACAGGGGCCCCTACACACCAGACGACCGACTGACCGGGCTCGCTCGAGGAGGGATGGCTGCGCTCTGTGCAGGACGGATCCCAACGACCCCGGCGATGAATTTCACTGGGACGAGAGACAATTTGGCCTGCCGGCCTGCCCTTCTCCCGAGGGTTGGTCCCCGGGAGAACACAGGGCCTTCAGGCACGATTCCTGCTTTCCATTTGCTGGTCACAAGCTCTTTGCGAGAGTCTGACCACCAGCGAGACGAACTGTCGAGCTCTGCTATAAGCCTTAGATAAATCACCACCGACTGACAACGTTTCTCGATACGGACCAGAGCAGCGCACCTCGGCGGAGGAGACGCCCAAAAAAAAAACCGCATCCCGATACCTCTACGGGGAAAGGCGAGCAAGCGTTTTCGGCAAGCCCGCGCTATCGCTCCGCCTGGCGGGACTGAGATCGCTTTACGAACATTGGCTTAGATTGAATCGCGGCGGCGAGACAACTACCCCAGATGGGGTGAGTTCAACTGGTAACCACCATGCAAGAAACTGAAGTATCGGAACCCATTATGAACACCTTCCGATACTCCAGTTTCTTACTAACCACCATTTGAACTTTCCCTAGCGACACAACGAATTCCTGTACTAGCAAACGTTTGTTAACTCACGTTCATGTTTAAAGATCGTTGTCCAGTTCTTCATTGTTGTCTTCGACACAATTTTATCACCATATATTACCTGCATTCTACGGTGAATGTCAACTGGTCGACATCACTCAGCTGTTAGAAACCGAATCACCGCTTGCTGATCAACTCTGGACGGATTCCGTATCACACCCGCCAAGTTTTCAACGGTCTGCTGAGGAAACTATGAGTCTGAGGATAATGTAATGAGGCGTATTGTTCTGTAATGTTGGCACAGCTTTAGGTTTCCAGACTTAGGTAACAGTATAGCCATTGATTTTGTCCATAAGTCCAACCAGTTTCCTGTCGCCCACATATTGTTGCAGATGTGTGTCAGGCCTTCCACATCCCCACCTGCCTGAAAGAGCTCTGCTGGTTTATTGTCCCTCTTCTCAATGTCTTTACCGCTGCAGCTACCTCTTTCTTCGTTATCAGTTGATTATCATCTGTAGTTGTTGGTGTTGGAGGGATTGTTTTCTCAAGTTTGTTCCGTCCCTTGTAGTTGCATAACTCGGAGCAGTACTCTGTCCATCTTGCCAGTACGGTATTGTCCTCAATAAGGCCCTTGCCGCTTTTATTCTGGATCATAAAGTTCCTTCCTTGTCTTGGTGTTACTAATTCTTTGACAACCTTATATGCTGCTTTAGCGTCATTTCTGTTTAATCTGTCTTCGATCTGTGGACATTGCTCACATATCCACGCCTCTCTCATCTTTTGTTGTGTCGCTTTGTTGACCTCTTTATATCTGCCGACCTCATCAGGTGAATTATGTTGGTTTTTCAGTGACCTTCTTCTATCACAAAGGTCTAGAATGTCTTTGGTCACCTAAGGCTGTTTTGTTTGTTTGGTGGTCTCCCATGATCTCCGTTGTTGTAACTGTGAGTACTGAGTTATGAGACTCTGCTACTGTATCGGTATCCAGTCTCACTCCGAGAGCCAACAGGGGAGCAATTTGCTCTGGAAGTAACAGTCCCAATCCAAGAGGAGGGAGCCATGGAGGGGAATGATAATATCCCAATGGAAGAACTAAACGTAGCATTGGAGAAAATTAAGATTGGTAAAGCAGCAGGACATCATGGTATAAAAGCATAAATGGTTAAATACATGGGAACGGCAGGAGAGATTCTATTCATGAAGATTCTCAAGGCAGCTTGGCGCCACAAGAAGGCACCAAGAGATTTGGAGGCTGCCATAACAATACCAATATTTAAAAAGAGTGACAATCGACAATCAGAAAATTACAGAGGTAGCTAGCATTAGCAAATGACGTGGGCCTGATCACGAAATCCGAGGCACATCTCCAGGTCCACTTGCAAGCCTTGGAAGAAGAGTTAAAGAAGAGAGGAATGCACATCAGCAACTCCAAAACAAAAACCATGGTGATCGCCAGAAATGAGAAGAGACATCAAATAGCCCTGGGACCCCGATCACTGGAGCAGGTCAGCAACTTCAAATATCTGAGAAATGGTAATAGACAGCAGGGGAGAAATCATAGAAGAGTTAACTGCACGAAGGTCAGCAGCTGGTAGACTTATCCGTGCAAAAAATATAGGATTTCTCAGCAGGATAGAAATAAGCAAGAAAACAAAGATGGATGTATACCACTCCTCCTATGCGCCTGTACTGACATGCAGATGTGAGTCATGGGCAATGAACACAGCCCAAAAAGGCAATTACAAATTTCAAAAATGAGTTGGTTCAGGTGAAGAAAAGGGACAAGATCAGTAACCCGACAATACGTAGAAATCTCGTAGTCCAATCCCAGCAGACACGAGTAGAGCAGTCTCAACTACAGTGGTTTGGCAGTGTCTGTAGAATGGAAGGAGAACGGATACCAGGGCCGTCATGTGACAAAAACAGTCAAGGATGCAGAACCCTAGGACAACCCAAAGTACGTTGGGAAAACAACATACAGCAGTGACCAAGCGCGGGATTGGAAAGAGGTCAGGAAGAAGACAACGGATAGAACAATATGACGTTCTCACTGGCAAACCTCTACACGTCAAGGTTGAAGAGGAGCTATTAAATAAGTAATATATATATATATATATATATATATATATATATATATATATATATATATATATATATATGCATGCATATATATGTATATGTACATGTGTGTGTGTGTGTATGTGTGTGTGTGTGATTCTCGATGTGTACGTACTGGTACTTGTTAGTGCAAATACTCCTTGTTTCATATATTATACGTATTTGCATGTGTGCGTATGTATGGCTATATGCACTTATTTAATTTACAGGCGTTTTTATAAAATATGTGCGTTTTTGAGCTTTCACATTGATATTATCTTGATTGGTCTATCTTCTAACAGCTGACATACTGTGATTAACGCATTCCTATCCAATCTCTGGTTAATATAGTACGTCTTTTAATTCATAAACAAGGTCCAAAGCAATTTTCTACTAAACTGCATGTCAGATCCAAATGATTTTTCGCATGCAGTCTTAGAATATCCACGACGTTATGGAAACATTTTTTTTTCTAAGAAATGTATTCATTAGTCTATATTAAAAGCAACCTCAATGAATTGGACACAATTTTAACATGTGTAAAGTACACATACGGGCTGTATTAAAAATATATGGTTTTGACCTTCAAATTAGCTCTGTAAATACAAATTCCTGATTATTCCGTGCACAAATTAGACACTTTGTCGAATGCGGAAAGCAACAAACGTCATTCATGCGAAAAAGTCTAATAGTTGTAGGGGCTTACACCAGTGTTGGTATGAGGAGGCCGTATCACAGGACAAGAGAGACGCCAATATAATCCCCATTTACAAGAAAAAGGGAGACAGAGGGGACTGCAACAGTTACAGGAGATTAATTCAAGGCGTAGGCACAGTGTATGCTTGCGTCATCCTGAGCAGGTTACGCAAGCTGGACGACAGGGTTTACCTAGAGTCTCAGTGTTGTTTTCGCGCAGAAAGGTCCACCGTTGATATAGTTTTTTTCACTGAGACAATTCCAAGAAAAATGCAGAGCAACACAGACCACTATTTCTTGCCCTCATCGACCTCACCAAGGTATTCGATCTGATAAACAGAGGGAATTTTTTAAGTATCTAAAGTTGGCTGCCCACCTAAACTACTGAGCATGATTAGGTCTTTCATGTGGGCATGAAAGGTACAGTGCTGCATGACGGTCAGGAATCTGAGGCTTTCGCCATTAACAGCGGAGTTAAACAAGGTTGTGTCCTGGCTCCGACTCTATTCGGCATTTTCTTTGCCATTGTGCTTAAACACGCCTTTGTAACTGCCACAGACAGGGTCTTTCTGCATACTAGGTAAGATGGGAGACTATTCAATCTAACCAGACTGCGAGCAAAAAGTAAGACAAGGGAGACTATCATTCGGGATACGATGCTGCCCTGGTCGCACACACGGAAGCCGAATTACAGATCCTCATTAATAGGTTGGCAAAATCTTGTGATTTGTTTGGACTCAGCTTCAGCGTACACAAAATAAAAGTGGTGGATCTAGGTGCAGATCCTCCAGACATTGTCTAAAACAATAACAATCTGGAAGCAGTAGATCACTTTAATTAACTCGGATCTATCATCATAGACAACCTTTCACTGGATCGAAGCTGCAAAAACGATTAGGAATGGCCTCATAGGCATTTGCCAGGCTCTCAGAGAATGTGGAATAACATCATGGTGACCATCTCTCCACAGGTTACTGTGTACAGATCGTGTGTTATGAGTACCCTGGTCTATGTCAGCGTAACATGGACTCTTTATGTCTCATGAAAAAAAGCTAAACTCTTTTCATATGCGCTGTCTGAAATGTATACTTGAACTTTCATGGAGTGACTAACAGTGACGTGTTGGACCGTGCAGAGATTGCCAGTTTAGTTACGATCCTCCGTCAGCGCCGCTTGCAATGGATTGGTCACGTGTGCAGAATGGAATACCAAAAGATTTCATATACAGAGAGCTGACCACGGGCAAACATAAAATAGGTAGAACTTTGCTCCACTACAAAGATGTTTGCAAGCGTGACCTGAAGGCGTTGGATATGAACCTCTGCAGCTGGGAGAAACTTGCCAAAGACATACCTGGCAGGAGGCAGGCTTTATGTGTTGTTCTGCATGCAGAGGTGCACAAGATGCGTCAAGATGCAGACTCCAAAGCAAGGGCAACAACTGACTGCCCCTCTCAAGCGTGAAGTCCATTGTCTCTCCAGACTGATAGGATGCCGATTAGTTCACATTAATAGTTTGAGGTGTAGTTATTGTGGTATATAGCTGCTTTTTCAAAACTTACATTGATATCAATTTCAAAATGAGTTTGAAGTGTACATTTATAAAAATGCACAAGGTTACCGTTTTACTATAACAGTTCTTCCGCAGGGAATCTAAGATGGGTCATTTAAATTGCAATATTTATGACCCAGAGAAACGAACGCAATTGGCGCTTGGTCTGGATAGATCATCCTTTTACCGTTGGATTGGACAGAGTGCACTCATATCAAGCAAGGAAGGAAAAGGAAATTTGACGATTTATACAGAGATGTAATAACACGGGAGATATTAAAACTGTTGACGAAAAATCAACTTGTTACTCTCCTGAAACGAAAACTAATATTTAAGCTTGTGTGTGCTAAAGCCAAAGGAGAGGTTACCGAACAGAACGGGACATTTAAAATGTGTGATGTTGAAGTGCTGACACATGAGTACTTTTCAAAAATAGACATTCAGTTCTGGAAGATGTGTGTTGAACATGTACTCCGGGAAGAAAAACAGTACTGGCAACGACATGTATTTCAATTTGTCCAGCCAGTATCAATTATCAACCTCTTTGAATTGACAGATTCGGATGATTAATATCATCTTTTTTGGACATACTGATTAGCAAACTTGGATGAATTAGAGTATGTTTATCAAAACAATTAGGTGTATCTACAATAGCAACAAATACATAGCAATTTTGTCAAATGTGTTACACAAAATAAAATTAGCTGCGCAGTTGATACAACCTTAGGGGTCTAAGGGTGACCAATGGGCTGTTCTAACTGTTGCATATTGGTGCCATTTTTAAGAGTGCACATAAAGAGCTTCACAAACAGTAAATTTATGTATCAAGATATTAAAGAGATACGCCTATGAACAAAATGCTGAGAAATACAGCTGCGTACTGTGAAATATTAAATTTAATGTCATTTCTTTGCAATGGTCCTAAAAGATCAAAAGATTTTGCCGATGTGCAAATGTCTTAACATCTATGGAAGAAATAATATCAATGTTTTAGCGTCATGGATATTTTAAGGCTGCATTCGAAAAATCATTTGGATCTGACATGCAGTTTAGTGGAAAATTGCTTCGGACCTTGTTCATGAATTAAAAGACAAATTATAGCCACAACCAACGTCGTATTTCAAGGTTCAACCTAATTGAATTTGCTCTGATTCATTAGGTTTGTTTGCGTGTTTTTTGCCCTTGACGAAGGCATGGTGACAATAATCATGAATCGGTTTTGATTCTGTCCTTGTAACAACATAATTGCTTTTGTTTTTATCGATCTTTGACCTGCAGTACCGCCATTGTTTGGATACATTAAAAAATATAAAACCACCAGATTGTGACTGATTATTGCAACCAGATTTGTGTATGATGTTTGATGATTATTCTATCCAGTTTGTTGTGTCATGTTGGCTGATTATTCTATCCAGATTGTTATGTCATGTTTGCTGATTATTCTATCCAGATTGTTATGTCATGTTTGCTGATTATTCTATCCAGATTGTTGTGTCATATTGGCTGATTATTCTATCCAGATTGTTATATCATGTTGGCTGATTATTCTATCCATATTGTTATGTCATGTTTGCTGATTATTCTATCCAGATTGTTATGTCATGTTTGCTGATTATTCTATCCAGATTGTTGTGTCATATTGGCTGATTATTCTATCCAGATTGTTATATCATGTTGGCTGATTATTCTATCCATATTGTTATGTCATGTTTGCTGATTATTCTATCCAGATTGTTATGTCATGTTTGCTGATTATTCTATCCAGATTGTTGTGTCATATTGGCTGATTATTCTATCCAGATTGTTATATCATGTTGGCTGATTATTCTATCCATATTGTTATGTCATGTTTGCTGATTATTCTATCCAGATTGTTATGTCATGTTTGCTGATTATTCTATCCAGATTGTTATGTATAATTACTCGTATATGAAAAAACAATGGCATTCCCAATAAGATGAAATACTTGGTTCCATTTTTATAATAATATTTAAGCTTCATAAAGATTTTTTTTTTTTGTCTCCCGATATTAAAATTATATTCAAATGAAAGCAGCAAGATATTGTTTGTATAGTCGTTGGTTGGATAAACGAATTGCGCTCCAAATGAAGTATAGGGTCACTACTACAGTTGCCCTATTACATAAAGCAAGGATCTGGGCATTATCACTGGCGGTCTTAGAAATGGCTTGACATGCTGAGATTGCTAGTCCCATACAGAACCTTCTTTATTCGTTTTTTACAACACGCTTCGAAGATTACAGTGGCTAACCCTGGTAAGAATTGAAAGATTGTTCAGTTGCATGGTCTTGTAATCCATACTCCACTGACATAGTATATTACCTTGCTTTCATTATGTATCTTTTACATTACAGGACAATACAAAACGGTCATTTTTGTATTACAGGTTCCTCCTAATGAATCTACACAAATTGGTTACATCAAAGATACTCTTGCTTTCCAAATGTTCAAAAATATATTCAGCTACAATATTTGACCTGCTTAGCAAATCCTTCTCACTTCTACTCATATTCATTCTCTCTCTACTGACAGCTTTTGTGAGCCCTGCAGTAGTGAGCGACACGCATAAGAAGTCAAGGATACCACATCCACCTAAAGGATCCAGTCCACTTTCATCAGCACGCTCGTGATGTCTAAGAAAGCTGCTGCAACCCGTCACTTAACGACCTTTTCAGGTCGCACAAAAGAGTAATCTTACACATTGTAGGCACTCAATAACAACAAAAGCAATACCAACAACAACAACAACAAAAGCAACATCAACCAGCAGCTTCAAATACAAGTTATTACACCGCTACTCATAACTAGACCAAAATCTAAATATAATTAGTAGCCTATTACAGAAAGAGGAAACTGAGCGCCTATTGAATGCAGTGATGTCTATTCCTTAAAACATAATACAACGTAACATCTTGGGCATTCTTTGTTATGAGACTCTTCTACTGATAGCCTGCAGAGTGTGAAGTGGCCCTCACGGTTTGAGAGAAAACTCTATCAACAACATGGCATGTATCATACACGGAATACAAGAGTGAATGATTCGTTTTCCCTGGGGATCGGGGGGAAAAAAGGGGGAAGAAAAAGCTCAAACGCTGCTAGATTCACGATAAACAAACACAAAACAAACACACATTCTCAAAATAAATACATAATGATTTATGTATGTCTGTCATCAACTGTTTATAGCTACAACATATTGTAGTTCTGTAAGTGTCGTGCCAACTAGTTATACGCGGTTAGTGTGTTCCCCAACTTCGTGTTCTTCTAGTTATTTATAAATGATGTTCTTTACGTTAAAGTTTCACGTATGCCATATTACCCGTGTATTACTGTGATCCGAAAGAGGCGCAAAGAATAGCAACACTGTAAACTACCAGGCATATAGTAAAAGATGACTAAGGAGTTTTAGTTATGTGGCCTTTTAGCCCATTTTACAGAAACTATGAACTACAAGTAACCTAAAATAAGGCCTATACACGTGGAGGTAGAAGAGGGCGACTAAGGCAAGCCTTTTTTATTTTTATTATAAAGAACATACTTGTACTACGCTATTTGTAAAATAATTTGATGGCAGAGAATAATGCAATGATAAGGTACAACATTGAATATAGTTTTGTAGTACAAGCGCTAAACACGCTAGGACCAGGAAAGTAACAATTGATGATGTAAGACCACCTAGAAAAACTGGCACTAAGAAAAACGATATTTATATATATATATATACACAAAATATGTATGAACGGAGAAGCGAATAATGACGACCGCAGAGAAGCTCAATTTATTTTACGACATCCATCTGTTTAGGTCACACTTACCGCACACACATAAAAGCGACATCTTTCAGCATTCGAATGATATCCAGGCGACAAAGGTCCTCATCTGGCGCCCACAAGACTGTCATGATATCCACAAGTCGAATTTCTGGCCATTAGGGACACGGAAGTGTACAATTGTATCCTAACCAACGGAGGCCATCTTGTGCTATTCAAGTAATCATAACAGCTCATCAATATTCATGACTCTTTGGCCTGATTAAGAAATCACGTCTTCGTCCTGGACCAAGCCTGTCTTCTGGCGAACAGATCGATACTGGCAGTGTCGATGTAATGGAGATATGTTTGCTTACTTCCACAAAATAAGAACGAATATGTTATAAATCACAATGGTCCATGCCACGATGCAAACTCCCAGCTGTCGCTGAAGCCAGTGCTGGTACAAGGGTGGTCATGCCTAGAGTGAGAGAGAAAGAGGGAGAGAGAGAGATAGAGTGAAGAACAAGGACATGAGTACGTTCATTGATCCGCCTCTGAGCAAACAGAGATCCCTCGCGTACAGTGTATATCGATCTACGAGGCGTCGTTACCATCGAACGCACCTCCACGAACTGTTTCGCTTTGGAAGACGGGATTGTGAAACTGCTCGCAGACACGGGCATAAGTCACAGAGAAGGGAGAGAGGGGAGACTCACAGTCTATGAGTTTACACTTCGTCTGTGAAACACAGGAGTGGTTGGGGAAGGGAAAGGGGGGGGGGAGGGAGCGAGGTGAGTGAGATAACGTAGGAACTGTAGAATGTGAAGGTCATGGGTGTATTCATTTTATTCAGTGTAACATGAACAATTAATTGTTCTGGGAGATATGAGAGGGGATAGAGGGGGGTTGGTTGAGGGTGGGGGGGGGGGGGGTGAGTGAGATAACGTAGGAACTGTATAATGTGAAGGTCATGGTTTTATTCACTTTATTAAGTGTAACATGAACAATTAATTGTGCTGGGAAATATGACGTTATGAAAATGTGCAGCGTAAAGGTATGGGGGAGGGGGTAAGTGGTGATGCTTATTAAACGATAGAGGCGTTTTGGAATTACAAAAAAGTATAATTAAATAGTTAATTATCGTTAAATGTACACATGCATTCCAATTTGAAAGGGACAGGGGGGAGGGTGTACGAAAAAAAGGTATGGCGAAAGAGAGAGAGATAGACAGAGAGAGACATAGAGAGATACAAAGATAGAAATATAGATAGATAGATAGATAGATAGATAGATAGATAGATAGATAGATGGATGGATGGATGGATGGATGGATGGATAGATAGATAGATAGATATATAGATAGATAGATAGATAGATAGATATATAGATAAATAGATAGCTAGATAGATAGATAGATAGATAGATAGATAGATAGATAGATAGATAGATAGATAGATAGATAGATAGATAGATAGATAGATAGATAGATAGATAGATAGATAGATAGATAGATAGATAGATAGACAGATAGAT